>JAUIMM010000883.1:2142500-2793000 GCA_031769625.1 Taudactylus pleione
ATGACTGACATATTCTCTGTAAAGCGCTGCATAATATATGTACGCTTTATAAATAACTTAATAAATAAAATAAATATTATTGGGTAAAGTGAAAATAAACTATAATCCCAGCACTTTTACAGAGTCTAAAATAAAAGTTATTGTGGAGTGCTCTTGTCCGTTCAGTCCCTGAGACATCGTACGAGTTTGTACCTCTCTCTGCTGAAGGCAGAATCCTTTTAAGATCCATATCCCAGCTGATTACTGGTGCGTCTATCATATATATCCCTGTGCGTGTGCCATCCCCGGGTCCGAGCCAAGACTTACACAGGATCTATCATAAAATACCTCACTGGACATGCTCCTTAGTGGCAGATTTGGGATAAAAATGCTGGATGTATTTAGATTGCTCAGTGACAGATGTTGGGGTCACGGCTTTAGGTGTGTAGGGATTAGTCTATACATGATGTGTATGTTTGGGAAGCTTCAGATGGACGTATAAAATGCCTCTGCAATCCTGGAGGATTAATGCAAATAAATGTGTATCAGCGGGAACAGCCATATTTAGCTCAGAACCAATATTCAGTCTGGGAACTAATGGCGTCACTGACTGAGGCAGTATCACCGTCGTGTACATCTAGGAGGTAGCGTTGTTACACCTCTTTCTATTACTCCCAACTCCGGATCCTTACGGATGTGTGACCACCGGTGTCGGATCCGGTGTGAATCGGAGCAAGTTGCTATTAGTGCGACACAACACTAAAGATAATACTCTTCCGGTGCTAGGGACTGAGTACCTCATTCAGAGGCGGTCGTTAGTTGCAAGCGGTCGCACTGAATCAGGGCGGCCGCTTGCATCCTGAACATCCGCCTCCTTGTCGATCGCTAAGCTGTGGGTTAACACCCACAGCTCTAGCGACCAACATGGCTGATGGTCGCGATGGTCAAGACCATCGCGAGCATCGGGGCTTACGACCAGACCCTAAGTTTGGGTCTGGGCACTCGTAAGCCCCAGGGAGCTTCCTGCTCTGATCCAGCAGGAAGCTCCCCACTGACATCAGCAACGATGTCAGTGGGGCCGCCCCCAACGGCAAGCGTTCCGGCGGGAACGCCTCAGTTTGGATAGGCACGCCCCCTGCCCGCCTCCCAAACGGGGCGAGCTGTCACTCACCATCGACAGCTCGCCTCGTCTGCTGCGAGACCCCTAGCGACGGAGCGTTAGGGTTAGGCACTAGGAGGGACTGTTAGGGTTAGGCACTAGGAGGGACAGTTAGGTCTAGGCACTAGGAGGGACTGTTAGGTCTAGGCACTAGGAGGGACTGTTAGGGTAGGCACTAGGTGGGACTGTTAGGGTTAGGCACTAGGAGGGACTGTTAGGGTTAGGCACTAGGAGAGACTGGGTTAGGCACTAGGAGGGACTGTTAGGGTTAGGCACTAGGAGGGACTGTTAGGTTTAGGCACTAGGAGGGACTGTTAGGTTTAGACATTAGGAGGGACGGTTAGGGTTAGACACTAGGAGGGACGGTTAGGGTTAGACACTAGGAGGGACGGTTAGGGTTAGGCACTAGGAGGGACTGTTAGGGTTAGGCACTAGGAGGGACTGTTTGGGTTAGGCACTAGGAGGGACTGTTAGTGTTAGGCACTAGGAGGGACGGTTAGGGTTAGACACTAGGAGGGAAGGCTAGGGTTAGGCACTAGGAGGGACGGTTAGGCACTAGGAGGGACTGTTGGGGTTAGGCACTAGGAGTGTCGGTTAGGCACTAGAAGGGACTGTTAGGGTTAGGCATTAGGAGTGAAGGCTAGGGTTAGGCACCAAGGGGAGTGTTAGGGATAGGTTGAAGATTATGGTGAGAAAAAAAAAAACATGTCGACCATTTCTGTGTCAACCATTTCCATATCGGCCTTTTGTACCTGTTGACCTTCTGTACTGTCTAACTTTTTATTGTCAACATTTTGTATCACAGCCGGCGGGATGTGGTAAGGAGTGCGCCCACGAGGTCCCACGTTTATACGGCTGAGAGAGAGTGGCCTAGACGGGACTTCACAATGTTATTTGGGACTGGATTATACATAACCAGCTTTATTCTCTGCATCAATAATCTGTTCTGGGATGTTCGGTATAATAGACTAAATCAGTTACACATTATAGCAAACTCATTTCAGCCCCCAGAGGGAACTTTACCCCCCTGATCTCTCAGACAGACACCTGCGGCTCTGTATATAATCTCCTTGGCGCGACTGTTCACCTCCTAACGCTGGCGGCTGAAACGCACTCGCATTAACATGTTTAATTTGTTATCTTGTCAGCAAAAAAAAAAATGGAATCGAATCTTCCCTATTGATTACGCCGACGCCGTGGCTGGGAGCAGCCAATTGACTGGCATTTGCTAATTGGCTTTTGTGCAGGCGAGAGATAATTGATTGTCTTGTTTCTTGTTGTGTCTGCAGGGCTGCTCCTGGTCCGTCATATTTGTGGATCTCGATGCACATAACCGGAATAGACAGACTCTCTGCTCCCTGCTGCCCAGAGAGTCTCGCTCCCATGTAAGTCATTGTTAGATAGCAGGCTGGGAACAGTAATGAGCGCAGCGTGAGGCTCCGATTAGCGGCAAAACTGATACTGTCGTGTACAAGTTATTGATATGGCTTGTGATCCCTGATTTGGAGTACATTTGATGGCCACCATTTATAGTACATACTTTATGTACCAGCGGTGTGCGTCATTTTAGTCCAGCGCTCGTCTCTTTTTTTTATTTTCTGTTAGAACTTGCGCTACTTTCTAAGCTGTTTCTCTCTGTTACCAGAACACCGACACGGCTCTCTTGACCTGCATCAGCTACCCGGCATTCGCCGTAGACGACGACGCCTTGTTTCACCAGGCTATGGATAAGATCGTACGCAAGCTCAAAGGGAAATACGGATTCAAGCGCTTCCTTCGGGACGGTTATCGAACGGCGCTAGAAGATGAGAACAGGCGATATTACAAGCCCGCGGAAATAAAGGTTCAATCTGTCGTGTTTATCGTTTATTCTTATTCGTGACAATCCTGCCGTTATGTTGAGAATCTGGGTTCGGGGCATCTGCCCCGGTCACCATAACATGTACGGGTTTGTCATGAGCCTAGTGAGAAGTTAATATCTGAATTCAAAGACATTTAACAATAGTATTTTTGATCGTTGCTTAGTACAGATGTTGCTGGACAAAACCGGTGGAATTTACTGAAAATAAATGTAAAAATAAAAGAGACCCATCATTCGGCAGCAGAACGACTTAGTACACTGCTGGAGCAGAGGCGTATGTACATCATTTCTAAAGGCTTCAGCCTTTTTACTTTGTCCCAACGTCATGTGCGTGATTGAGATATGTACCATTATTGTCACACTTAGCCTGCTTAAGCAATTATTATTTTCTTTTCTTTTACAGCGGGTGTTTGTGCCCTGTACAGACCATCGCGTTACACAATAATTTCCGCGCACTGCTTGTTTCTCTGGCTGCGCAGCTCCGATTCCGTCGCTGGCGCTCTCTATTAAAAGCCAGCGGACAGTTTATTGAGTGAGGGCTAAAAGGTTCATCATTCTTCTCTTTAATTTCACAGCTCACTACAAGTTTACACAGGAAAACCAAATTGCCCTCGTCGGGAGAGCAGAGCAAGGAGACGTCCCTTTAAAAAAAATATTATCTTTTTTAATATTAGAATTACAAAAGCCTATTTGCTAGCACAGTGAACACAGTATGTCTTTTCTGTCCTCCCGGTGGAAATTTATGTCTGTGCGGCAGAATTGTACCCGGCTGACAATGTCAATTCTTGCTCATATTTATATTCATTTTTATTTTTTTATTTTTTTTTATTGTCAGCTGTTCGATGGGATTGAGTGTGAATTTCCGCTGTTCTTTATCTACATGACCATTGACGGTAAGTTTGTGACTCGTGACCCTTTTTTAGTTTTAAAATGAATACACGACAGTGGCTGGAAGGCTGAACTTTCCTTGTGTCTGTTGTTAAGGATTAATCACTAGATTCCCAGCATCGGGTCTCTTGGCCGTTGGATTCCCAAGGACCCTCTGTTTAATGAGTGAGTGATAGAACCATTCATCTTGATATATCAGCAGGCCTTGTCTGCGGGGGAGAAAGGACCGCATAGTGCAAAAATCACACAAAATAACCTTTTCTGGGCAAACCATGTTTTTAAAAAACAAAAATAAAATTTGCTTGTCAAATAGGTAGTGCACAAGGTGAGGGGCTTAACACTCAGGGCCTCATTCAGACCCACTCACAAGCGCTAAGCTCTCACAACCGGGTCGATGTTAAGGCCCTGCGCACGAGCGTTTTGTAGGCGGGGCGGGGGGTGGCTCCACAAACGGAGGCGTTCCCAAGTGAACGGCTGCCGTTTTGTGGGCGGCCGCACTGACATCAGCAGTGATGTCAGTGGGGAGTTTCCTGCTCGATCAGAGCAGGAAGCTCCCTTAGGGTCTCGTCGCAACCCCCGATGGTCGCGATGGTCTTGACCATCGCGACCTTCAACCTGGTCAGTCGCTAAGCTGTGGGTGCTAACCCACAGCTTAGTTAGCGACTAGGAGGCCGCACTAAAAAAAAAGAAGTGGCCGCCTTCATTCAGAGAGAGCGATTGCTTCTTGCGACCGCTACTGAATGAGGCCCTCAGTCCTGAGCCCATTCTGACATTTTGATAATTTGTTAGACACTTTTGGGCCTCTTTTAGAGTTGGATGTACATCAATTTTTGTGCTGTCATCGTCCATACTGATATGTGCCCGACTTGCAGCCCCTTTGTCCTGGAGGGGCGTAACGGCGGTGAACGATCTTAAATGACGCTTAAGGTGCATACACACGTAACGATTTTTTGAACGATTTGTCGATAACAGCGTCGTTATCGTTAAATTGTTAAAAAAAATAGTTCCGTTTCTGAGATATAACGATGAATGATAATCACAAATGCGCACTCCCATTTGTAGTTATCGTTCATCGTCCATTTCAGACTGTCCAACATGACGATTTTCATTAAGGGAAGGAACATTATTCGTTCATCATTCAAAAAATCATTCACTTTTTCAAGGGAAAATCTGACAGAAAATCGTTGTTACAAAATCGTTACATGTGTGTATGCACTTTTAAAGGTGCATAAAAACGTAACGATTTTTTGAACGATTTGTCGTTCTCATTCAATCGTTCAAAAAATCGTTCAGTTTCTGAGTTAGAACGCTGAACGATAAACGTTCAAGCGCGCTCCCGTTTGTAGTTATCGTTCGTCTATTTCAGACTGTCCAACATAACGATTTTTCATTAAAGGAAGGAACTTAGGGCCTGATTCAGACCCGCTCGCGAGCGCAGGACGCTTGCAAGCGGGTTGATGGTGCCCTACTGCGTATGTGCACGACGGAGGGAGCTCCGTCGTGCGCATGCGCGAGACCCGGCTAGCGACGGGGTAGCCGTCGCTCCGGGTCTCGCACCAAAGGGGGCGTGCTGTCGATGTTGATTGACAGCACGCCCCCTTTGGTGGGCGTGCCGGGGGCGTGCCTGCCAGACGGGGGCGTTCCCATGGGAACGCCTACCGTCTGAAGCCGGCCCCACTGACATCAGTAGTGATGTCAGTGGGAGTGATTTTTGCTCTGATAGAGCCAAAATCACTCCAGGGCTTGTGGCAGCGAGACCCTACCGCAGGGTCTCTGTCGCAAGCCCGATGGTCTTGACCATCGCGACCATCATCATGGACGCTCGCTATAGCTGTGGGTGGTCACCCACAGCTATGCGAGCGTCCAAGAGGCCGCTCCATTTTCATGTAGGAGGGCCCTGATTCAGAGCGAGCGCTCTGGTCAGAGCGTCCGGCTCTGAATCAGGCCCATATTTCGTTCATCTTTGTAAAAATCGTTCATTACACTTCAAAAATCGTTACGTATGTATGCACCTTAAGGTAGCACTCCCCCTACAGATGTGACCTAATAAGACGGACGCATTCTATTGTCACAATAGCGATGACGAAACCAGCATGATTATTTAGCAGCTGCTGATTGTGTGTTGACCGCCAGCTGACAATACTTCGATCGTTCACACCACGGCCATAATATATCTGGTCTCGCCCATCTATTCTGATGACTTGTCATTTCGTTTTGGACTACTTCAAGAATTAACATTCCCATTGTACTTACAAAACGGAATACAGTTGATGTGAGACTCAAGACGTAAATACATCACTTTTATACGGCCAGCTCTGTATGAGACCATTTGTGAGGCAGCCATTTTGTCGGCTGAGCTGATCTTCCAAGAATCTGCAGCCTGTTGTTTTTCTAAGAACCAGTGACATCACTAAGGCTCTACATGTCTGTGATGTCAGCAGTTCTTTCTAGAACTGATGTGCAGTCACAGCAGACCGGCATCATGGCTGCCCCCACAGTGAGGCGGCACGTGTCAGAGAGCTCTAGACTGTAAATAAAACCTTGCTTTCAGGACACCGTATAAATGATGACAGGTTTACGTTGTGCATTATAACCTCACTGACTCTTCTGAGCCTCGGCAGGATAATAATCAGAAATCATCCCGTTTTCCGCCAGCTTAGGGGCTTAATGTGCTAGTTGAATGCGTTATTCTGAATATAAATGTAATAATGATAATGAGCTTGTTTGCAGGTCCTTATTTAGTTACAACACTGAATGATTATAAGATGTTAATATCTCAGTCCATCTGCTGCCGGCACAGCACAGAACGGCGCTGAAATCATTATGTGTAAACAGCTCCGTTCTACCGTTACAAAAGCAGAACAGCCATATTGTCAATGCGGGGGGGGGGGGGACACAGACAACATGCATCATTCATGGGGGTTTTACATTAGGCCAACACGCAGGGAGGTATGAACGTTATACAACTGTTACTGAGACACGAGGCTTTCTTGTCATTTCAGGGGTCTTCAGAGGAGACACTGAGCAAGTGAAAGAGTTTGAGGCTCTCCTGGACCCGTTACTCTTCCTTGCGTTTGATGGTAAGTTGAAGTTCCCATCTGGACTTTGAGGTGTATTTGAACTATTAGAGCTACTTACTGTAATATGTGAACATAGGTAAAAGCTGCCATGTTGTGGGCAAATCCCATAATCACAAGATTTCGGCCTGTCAGTTGACTAGGAGCTAGGACATCACTGAGGCGGCCATTTTGTGGACGAAACCAATATTAACATTCAGCTGCATTCAGGGAGGTTGCATTCTTCTGAGTTCACAAAATGGCTGCAACCAGTGCGTGCAGACGATGGGTCCACTTTAAGCTGCTCTTGTAGAGGATGAAGTGATCGTCATCCTAATAATATCAAGTTGTATCCGTGTTAAATTTTATGTCTCCTGTGATGTATAAAAATCACTAGCTGATGTACCCGGTTTCACCCAGGTAGATCTTAGATATTTAGGGGGGAATTCAATCAGGTGCGAGTTTGGTCCCGTAAGGTGAAATCACTGAAAATTCGCCTTGCAAATGACATTTGTAATTCAATTCCAAATTTGCATTTCTTTTTCTGAGCCTGTTTTTGGTCGCACCCCCCCTGAGCAGGTGAAAACGTAGGGAGAATATGTATTTTAGGGTCAAAAGGTTGGGACTTGCTTCAGAACTCTTCGGACACCCCTCCCTAATGACTAATTAGGCATTTGGAATTTTTCAATTATCTTAATTGGGCCAATAACTACATGTCCTTTCTGGGGTGAAGAAAAATAAATGACCTCAAATTACCCCAAAATAAGATTCTTTTTTTTTTTTTTTTTTTAGCTAAATCATGCACCCCAATTTTAATGAAAATATTTATTTAAATGAAAATAATTGCTTTCTATCATATTTTTACATTTTATAAAGTTGCCTCAAAGTACCCCAAAAGCATCTTTTTTTTCTACTTTTTTTGCATTTTCTGTTTAATTAGAAAGTAAATTCTACAGCTTTTTATATTTATTTTACTTTTTTTTTTAAATATGCATAAATCAGCCATTCTACACCTTTTAAAAGCATACAGTACTTTCCTTATGGCCACTAACAGTCTTCTACATGATTCTACTAACAAAGTTTTCACTTTTTTGGGATCCAGGATGGTCTGCCCACTTTTTCATGCTATTTTCCCTGTTCACTTTTTGTACAAACTTCGCACACTCTCACTGTGAGTAGTGCAAATTGGCAATCCGAATTGAATTGTGTGTATCTCAGGTGTGCGTATGAAGGCGAAGTGTGTGAGTTTTTTGTGTTTTGCAAACTCACACCTAATTGAATTCCCCCTTACTGTTTTCATTTCCATCTCACCACTCCTATAACACATTAATCCTTCACCTCTATTGTAATGCATCACTGCTATAGTAAGACATTACCCTCCCTCACCTGTGTACTAACACATTCCCCTCCCTCACCTCTGTAGTAACACATTTCCCTCCCTAGCCTATGTTGTAATACAATTGACATTCCCCTTCCTCACCTGTGTAGAAATACAATTCCTCCCTTACACCTGTACTAATTACCCTCACTCACACACCTGTAGTAACTTATTCCCCTCCCGCACACCTGAAGTAACACATGCTCCTCCCTCACCTCTGTAGTAGCATTACCCCCGCTCACTCCTGTAGTAACACATTCCCCTCC
The DNA here is from genome assembly GCA_031769625.1 of Taudactylus pleione. Taxonomy (NCBI): domain Eukaryota; kingdom Metazoa; phylum Chordata; class Amphibia; order Anura; family Myobatrachidae; genus Taudactylus; species Taudactylus pleione. The sequence goes on from JAUIMM010000883.1 coordinate 2,151,088, forward strand.
CTCACCCCTGTAGTAACACATTTCCCTCCCTCACCCATGTTGTAACACTTTCCCTTCCTTCACCCCGTAGTAACACATTTGAATTCCTTTCCTCTCTCACCTAAGTAGTAACACATTCCCCTCCTTCACCCCTGTAGTAATACTTTTTCCTCCCTTACCTGTGTAGTAACACATTCCCCTCCATCACCTGTGTAGTAACACATTTTCCTCCATCACCTCTGTATAACACATCCCCTTCCCTCACTATACAAATAGAAGAGCCGCACCAACTGCCAGTGATGTTTGGTAGCACTTGGGGTGACAGTTGGTGTTTGAGTATTCAACTCTGCTACAGCCACGATGAGACAGTCAGCCAGGACATTGCACAGGGGGAGGAAACATTTTAGCCCTTTTTACCCCCTTAGGAGTCGAATTTAAAAAAAAAAAAAAACTTTCTTAGTTGGCACCTACATCATGGAAGGAATATATTTCCCGATTTTCATGTTTCTAGGTCCAGGAGTTTGGGCTGGGCGTTGATGAGTCCACAGCACTAAAGGGTGGAAGACCAGTAATGTTATACCAGGGGTAGCCAATCCTGGTCCCCGAGAGCTACCATCAGTGCATGTTTTCCAGGTCTCCTCACTGAATCACCACTGAAATAATTGGCTCCACCGGTTTATCTTTTCAAATGTGTTAGTGAGTAATGACTACACCTGTGCACCTGCTGGGTGGTCTGGAAAACGTGACCTGTTAGTAGCTCTCGAGGACCGAGGTTGGCTACCCCTATGTTATACTTTCTTTATGTTACAGCAAGATTATTTATTGACTGTTGATGGTATTATACATTGTATACATTCTTCTAATTGTAACCAAGTGTACTGTACAGATATGGGCATGGATATAGGATAAAGAGATGCCCTCTGCCCCTATCCTACCCGTGTGTTACAATTCAGTACGGAGGTTCTTAGGGCTAGCTTAGCTTAGTTACAAAGCTCCCCGCCGGCAACAAGATCATCTCTGTTAGGGGGAGACCTAACACTGACATGTGCCAGATGAGGTTCCTATAAACCTGGTAATAATGGGCTCAGCTGCAAGTCTGTAGGGAGGGGGGCGAGAGTGCACCAGTCTTATCATAATGTACATGTTAAAAAGGGAAAGGGAGAAATATGCGTTTAAGGCATCTAAAAGCAAAGACGTGCTCTCCAAAGAATCAATAACGTGAAATTGAAACACAGAAGACAATAAAGGAGAAATGTCCAACGTTTCTCATCCCACCCGTGTACTGTGACCATAATACAGAGATTCTCAGTGCTGGCGATTTCACATTAGGGATCATGATAAATGAGTGTAAGTGCACATAGGACCTCAATTCAGACCCGCTCGCAAGCGGGTCGATGTTTAGGCCCTGCTCTCGCTCCGGAGCTCACTACAAAAGGGGCGGCTGTCGATGTTGATCGACAACTCGCCCCGTTTTGTAGGCGTGGCGGGGGGAGTGGTTCCTTAAGGAACGCCTACCGTTTTGTGGGCGGCCGCACTGACATCAGCAGTGATGTCAGTGGGGAGCTTCCTGCTCGATCAGAGCAGGAAGCTCCCTGGGGCTTGCGGTTGCCGAGACCCAACCTTAGGGTCTCGTCGCAAGCCCCGATGGTCGCGATGGTCTTGACCATTGCGACCATCAACCTGGTCGGTCGCTAAAGCTGTGGGTGGTAACCCACAGATTAGCTAGCGACCAGGAGGCCACACTTCAAAACCCAAGCGGCCGCCCACATTCAGAATGACCACTCGCATTTTGCGAGCGCCTCTGAATGAGGGCCATAGTCTTCTTTATATACTATATATATATAAATAAAAGAACATTATTACTCCCATCAGCTAGCATTGATACATGATCTGCAAATGACAAGACAGCACCAGCCCCCGACACCACCCAGTACACCTACCCATGAATACCCTGCTGTTGCCCCTGCACCAACCAATTAGCAGAAAGGAGGAGAGGGGTGGAGTTTAAATGAAGGGGGACACATACTTGTCCACTTTCGTGCATTGTTCGGAGGGCCCACGATGTTTCCGTTCCCAGCGAAATCCCTTAGCAAAGTGGGCAGGATTAATGAGGGTGTCCTAATGTCTACAGAGTCTGGGGAAAACTCCCCCAAATTCATGACTCTCGCAGACATTCTGGGAGATAAGGCGAGGAGAGGGAACGGATCATTGGGTGCTGATCTCAGGGCAGTGACCAGCCATCGGGGAGCAAGGCAGCTGTGGGTGCAGCACTTTTTATGCCAGGCCCGGAACCCCAATTTTGACTGCAAATGCTGATCACCCACTAGAGACCTGGTAATCATAGGTGAGCCAATATAGGGCCCAGTTACAACTAGCACTGCATGAGCTTATGTGACACTGTTCTGCTCATGTGTATCTCAATCCCATGACTATGTTGGTGGTGAGCGTTAGTCACGTCTCTGACAATCTGAATGTAAATAAAGTAAAATATAAAAATTATACACATGGAATCGCCTTCCCTGGACTAGGTATATCGATTTTCTATTCCTCTGCGCAGAGCGGCATGCTGTGAAAATTACTGTGTTTGAGGGTTGATTTAAATGTTCCAAATTCAGAGCGTTTTCCTGTGCCGTTCTGCAGCGACGGGGGCTTTTTGTTAGAATAAATAAATAGCGGAACTGCTCCGAGAGCAGCGATTACAAAGTGACTTGCGTGTGGGTGCTGGCGGCTGCGAGGGACTTGGGACTCCTTCCATTGTGTAACTCTGAACGGTATTAATAACATGGGCGCTCCCTGGCACCTCTCTCTATTATGGGAATCTTCCCCAGCTCCTAGCGCGCACCGCCAAGGCACCGCAATGCCAAACAGGAGCAGCAGTGACACGTCCTCTGATGTGCCAAAGCCGGGTCTGTACTCACTCATTACACATGTAGGTAATAGTATAGCGTGTCGCTTTAATGTAACTTGCTTGGAAATGTATCCGAGGATTCTGTGCCAGGGTAACGGGCACCACGTGAGCCAAGCACTTTGTGCTGGCCAGAAGCCATTGCGTTCACGTCCTGCCTCCCTGCCCTAGATTTCTTACCCCAATGCTGCTGTCATGTCTAATCCCTAAACCGTTGCAGAATTACCCCCCCCACACAGTCTGTGTTGCTCCCCGTCTCCATGGCTCTCTCCTTCGTAGCCCTTTGCCACTTACCACAAGTACATTCTGTCCAATCTCTGGCTCTCCCAGTATATGTTTAAATTGTCAGTTCTTCAGCGCCAGCACGCCATCTTTCATTGTCCAGCAGTTTTACGTTTCGTGTTCTTCATGTATTGTGATTCTGGAAGGCGCTCTCAGCATGAAAACTGATTTATGTCGTCCATTATTCCTCCCTTTGATGGATATTCCATTGCTGACACTTGACAACATCATGCACAATTCACTCTGTCTGCAGTTGTCATGGTTTGTTTCAGAATTTAATGTATATGTAATTTTCTGCTCTCAGCGCCACCTTCAGGGTAACGCATCAAAAATCAGCAGCAGAGTATTCTCATCGCCCTCTAATATACATTACCGAGGAATCTGTCAGAGAGAGTAATATTACCCTCCTCTATCAGTGAGAGTGATATAGTGCTGTATATAACCCTCCTCTATCAGAGAGAGTGATATAGTGCTGTATATAACCCTCCTCTATCAGTGAGAGGGATATAGTGCTGTATATTACCCTCCTCTATCAGATATAGTGCTGTATATAACCGTCCTCTATCAGTGAGAGTGATATAGTGCTGTATATTACCCTCCTCTATCAGTGAGAGGGATATAGTGCTGTATATTACCCTCCTCTATCAGAGAGAGTGATATAGTGCTGTATATTACCCTCCTCTATCAGAGAGAGTGATATAGTGCTGTATATAACCCTCCTCTATCAGATATAGTGCTGTATATAACCCTCCTCTATCAGTGAGAGTGATATAGTGCTGTATATTACCCTCCTCTATCAGATAGAGGAGGGTTGTATACAGCACTATATAGTGCTAATAGTGTAATATAGTGCTGTATATAACCCTCCTATCAGAGAGAGGGATATAGTGCTGTATATAACCCTCCTATCAGAGAGAGGGATATAGTGCTGTATATAACCCTCCTCTATCAGAGAGAGTGATAGTGCTGTATATAACCCTCCTTTATCAGAGTGATATAGTGCTGTATATAACCCTCCTCTATCAGAGAGAGTGATAGTGCTGTATATAACCTTCCTCTATCAGAGAGAGTGATATAGTGCTGTATATAACCCTCCTCTATCAGAGAGAGTGATATAGTGCTGTATATAACCCTCCTCTATCAGAGAGAGTGATAGTGCTGTATATAACCCTCCTCTATCAGAGTGATATAGTGCTGTATATAACCCTCCTCTATCAGAGAGAGTGATAGTGCTGTATATAACCCTCCTCTATCAGAGAGAGTGATATAGTGCTGTATATAACCCTCCTCTATCAGAGAGAGTGATAGTGCTGTATATAACCCTCCTCTATCAGAGTGATATAGTGCTGTATATAACCCTCCTCTATCAGAGAGAGTGATAGTGCTGTATATAACCCTCCTCTATCAGAGAGAGTGATATAGTGCTGTATATAACCCTCCTCTATCAGAGAGAGTGATATAGTGCTGTATATAACCCTCCTCTATCAGCGAGAGTGATATAGTGCTGTATATAACCCTCCTCTAACAGAGAGAGTGATATAGTGCTGTATATAACCCCTCATCTATAAGAGAGAGGCATATAGTGCTGTATATAACCCCTCATCTATAAGAGAGAGGGAGATAGTGCTGTATATAACCCCTCATCTATCAGAGAGAGGGATATAGTGCTGTATATAACCCTCATCTATCAGAGAGAGTGATATAGTGCTGTATATAACCCCTCATCTATAAGAGAGAGGGAGATAGTGCTGTATATAACCCCTCATCTATAAGAGAGAGGGAGATAGTGCTGTATATAACCCCTCATCTATCAGAGAGAGGGATATAGTGCTGTATATAACCCTCATCTATCAGAGAGAGTGATATAGTGCTGTATATAACCCTCATCTATCAGACATAGTGATATAGTGCTGTATATAACCCCTCATCTATCAGAGAGAAGGATATAGTGCTGTATACAACCCTCCTCTATCAGAGAGAGTGATATAGTGCTGTATATAACCCCTCATCTATCAGAGAGAGTGATATAGTGCTGTATACAACCCTCCTCTATCAGAGAGAGTGATATAGTGCTGTATATAACCCTCTTCTATCAGAGAGAGTGATATAGTGCTGTATATAACCCTCCTCTATCAGAGAGAGTGATATAGTGCTGTATATAACCCTCCTGTAGATATCTCTCGTAGAGAGTGATATAGTGCTGTATATAACCCTCCTCTATCAGAGAGAGTGATATAGTGCTGTATATAACCCTTTATCAGTGAGAGTGATATAGAGCTGTATATAACCCTCCTCTATCAGAGAGAGTGATATAGTGCTGTATATAACCCTCCTCTCTCGTGGAGAGTGATATAGTGCTGTATATAACCCTCCTCTATCAGAGAGAGTGATATAGTGCTGTATATAACCCTCTATCAGAGAGAGTGATATAGTGCTGTATATTACCCTCTTCTATCAGAGAGAGTGATATAGTGCTGTATATAATCCTCCTCTATCAGAGAGAGTGATATAGTGCTGTATATAACCCTCTATCAGTGAGAGTGATATATAGTGCTGTATATAACCCTCTTCTATCAGAGAGAGTGATATAGTGCTGTATATAACCCTCCTCTATCAGAGAGAGTGATATAGTGCTGTATATAACCCTCCTCTATCAGAGAGAGTGATATAGTGCTGTATATAACCCTCCTCTATCAGAGTGATATAGTGCTGTATATAACCCTCCTCTATCAGAGAGAGTGATATAGTGCTGTATATAACCCTCCTCTCTTGTAGAGAGTGATATAGTGCTGTATATAACCCTCCTCTATCAGAGAGAGTGATATAGTCCTGTATATAACCCTCCTCTATCAGAGAGAGTGATATAGTGCTGTATATAACCCTCCTCTCTTGTAGAGAGTGATATAGTGCTGTATATAACCCTCCTCTCTCGTAGAGAGTGATATAGTGCTGTATATAACCCTCCTCTATCAGAGAGAGTGATAGTGCTGTATATAACTCTCCTCTATCAGAATGATATAGTGCTGTATATAACCCTCCCCTATCAGCGAGAGTGATATAGTGCTGTATATAACCCTCCTCTATCAGAGAGAGTGATATAGTGCTGTATATAACCCTCTTCTATCAGAGAGAGTGATATAGTGCTGTATATAACCCTCCTCTATCAGTGAGAGTGATATAGTGCTGTATATACTCACCTGTACTATCTGGGAGAGAATGATATAGCGATGTATATACTGTATATACTCACCTGTCCTATCTGTGAGAGAATGATATAGCGATGTATATACTGGATATACTCCCCTGTCCTAACTGGGAGAGAATGATACAGCGATGTATATACTGTATATACTCACCTGTCCTATCTGGGAGAGAATGATACAGCGATGTATATACTGTATATACTCACCTGTCCTATCTGGGAGAGAATGATACAGCGATGTATATACTGTATATACTCCCCTGTCCTATCTGTGAGAGAATGATATAGCGATGTATATACTGTATATACTCACCTGTCCTATCTGTGAGACAATGACATAGCGATGTATATACTGTATATACTCACCTGTCCTATCTGGGAGAGAATGATATAGCGATGTATATACTGTATATACTCACCTGTCCTATCTGTGAGACAATGACATAGCGATGTATATACTGTATATACTCCCCTGTCCTATCTGTGAGAGAATGATACAGCGATGTATATACTGTATATACTCACCTGTCCTATCTGGGAGAGAATGATACAGCGATGTATATACTGTATATACTCCCCTGTCCTATCTGTGAGAGAATGATATAGCGATGTATATACTCACCTGTCCTATCTGTGAGACAATGACATAGCGATGTATATACTGTATATACTCACCTGTCCTATCTGGGAGAGAATGATATAGCGATGTATATACTGTATATACTCACCTGTCCTATCTGTGAGACAATGACATAGCGATGTATATACTGTATATACTCCCCTGTCCTATCTGTGAGAGAATGATATAGTGATGTATATACTGTATATACTCCCCTGTCCTATCTGTGAGAGAATGATATAGTGATGTATATACTGTATATACTCACCTGTCCTATCTGGGAGAGAATGATACAGTGATGTATATACTGTATATACTCACCTGTCCTATCTGTGAGAGAATGATATAGTGATGTATATACTGTATATACTCACCTGTCCTATCTGGGAGAGAATGATACAGTGATGTATATACTGTATATACTCACCTGTCCTATCTGGGAGAGAATGATACAGCGATGTATATACTGTATATACTCACCTGTCCTATCTGGGAGAGAATGATACAGCGATGTATATACTGTATATACTCACCTGTCCTATCTGTGAGAGAATGATATAGCGATGTATATACTGTATATACTCACCTGTCCTATCTGTGAGAGAATGATATAGTGATGTATATACTGTATATACTCACCTGTCCTATCTGGGAGAGAATGATCTAGTGATGTATATACTGTATATACTCCCCTGTCCTATCTGTGAGAGAATGATATAGCGATGTATATACTGTATATACTCCCCTGTCCTATCTGTGAGAGAATGATATAGCGATGTATATACTGTATATACTCGCCTGTCCTATCTGTGAGAAAATGATATAGTGATGTATATATGCCCTCCTCTATTAGAGATATTTTTTTTATCACTATATATGAACAGGTCCTGTGTATGTGGGAATTACATTACTTCATGTTAACCTCTTCCTTCCCATGAAGTGTTATACTGCTATATTTTATCCCCTTCCTCGTTGGACAGAGTTATATATTGTGTCTCCCTCTGTGTCACTGACGTCTCTGTAATTCCCTTAGGGTGCCCCGTGGTTCCTGAATATTACCACGTGCCAGCTGACTTTGTGGAAGCCGAGAAGCTGAACCCCAGTAGCCAGAAGAGATTTCCCAGTAACTGCGGGCGGGATGGCAAGCTCTTCCTGTGGGGACAGGCTCTGTACATCATCTCCAAGCTGCTGGGTAAGTACTAAATGTAAGAGTGCCTGTGACATCACTGAGACGCCACTCTCTTGTATATAATAGAGGGAGCATGTTTTCAGGCTATACCTGTTACAGCCGAAGTGTTCTGATCAATGCTGGCTCTCACGCTGTGTACTGATTTTATTGTTTTATATTCTTGCTTTAACCTGCATTGGAATCATCCGATTTGTTGCTCTTATAATTGACTGGTAACCAGTGACTTTTGAATCCTGGACATGGAATGTGCTCACGATGTTCCTGATTCCCGGAGAATTGATAGGTGGTGTCCTTATGCCTGTCGTTAAGCCCACATAATAGCTCCTTGTTCTGTGTATAGCCGCCAAGTGCTCTTGATATTTTATTCTCGTTCATATACACCTTAAACTGCTCCCACACCTTATTATCCGTGAAGTTCCCCAGGCCCTTACCTACATATGTGTTCTCATACATCTAGCCTCAATACGCCACGCAACGTGACTTGCCTGCCATGAGTGAGCCGTCAGGTCCTGTGCTACTCTGCTAGTGCCGGGCGTCTTTTTTTTTGCCGAAAATGCATCTAAGACGTAATGTGATGAGACTAGGACGCTCCAGCAGACTGTGGTTATTAATTTGATATGCAACCCTTGTATACCTGTGTGCTCCTGAGTCTGTATATGGAGACTGCGCTGAGTAATGTGACACCCGAGTCTGTATATGGGAAACTGTGCTGAGTAATGTGATATGTGACACCTGTATATCTGTGTGCTCCTGTCTGTATATGGGAGACTGCGCTGAGTAATGTGATACCTGTATATCTGTGTGCTCCTGTCTGTATATGGGAGACTGCGCTGAGTAATGTGATATGTGACACCTGTATATCTGTGTGCTCCTGAGTCTGTATATGGGAGACTGCGCTGAGTAATGTGATGTGACACCTGTATATCTGTGTGCTCCTGAGTCTGTATATGGGAGACTGCGCTGAGTAATGTGATATGTGACACCTGTATATCTGTGTGCTCCTGAGTCTTTATATGGGAGACTGTGCTGAGTAACGTGATATGTGACACCTGTATATCTGTGTGCTCCTGAGTCTGTATATAGGAGACTGCACTGAGTAATGTGATATGTGACACCTGTATATCTGTGTGCTCCTGAGTCTGTATATGGGAGACTGCGCTGAGTAATGTAATGTGTGACACCTGTATATCTGTGTGCTCCTGAGTCTGTATATGGGAGAGTGTGCTGAGTAATGTGATATGTGACACCTGTATATCTGTGTGCTCCTGAGTCTGTATATGGGAGACTCCGCTGAGTAATGTGATATGTGACACCTGTATATCTGTGTGTTCCTGAGTCTGTATATGGGAGACTGTGCTGAGTAATGTGATATGTGACACCTGTATATCTGTGTGCTTCTGTGTCTGTATATGGGAGAGTGTGCTGAGTAATGTGATATGTGACACCTGTATATCTGTGTGCTCCTGTCTGTATATGGGAGAGTGTGCTGAGTAATGTGATATGTGACACCTGTATATCTGTGTGCTCCTGTCTGTATATGGGAGACTGCGCTGAGTAATGTGATATGTGACACCTGTATACCTGTGTGCTCCTGAGTCTGTATATTGGAGACTGCGCTAAGTAATGTGATATGTGACTCCTGTATATCTGTGTGCTCCTGAGTCTGTATATGGGAGACTGGGCTGAGTAATGTGATATGTGACACCTGTACATCTGTGTGCTCCTGAGTCTGTATATGGGAGACTGCGCTGGGTAATGTGATATGTGACACCTGTACATCTGTGTGCTCCTGAGTCTGTATATGGGAGACTGCGCTGAGTAATGTGATATGTGACACCTGTATATCTGTGTGCTCCTGAGTCTGTATATGGGAGACTGGGCTGAGTAATGTGATATGTGACACCTGTATATCTGTGTGCTCCTGAGTCTGTATATGGGAGACTGGGCTGAGTAATGTGATATGTGACACCTGTATATCTGTGTGCTCCTGAGTCTGTATATGGGAGACTGCGCTGAGTAGTGTAATGTGTGACACCTGTATATCTGTGTGCTCCTGAGTCTGTATATGGGAGACTGCACTGAGTAATGTGATATGTGACACCTGTATATCTGTGTGCTCCTGAGTCTGTATATGGGAGACTGCACTGAGTAATGTGATATGTGACACCTGTATATCTGTGTGCTCCTGAGTCTGTATATGGGAGACTGCGCTGAGTAATGTGATATGTGACACCTGTATATCTGTGTGCTCCTGAGTCTGTATATGGGAGACTGCGCTGAGTAATGTGATATGTGACACCTGTATATCTGTGTGCTCCTGAGTCTGTATATGGGAGACTGCGCTGAGTAATGTGATATGTGACACCTGTATATCTGTGTGCTCCTGAGTCTGTATATGGGAGACTGCGCTGAGTAATGTGATATGTGACACCTGTATATCTGTGTGCTCCTGAGTCTGTATATGGGAGACTGCGCTGAGTAATGTGATATGTGACACCTGTATATCTGTGTGCTCCTGAGTCTGTATATGGGAGACTGCGCTGAGTAATGTGATATGTGACACCTGTATATCTGTGTGCTCCTGAGTCTGTATATGGGAGACTGCGCTGAGTAATGTGATATGTGACACCTGTATATCTGTGTGCTCCTGAGTCTGTATATGGGAGACTGCGCTGAGTATATGTGACACTTGTATATCTGTGTGCTCCTGAGTCTGTATATGGGAGACTGTGCTGAGTAATGTGATATGTGACACCTGTATATCTGTGTGCTCCTGAGTCTGTATATAGGAGACTGCACTGAGTAATGTGATATGTGACACCTGTATATCTGTGTGCTCCTGAGTCTGTATATAGGAGACTGTGCTGAGTAATGTAATGTGTGACACCTGTATATCTGTGTGCTCCTGAGTCTGTATATGGGAGACTGCGCTGAGTAATGTGATATGTGACACCTGTATATCTGTGTGCTCCTGAGTCTGTATATGGGAGACTGCGCTGAGTAATGTGATATGTGACACCTGTATATCTGTGTGCTCCTGAGTCTGTATATGGGAGACTGCGCTGAGTAATGTGATATGTGACACCTGTATATCTGTGTGCTCCTGAGTCTGTATATGGGAGACTGCGCTGAGTATATGTGACACTTGTATATCTGTGTGCTCCTGAGTCTGTATATGGGAGACTGTGCTGAGTAATGTGATATGTGACACCTGTATATCTGTGTGCTCCTGAGTCTGTATATGGGAGACTGCGCTGAGTATATGTGACACTTGTATATCTGTGTGCTCCTGAGTCTGTATATGGGAGACTGCGCTGAGTAATGTGATATGTGACACCTGTATATCTGTGTGCTCCTGAGTCTGTATATGGGAGACTGCGCTGAGTAATGTGATATGTGACACCTGTATATCTGTGTGCTCCTGAGTCTGTATATGGGAGACTGCGCTGAGTAATGTGATATGTGACACCTGTATATCTGTGTGCTCCTGAGTCTGTATATGGGAGACTGCGCTGAGTAATGTGATATGTGACACCTGTATATCTGTGTGCTCCTGAGTCTGTATATGGGAGACTGTGCTGAGTAATGTGATAGGTGACACCTGTATATCTGTGTGCTCCTGAGTCTGTATATGGGAGACTGCGCTGAGTATATGTGACACTTGTATATCTGTGTGCTCCTGAGTCTGTATATGGGAGACTGTGCTGAGTAATGTGATATGTGACACCTGTATATCTGTGTGCTCCTGAGTCTGTATATAGGAGACTGCACTGAGTAATGTGATATGTGACACCTGTATATCTGTGTGCTCCTGAGTCTGTATATAGGAGACTGTGCTGAGTAATGTAATGTGTGACACCTGTATATCTGTGTGCTCCTGAGTCTGTATATGGGAGACTGCACTGAGTAATGTGATATGTGACACCTGTATATCTGTGTGCTCCTGAGTCTGTATATGGGAGACTGTGCTGAGTAATGTGATATGTGACACCTGTATATCTGTGTGCTCCTGAGTCTGTATATGGGAGACTGTGCTGAGTAATGTGATATGTGACACCTGTATATCTGTGTGCTCCTGAGTCTGTATATAGGAGACTGCGCTGAGTAATGTGATATGTGACACCTGTATATCTGTGTGCTCCTGAGTCTGTATATGGGAGACTGTGCTGAGTAATGTGATATGTGACACCTGTATATCTGTGTGCTCCTGAGTCTGTATATAGGAGACTGCGCTGAGTAATGTGATATGTGACACCTGTATATCTGTGTGCTCCTGAGTCTGTATATGGGAGACTGCGCTGAGTAATGTGATATGTGACACCTGTATATCTGTGTGCTCCTGAGTCTGTATATGGGAGACTGTGCTGAGTAATGTGATATGTGACACCTGTATATCTGTGTGCTCCTGAGTCTGTATATGGGAGACTGTGCTGAGTAATGTAATGTGTGACACCTGTATATCTGTGTGCTCCTGAGTCTGTATATGGGAGACTGCGCTGAGTAATGTGATATGTGACACCTGTATATCTGTGTGCTCCTGAGTCTGTATATAGGAGACTGTGCTGAGTAATGTGATATGTGACACCTGTATATCTGTGTGCTCCTGAGTCTGTATATGGGAGACTGTGCTGAGTAATGTGATAGGTGACACCTGTATATCTGTGTGCTCCTGAGTCTGTATATAGGAGACTGTGCTGAGTAATGTGATATGTGACACCTGTATATCTGTGTGCTCCTGAGTCTGTATATGGGAGACTGTGCTGAGTAATGTGATATGTGACACCTGTATATCTGTGTGCTCCTGAGTCTGTATATGGGAGACTGCGCTGAGTAATGTGATATGTGACACCTGTATATCTGTGTGCTCCTGAGTCTGTATATGGGAGACTGCGCTGAGTAATGTGATATGTGACACCTGTATATCTGTGTGCTCCTGAGTCTGTATATGGGAGACTGCGCTGAGTAATGTGATATGTGACACCTGTATATCTGTGTGCTCCTGAGTCTGTATATGGGAGACTGTGCTGAGTAATGTGATATGTGACACCTGTATATCTGTGTGCTCCTGAGTCTGTATATAGGAGACTGTGCTGAGTAATGTGATATGTGACACCTGTATATCTGTGTGCTCCTGAGTCTGTATATGGAGACTGCGCTGAGTAATGTGATATGTGACACCTGTATATCTGTGTGCTCCTGAGTCTGTATATGGGAGACTGTGCTGAGTAATGTGATATGTGACACCTGTATATCTGTGTGCTCCTGAGTCTGTATATGGGAGACTGCGCTGAGTAATGTGATATGTGACACCTGTATATCTGTGTGCTCCTGAGTCTGTATATGGGAGACTGCGCTGAGTAATGTGATATGTGACACCTGTATATCTGTGTGCTCCTGAGTCTGTATATGGGAGACTGCGCTGAGTAATGTGATATGTGACACCTGTACATCTGTGTGCTCCTGAGTCTGTATATGGGAGACTGCGCTGAGTAATGTGATATGTGACACCTGTATATCTGTGTGCTCCTGAGTCTGTATATGGGAGACTGCGCTGAGTAATGTGATATGTGACACCTGTATATCTGTGTGCTCCTGAGTCTGTATATGGGAGACTGTGCTGAGTAATGTGATATGTGACACCTGTATATCTGTGTGCTCCTGAGTCTGTATATGGGAGACTGCGCTGAGTAATGTGATATGTGACACCTGTATATCTGTGTGCTCCTGAGTCTGTATATGGGAGACTGTGCTGAGTAATGTGATATGTGACACCTGTATATCTGTGTGCTCCTGTCTGCATATGGGAGACTGCGCTGAGTAATGTGATATGTGACACCTGTATATCTGTGTGCTCCTGAGTCTGTATATGGGAGACTGTGCTGGGTAATGTGATATGTGACACCTGTATATCTGTGTGCTCCTGAGTCTGTATATGGGAGACTGCGCTGAGTAATGTGATATGTGACACTTGTATATCTGTGTGCTCCTGAGTCTGTATATGGGAGACTGTGCTGAGTAATGTGATATGTGACACCTGTATATCTGTGTGCTCCTGAGTCTGTATATGGGAGACTGCGCTGAGTAGTGTAATGTGATATGTGACACCTGTATATCTGTGTTCTCAGCCTGTATATGAAGCACAACGGAACTTGGAATTAAATAACCTGTGGCTGCTACATTGTAGCACTTCCTATACAGAATCAGAAGCTCAGTCACACACCTGTTGCAAATCATATTATTCAGCACAGTCTGATGGTGCGTCCTAGTCACGCGTTGCGACTTAGACGACTTATCAGCAAAAAAAGATGCCTGGCGCTAGCAGAGTCTCATGGGACCTGGCGTGACGAGAGAGGCTTTTTAGCGTGGCTGCAGCAAAAACGTATAAGGACACATCTTTACCTTGGGAATTGCTCAGGAGCAGTTGTACTGAGGACGTGAGAAGGGCACTAAATAAAAAATTAATTAAAAAACTTTAACAAATACTGTATATATATTTAAAAATATCACCTGTTTTTGCCAATGAACACTGCAGTATTGAATTCAGTATTGAACGCCATGCTATATGGTGCGTGGTGTATATTGCCCACAGTGTGTTACAGTTTGGTTATACCCTAATAGAATGCAGAGCAGACAATCCGGGGCATTTGTGATACTTGGTACTGAGGAAAATAGTGTCGTTAACCCTAACCTATTAAATGCTAGCGCAGCCATCTTGCATAATGGAACGTAGCTTCCTAATTGGTTGGTAATAAGATGACAAATTCTGATTGGTTTTCCAGGAGCAGTACCCTCTCTGTGTGTGCACCAGTGATCATTAATGTGCCCCATTGAATGTGTTGAGCCTGTCATTGAGGTTATGCGCTAGGGCAATTCTGTGACTATTGGCCAGTCCTTGACAGATGATGTAAGAGCAATGCCTCCTGTCCCTTGTAGCTGATAATCCATCGCTGACGGCGCTGACCAGCTGCGGACTGATGGCATCTGAAGTGTGTTACCCACCAGTGACCCGTGCCCGGGTGCCACAATCCCAGCCTGACCAGCGCTGCAGCGCTCATCCGAAGTGTCACGGTGACTAATCCCCAGCTGCCATCCTCAATAACTCGTCTCGTTCAGTCATCCTGTCAGCGTAAATGTCTCTCCAGCTGTACACATCTCAGACACTTCACCGGGGGAGTTACTCGGTAAACAGTTCATTGTTTTCTGCGGAACACAAGTGCCAGAGCTGCTTCTCTGTAATAGTGCCTAGATTTATGTCTGAGCATTAAATTACCCGTCTCGGCCGTGAAATATGGCTGCAGGTTGCACAGAACAGAATAGAAATCAGATCTTATTCATCATAATTTGTTTAAACTGTGATATCTTGTAGACTGGCATCTGGGGCTTGGGCAGTGTTGAGCGCTGCCTTGTGTTCTTTATGTACAGATTTGCCTTTTGTAGATTGAAAAATGGTCCAAACATCAAGGAAATGGTTTTCAGTTGTGTGAATTTTAACCCAGTGCTTTAAGAACTGCCCTCACTGTGGGCCTGATTCAGACCCACTCGCAAGCGCATTGGGCTCGCAAGTGGATCGATGGTGGCCCAGTTAGCACGCGCGGTGTGCGCGAGCCCTGTAGCGAGTGAGACCTTCACTCGCTCCGGAGCTCGCAGCAAAATGGGGCGGCTGTCGATGTTGATCGACAGCTCGCCTTGTTTTGTAGGCGGGTAGGGGGGGGTGGCTGAACAAACGGAGGCGTTCCCGAAGGAACGCCTGCTGTTTGTGGGCGGTTCTATTAGAGCTGGAAGTCCACTTGGCATTGCGAGTGCTGAGACCCTACCACAAGCGTGTCCTCGCAATGCCAGTGGTCGCGATAATCACTACCATCGCCAGGCCGCTCGCACAACCTGTGGGTGGTCTGGAGGCCGGAATAAAGAAAAATAGGAACGCCCTGATTCAGAGCGAGCTCACGCAAATAGCGTGCGCCTCTGAATCAGGCCCGGTGTCTCCTAGAATTTATATAGAAGTATCATATACACATATAGTATTAGGCAAACACACTATCTATGTTGTACATACGTGTAATCCTTACGTACAGCCCCTCCCAGTAAGAGCAGATCTTAGCACCAGTATATGACATCAGTGCGTTACAACAGGTTGATATATCTGTCATGTTTATACTTAAGTCAATATGTCCATGTAAGGCGATAGGTGATTCGCTGCTTGTATCACAGTGTGAGGGCCTGTGATGTCACATGTTAACTGACATGCCTTGCTTTGCAGCTCCAGCTTTTTGTCAGGCAATCAGCCCAGTTATTACAGTGCGGCAGGTGGCTTTGGCTTCCTCTACATTAGGGTGGGGGGGGGGGGGAGGGGTCAGTCCAAAATATATCTATCTTGGTTTAATTTTCCTGTACATCTCGTAGGTCCTGTTGCCAATTACTGTTTAAAGGAAATGATTTTGTATCATGTTTCCTCAAAATGGAGAGATTTTTTTTTAGTTTCAACTATGAATTGACGTTAATTGGCCAGTATATATCATTTTGTCCAGAAGAAGACTGTCTCTGCAGTGGGACCAGTTCAGGGGCAACGCAGGATTTTTATGGGGGGGGGGTTTCCATATTTTATATTTATATATATATATATATTATATATATATATATATATTATATATATATATATATATATATATATTATATATATATATATATATATATATATATATATATATATATATGTGAATAGACATATACACAAATATACACACACATAAATATGTCACACCTTACATGCACACACACATATATACACACACATACACATCTCACACCTTACATACACACCTATGTCACATATACACAAACAAACTTACCAAGCAGGCAGGCAGCATGTTCTGAAGCCCCGCCCCCTTGCCATGATTCGCTGGTCAATGGGGAGGGGACGGGGCCAAATGACTCGATTCTAATGAAATTGTGTCATATTGGCTCCGCCTCCTCCATATTGACCCGCGAATCAATTTGCCACGAGGGGGCGGGGCTAAAGATCATGGTTCCTGCAGTTCAGTTTCTGTCGGGGGGGTTTGCACAATGTATTAACATTTCATATTCCTGATGTGATGAGCTTGGTATAGTAGTTGGAGGGGAGTAGAGGGAGGGGGGGCTTTCAAAGCATTTGGGGCTCATTACTTTGCAACTTTGTATTATTTGCTGTATTACATCTGCCCATTTTTACTTCTGACCACTTCAACAGTAGGTGCATGTGGGCACCACAATCAAAAGCAATCCAGAGAATGTTAAATCATGGCGACTGGTGAGGTATAATACCCCATTGTGCCCACATGATCCGAGGCACACCAATGGGGCTATTGGAGGACCGTGTATTTTGTGACTAAGCTCCGCCATGCATCCTTGCCACACAGTGTTGTGCCAAATGTGCGTCTTCTAACATCACTAATGCGACAAAAGTATAATGCCCGGGTATCCTAAACACTGACGCCGGCACTGTATGCAGCTGTATTTCACATCAAACTCTTCTTAACAGTCTAATTTGAAATAACCACCTCTATAAATGTAAAGTAACTTAGCCCTGTCTAATGGCGCTGGTTTAATACCAAGATATAGTTCTGAGTATTACAGTGAACACTGAGACTGGCATCCCGACAGCAGCATCCGATTGGCACATTATGGTGTGTGCCCGCTAATTGCTGTTACACTTTCACTATTCGTGTCCATTTTCCGATCATACTGCACAATCAGCTGTCACTGCCCACTTATAACGGGTATAAACCACTTATACAGAAGCAATAACTAGTGTTAGTACAGCGTATTTTAAACGCTCTATCAATTAAGCTATCCATTGTTAGACAATTGTTTCTTTGGAATCGGTATGATACTGTATACCGCCTGGACGGGATGCCGGTGGTCAGAAGACCGACAGCGGCACCGCGATGGTGAAGATCCTGACAGGGGCCGGTAATTAACCTAACCCTCTCCTCCCCCGGTGGTGCCTAACCCTAGCCTCCCCTCCACTGGTGCCTTACCCGAACCCTCCCCCGGTGGTGCCTAACCCTAGCCTCCCCTCCGCTGGTACCTAACCCTAACCTCCCCCTGGTGGTGCTTAAACCTTAACCTGCACCCTAAACCTAACCCTCCCCCAGTGGTGCCTAACCCTCCCCGGTGGTGCCTAACCCTAACCTTCCCCGGTGGTGCCTAACCCTAACCTCCCCTCCGCTGGTGCCTAACCCTAACCTCCTTTCCGCTGGTGCCTAACCCTAACCTCCCCTCCGCTGGTGCCTAACCCTAACCTCCCCCCGGTGATGCCTAAACCTTAACCCCCCCTCCCACACCCTAAACCTAACCGTCCCCAGGCGGTGCCTAACCCTTACCTCCACCTGGCGGTACCTAACCCAACCTAACCCTAACCCTCCACGGTCAGTGCCTAACCTACCCCGGCAGGTCCGTTAACCTAACCCCCATCCCCCCCCCCCCCATCCCCGGCCTAAGCCTAACCCGCATACTTACCTAAAGGATGCTAGCGTTTGGGATGCCGAAGCCGGTATCTTGAACCCTTTTAGGATGCCGGTGCCGGCATTCTGACAGGCCCGGCATCCCGTTCGCCGGCATCTTGACTGGTTCCCGTTTCTTGGTGACAGTGAGCAATAATATGACCATTCTTTATAATAATTTGTCAGCCGGGTGTCACCGTTCCATTGGAAATATATATTATTTTTTTTACCTTACACCGCGGCAGATTCTATATAAAGAAATAATCACAAATACACAGAAAAATGAGGAGCCTCTGTGCAGGATGACTATATCCTATAAATAACCAAACCTTTATAGAGGAAAAAGAAAAGAGATACCACTATTACTTTTTTCTAATTTAGTTACTTAATCCAGTGGATCACGGCGTTTTCACCAGTAACCCATTGTATGTGCTGCACGGAAGCGTTTGCCAGATGCAGTCTTTGGGAATGAGCATATCCTTGAAATGTGCGCTTTGGTGATGCTCAGAGAATTAGGACGACATTGGTAGAACCTCGCTGAGCCGTGAGTTGGGAAAACCTTGTCTCACACTGTTTAAATAATTAAGTGTTTTCAGAATGATTAGCAGAACCACAATTGCATTCCACCTCATTTTATGCCCCCGCCCCACAACGAGGGGGCTGCTGTAGGATAAACAATAGGATTTAGATCTCGTTAGTAAAACAAATGCAGAATTGAATCCATAGAAATAGAATCCTCTTCACGTCCTTCTGGCGTGCGTCAGTATGCACCAGGATACAGGGTACCGTGGTAGACGCCATGCGCTGACGAGGACTTTCATGTCTGTGTTGTAGAAGTTACAGCCGCCTTCAAATGCAGCTGTCGTTCAGACAATTACCCCCTTACATAAAAGCCAAACCTATGGATGGGCCCCGCTTCTGTGCCATAGAGCGGTTACCTGCTTTACGTGACCGCATTTAGATTCGGTGACATCGGCCGTACGGGCTGATTCAGGGTTGTACGCTAATGCTGCTGTTGCATCCTTGTACACAGCTGGTGTGTGAAAATATGCAAATGTAGCAGACTGTATGGAGACACCCACCTGCGACTTTGCAAACAGACGCAGCTTTGGACGCGGGTCCTTCGATTATCAGTCTTCTGAGTAACCCTATGGTTATCTGCATAGCGTACATCCCTGAATCAGGCCCATAGACAAAGAGTATTCATAATGTGTCCCTTTTCCGATACCCGGGCTCCTCATACACTTATAATGGTATTGTCCTGGTGCATTTACAAAGGTCACTCAGCGATATACATAGAGGAAACAGAGAGCCTGATTCAGACCCGGTCGCAAGCGCTGAGCGCTCGCAACCGGGTTGATGGTGGCCCAGAGCGCATGCGCATGACTGAGCCGGCTCCGTCGTGCGCGTGCGCGAGATCCGGATAGCGACGGGCAATCCGTCGCTCCGGGTCTCGCACCAAAGGGGGCGTGCTGTCGATGTTGAGTGACAGCACGCCCCCTTTGGTGGGCGGGTCGATGGGGTGGCTGCTCAGACTGAGGCGTTCCCATGGGAACGCCTACCGTTTGTGGCCGGCCCCACTGACATCACAAGTGATGTCAGTGGAGAGATTCCGGCTCTGCTAGAAAGGATCTCGTCGCAAGCCCGATGGTCGCGATGGTCCTAACCATCGCGACCATCATCATGGCTGCTCGCTATAGCTGTGGGTGGTCACCCACAGCTATGCGAGCGGCCAGGAGGCCGTTCTTCATTAAAAAAAAATGACCGGCCCTGATTCAGAGCGACCGGCTCTGAATCAGGCCCAGAGTCCCATTCATAAGCCGTTCCTCAGACTTCATTCAGTACTGCTGGGTTGGTGACTAGTTCTCTTTGTGCAGTATACAGTAGTCATTCATTAGGCTTGGCTCCCTCGCTACCTTAAGGTGTAGTATACAGCAGTCATTTATAAGACTTAGGGCCTGATTCAGACCCGTTCGCCAGATGCGGTCGCTCGCTCCCAGCGTATGCAATTCAGCTAAGTGACGTTAAGACAGGCGATCGCACGGCAAGGAATAAGCACGCCCACTATGTCTTGGCGAGCGATCACTTTGTGTATACATACGCCCACCAGCCATTCCTAAGACGCCCACTTGCGCACGTCATCTCCAGGAAGCGCATGAAACCATTGGCACATCGAGCACCATCAGATGCGATCGCAGCGCTTGAGGTTGACTATACCCTTCCGCAAGCACCGCGAGCACTTCAGTGTATAATTCAACCAATTGACGTGTACTATGACGCACGCCTCTGAAAACGGCGTTAAGATACTCAGGCATGCATGCGTTCGCACCTCCACTCCCCTGTTTCCAGTGGCCTGCCCCTGTTACCACCCATAAACGGCCTCTCCTGTCACTCATTCAGCTGGGCTGTCTATGCTGGGCGAGCGAGTGCTTTCCCATCGCGCAAGCCCAAAACGATGCATGCGCACATTGAAAAACATTACTCGCTCCGAGCGATCGCTTGCTAGCGAATGGGTCTGAATCAGGTCCTTAGCTTCCACACAGCCTTAAGGTGTAGTATACAGCAGTTATTCATAAGGCTTGGCTCCCTCACTACCTTAAGGTGTAATATACAGTAGCCGTTTATAAGACTTAGGACCTCATTCAGAGCCGGACGCTATTTGCGCTCGCTCGTTCAGAAAATAGGGGTGGCTATTCAAATGAACCGTTCGCTCTTTGCAGTCCGTTCACGCCTCTAGGTCTGAACGTGCAAACAAAACTTGCAGTCGTTTTTTGGATAACTACGCCCCCTGGCCGCACGCATCCTACGTCATGTCCGCTATTTATTAGATTAATCGAGTACATCGACCAGCGTCTGAACTGCTCGCTATTCTTGTGGTTGGTTTTTCCTACCACAATCTTGCGAGCAGTTCTGACTATAAAATAACCCAGTGACTTGGTCAATGACGCTGCTGTATTAATTATGCACACCCATAAAACGCCCGTTTTGACCTTTAAGCACGCCTGCGTTCTGATCTCCACTCCCCGTTTTCAAACACCTTCCCCCGTTACCACCCACATACGCCTCCTTCTGTCACTCATATTATCAGGCATTCGCTATTTAGCGAACAAACGATTTTCGGGTGCACTGTCTGGTTCGCGCATGCGTATTGCGATCCGTACGCATGCGCAGTTGGGCAAACATCGCTCAGAACGAACGAGCGGCCGCTTACGAGCGGCTCTGAATCAGGCCCTTAGCTCCCTCACAACCTTAAGGTGTAGTATACAGTAGTCATTTATAACACTGGTTCCTCACAACCTTAAAGTATAATATACTGCAGTCATTTATATGACTTAGCTCCCTCACAACCTTGAGGTGTTATAATCGCCAGTCACTAAGACTGCTCGTTAATTACCTGAAGGTGTATTATATACCCTTCATTTATAAGACTGCTCCCTCCCATCCATAAGGTATCGTGTACACCAGTCACCAGTACATAAACAAATGAGCGGACAAGGACTTGGTTTATAAACATTGCTGCATTAGTGATCATAAGACTCCATTAAGGAGCAGGGCGTTAGCAACCGTTAGGTGCCCTTGTGGGGAGGTAGGAGTAGACGATAGGATGAGTAAGGGAAGAGGGCCCTGCTTGTGAGAGCTTACATTCTGAATTTGTAGAGAGGTGGTGAATCTGAGAGGGAGAGAATTCCAGAGGTAGAGAGCAGCACGGGCAGAGGCGGGAGTGTGAGGAAGTAATCACTTGGCAGGGGAGACGGCATGCATTTGTGGAGAGACGTGGGCAGGTGGGAGTGTGAAGGGAGATGAGGTATACACCAATCATTCATAAGACTTAGGGCCTGATTCAGACCCGGTCGCAAGCGCTCGCAACCGGGTCGATTGTGGGCCAGTGTGCATGCGCACGACGGAGCCGGCTCCGTCGTGCGCATGCGCGAGACCCGGATAGCGACGGGCACTCCGACGCTCCGGGTCTCGCAACAAAGGGGGCGAGCTGTCGATGTTGAGTGACAGCTCGCCCCCTTTGGTGGGCGGGCCGGGGGAGTGGCTGCCCAAACGGAGGCGTTCCCATGTGAACGCCTCCGTTTGGGGGCGGCCCCACTGACATCACAAGTGATATCAGTGGGAGAGATTTCGGCTCTGTTAGAGCCGAAATCGCTCTGGGGCTTGCGGCCACGAGACCCTACCACAAGGATCTCGTCGCAAGCCTGATGGTCGCGATGGTCTTGACCATCGCGACCATCTTCCAGGCCGTTCTAAAAAAAAAAAAAAAAGACCGGCCCTGATTCAGAGTGAGCGCTCTGTCAGAGCGTCCGGCTCTGAATCAGGGCCTTAGCTCCCTCACAACTTTACGGTGCAGCATACACCAGTCTTTTACAAGACTTTGCTCCCTCCCAACCATTGGCTTCTCTCAAAGGATTCAGGCTTTATATGTACTGAACTAATATTTATGAGACTGAAACCTCACTATGACCTAGAAACCAATGTTATTACTTGGTCACAGGGAGATATTCAGTTCACTCTGTGCCTCATGTCTCTGTAATGGCTGTAATTCCTAGTGGATGATATTCTCTGGTGTTTTCTTCAAGCCCACAAAATGGCTGCCTCTACCATGTTTAGCAGACAGGGTTTTTTCAGGGACGTCGTGCAGTGTTGACAATTCTTTTCCAAAAATCCTAAATAGGTCATTAAAATCAGGATTTGTAGGTAAATTTATGAAGAGACTGTTCCACTTCATTTCCAAAAAATGACCCCTGCAATAGGAGAGCTTGGACAACTTGCATGGTCAGATGCTGGGAATGAGTACACCTTACATTTACAGCGCAGGGCCGCAGTCACGCGATCAGGCGCTGACCGGCTAATCTCCTCGCCCCCGGAGGCCCCTTGTCATAGTCGTTTTATATTAATAAAGGCGGCCGAGGCTGCAAAATGATGTGATCAGCAGGAATAGATTTGTCATTCAGTATATGCGTCTGCTCTCTATGCTCTGTTATTTAGTGACTGTAGGAGACTAGAACACGGAGATGCCTACAATGCAGAGCGACCATCTCATCATCTTCCTGTCATATTGTGTCTGTCGTGGGCTCGTGCTGAGCTTCAGCTGGGGGGCATGGAGCAGTGCGCGAGTTCTCGCTACAAGACCCAGCAGCGGAGGTTTCCATGCTCGGTATACATTGCAGAGCAGATTACTTATTGTAGTGCACTGTGACTCATCCTATTGATTATACAAATGAAAGACTGCAGCAATTGTGGTTTTTGTTTCCCATAGTCCATTTAAAAATTACACCAGTTCAGGGAAAAATTACATATATTAATGCATTTATTTAAATATATATATTATATATATATATATATATATATATATATATATATATATTTTATCTGAAGAATAGGACACGTGAGAGATGTTGTGCAAGTGACAGTGTATTGTTAATTGTTGGGTATAAGAATGCAATCCCGATGTACAGTAAGGAGGAAGGAGGTGCTGTTATTATTACATTTGCATTGAAGCTGAAACAACAACAATGCATCATGTTCTTCAGCCCGTTCTAATCGACAATAGTTTGGCATTGAAATATTTTTTAAGTGTTTTGAGGTTGTGCTATGGTTTGCAAGCTTTGCTATTAACACAGAATACAGGGGCCTTACGTAAATATAGTGGTACTATCTTAATAGGAAATCTGATGCATCTCATTACATTTTAATAGACTTTGGCATTTTTTTTTAAGGTAACACTGTGACATTCTAAAATATCAGTGTCCTTCACCAGCGACCAACTCCTCTGTGCTTTTGGGGGAGAAGGGGGGTGCGATTCCGCTGGGCTCCCTACAGCAGAGGGCGCGATGTGCGAGGAGCCCTCAAGCCAAACCCGCGAATCCTGTTCTTGTTATCCCGCCGGTTATGAAAACCAATAGATCTGAAGAACTTGCATCGGCGGGATCAGGGAAGCGGAGAGGCTTATTGATGCACCACGCCCCCTATTGTGGGGATCCAATAGAAACATGGTAGTCTAGAGGGGAACGTCCTTTGGGGAGGGACCACCATAATTCGGGTAAGGAGGTCATGTCCCCAGATAACCTCTTTTTGCTCTGGGCTTAATAGGTGTTTCTCTTTCCTTTTTTTCTTGTAGTAGAAGAACTGATCAGTCCTAAGGACATTGACCCCCTACACCGCTACGTTCCTCGTCGGGATCAGAGAAACATCAGCATGCGATACTCTAATCAGGTAAGTGTCTGATATTCTGCTATAGCTACATTGTAAAGAATACCTGATAACGTTGTCAAACCCTAGGGAAGGTTTCAACTTCAGGGTCTTCTAATATCAATGATTTAATCACATTCGTTGCATTAGACATGCTGTCCGCCAACCTCGCGGTGACGTCTAAGCAGTGGGGATCTGTATGTAGCAGCTGATTGATTGTTGGAATCCTTTGAATATTCCTCATTGAACTAAAGAGGTTTATGTAAAAGAGGGAACTCTCCAATCCTGTGTGACAGTGTGGCCACACATCCTCGCACTGACCAATCAGCCCTACGTTGGGACACATCCACCAATCAGATTTGAGACTCACTTCCTGCAGGTGGAGAGTGGAGGGGAAAATGGCGCGGGGGGGGTACCCTTTCCAAGATCTGTCCAGTGATCATCCCCTGACTTTTAAAATGTACAGATGTGTCCTCACACTATTGCCGCATTAGCGCCAAACAGCCCTTCTCGGGCTGCCAGGCTTGCACCAAGCATCTTTTTCACTCGAATGTGCATCTCAGTCGTAACGCGATGCAACAAAACCGCCTCAAAGGGCTGCACCGCTTAATATGATACGCGACACTTGTATAGCTGTGCGCGACTGAGTATGAATCTGTGTACGAAGTGCTACCATGTAACTGCCGCGGCTTTTTTTTACTTCCAAGTTCCGCTGTACAGATTCAGACTCAGCCGCGCACAGATATGCAAGTGTCGCGTGTCAGATGAATCCGCGCAGACTCGGGAAGCGGTTTTGTTACATCGCTTTGCGACTAAGACGCACATGCGAGTGAAAAAGAGGCTACACTGCTCGGCGCTGCTCACTCGGCGCATGGCATGTTGAGGCCAGGTGCATGAGGACACGTGTACAGATTTATATTTTACTTGTTCTTTATTGCAGGATTAAAGAAGTTTCCCACAGTACGTGTGACGTATTGCTTTGTTGAAGCAATTGCTTTGTGTACATTTAGACATAATATATTAGAGAGACACTAATGTCCACTCTGAGAGAGAGAGAGAGCGCGTCTTAGCTCTGTGGCACT
Organism: Taudactylus pleione; assembly: GCA_031769625.1. Taxonomy (NCBI): domain Eukaryota; kingdom Metazoa; phylum Chordata; class Amphibia; order Anura; family Myobatrachidae; genus Taudactylus; species Taudactylus pleione. Next base: position 2,177,019 of record JAUIMM010000883.1, read on the forward strand.
TAGCGGGTATGACTCACTGCTTAGGGTAAAGGTCACATTTATTTCAGGGCTATGAAAGCAGAGGGCGGCGTATCCCATTTGCTGTGTTATTACAGAGGATGCCGCTTTTCAGAGGAGACCTAAAGAGTCCCTGACGTGTAGCAATGGTCTGGCGTGCCAGCGGCCCTGATTGCGGGCGTCTGTTTACTCCTCCATAATAAATTTCCTCCTGCGATCCACGCAGGAGAGTGCAGCTCAATTTTGATGTGACGATCACCAATCACTACAACAATATATTTTATCCAGAGGTGCACGGACACTGCGGGGGGGCCTTTGTGTTGAAAACCCGCTGTTTAAGGGACCAGAACTTTATATTGCGTTATCTGAACTTGAAGGAGTGAAGTGAAACCATATTTACGTATTGGATTCATATACACATCGATAAGGACAAATTACCCACTTATTGTGACTATAGATGTTTTATTCATTTATTTCTTTATTCTTTTTTTTTTCTATTGCTGGACGATAACAGTATAAGCTATTACCAAACACATGAGTTTACTCCTCCGTCTATGACAGACCGTTCTGTCCAGATGCCAAAGCACCACAGATCCCAGCAGGTTTTGCCAGCCGCCTCGTAGTTCCACAGCACGTATAATACCTACATCGCGTATATTGCCTACGTCAGATCTATCTATAGTCCCGCCGCCGACATCACTGTGCCCCGTAATGTTCAGCAAGACTGCAAAACCATCGGTACCATCGCAGCCTCACGCACACTTGCACAAGCTCTGACCTTACTCAGAAATTGCTAACCTCATCGTACACTATGAGTACTCAAGCTGTATACGGCATCGCAGTGGAAAATTTATGCACGCCCCTGCAACAGCGTTCGAACGCACTGGCACGCCTGCGTTTCGCCGACCACCCCCAAACGGCACTTCCTGTCAATCACTCTGCGATGGGTCTGCGTAGCCTCTGCGATCGCAGTCCTGGTCGCAGTGGCTGGTTTGTGCACTGCGATGCAACAATCGGCCTATTGCGTTCCTTGCTGAATCAGGCCCTTAGTTTTGATGGATAAAAACCTAGCTCTTTGGTACATACAGATGCACGTATATCAAGATAAAGCCATTGGGCCTGATTCAGAGATGGCCGCAAACCTGATGATATTTTGCGAGTCTGCACATGTGCAGGACCGCAGATCCCCTAACCCGAGACATGATTGACCTGCTGCGGCGTTTGTGGGGGGGGTGGAGCATGGGCGTGGCTGGCCAGCGTTCCCTGAAACGTTGGGTGCGTCGCTCCTGTTTTCCGGCAGGGATGAGGCCAGGGTCTGCGTTGGTGGAGGCAGGCTTAGGTTCAGTGTGATGTATGAAGAAAAAAATCCACAGATTGGACGCAGAGGATCCCATTTACTGTCCGTAAGACCAGCTTAATTAATAACTGAGTTATTTAAAGTAGAGATGTGCAGGCCCGGATTACTTCAGATCTTTCCCGCCAAATTCTGATTTTTTTTTCCCGCCAAAAATCAAGTCTCAGAAAATGTCATCTTTCATGGACAAACAATCATCTTTATGACAAAAGTCCATGAAAGATGATATTTGTCCATGAAAGATGCCGTTTTGCCTCTTTCTGAGACCCAATTTTTGGCGGGAAAATCGGAACTAATCCGAGCCTGCACATCTCTAATTTATAGACACTTTATTTATTGACCATGCACAAAGCTTTTATTATTTTCTGCAAGAGCTGTGTCCTATTTACCTCATTTATGGTGAAACATAAAATTTATAATACAAATAAACACCAGTTTCTATCGAGAAATGAATTCTGTGGCTTCGCTGCTGCAAAGTATAACTAATGGGTGAGGTCGCACATGGATAGAGCCGCTCTGAGCCGTCTGCTCTCTGTGTATGGATGCTTGTTGGGGTCTGTGACTCCGTGTAGCGTCCATGTCATGTTCTACTGCAGTCTGGATCCTATGAGGCTACGGAGAGATCTGGGCCGTGTCCTACTGGAATATCAGCCCATTAACAATCCATGTTGTGTCCTGCAATCTGGCACCTGTGAGGCCAATTTACAGTTGTCTGTATGTCAGTCATCGTCATATTCCCCTGGAGCATATCCCCATTGCATCATTTTTATTTTCTCCATATAGAAAATGTTTCCCTAGCCCCTGTCAGAATCTCTTAGAGAACGAAGCTGTTGAGCTTATGTTCCCTGTAGATCAGGGGTCAGGGAACTTTTTTATCTTTTACCCCAAAATATATTTAGATACGCCGACGTTACCCCCTTGATTTGAAAGGATGGAAATCATATAGTAGTGCCCCCATATAATGCCCCCATATAATGCCCCTGTAGTAGTGCCCCCATATAATGCCCCTGTAGTAGTGCCCCTGTAGTAGTGCCCCTGTAGTAGTGCCCCCATATAATGCCCCTGTAGTAGTGCCCCCATATAATGCCCCTGTAGTGCCGCTTGTACAAAACAAAAACCCGCTCCTGCATCGCCGCCGTCCTGTCCGCCCGGCTGCTCCTCAGAACTATGGGAGAGACGTCATGACGTCTCTCCCATAGTGCGCATGGAGAGAGCCGGAAGCTGGAGTTCAGAAGAGAACTCCAGCCTCCGGCTAACGTGGCGCTGCAGGGAAGGAGCCGGGCGTCCGGCTTAGAGCCTCCCTGCGACACACCCAGGCATGCATATGGTTAATTCTATATTATATTATATTATAGAATGATTCATATGCATGCCCGGCTGTCCGTCCATTACCCCCAGGAATTTATTTTTTCCCCCATGTGCGGTAATTTACCCCCGTTCCCCGACCACTGCTCTAGATAATGTAAGATCTACTGAAGAGGCTGCAAAACGCAAGTAACTTTCTACGTATCTGGTGGCCATGCCCCCAATTATCCAGCTCGTGGTATGGAAGCCTGGATCCAATCCGTCCTTTACCTAGAAAAGAAAGCACAGACAATTTACTGTGCGGTACGTCTCTTTATATTATCATGCATAAAACGGGGGGAAAGAGGGTGCGGTTGGCGGATCGGCTGGACGCACTCCAGCATCCGACCGTCACAGAGGCTCCGGGATGAGTGGACCGGGAAACGATAGCCTTGTAATGAAGCTCTTTATCAGGGGGCAGCCATCCGTGAAATTCCGCTCCAGACACATGGGCTCAAATGAGAGCTGGAAATTCATTTCTAGATCATTTTCCTGTGACCTCTGGTAAAAGTTCCTTTCTGGGGTTTAAATTTAGAAAAGCGTTGAAGCTTTACCTGACCGCTGATAAATGCTCCTGGGCAATGTGCTGAGAAGCCAAAATTCATTTCTCGGCAACATAAAATGCGAATGTAACACCTCCGCCTAAAAATAGACCATTCGCTGAACATTATACAGTAATAAAGTCCTGAGAAGTGTCCTCGTTCCTTTTAAGTCATCTTCATGCTGGGCTGTGTAGTTCTACAGGAGCTGGAGGAGGCCGCATGTTGTACACCCCCTGGTCTATACCCCCCGCATGATAATATATGGTGACCTGATAGCAACCAATCAGGCATTCTTCTCATTTGTCTGCCTTGTGCACCGTTCATAAAATGAAGTGGTTGCCACGGACTACGGCACATGTTTATTCTTTAAATCACACTATTATTATTAATTAAAACTTCCCGTTTACTATTGATGTACAGTACCGCAGTTCCGTCATGATTTATGTCCTAGTAACTGTAATAACCATGTTTGTCAGAGAGATACCTGCCTGTACCTCCTATCCAATGTACACAATAGACATCTTCTCATCTCTAGTCAGCTCTGAGGTCCACTTTGTGGCAGCTAGTTAGCATGGGTTGGCATTGGTACACAGCGAAGGCACGTTTCTGGTGGCCTGTATACAAGGCTGTAAAGACCTCCTTTCTGGTGGTTTGTAAACGGCCAAAAAATACTTTCTGGTGCCCATTGTCTGTGTCCGGTGATTTGTTAAAAACAACTGATGGCTAATTTATAAGACCCGTTTTGTAAGGTCACCTGGTCGCCCTGCTGGACCATTGTCACAGTATTCACTGGCTAAGGACAGTCCATGTCCTCTCTGTAGCCCTCCAGACGTCACCTTATGGCAGGAGGTGGGGTTGGGACACGCTTGGGTGTAGCGTCTCCAGCACTTCAGTGATCATTTACAGCAGAAGTCAGAGACCAGCGCTGCAGGACATTGTCCTGGGACTCAGCGTGCTCTGGTACTTACCCCAAACCCCCGCCCGGGCTGTCCTGACAGATCTGTGGCCCTCAGCGTCCCAGAGAGTCTCTGTTGGAGCTACTGTCATGTGGGCCTTTGTCCTCTCCCAAGTCCTTGCTCCCTTGGGGACTGCAGCAGCGTTGACTGTGTATATTGTTTCATCCATTTGGACCACTATTTTGATCCGTTCTCCCATCCCTTAGGAGATGAGCCTCTCCGTAGCGTTATGCTCTCAGCACCATGCCTCACTGCCTGGATGGTCTTTTGGGACGATGTGCACATTTAGGGGGTATATTTACTAAGGTGTGAGTTTTTAGAAGTGGAGATGTTGCCCATAGCAACTTATCAGATTCTAGCTATTATCTTCTAGAAGGTGCTAGATACATGTTAAGTAGAAGCTGATTGGTTGCTATAGGCAACATCTCCACTTCTACGTCACCCTGTTACCACAAAGTTACGCCCCCTCCGTTGCAATTGGAGATGCGATGGATTCCAGCGCAACTTTGAATCGCTTGTAGATGCTCGCGCATCTATCAGCGATTGTAAGCGTTTCCCACCTGCTTTGACGCAGAGACACCAACAATTGCTCCAATCTCCATTGATGTGGGCTGTAACTCTGTTATTAGTGCTTTCCCATAACTTTTACTGAGGATTGCTTTGAGTGTCCTTTTGATCTTCCTGATGAAGCTCTTGTTTGGAAACTGAACCGCCCAACTGTGACGCCTCCCACCTGTGTATTTTAAAATGATTTGAAACAATTGTAGTTGTACTTGTGTATTTCCAGCAACACGAAAGCCAACTGATGGCCCCAACAATTTTTTCTTGGAGGATTTTGCATCATTTTAAAATGTTCGGCTTAACCAGTTACTCATCATCTTTCTATGTGTTCATCTAGTACTAATTGCTGAATAGTGCTACGTAGAGAGTGCCCGTCACCCTTATGGCAGAGGCAGCCAATGTTCATCACAGTGCCGAGAAAATTCTTAAGCTGCATACACACGTAAAGATTATCTGTCCAACCATCCAACTAGTTGATTGGTTGGAATGAAAATCTGGTAACGTATGGGAGTAACTGATGATCAGCAATTTGCTCCTAAATGCCAGAAAACAGATGAAAATGGTCGGTCAGACAAGTTTGTTAAATGTTTGATCTAAACAATTTGTTCAAACAACAGTTTTTGTCCATTTTCCAGCGTTTGGGAGCAAATTGCTGATTGTCATTTGCTTTCATACATTACCAGATTTTCATTCCAACCAATCAACTAGTTGGATGGTTGGACAGAAAATCTTTGCGTGTGTACCCAGCTTGTGTCAACAAAAAAAATCTTCACTGTAGCTTTTTTGTTTTTCTGAACACGATAAAACTAAATACCCATTTATCAAATAAAAAACATCAGTGTACACTGTCTTGTACTGTTTTATACTGTTTTTTTTTTTAAATATGTAACGCTTCGGTTTTTTCCTGTTGGCGCCATGATTAGATATTAATCTTCTAGTTTGAAAAGAAAAATAATAACTAAATTTATTAACGCTAAATCTGTCAGATTTTTCACATAGCATTTAGCTGATCTCCTGTTTCAGGCTCGTTCTAATCCCAGTCCTCGGAACACTAGAGAACGGGCACATTCAGCTGTTCCTGTGTAGCTCTCGCATTGGCTTACAATGAGGGATTATCCCAGTACATTATTCTTTAATAAAATGCATAAATTACCTTGTCTGTCTGCTGTAGCCGCTCTCAGCGGTGCACACAAAACAAAATGAATCCCTCCCCCCCCCCCCCCCCCCAAGTGTCAGCCGCGCAGCGTTCGGGAGAGGGTCGGTGGTGTCTGGGGGCTTTATGGCTTCCAAGAGCAGGGTGCGCAAATGTATTAGCTGGCAGCACTAAGGGGAGAGCGAAGGAGTTTGAGTCAGCGTGCCCAGCTTTTGTGCCAGGTTTAATTGAATCGACTTTATTCCGACTGTTCCTGTAGAGCCCCCTGTGATTCCTGTCTCCTGTCCTAACCATGTAAATTACAGTTGGTGAGATGGGATCACATCTAGTGCTGAGAGTTAGAGCAACTTCTTCCTCTGCACCAGTTTCCATAAATACCCTCCGTCCCCCTGCCCTCCCCCCTCCTCATGTTTTTGCGGTGTGTTATAAATGTTCCTGTTTTCCATTACAGTCAGATTTTTCTATTTCTTCTTTTTTTATTTTCATTAGCGTTTAATGCATTTGTATAAATCAGCGTTGTGTGACTTACTGTTGTCCTGTATCTATTAGTCCTCCTGACAGCCTTTGCCTTCACTTTCAGGGTCCGCTGGATAACGATACCGTGGTACACGTGGCACTGATCGCGGAGAGCCAGCGGTGAGACCACCCTTAAATAAAACACAAGTAACGAGTCAGGAAGTCTCTTTAAAGCTTTTTAAGCTCAGCCATAAATACAGCGCAGCGTTTAATTACAGGCACGAGGACGGCTTACAAAGTGTGTTTCCTACCTCAGTACACCACAAATATTCTGCCAGGCTTTTTACGATCGGTTCTGCTCGATCAGTGTAATTATTTATCTTTATAATTCTCATGCGATGACCTAGCAGGGATCTGTCGCCGTGGGCTGAGTAATGACTGAATACTAATAGTAATAGTCCCTATTAAAGCCTTTTCGGATCACAACGAATTATCTATAAGGTGATATTTTTACATGGCTAAGCCAATAGCTTCCTGTTCAATGGCATGCCCAGATTTTTATCTCTGTATTCATTGGCTGTTTGCCCCCCCTGTGGTCTGAAATGTTAAAGGGAACATATCATGTGATCCCCGTACCTTTATGTGTGCTCGAAAGGCGGCGTTAGAAAGACGAGGTTCATGTTTCCTAAGACAATACCCTAGGCCAGAGGTTTCCAAACTCCCCCCATTACAGTCATGTTTAAGGATATTCGTGCTTAAGCACAGGTGACTTAATTAGTACCCCAGTAAATTTGATTTATCCATCTAGACTCAAGCAAGGATAGCCTTAAAACCTGGACTGTAATGGTGCATTTTGGGGAGCTCTGATCTATGCACCTAACAATTTTAAGGGAGCGATTCAATTAGCAAGATAATGGCAGTGGCTCGGGTTACTAGAGGTGCAGTGTTGGGGTACGGGAATTTTCGGTCATGTGCACGGCCCAGATCGCATCCGCGCATCGCCAAGGATGGAGTTTCCCCATAAGACTGCATGGGAGAGTGTATCGTGCCCCAGCTGCTGGTAAATCTGACCTCACACTTACTGCTCGCACCTACTCATATTCTCACTAAGAGCATGAGAGCGTTGTACAAAATAGCTGGGTCTTTGTTTTATTTAATAACTTAGAAAATGTCTACGTCCAAAGCTTTATGCTATCCATTGTTCTTACAGCACCTCTATGATACTACAGTATATTGGGATATTGAGATATATCATATTATAAGCGACTTCCTGTATGAATAAAACAAATGTCACAGTATCTGTTTTTGCTTCTAGGTTGCAGGTCTTTCTGAATACATACGGAATCCAGACACAGACCCCGCAGCAAGTGGAGCCCATCCAGATCTGGCCGCAGCAGGAGCTAGTGAAGGTAAGTTACACAGGGGGAGAGAGATAAAGTTCCAACCAATCAGCTCCTAACTGTCATTTTTCAATACACAGCCTGTAAAGTGGATGTTAGGAGCTGATTGGTTGGTACTTTATCTCTCTCCAAGGTTTGATACGTCTCCCCCCACAGTGTTATGTCATGGTATAAATCAGGGGGTCCAAAAGTATGTGTAGATAAAGGTTTACTGCATTAAACCTGGCTGCGCTGCTCTGCAGCCTACACGCGCGGAATCGGTATGATTTACCGCCAGACCCCTGCCCGGCGTTTGGAATCCCGACACCAGGAGCCCGGCAAGGGTGAAAATCCCCATAGTATTTGCTAACCTATTTCTAACCCCCTAACCCTCCTTTAGGGTGCCTAACCCTAACCTTCCCCCCCAGTGCCTAACCCTAATCCCCCTAAGTCCCTAACCCCCCCCTTCCCCGCTGCCTAAACCTAAGTCCCCCGGGGGGCTGGTGCCTAACTTTAAGTCCCCCCCTGGGGTGCCTAACCCTCCCTTCCCCTAGCCTAACTCCCGGGTGGGGTGCCTAACCCTATGTCCCCCCGGGAGCCCTAAACCTAACCCTCCCCCCCCCCCCCGTAGCGGCGCCCGGCATCACTTCGAACGGGATGCCGGGCGCCGGTCTCCCGGCGTCGGTAAAATGACAGGCGTCTAGATGTAGACGCCTGTCATTTAACCCTCGCCGGGATAAAGCAGTCGGGAAGCCGGCTGTCGGGATTAGGTCCGCTGGCTTCCCGACTGCATGCCCCACGCGCAGTCATGACAGATGATCGCGATAGGGCTCTCGGCGGCTGTTATTACTTCCAGCCACGCCGGCGTGGTCTCCGCTCATCATGTCAGCATCCCTAAGCCTTGATTGAATTAGCAGGCGAGTCGCTGCTCCGTGGCAAAGGCGTAACACGCTTCCTTTGGCGCGGGCAGCCAATGAATGGAGACGTTGGCAATTCTTGAGCTGAAATGAATGATTCAAATGTTGTTATGAATCAGCCTGCGCCCTGTGGGGAGGAAACCGATAGGTACAGTACCCACACCCCTGCCAGAGATGATCTGGGTAAAGATCAGTGTTTATCCATGATTACAGCGCTGAGGAGACTGTGTAATAATTAATCCAAGCGTTGCCAGTCACAGCCCAGCCTTCTGCCAGCACCGAGGCTTTTGGCTACTCTCCTTCTCTGCAGATTGTCACAGCAGCGGTCCCAGCTATGTACATCGGTGCCAGAGTGATGCAGCGTTCCGCCTAATATTAATACAGCTCACATGTCTATGGGGGATTCCTAGAGCAACACCCATCGGCGGCATTAATCGTCACTAAAGTTACCGACTTCTATGCAGTCTATAAAAACGTGAGCCACATTTCCATCTGTCAGTAAAGAAAACAAATAGGTCCGTAAAAAGCTGACTGCTCCGACGCTGCAATAAATCACGAGCGCACTTTACCCGTAGACGCTGCTAGTACTGTAAAGTTCTGGATATAACATACACAAGAGTCAGTGATAATGCAAATAGTTAATAATAATGTCACACAGTGTATAACGGACACTTGCAATGGACACAGCGAGTTTTGCAGTTACCTGGATGAGACGGATGTCACTTGGGCTCAGTGGGGCTCGCACTGAATCTTTCCAGCATTTGGTATTTGCAGGAGAATAGTTTAAGCCTTTATGAAGACTGTTGCCTATACTTTGGTATGATCTATTCACCGTAGACTAAAGGCACCATCGTCGCTTAACACTTTTTAATGCCGATTGATGTTGGAAAACCCATTTACAGCCTATGGGTCTGGTTCGGAGGTAGACACAGAGCCAATGTTTGAGCGATTATTTGCTACCGCGCATGCGCAAAAAGTCCTGAAAACCCCAACGGAGTATGCGTTCCCCTGAGTGTAGGCGGAGTCTGCTAATGCATATGGAGGCACTGGCATTGGAACCGGCGAGGCAAAACCATGGGGGTCCCTGGGGAGGTGGCTGGGAGGTGGCCTGTGCGCCAAAAAAAGATTGTCTCATGGGAGTGTTATGGGTGTGTCAGACAACGCAGCTGCATTTCCAAACACTAATACAACCGTATAGGCCATGTTTAGCCGGAGTCAAGAAGAGACACTGCGCCAGCCATAGGCTGGTGTGACTGTCGATGGCGCACCGATGGTGGTGAGTTTGGAACCACCGGCTGATTTGCACTGTCCACAGGCACTGAAAGTAGGCGCCTCAGGACTGGCACATTCTGGCTCACTCTAGTACACAAAGGGCAGACTGAGACTAGCATGTCCATATTACCGCCAAGTGCCATGTCGTAGCTGCCGCCGCGGCGTGCTTATCCAGCGTCGGCTTATTAGTCATTTGTTTTGGGGTTTTTTTTGTGCTGTCGAAGCGGGTTGAGCAATTTATCCCACATTGATCAGCTGTGTTCATGTGCATTATATAACTTTATTCTGGCAGATCGTTAGCACCTGGGAGGGGAGTTGATTGATTGTTTGTTTTGGTTTTTAAAATAATTTAATCTCACACACCCACCCCTTCCTTTTCCGGTTGTGAACCCACTTAGGTTAACGAAGAGGCTAATTCTGAATAAGGACTGAGGCAAAACCCAATTCTACCCCTATCATTACCTTTGCCCAGAATCCGGCTGCTTGCCCCGGTGAGACGCCGGATGCTATTTGCAGACGGTCGTTCCAAAAAAGGGGCCGGCTATTTAAATTGAGCGCTCGCTCATTGCGGTTTGTTGACGCCTCTATGTCTGAGCGAGCGAACGAAAAATGCGCTCACTATTTGGTAAAGACGCCCCTTTGCCGTTCGCATCACACGTCATCTCCGGTATTTATTTGATTCATCGGGTACATCGAAAGGCATCTGAACTGCTCGCAGTGCTTGTGGTAGGATTTTCTTACCGCTATCACTGCGAGCAGTTTAGGCTAAAAGACAACCAAGTGACGTGGTCGATGACGCTCCTTTACTAATTATGCACTCCCATTAAATGCCCTTTTGACTGTTTGGCACGCCTGCGTTCTGATCTCCACTCCCCCGTTTTCAAGCACCTTCCCCTGTTACCACCCACAAACGGGACATTCTGTCAATCAAATTAGCAGCCCCTCGCTGTTTTGCGAGCGCACGATTTCCGACCGCAATGACTGGTTTGCGCATGCGCATTACGACCCATACGCATGCGCAGTTGTGCGAACATCGCTCAGAGCGAACGAGCGGCCGCTTACGAGCGGCTCTGAATCAGGCCCTCTGCCCATTATGCCAAGGCTGCCTCCAATTTATTATCAGCTTAGGTGGCAGTTACACAAAGCGACGCTGCCAGCTCCTAGTGCATATTGCTGTCTGCACCGTGTAGGAAAGATTTATGTGGAGCCTGTCAGGGAAAGCCAACAGGAGCAGTAATGTGAATTGAGGGGAATAATCATTATAGATTGGGTAGTGAACAAACACAAGGAGCTCATTATTGCATCCTGTATGGACGTTGGTTCTGTATTGTATATAAATACTGTTGGAAGTGCCATGAATATTTCCCCGTTACCCCTCTAATAACGCCTCGTGATAGATTATTACGCTACCTGTGTTTTGCTTCTCGCTGTAAATGAATTTGTACTTATTTGCAATTCAGTTTTGCAAGATTAATGTCCATGTTTCCTCCTCTTTCAGCAACGCGGACATTAATCTCCAGGAGCTGTTTGTCCTTTGCAGGAGCCATATAAGCCTCGTGTTATAATGATCACATTTCTATATTATTATAGACTGCAAATAAAGAGTTTGATCTACAGGAAAAAAAAAAAAAGAAGAGTAGGAATGAACCCGAGTTATTGTTGTGTCATCGCTGGGCGCAGCTCAGTGCAAACGGGTCCCGGATAAATAGCCCATGTCCAGTGACCTGGCAATCCAACCCGGGTAGTGAGCTGGGTTGGACCAGAGAAGGACCCGGGTTACGGGGCAGTGTAAACGGGTGATAGCACAGCAACAACTGGCTCTCCAGCACTTGGAGATATCATCTCCAAGCCCAGCAGAAAAGTTAACATGTTACCCGTGTGCAAATGGCCCGAACCGGGAACAGCTCAGGTCCAAGCCGCAATGTGAACGGGGTCTGTCCCAGGTTGGAACCGTGTTTGAAATCCCAGGTCAGACCCAGGATTTTAGTGTAAAAGGGGTCAAAATTGTGCAACAGAGACAGAGGTCACTCATATAGAATTGGCCTGTGTAAGCAGCCATAATGTACCATAAAAAGGAGTTTTATTGATATTATAGGCCTATGCCTTGTTTCCACCATTACAGAGGATGAGGCCTTTGGCACGGAGTAAAGTGCTATGTTCCAACCTCACACCCATCTCATAGGGAACGTCCTCCTTATTCAGTCTTCTATAATCTCATCCTGCAAATGTAAATTGTGCATTGCCGATGCAGAGGAGGTGCAAGTGCACTTTTTACTATTTAGCACCATTGTTCTCTTTTATTTACTTTATTGTTGGCGCCACAAGGTTTCCATAGCACCGTAGAAAGGAGTACGACATTCAGCAACATCAGAAAAGGACGAAGTTGACCACATAAGACGGTTATAGACAAGCTCACGAATTTACGTGTATACATAATTACAGCCCCATATTTACATAATTACATAGAGCCTAATTCACAGTTACCCGTAAAAAGTGAACGCAAATGAGGGCGGAGATATGGGCAGGAGAAGAGAGGTTGAGGGATTTAAGTGAGAGGAGTTTAAACTTCACTCTTGAAGTGGCTCAACAGGCAGAACTGGCGCTGCGAGAGGGGGAACTGTCACAGGCAGCGGAGTTGGGGATAGATTCGGGAGGGCCACTTTCTGAATAGTCCCGTAGTGACTGACAGGTTTGCAGACTTGCTCTTAGTGGATTCACACACTGGGGGGTGACAGTGATGGCACGGCTTTGTGCCCTGGATGAGAGGTCCCGTTAGGGCACAGCCCTACAGATGTGGGGGGGGCCTCAGCTCTCTGTAATTTTGTTGGCGGTGGAAAGTATTGTACTTTGTAACAGACCTGCAGTGTATCTCTGGGCAGCTTTTGTGTATCTTACCTCTATAGTTCAGAGCTGACATTTTTATACTTCGATTTGGTGAGTAGATTTAAGCTCAGTTTTACTAAATGTGACTAATGTACCCCTTTCAGACATACTGAGATTCCCAGGAATTTGATCCCGGGATCTTGTGTATGTCTGAAAGGTACCTACTCGGGTAGCCGACCCTCCAATTGACCAGGGAATTTCCAGGGAGTTAAGTCCCGGGAAATTACCCTGCTCATATCTGAATGGTGCTACCCGGGCATTTTCTCCCGGGCTGCACCAAGCAGCTTTTACATTGAGTGGGCTGCGCAGAGCGTCCTATAGGACGCTCAGCGCTTCCACTCACCACCCCCCGCGCCGATGACTGTGTCGCTGTAGATCGAGCCAGCGACCTTGGCCCGGTCCTCGGGCACAGAGAACCCCAGCCGGGCGTCTGGGACAACGCCGACGGGTCTCTGCCACAGCGGGCCGCCTGCACTCCCGCTGGACCACCAGGGCAAATAGGTAATAAAACAAATAATTGAATAATAAAAAAAAAAAAAAATGGCTGCATTGTGATGACATCATCAGCGGCAGCCAGAGAGAGGATAGGCTAGGAGGGGTAGACGGCAGAGGAGAGGCAGGTAATCTGAAAAACCCGGCTTATGTCTGAAAGGGGTCTATCTGGGAATTTCCCGGGTTGACGCTGTAGTGTGAAAGGGGGGTCCAAATACCCGGGATTTTGCACAGGAGAAATTGCTGGGTCTGAGCAGGAAATTTCCCGGGTCGTATGTCTGAAAGGGGTATTATTATTTTTTCGTGACCTGTTAGACTCCCTTCTTCTGTCATATATATATATTAACATCTGTTTAAAAAAATATGCAGACGATCATTGGCATATATGTTATTGGCGTAGGTGTTTTTAGATGTTTCCCTTTTTAATGTTTATTTTTTTTACATTTTCAATCAATAATTGTCGTTCTTTACAACCATTAAACACCATTAACTCTCTTCCCAGTAATGTCCCCTCCCCAATACCAGAATTTGCTTTCCAGAGGACTAATGGCTGGTAATATATAGATTAAAAATATATATATATATATATATATATATATATATTAATAAGCAATTAGCGGTGTCTCGAAATCCCCCAGTAATGGTCCCTAATGAGAGCACTTTGCGTGTAATGGTTCTCACTCCGTCTTTTCATTTGGATTTCTGTATTGGTTTAGTAATCATTAGAGAACAGATGTAACCATGATATTCCTTGATGCTGAAGGCCAGAAATCCCCGTGGTCCCTTGTTTAGTGTGCACGGTTACAGCTATAGATCCTGAGTAATACACACTGCTGGGACCTTGCTTCAGGGCTATTTGCAGTTAGAAGTCACCAATCCCCTAGTCACAGCAGAGGCAGACATATTGTGGGCAGTACCATTACTCGTAGGGGGGGAGGGGGGCTGTTCTGAGCCGTGAGGGAGGACCTCTCAGCCCCTGTCATGCATCTTCATGTGTCCTGTCTTATGTTTATTTGCAGGCTTACCTTCATCTGGGCGTGAATGAGAAGCTGGGCTTGTCTGGAAGGCCCGATAGACCGATCGGGTGCCTGGGGACATCAAAGGTGACGGTGTCTTATATTGTACCTTTCAATTGGCTGTCAGTCTCTGGCCCTTGTATACGTCATGTTCTGTCCATTTTTTGGATGGTACCATGCTCTCTCCCTCCTCCTGTACTCACCCCATTATGGCCACTACATGGCCAATAGGTATGTGACTGCCCGAACGTCATACTTGTGTGTGATTAATGATCATCTCATTCCAAAACCATTGCTATGAATATGGAGTAGGTCACCCTTATGCTGCTATAAGGCCTCCAACTCTCCTGGGAAAGCATTACACTAGATGTTGGAACATAGCTGCCAGATTCACACCCACGAGGACATTAGTGAGGTCGGGCACCGATGTTGGGCAATAAGGCTGCGTGCCCAGCCAAATTCATCCCAGAGGTGTTCTATTGGGTCCAGGGTCTGAGCAGGCCGGGCAGGTTCTTCGACGCCAACCCTCTCCAAACCATTTTGGGATGGCCCTTATGTTGTGTCTGCGGGCACTGTCATGCTTCCCCCCCAAACTGCTGCCACAAAAGTGTCATCGTATGCTGTAGAATTAAGATTTCCCTTCCCTGTGACTGAAACGCGTTACACGTGTAGACCAGTCCTATGCAGACCTATAATTCTCCACCTGGCTGCAGATCGTTCATGATTCTGCAGAGAAACCCCATTGTCCTCAAGTGCTTCTGTGTATCATCCCTCTCCCTAAACTCCCTGCCAGACCTTTGCGTGCCAGCGTCACAAAGGGCCTCTATACGCACACAACTCATCACAAAGGGCCTCTATACGTACACAACTCATCACAAAGGTCCTCTATACGTACACAGCTCATCACAAAGGGCCTCTATACATACACAACTCATCACAAAGGGCCTCTATATGCACACAACTCATCACAAAGGGCCTCTATACGTACACAACTCATCACAAAGGGCCTCTATATGTACACAACTCATCACAAAGGGCCTCTATACGTACACAACTCATCACAAAGGGCCTCTATACGTACACAACTCATCACAAAGGTCCTCTATACGTACACAGCTCATCACAAAGGGCCTCTGTACATACACAACTCATCACAAAGGGCCTCTATATGCACACAACTCATCACAAAGGGCCTCTATATGTACACAACTCATCACGCCTCTATACGTACACAACTCATCACAAAGGGCCTCTATACGTACACAACTCATCACAAAGGGCCTCTATACCTACACAACTCATCACAAAGGGCCTCTATACGCACACAACTCATCACATAGGGCCTCTATACGCACACAACTCATCACAAAGGGCCTCTATATGTACACAACTCATCACGCCTGTAAACGTACACAACTCATCACAAAGGGCCTCTGTACGTACACAACTCATCACAAAGGGCCTATATACGCACACAACTCATCACAAAGGGCCTCTATACGTACACAACTCATCACAAAGGGCCTCTATATGTACACAACTCATCACAAAGGGCCTCTATACGCACACAACTCAGCTGGCGCGAACCTGGCCTTGTGATGATTTGTCTGTACCAGGATGCCACACCCTCGGCTTGTTATGTTGGTCACACTGGTGTCACCTTCTCCCTTTCATCCCACAGATATATCGTATCCTCGGGAAGACGGTGGTCTGTTACCCCATTGTGTTTGATCTCAGTGACTTCTACATGTCTCAGGATGTCATGTTGCTCATTGACGACATTCAGGTAAATCTGCGGCCTTTAGGACACAGTGCCCGTGGCTCGGTTCTCATTTACCTGTACGACATGACTGGCTGAAGACACAATTTGTACTAAGATATAAAATCATCCGGCTGCTGACAAGTCAGGATGGCTCCCGAGTTGTATGTTTGATTAAGTGGTGAAAAGTTCTTACTTACAAAAATACCTCCTTTCCCCGACAGCAGTTAGTTTTCCAGGGAACTAATACCCCTTTTACAGACCTTCCATTAGGGCATAATCCGGCTCTTTATGGATTAGTTGTTAATATGTAGTTTCAAAAATAAAGCGATTTAACAGAGTTTTTCAAATTCCTCAAAATTTCCTGCTTGTGTGAATGCAGCGGCCATATGGGGGAACATCTGGGAGTCCCAAGCACCCGCGTCACAATTCCCCTTGATACATGTATATTTACTATCTCCAAAAGGCAGCGCAAAACTTAATCTGAATATTTGCGTAGCATTTTTTTTTCAAAAGGAGAATATGAATTACTGTTTTTGGAGGTTGCTTGAGTCATTTTTGGAAATGAAAATGCTCACTGCACATGGAACTTCATGTAACATTAGCCTTGTCCACCAAGATAAATCACTCTGTAAATCAATCCGTGGTTTCCACGTGCACTCAACTAATCAAACGCTTATGTTATACTGCTGAGATCGGTGTTTTTTTATTTCACATTTCAAGTTTATCTTATTCAGGGTTCTGTATTAGCGGAACTGATGGGGGGAAAGGCAGGATGAGTTTAATGTACAGTAATGTAATAATGATTGGTGATGTGAGGGAAGGATCTCATCACAAAGGTATCAGGTGATATGACGGGCGCGATCAGCGCAGTCCCCAGTGGTAACAGCCAATAGGTTATTTGGCTGCACGGGAAGATGTATTCATATCGGAAAGAGAGAGGTTATATTTGCAGTTTATAGGTCACTGGACAGAACCCCACCCTGGGTATTGTGTAGTGCTGGAGACCCTATCCCAAAAAAAGACATAAAAAAAAAATAGAATAAACCAGAGATGGGTGATAACAATTATCGAGAGAGAATCCAAGAGCTGACTATCTACAGAGGAGAGAAGAGAGAGAGGTCACAGTACAGAAACATTAAAAGGATTTGCAAAGCGAGCAGCTGTCTAATAGGAGAGTTTCTTTCACACAATAGAACAAACACTGGGGGGGGGGGGGGGAGAGGAACTCCAGCGCTAATTGGAGTAAATATGTAACTTACACATAAAAAATATCAAACATTGATCGTGTAAATTCCTAAACCGTTTATTTACATAATCGCAGTAAATTTATTCAGTATCGATACAACACATTATACACTGGTGCTCCCACGAGCAAGCATACAGCAGCAATAATTACAAAAAGGTAATTAATTAAAAGAACCTTCTGAAAGACTTGATTCTTATATCCGCAGAACAGAAGGCATGTCTTCCACAGTAATTAATAAACAGCAACTAGTACTCAATGGACAAATTGTAACAATACGCCGTTGCAGGCCACCCGGGTGATGCTACTAGTGAGCATGAAAACGCAACAGACCATTGGTTTGTACCCAGCACAATGTCTGCCCAGTGTGGATTAATCAAATAAACAAATTAATTCTGGGACCTGAGCGACCCTCCAGTAGTAATATTGTATCTATAGTAGAAGTGTAACAATCGATTCCCCTGGTGATAAACGCTGTGAGAACAAAAACCAGCGCCTGGTGAACATTCATATTGGGGCCGAGGGGGAATGTCAATTAGGTGCAAGTTTGGTCCCGTGAGGTGAATTCGTGGCTAATTCGCATTGCGAACTACATTTGCAATTCTCTTCTTTTTTTTTTTTTTTTTTTTTTTAGAGTAAATCCTCCAGTTTTTGTTCGCACCCCCTGAGCAGGTGAAGGTGGGAAAATCTTTATTGTAAGGTAAAAATAATGAGACTTGCTTCAGAACCCCATGGACACATTCCCGACGCCCCAGCCCCCAATGATTAATTGGGCATTTGGAAGTTTCCAATTAGCTTGATTGGGCCAATCGTTACATGTAATTTTTTTGGGGAAAAAAAAATATGGCCCCAAATTATCCCAACTTTTTTCCTAAATAATGCACATCAGATTAAATGAACGTATTTATTTAAATGAAAAATAATTTATTTTTATAATTTTTTGACATTTTGTAAATAAAATCTACTCAAATTACCCCAAAGCATCTTTTTTTTTCAACTTTTTTTTTTTTGCATTTTCCGGTTAATTCCTTTGTAATTAAATGAAATTCTACAGGTTTTTACATTGTTTAACTTTTTTATATGATTCAGCTTCCGAAGTTGTCACTTTTTGGGGGTCCAGGAAGGTCTGCCTTTTTTTATGCTATTTTCCCGGTTCGCTCTTTGGACAAAATTCTCACACTCTGGCTGCGAGTATTGTGTATTGACATTTCTTATTGAATTGTGCGTATCTCGGGTGCGCACATGAAGGCGAAGTGTGCGAGTTTAACATCTTTTGCAAACTTGCAACAAATTGACTTCCCCCCTAAATATCCCTTCAGTGGTAATAATATAAGTCAACTGTAATATGGCACAATTCAATCTTGAACAAAACGTCCCACTAATAAAAGCTCCATATAATCAGATACAGAACCGTCCAATCTCTACATCATGTAGACTCAGTAAAGCAGACTGAGTGATCTATATTGAAGTCAGAGTGGTCTCAACATGGGACTGACCATATAAAGTTAGGTGCTATCATTCTCATCACTCTTGGCGCAAAGTACCAATCGTAGGAGCAGATCGTGTCAGGTTAGTAACGCATACTCTCGGAAGGTCAGTGTGGGGTTGTTTCGACTACGGTCCGTATTCAGTTAGCGGCAATAATATTGGCCGATTTTTGTGCGATATCGCCAATTCCGGCATGCTCTCTCCTGTTTTTTGCCAAAAAAAACAGGCGAAAATGGGTAGGTGCGATAATTTAACAGGCGAAAATCCTTCTGTACCCCATAAACTGCCTGACGTACATCAGGAATCAATTTAGAAGTGTGTTATTAGCCGAAGTAAAAGTATTTAGACTACTTAAATTGTGTCATTTGGCAGTAATTTGTGTATTTGAAAAAATTTTGGAAAAATGTAAGCTATTTTTTTTTCCAGGATATTACTGGTCCACGCAAATTGGGGGTACGTTAAAATGGGAGCAAGTATATTCTCCGTGTCTTTTAAAAACTGTTACAGAAAAACCTGCTGCAGCCACGTACAATGTTTAAAACACCTGTCGCATCCCTATAGCCCCCCTATAATTTACCGCAAAATCGCGGGTGCAATAATATTATCATGGGTGCGATAATTTACCGCTATATCGGCACTTATCGCACCTAATTGAATACGGTCCTTATTGCGTTTCTCTGCTCTCTGTGGTTTCTCCAGGAGGATATGGATGGGGCAAACGTGGCTATTGTCCATACTTGGATTTACAATATTAAAATAAATACGAGTTAAAAAATGACACTGAAAGAATGGATGATTAAATAGGGAGGTTTTCTGTGTAAGGATCAGCAGCAAGCCCTGTAACTACACGATTGGCATTGCTAGGGAGATTAGCCACTTTACATGATTAAATCCTGATTATGTATGAAATATCATTTACAGTGAGGACATTTCTGCAGCAAAGGATTCATCGTCCTATACAATATCTGTAGCACACAGAACCCCTCATCCGACCACACATCAGGCTTTCTCCCGGGCATCCAGCCTTCCAAACACTGCTTTCTCCAGGACGGCTTCTGGAGATGTTTCTAGGGCGGGCAGGATGCCACACTGGCTGCATCACATAGCTATGGGTGCCCCCCCTGATTCTGAGAGCCAAGATGAGGAGCGTGGGTATGAAATACGGAGGAGGCCCCTCACCCTTGTAATTCTGCTTTCAGCATCTAAATAATGAAAGAAATTAGTGTGGATTAATTATTTACAGCTTCATCGGTCTTACAAGTGACACAATAACGGCAGAGAGCGGCATTTACGTACTTAGTCTGTACAGCGCGGTCTTATCGTCTTTCAGTCCGTAGGTGAGAGCTTTCCTTATTAGATTGGACTGCAGGCCTTATTCTGTACATTAGTTATGGCCTCTGTCTCTAAGCTTTGTATCCCTGCCCCCGCTGTGTCCTAGGCAGGAAGACAATCAGTTACTGAGTAATGTACAGACTACTGCCTATACTGCGCCAATGTAAGTGTAGTCTTATATATGCCAGGAGGCAGGGATCTTATGTATGCCAGGACGCAGGGATCTTCTATATGCCAGGATGCAGGGATCTTATATATGCCAGGAGGCAGGGATCTTGTATATACCAGGACGCAGGGATCTTGTATATACCAGGACGCAGGGATCTTATATATGCCAGGAGGCAGGGATCATATATATGCCAGGAGGCAGGGATCTTTTATATGCCAGGAGGCAGGGATCTTATATATACCAGGACGCAGGGATCTTATATATTTTTTAGGACGCAGGGATCTTCTATATGCCAGGAGGCAGGGATCTTATATATGCCAGGACGCAGGGATCTTGTATATGCCAGGAGGCAGGGATCTTGTATATGCCAGGAGGCAGGGATCTTGTATATACCAGGACGCAGGGATCTTATATATACCAGGACGCAGGGATCTTATATATGCCAGGACGCAGGGATCTTTTATATTCCAGGACGCAGGGATCTTTTATATTCCAGGACGCAGGGATCTACTATATGCCAGGACGCAGGGATCTACTATATGCCAGGGCGCAGGGATCTTATATATGCCAGGAGGCAGGGATCTACTATATGCCAGAACGCAGGGATCTTATATATGCCAGGAGGCAGGGATCTTATATATGCCAGGAGGCAGGGATCTTATATATGCTAGGACGCAGGGATCTTATATATGCCAGGACGCAGGGATCTTTTATATTCCGTGACGCAGGGATCTTTTATATTCCAGGACGCAGGGATCTTATATATGCCAGGACGCAGGGATCTTATATATGCCAGGACGCAGGGATCTTTTATATTCCAGGACGCAGGGATCTTTTATATTCCAGGACGCAGGGATCTTGTATATGCCAGGATGCAGGGATCTTGTATATGCCAGGACGCAGGGATCTTATGTATGTCAGGACGCAGGATCTTATCTATACCAGGACGCAGGGATCTACTATATGCCAGGACACAGGGATCTACTATATGCCAGGACGCAGGGATCTTATGTATGTCAGGACGCAGGATCTTATCTATACCAGGACGCAGGGATCTTATCTATGCCAGGACGCAGGGATCTACTATATGCCAGGACGCAGGGATCTTATATATGCCAGGAGGCAGGGATCTTATATATGCCAGGAGGCAGGGATCTTATGTATGCTAGGAGGCAGGGATCTTATATATGCCAGGATGCAGGGATCTTATACATGCCAGGAGGCAGGGATCTTATATATGCCAGGAGGCAGGGATCTTATATATGCTAGGATGCAGGGATCTTATACAGTCAGGTGCATAAATATTGGGACATTGACAGAATTTTCATATTTTGGCCTCTATTCACCACCACAATGGCTTTGAAATGAAACAAACAAGATGTGCTTTAACTGCAGACTTTCAGATTTAATTTGAGGGTAATTACAGCCAAATCAGGTGAACGGTGTAGGAATTACAACGGTTTCTATATGTGCCTCCCACTTTTTAAGGGGCCAAAAGTAATGGGACTGTCAACTCAAAACCTATTTCATGGACAGGTGTGGGCTATTCTCTGTTATTTCATTATCAGTTAAGCAGGTAAAGGGTCTGGCGTTGATTCTAGGTGTGACATTTGCATTTGGAATCAGTTGTTGACGACTCTCAATATGAGATCCAAAGAGCTGTCACTATCAGTGAAGCAAGCCATCATTAGGCTGAAAAATCAAAACAAACCCATCAGAGAGATAGCAAAAACATTAGGTGTGGTCAAATCAACTTTTTGGAACATTCTTAAAAAGAAAGAACGCACCGGAGAGCTCAGCAACACCAAAAGACCCGGAAGACCACGGAAAGCAACTGTGGTGGATGACAGAAGAATTATTTCCCTGGTGAAGAAAAACCCCTTCACAACAGTTGGCCAAATCAAGAACACTCTCCAGGAGGTGTCAAAGTCAACAATCAAGAGAAGACTTCACAAGAGTGAATATAGAGGGTTCACCACAAGATGTAAACCATTGGTGAGCCACAAAAACAGGAAGACCAAATTAGAGTTTGCCAAACAACATCTAAAAAAAGCCATTACAGTTCTGGAACAATATCCTATGGACAGATGAGACAAAGATCAACTTGTACCAGAGTGATTGGAAGAGAAGAGTATGGAGAAGGAAAGGAACTACTCATGATCCAAAACATACCACCTCATCAGTGAAGCATGGTGGTGGTAGTGTCTTGGCGTGGGCATGTATGGCTGCCAATGGAAACTGGTTCCCTTGTATTTATTGATGATGTGACTGCTGACAAAAGTAGCAGAATGAATTCTGAAGTGTTTCGGGCAATATTATATGCTCATATTCAGTCAAATGCTTCAGAACTCATTGGACGGCGCTTCACAGTGCAGATGAACAATGACCCGAAGCATACTGCAAAAGCAACCAAAGAGTTTTTTAAGGCTAAAAAGTGGAATGTTATGCAATGGCCAAGTCAATCCCCTGACCTGAATCCGATTGAGCATGCATTTCACTTGATGAAGACAAAAGTGAAGGGAAAATACCCCAAGAACAAGCAAGAACTGAAGACATTTGCAGTAGAGGCCTGGCAGAGCATCACCAGGGATGAAACCCAGCGTCTGGTGATGTCTATGCGTTCCAGACTTCAGGCTGTGATTGCCTGCAAAGGTTTTGCAACAAAGTATTAAAAAGTGAAAGTTAGATTTAGGATTGTTTAGTTTGTCCCATTACTTTTGGCCCCTTAAAAAGTGGGAGGCACATATAGAAACTGTTGTAATTCCTACACCGTTCACCTGATTTGGATGTAATTACCCTCAAATTAAATCTGAAAGTCTGCAGTTAAATCACATCTTGTTTGTTTCATTTCAAAGCCATTGTGGTGGTGAATAGAGGCCAAAATATGAAAATTCTCTCAATGTCCCAATATTTATGCACCTGACTGTATATGCCAGGAGGCAGGGATCTTATATATGCCAGGAGGCAGGGATCTTATATATGCCAGGACGCAGGGATCATATATATGCCAGGACGCAGGGATCATATATATGCCAGGAAGCAGGGATCTTATACAGTATATATGCCAGGAGGCAGGGATCTTGTATATACCAGAACGCAGGGATCTTGTATATACCAGAACGCAGGGATCTTGTATATACCAGTACACAGGGATCTTATATATACCAGGACGCAGGGATCTTCTATATACCAGGAGGCAAGGATCTTACATATACCAGGACACAGGGATCTTATATATGCCAGGACGCAGGGATCTTATACAGTATTTATACCAGGACGCAGGGATCTTATACAGTATATATACCATGACGCAGGGACCTTATACAGTATGTATGCCAGGACGCAGGGATCTTATACAGTATATATACCAGGACGCAGGGACCTTATACAGTATGTATACCAGGACGCAGGGATCTTATACAGTATTTATACCAGGACGCAGGGATCTTATACAGTATATATGCCAGGAGGCAGGGATCTTATACAGTATATATGCCAGGAGGCAGGGATCTTATACAGTATATATGCCAGGACGCAGGGATCTTATACAGTATATATGCCAGGAGGCAGGGATCTTATACAGTATTTATACCAAGACGCAGGGATCTTATACAGTATATATGCCAGGAGGCAGGGATCTTATACAGTATATATGCCAGGACGCAGGGATCTTATACAGTATATATGCCAGGGCGCAGGGATTTTATACAGTATATATGCCAGGACGCAGGGATCTTATACAGTATATATGCCAGGAGGCAGGGATCTTGTATATACCAGAACGCAGGGATCTTGTATATACCAGAGCGCAGGGATCTTGTATATACCAGTACACAGGGATCTTATATATACCAGGACGCAGGGATCTTCTATATACCAGGAGGCAGGGATCTTACATATACCAGGACACAGGGATCTTATATATGCCAGGACGCAGGGATCTTATACAGTATGTATACCAGGACGCAGGGATCTTATACAGTATTTATACCAGGATGCAGGGATCTTATACAGTATATATGCCAGGAGGCAGGGATCTTATACAGTATATATGCCAGGACGCAGGGATCTTATACAGTATATATGCCAGGAGGCAGGGATCTTATACAGTATATATGCCAGGAGGCAGGGATCTTATACAGTATATATGCCAGGAGGCAGGGATCTTATACAGTATATATGCCAGGAGGCAGGGATCTTATACAGTATATATGCCAGGAGGCAGGGATCTTATACAGTATATATGCCAGGAGGCAGGGATCTTATACAGTATATATGCCGGGACGCAGGGATCTTATACAGTATATATGCCGGGACGCAGGGATCTTATACAGTATATATGCCGGGACGCAGGGATCTTATACAGTATATATGCCGGGACGCAGGGATCTTATACAGTATATATGCCTGGACGCAGGGATCTTATACAGTATATATGCCGGGACGCAGGGATCTTATACAGTATATATGCCGGGAGGCAGGGATCTTATACAGTATATATGCCGGGACGCAGGGATCTTATACAGTATATATGCCGGGACGCAGGGATCTTATACAGTATATATGCCGGGACGCAGGGATCTTATACAGTATATATGCCAGGACGCAGGGATCTTATACAGTATATATGCCAGGACGCAGGGATCTTATACAGTATATATGCCAGGAGGCAGGGATCTTATACAGTATATATGCCAGGAGGCAGGGATCTTATACAGTATATATGCCAGGAGGCAGAGATCTTATACAGTATATATGCCAGGAGGCAGAGATCTTATACAGTATATATGCCACGAGGCAGGGATATTATACAGTATATATGTCAGGACGCAGGGATCTTATACAGTATATATGCCGGGACGCATAGATCTTATACAGTATATATGCCAGGAGGCAGGGATCTTATACAGTATATATGCCAGGAGGCAGGGATCTTATACAGTATATATGCCTGGATGCAGAGATCTTATACAGTATATATGCCAGGACGCAGGGATCTTATACAGTATATATGCCAGGACGCAGGGATCTTATACAGTATATATGCCAGGACGCAGGGATCTTATACAGTATATATGCCAGGACGCAGGGATCTTATACAGTATATATGCCAGGACGCAGGGATCTTATACAGTATATATGCCAGGACGCAGGGATCTTATACAGTATATATGCCAGGACGCAGGGATCTTATACAGTATATGTGCCACGACGCAGGGATCTTATACAGTATATGTGCCAGGACGCAGGGATCTTATACAGTATATGTGCCAGGAGGCAGGGATATTATACAGTATATATGTCAGGACGCAGGGATCTTATACAGTATATATGCCAGGACGCAGGGATCTTATACAGTATATATGCCAGGAGGCAGGGATCTTATACAGTATATATGCCAGGAGGCAGGGATCTTATACAGTATATATGCCAGGAGGCAGGGATCTTATACAGTATATATGCCAGGACGCAGGGATCTTATACAGTATATATGCCAGGAGGCAGGGATCTTATACAGTATATATGCCAGGAGGCAGGGATCTTATACAGTATATATGCCAGGACGCAGGGATCTTATACAGTATATATACCAGGACGCAGGGATCTTATACAGTATATATGCCAGGAGGCAGGGATCTTATACAGTATATATGC
The DNA here is from genome assembly GCA_031769625.1 of Taudactylus pleione. Taxonomy (NCBI): domain Eukaryota; kingdom Metazoa; phylum Chordata; class Amphibia; order Anura; family Myobatrachidae; genus Taudactylus; species Taudactylus pleione. The sequence goes on from JAUIMM010000883.1 coordinate 2,202,990, forward strand.
CAGGAGGCAGGGATCTTATACAGTATATATGCCAGGAGGCAGGGATCTTATACAGTATATATGCCAGGAGGCAGGGATCTTATACAGTATATATGCCAGGAGGCAGGGATCTTATACAGTATATATGCCGGGACGCAGGGATCTTATACAGTATATATGCCGGGACGCAGGGATCTTATACAGTATATATGCCAGGAGGCAGGGATCTTATACAGTATATATGCCAGGACGCAGGGATCTTATACAATATATATACCATGACGCAGGGATCTTATACAGTATATATGCCAGGAGGCAGGGATCTTATACAGTATATATGCCAGGACGCAGGGATCTTATACAGTATATATACCATGACGCAGGGATCTTATACAGTATATATGCCATGACGCAGGGATCTTATACAGTATATATGCCAGGAGGCAGGGATCTTATACAGTATATATGTCAGGACGCAGGGATCTTATACAGTATATATGCCAGGACGCAGGGATCTTATACAGTATATATGCCAGGACGCAGGGATCTTATACAGTATATATGCCAGGACGCAGGGATCTTATACAGTATATATGTCAGGAGGCAGGGATCTTATACAGTATATATGCCGGGACGCAGGGATCTTATACAGTATATATGCCGGGACGCAGGGATCTTATACAGTATATATGCCGGGACGCAGGGATCTTATACAGTATATATGCCGGGACGCAGGGATCTTATACAGTATATATGCCAGGACGCAGGGATCTTATACAGTATATATGCCAGGACGCAGGGATCTTATACAGTATATATGCCAGGAGGCAGGGATCTTATACAGTATATATGCCAGGAGGCAGGGATCTTATACAGTATATATGCCAGGAGGCAGGGATCTTATACAGTATATATGCCAGGAGGCAGGGATCTTATACAGTATATATGCCAGGAGGCAGGGATCTTATACGGTATATATGCCAGGAGGCAGGGATCTTATACAGTATATATGCCAGGACGCAGGGATCTTATACAGTATATATGCCAGGAGGCAGGGATTTGGAGGTGCTAGAGAGGTACAGAAGTTAGTATGTTTGTTAGATATATAAGGAAGGATACAGGCACGTGTGTGAATCCACATTCTTTCTCTTGTGCAGAAGTTTGGGGTTTATTTTAATAGAAGTTATATTTATTATCACTAGAAATAAAGACCCAACTACCATCCACCAGATTAATTCTGCATTTATTGCTTTCATTCTGCCTTTAACTCAAATTGACGATTTTGGGAGAATTTAGCAGAGAACAATTGCAATTACTGGGATTAATAAAGTAAATGGAAATGGCCGTTACAGCAAATGAAAGTGAGAGATTGGAAGATTTGTGGAATAAATTTCTGAGTAGGATTTAACACTTTCAGATCCTGGGGAACCTTTAATTGCATGGGAGAAGTAAGCATGTGATTCTCTTAGCAGCTACCAGGCTATGCTGGGACCTGTAGTCCCAGGTGGCCGGCCTCTGGGTATAGTTATATGGTCTGCACTGATCACTGGGTATGGTCTCTCAGCAGCCACTAGGGTATGCTGGGACCTGTAGTCCCAGCTGACCGGCCTCTGGCTATAGTTATATGTTCTGCACTGATCACTGGGTATTATCTCTCGGCAGCTGCCAGGGTATGCTGGGATCTGTAGTCCCAGGTGACCGGCCTCTGGGTATAGTTATATGTTCTGCACTGATCACTGCGTATGGTCTCTCGGTAGAACGCCCTGCGTCCTGGCATATATACTGTATAAGATCCCTGCCTCCTGGCATATATACTGTATAAGATCCCTGCCTCCTGGCATATATACTGTATAAGATCCCTGCCTCCTGGCATATATACTGTATAAGATCCCTGCGTCCTGGCATATATACTGTATAAGATCCCTGCGTCCTGGCATATATACTGTATAAGATCCCTGCGTCCTGGCATATATACTGTATAAGATCCCTGCCTCCTGGCATATATACTGTATAAGATCCCTGCCTCCTGGCATATATACTGTATAAGATCCCTGCCTCCTGGCATATATACTGTATAAGATCCCTGCCTCCTGGCATATATACTGTATAAGATCCCTGCCTCCTGGCATATATACTGTATAAGATCCCTGCGTCCCGGCATATATACTGTATAAGATCCCTGCCTCCTGGCATATATACTGTATAAGATCCCTGCCTCCTGGCATATATACTGTATATGATCCCTGCCTCCTGGCATATATACTGTATAAGATCCCTGCCTCCTGGCATATATACTGTATAAGATCCCTGCCTCCTGGCATATATACTGTATAAGATCCCTGTCTCCTGGCATATATACTGTATAAGATCCCTGCGTCCCGGCATATATACTGTATAAGATCCCTGCCTCCTGGCATATATACTGTATAAGATCCCTGCCTCCTGGCATATATACTGTATAAGATCCCTGCCTCCTGGCATACATACTGTATAAGATCCCTGCCTCCTGGCATACATACTGTATAAGATCCCTGCCTCCTGGCATATATACTGTATAAGATCCCTGCCTCCTGGCATATATACTGTATAAGATCCCTGCCTCCTGGCATATATACTGTATAAGATCCCTGCCTCCCGGCATATATACTGTATAAGATCCCTGCGTCCTGGCATATATACTGTATAAGATCCCTGCGTCCTGGCATATATACTGTATAAGATCCTTGCCTCCTGGCATATATACTGTATAAGATCCCTGCGTCCTGGCATATATAAGATCGCTGCGTCCTGGCATATATAAGATCCCTGCGTCCTGGCATATATAAGATCGCTGCGTCCTGGTATATATAAGATCCCTGCGTCCTGGCATATATAAGATCGCTGCGTCCTGGCATATATAAGATCGCTGCGTCCTGGCATATATAAGATCGCTGCGTCCTGGCATATATAAGGTCGCTGCGTCCTGGTATATATAAGATCCCTGCGTCCTGGCATATATAAGATCCCTGCATCCTGGCATATATACTGTATAAGATCCCTGCGTCCTGGCATATATAAGATCCCTGCATCCTGGCATATATAAGATCCCTGCATCCTGGCATATATAAGATCCCTGCATCCTGGCATATATAAGATCCCTGCATCCTGGCATATATACTGTATAAGATCCCTGCGTCCTGGCATATATAAGATCCCTGCCTCCTGGCATATATACTGTATAAGATCCCTGCGTCCTGGCATATATAAGATCCCTGCGTCCTGGTATATATAAAATCCCTGCGTCCTGGTATATATAAAGATTCCTGGCATATAGAAGATCCCTGCATCCTGGCATATATAAGATCCCTGCATCCTGGTATATATAAGATCCCTGCATCCTGGCATATAGAAGATCCCTGCGTCCTGGCATACATAAGATCCCTGCCTCCTGGCATATATAAGACTACACTTACATTGGCGCAGTATAGGCAGTAGTCTGTACATTACTCAGTAACTGATTGTCTTCCTGCCTAGGACACAGCGGGGGCAGGGATACAAAGCTTAGAGACAGAGGCCATAACTAATGTACAGAATAAGGCCTGCAGTCCAATCTAATAAGGAAAGCTCTCACCTACGGACTGAAAGACGATAAGAACGTGCTGTACAGACTAATGGTGCGTACACACTGGGCGATAAAGTGGACGACTGAACGATAACGATATCGTTATCGTTCAGTCGTCCACTTTATCGTCCATTTTTAACCCAAAAAGATGGATGACGACGCGCGTTCCCGCGGGTCGTTCATCATCATCGTTCATCGGGCTGACATGCAGCACAACCTGACGACCTCGTCAGGTTGCTGCATGTCAGGGAATGGGGCAGAGAGCCCGGCGCTGAATAATATTGTTAATGATATCGTTCAGCGGCTGTGCTCAATGTCATGAACGACATTGAGCACAGCCTGCCGGGGACACACTACACGATATCGCTCAGGGAGCATATCGTGTAGTGTGTACCTACCATAAGTACGTAAATGCCGCTCTCTGCCGTTATTGTGTCACTTGTAAGACCGATGAAGCTGTAAATAATTAATCCACACTAATTTTTTTCATTATTTAGATGCTGAAAGCAGAATTACAAGGGTGAGGGGCCTCCTCCTTATTTCATACCCACGCTCCTCATCTTGGCTCTCAGAATAAGGGGGGGCACCCATAGCTATGTGATGCAGCCAGTGTGGCATCCTGCCCGCTCTAGAAACATCTCCAGAAGCCGTCCTGGAGAAAGCAGTGTTTGGAAGGCTGGATGCCCGGGAGAAAGCCTGATGTGTGGTCGGATGAGGGGTTCTGTGTGCTACTGAGATTGTATAGGACGATGAATCATTTGCTGCAGAAATGTCCTCACTGTAAATGATATTTCATACATAATCAGGATTTAATCATGTAAAGTGGCTAATCTCCCTAGCAATGCCAATCGTGTAGTTACAGGGCTTGCTGCTGATCCTTACACAGAAAACCTCCCTATTTAATCATCCCTTCTTTCAGTGTAATTTTTTAACTCGTATTTATTTTAATATTGTAAATCCAAGTATGGACAATATCCACGTTTGCCCCATCCATATCCTTCTGCAGAAACCACAGAGCGCGGAGAACGCATTAAGGACCGTATTCAATTAGGTGCGATAAGTGCCGATATAGCGGTAAATTATCTCACCCATGATAATATTATTGCACCCGCGATTTTGCGGTGAATTATAGGGGGGCTATAGGGATGCGACAGGTGTTTTAAACATTGTACGTGGCTGCAGCAGGTTTTTCTGTAACGATTTTAAAAGTGCGCTTTTACGACACAGAGAATAAACTTGCAACCATTTTAACGTACCCCCAGTTTGCGTGGACTAGTAATATCCTGGGAAAAAAACTGCTTTACGTCTTTAGACATTTTTTCAAAGTAGTCGAAATACTTTTATTACGACCAATAACACGCTTCTAAATTTATTTCCGATGTACGTCAGCCATTTTTTGGGGTGCAGACGCATTTTCGCCTGTTAAATTATCGCACCTACCCGTTTTCGCCAGTTTTTTGGCAAAAAACAGGAGCGCGCATGCCGGAATTGGCGATATTGCTCAAAAATCAGCTGATATTATCGCCACTAACTGAATACGGACCATAGTCTAAACAACCCCACACTGACCTATCGAGAGTATCAGCTGCCCATGGCATTGCTAACCTGACACGATCTGCTCCTACGATTGGTACATTGCGCCAAGAGTGATGAGAATGATAGCACCTACCTTTATATGGTCAGTCCCATGTTGAGACCACTCTGACTTCAATATAGATCACTCAGTCTGCTTTACTGTCTACACTATATAGAGACCGGACGGTTCTGTATCTGACTGTTTATATGGAGCCATTATTAGAGGATTGAATAGTGCCATATTACTTTTGACTTATATTATTACCACTGAAGGGATATTTAGGGGGGGAAGCTAATTTGTTGCAAATTTGCAAAAGACGTTAAACTCGCACACTTCGCCTTCATGTGCGCACCCGAGATACGCACAATTCAATAAGAAATGTCAATACACAATACTCGCAGCCAGAGTGTGCGGATTTTGTCCAAAGAGCGAACCGGGAAAATAGCATAAAAAAAGGGCAGACCTTCCTGGACCCCAAAAAAGTGACAACTTCGGAAGCTGAATCATATAGAAGCCTGTAAGTGGGCATAAGGAGAGCACTGTACGCTTTTAAAAGGTGTCAAATGGCTGATTTGTGCATTTGTATAAAAAAAAGTTAAACAATGTAAAAAGCTGTAGAATTTAATTTAATTACAAAGGAATTAACCAGAAAATGCAAAAAAAAAGTTGAAAAAAAGATGCTTTGGGGTAATTTGAGATTTTATTTACAAAATTGAAAAAATGTATAAAAATCAATTATTTTTCATTGAAATAAATAAGTTCATTAAATCTGGTGTGCATTATTTAGCAAAAAAGTTGGGGTAATTTGGGGCCATATTTTTTTTTCACCCCAAAAATTACATGTAATTATTGGCACAATCAAGCTAATTGGAAACTTCCAAATGCCCAATTAGTCATTGGAGAGGGGGGGGGGGGATTGGTCCAAGGGATTCTGAAGCAAGTCTCATCATTTTTACCTTACGATAAAGATTTTCCCACCTTTTCACCTGCTCAGGAGGGTGCTATCTACAACAGGAGGATTTACTCAAAAAAGAAAAAGTGATTTGCAAATGTAGTTCGCAATGCGAATTTGCCGCAAATTTGCCTCACAGGACCAAACTTGCACCTAATTGACATTCCCCCTCAGCCCCAATATGAATGTTCACCAGGCGCTGGTTTTTGTTCTCACAGTGTTTATCACCAGGGGAATCGCTTGTTACACTTCTGATAACATACACTATAGTTACAATATGACTACTGGAGGGTCGCTCAAGTTCCAGAATGAATTTGTTTATTTGATTAATCCTCACTGGGCAGACATTGTGCTGGGTACAAACCAATGGTCTGTTGCGTTTTCATGCTCACTAGTAGCATCACCCGGGTGGCCTGCAACGGCGTATTGTTACAATTTGCCCATTGAGTACTAGTTGCTGTTTATTAATTACTGTGGAAGACATGCCTTCTGTTCTGCGGATATAAGAATCAAGGGCCTGATTCAGAGCCGGACGCCCTGACCAGAGCGCTCGCTCTGAATCAGTGCCCTCCTACCTTAAAATGGAGCGGCCTCCTGGCCGCTCGCATAGCTGTGGGTGACCACCCACAGCATATGTGAGCGGCCAAAAAGATGGTCGCGATGGTCAAGACCATCGGGCTTGCGACGAGACCCTTGTGGTAGGGTCTCGCCGCAAGCCCTGGAGTGATTCTGGCTCTATCAGAGTGGGGCCGGACTCAGACGGTAGGCGTTCCCATGGGAACGCCTCCGTCTGGCAACCACGCCCCCGGCACACCCACTAAAGGGGGCGTGCTGTCAGTCACCATCGACAGCACGCCCCCTTTAGTGCGAGACCCATAACGACGGCTTGGCCGTCGTTATTCAGGTCTCGCGCATGCGCACGACGGAGCTCCCTCCGTCGTGCGCATGCGCATTGGGGGAACATCGACCCGCTTGCAAGCGTCCTGCGCTCGCTAGCGGGTCTGAATGACCCCCCAAGTCTTTTAGAGGGTTCTTTTAATTAATTACCTTTTTGTAATTATTGCCGCTGTATACTTGCTCGCGGGAGCACCAGTGTATAATGTGTTGTATCGATACTGAATAAATTTACTGCGATTATGTAAATAAACGGTTTAGGAATTTACACAATCAATGTTTGATATTTTTTATGTGTAAGTTACATATTTACTCCAATTAGCGCTGGAGTTTCTCTCCCCCCCCCCCCCCCCCCAGTGTTTGTTCTATTGTGTGAAAGAAACTCTCCTATTAGACAGCTGCTCGCTTTGCAAATCCTTTTAATGTTTCTGTACTGTGACCTCTCTCTCTTCTCTCCTCTGTAGATAGTCAGCTCTTGGATTCTCTCTCGATAATTGTTATCACCCATCTCTGGTTATTTCTATTTTTTTATATGTCTTTTTGTGGGATAGGGTCTCCAGCACTACACAATACCCAGGGTGGGGTGCTGTCCAGTGACCTATAAATTGCAGATATAACCTCTCTCTTTCCGATATGAATACATCTTCCCGCGCAGCCAAATAACCTATTGGCTGTTACCACTGAGGACTGCGCTGATCGCGCCCGTCATATCACCTGATACCTTTGTGATGAGGTCCTTCCCTCACATCACCAATCATTATTACATTACTGTACATTAAACTCATCCTGCCTTTCCCCCATCAGTTCCGCTAATACAGAACCCTGAATAAGATAAACTTGAAATGTAAAATTAAAAAAACACCGATCTCAGCAGTATAACATAAGCGTTTGATTAGCTGAGTGCACGCGGAAACCACGGATTGATTTACAGGGTATGCTGGGATCTGTAGTCCCAGATGGCCGGCCTCTGGGTATAGTTATATGGTCTGCACTGATCACTGGGTATTGTCTCTCAGCAGCCACCAGGGTATGCTGGGACCTGTAGTCCCAGGTGGCCGGCCTCTGGGTATAGTTATATGTTCTGCACTGATAACAGGGTCTTGTCTCTCGGCAGCTGCCAGGGTATGCTGGGACCTGTAGTCCCAGGTGGCCGGCCTCTGGGTATAGTTATATGTTCTGCACTGATAACAGGGTCTTGTCTCTCGGCAGCTGCCAGGGTATGCTGGGACCTGTAGTCCCAGGTGGCCAGCCTCTGGGTATATTTATATGATCTGCACTGATCACTGGGTATTATCTCTCGGCAGCTGCCAGGGTATGCTGGGACTTGTAGTCCCAGGTGGCCGGCCTCGGGGTATAGTTATATGATCTGCACTGATCACTGGGTATGGTCTCTCGGCAGCTGCCAGGGTATGCTGGGATCTGTAGTCCCAGGTGGCCGGCCTCTGGGTATAATTATATGATCTGCACTGATCACTGGGTATGGTCTCTCGGCAGCTGCCAGGGTATGCTGGGATCTGTAGTCCCAGGTGGCCGGCCTCTGGGTATATTTATATGATCTGCACTGATCACTGGGTATGGTCTCTCGGCAGAACGCTTTGCAGTTTATCAGGCAGTACTGGAAGATGAATGGACGCCCCTTGTTCCTGGTGCTGATCCGGGAGGACAATATCCGGTACAGTACAGTGATTGAGTGACTGGAGCTGGGGGTGATACAGAAACACATTCACTGTAACCCTCTTCTCTTTCTCCCTTTTCTAACCTCCAGTGGAAGCCGGTTTAACCCCATTCTAGACATGCTTGCATCATTTAAGAACGGGAAGGTGGCAGGTGTCAAGGTCCACGTGGACAGACTGCAGGTAAGAGTTTATTGACCTATAAATGATTTATTATTTAAAGTGAATCAATCACTGTTTTCAGTTGTTGATTGATTTCCCTCACTTGGAATATTGGCGGAACCCCTTCACCCCTGCATTCTGCCTATCCTCGTAGTCTCTCACCTGAGATTCATCCGATTGGACGGTCTGTGGCTGACGTCACTGCCCCAAATACGTGTCATTTGAAAAAAAAAATCACATTGCGGCGATCTATTCCGGGTGCAGCGGAAATCTGACGGGTTTTAAATTGTGATCGTTCCGCTTTAAAAAAAAAAAAAAGAACTCTTAGGAGTTAAAACTATTCGCTGTCGCGCAGGTTGTGCATTTGGAGAGATCTGCACATTATTACTTGATCTTCTGTTTTCCAATCTGTCATTACTATGCATTAATCTATATACTTCAAGTAGCAGAGTCCAGGGGAGATGTATCAAATCTTGGAGAGAGATAAAGTAGAGCAGTTGCCCAGAGCAACCAATCAGCTTCTAACTGTCATTTCAAAGACTGTGCTAGCTGATTGGTTGCTTTGAGCAAGTTCTCCACTTTATCGCTCTCCAAGGCTTGATAGGTCTCCCCCTCAAACGCTTCCCCAGCTTGAAGCACGTCCTTAAAACGTACCGTTCTATTAAAGCATACCAGCAGCCTGCCTCATACGTGATACCTCTTCCCCAAAGTTCCCAGTTCACCCTTTCCCCTTGGTATGTAATATCTTACAGGCAGGGCCCTCCGCCCTCTTGTTCTTCCCTGGCACTGTCCAATTTGCCAGTGCTCTGCTTCCGTTTCTCCATCTCCTCTTCAGTGACTCTGACGTTGTATTTTCGCCCATACATTGGCTGCAGGATCACTGAGTATTGTAACAATCCTCGCCACCCCCGCTAGCATCAGTGTGTTGCCCTACCCATGCCCCTGTAATCTGCCCTACCCAGTCCGTGGTGTTATAGAAATATTTGGTACTTCTGCTATGATCTATTGCTGTGTACTGTATTACTCCTCTGATCCTCTGTTACTGTATGATCTATTGCTGTGTACTGTATTACTCCTCTGATCCTCTGTTACTGTGTGATCTGTTGCTGTGTACTGTACTAATCCTCTGATATTCTGTTACTGTATGATCTATTGCTGTGTACTGTACTAATCCTCTGATACTCTGTTACTGTATGATCTATTGCTGTGTACTGTACTAATCCTCTGATACTGTGTGATCTATTGCTGTGTACTGTACTAACCCTCTGCTACTCTGTTACTGTATGATCTATTGCTGTGTACTGTACTAATCCTCTGCTACTGTTACTGTATGATCTATTGCTGTGTACTGTACTAATCCTCTGATACTCTGTTACTGTATGATCTATTGCTGTGTACTGTACTAATCCTCTGATACTCTGTTACTGTGAAATGCTTTTAGCGCTTTCCCTGTACGACGTTGCGCGCACTTTGCGGCACCTTACAATCGCAGGAAATTATATACCTCAAACCTATTCTGTCTGACAAGGAAGATAGAACCCCGACTTTTATAGTGTTTCCTTGCACATTATTTTCCTATAAATTGCCAGCATAGGGAGATTGGTTCTTCTACATATTCACATTTATCAGTATGAATATGGGCTGTCGCTGGCTTGTGTCCTGAGCTTATACAGAGCAATTCAGCAATGCCACAAACATGCAATGACACCGTAATAAATATATCTCATACGCTTCTTTAAAATGTGTATATTTTACTGGGTTTGTTTTATATTCTAAATGTGTTGTTCCACGAGAATGCAGATGATTACAAAATGGCTGCCTCTGCCGCGTGTACGCAAAACGTACTACGCCTGTGTTCTGTCTCTGCTAAGTGTGTTACCCGTAAATGTTACAGATCAACACGGAGATTGTACTGGGATAGAGCGGAACGTTCAGCATTCCTGCGTGAATAATTAACAAGTGTTGTAGAATTGTGTTTAATCTACTTTACACTTATTGTGGGTTCTAGGTCTTTTTACTTATTTATAGAACCTGGGCCCGAACTCTTCATTTTAAGTGACGGGTCTGTGGTGCCGGTTTCCTGAACACTCTGTCCTGGAGTAATGTCTGCAGACACAAATGTGTCCACATACATCTATCCTCCGTGCTCTACAAGTGGCGATACACATAAGCGCCGTGCGTCTTGGTAGCGTCTTTTCGTGCGAATTTCTCCTCTTAAAATGTCTCTTATTCACAAAGCGATGCGAATAGGACACACGAGCAGCTTCTGCTGGTTAAATGATATGCGGCATGAATATATTCTGCGTGCAACCGCGGCAGTATCTGCACGTGAAACGCTACGTTACCGTGTTTGCGGCTGTGACGCTATATAAGCTGCTTGTGTGTCCTATTCGCATCGCTAGGAGAATAAGAAACATAAGTGAAAAAGTTGCACGATAAGATGCTCTGCGCTACAGAGTTGCCGCCAAGGCGTGGCGCGACTAGTAGGGCTGCGGAGGCTAGATGTACGTGGACACATCTGTAAATAAGAGTCCGGGTCTTGGGGCGGAAGGAGGAGACCATTCCTTAGCATCTTACTGTATATAGCAGTTATTGACCAAAAGATCATATCGGTTCCAGAACGGTAACGCAAAAACAAAAAAGCTCATTAATACACATCGTAGTGCACGTTTTTAGCCAGCCAGGAAATATGGGAAATATGATCTATTCATGTCCCTCTCTCACAAAATCCCGCACCTGCAGCACTTTCCGGGACTTTCATACTTAGGAATATGGTCTGAGAGTGATCTTAATAATTAACCTAACTAGTCTCTGTGCCTCCCGCTATAATGCATTTCTCATGTAAATGTATGAAGCCGAATTTCCCAAAACGTTCAAAATTCAAGTTGAGGAAAAACGCAGCTGTACTCCTGTGCCCGCTCCGCAAAGGGATCTCTCACTCAGCACACAGCCCCCACCTGCATGCCCCACTTAAATTAATGATGGAGCTTAAAGAAAGTAGAGGGAACCATTAAAATAATTGAACATTTTTAAAACTCACTTTAGAAGCATCCAATTTTGTGATTTACCTCCGCGCACTCTGTAGTTCTGCCAATTAATCTGCTTCCAAAGTGCTTAATATTTCCAGCTCTGCAGCTCCATAAAGCTATGAGTGGGTGATGGGCCCCGGCTTACGTTTAGTACAGTAGATGAAATGTTATCTGATAGCTGTATAAATAACGTAGTTACTGCCAGCTCACAATAATATTTGCATGACATAATGGCCATTGCAAAGGTCTTTAAAATGACCAAATCTAAAACTGCAGTGACACAAGGAGAGGTGATGGTGGTGCACATATGCAATACTATACAGGGTAACATCCGGTGGGGTGTGTCCTGGGCAACAGGTAGAGTACATATTCTGTCCCGCGCCGCACCTCTCTTTATCTGCTGCTCTATCCTGCTCCGCCCCCTCTCTGTCCACTGCTCTATCCTGCTCCGCCCCCTCTCTGTCCACTGCTCTATCCTGCTCCGCCCCCTCTCTGTCCACTGCTCTATCCTGCTCCGCCCCTCTCTGTCCACTGCTCTATCCTGCTCCGCCCCCTCTCTGTCCCCTCAGTCCTCTGTTCTATCTCGCTCCGCACCTCTTCTCTGTCTGCTGCTCTATCACTGTCAAATGCTTTATCCCGCTTCGCCCCTTCACTGTTCACTGCTCTATCCTACTCCACCCTCTCTCTGTCCCTGCTCTATTCCACTCCGCACATACACAAATACACTGAAAAAGCCACATACACAAATACACTGCATAAGCCACATACACAAAAAATACATTGAAAAAAAAAAGATTCACATAATACAATCCAACTCCTCCATGTGTCACTCCAGCCCCTCCATGTGTCACTCCAGTCCACCTCATGTGTCACTTCAGCCCCCCATTTGTCACTCCAGCAGCCCCTCAGGTGCCACAACAGCAGCCCCTCCATGTGTCACTCCAGCAACCACCCATGTGTCACTCCAGCAGACCATCATGTGTCACAACAGCAGACCCTCATGTGCCACTCCAGCCCCCCCTCCTTCTCTCCGCTGGCCACTCCAGTCCAAGCACCTTCCCCCACACTCCCTCCCACTCCAGCCCCCTCACATGTCACAAATAAAATGAAAAAGAAAACAAAATTAAAAAAAGCCCACAGCTCTTACCCTGTTGTAACTGACACGTAGGTAGGCTCCGGCGTCTGCAACCGCGTCCTACTCATGGCTGCAGCTTCAGTCATAAGTTGCGCTCCGCCTCCTGTTTGCGGCGTGACATCACCACATCACCCATACAGGCCTCCGGAGCGGAGCAGACTGCTGCAACAAAGGACGATCCTTCTCTGAACAGCTGCACGCCTATCAGAGGAGACAGTCAGTGGAGTCGGCAGGGGACCCGCCTGTGGCTATAGAGCCACAGGTTGGCCACCGCTGCCCTAGTTGATGCCTGTGTGTTATAGACGTATGCTAGAATTCTGTCTGCACGATCACCTGTGATATCTCAGTTCCTAGTGCATTTATAGGCTGCATTCTCCTATACGATGCTCCAGCCCACAATATAGCTGCTTCACTGCAATTAGATAACTTCTGCTCTTGCAAGTGCACTTGTAATCTGTTGTTTTCCTTGTACAGTAATTGTTGCTGTATAAATACCGAAGCATTATAATTAGAATCCGTGTTACCTTGACTAAGCATCACAAAGGCTCCCATATCGTCTGGGTTTTATCAGAGGCCATGACCCACGCAATTGAACGCAATAAATCCGTGCGCTGTACTCATTCCATCAGTCCACTCTCCGTACGTCTTGTTTGTGTGACTGTTAGTTCCAGTATCTGATCAGAAACCAATTTAGCAAAGCTCTCTAAAGCCCAGCTTCTCAGCGTGGATAAAAAAAAAAGTCTGCGAGATCTGGATGTCATTCTCTAGTCTGCGGGTTTACAAGATATGTTTCTCGTCCTGCAGACTTTAATATCTGGAGCCATGGTCGAGCAGCTGGACTTCCTGAGACTCAATGAGACGGAAGAGTAAGTTCCTCTTCCCAATTGTGTCTATTTGTGAATATCGGCTTTAAGCACTTAGATTTCTGAGCTATAACAGCCACACTTGAGATGTCTTGGAAAATATAATTACACAGCTGGTAACTCCAAATACGGTCCTGAGCCAAAGAAATGTTGCTATCACTTTTAACTAACTGTCTAAGCTTACCCCAATTTAGCCCCTACTAACTTTTAATCTCATGGTAAAATAATTTCTATATTTTTTTTTTTTACATAAATTACTGTGACGGGCTCTAGGAAGCAGCCGGGTACACTAATTATATTTTTCCCTTAGCTTGTTTCTTCAGGCTGCTATTAATAATTTAGAATTCTGCATAGTGTTCTGTGATTACCATGACAACCACCGTCATACGTGATGCAGCGAGCAGAGAGACTTTGAAATTCCCCTCTGAGCTTCTGTTTTCACTTTGACGTCTTCTCATTCATCACCTTGAGTTGTCACATGGTATGCTAAGAGCTGTGAGTCTGGTAGCAATACTTTTTCTTCCCTCCAGAGAGATTTTGAAAAGAAGATAACAATTTGTAGGAAAACAGAAAAGCATCTAATGCATGCATAATCATCTTACTACTGTATGTTAAGTAAAAAGAACACATTCCATGTGTGATTGCTGCTTTCAGCCCATAACGTACAGTTACTTTTTCCCACCGATTGCCCCAATCACACTTAACCTTAGGTGAGGAGGGATATTGGAGCAAACATGCTTACGATTTTACTTGATAAGTTTTACCGTGTATTTATATTCGGTGTGTAGGTGAGTGAATGTCATTTTTAGCTGATCCTGCGAGGCCCTCTGCTGACCCAACCTCATCCTCAAACCCATTTGGCCGTCCGAGCTGTTGGAAGGGCCCCATGCATTGTGGTCGGCCAATGGCCTTTAACTCATGTTGTGTCGAGGGCCAATAAGACTATGGGAAGTGTATAATCCAGTCCAATCACGATTTGTCATAACTTTTACTTAATAGCATAAGGTTTTGTGGTTATCACAGACAGACATACCACTACCCATCAATCAGATCAGCTTTAATCAATCAAATAGATTGTCACACGCTGACACTACAATTATAATAATTACACCAAGTTATTAAAAAAGCATTTTGCCTCCTTGGCTTTTAATGAACAGGTCTCTTACTTTGTTGCTATGTGTATATAATCAAAACAGGCTGCTGAGGACATTATTAAATCCGCCATTATAGGTACAGTGGAATTTCATGAAATAACATAAATCCCCATGTTTATATTGTGCCGTTCCATCCTTGTCCCCTATGTGTGTAAAATGCATCTCATCACTGCTGCCCTCAACATGTCCTCTATGTCTCGTCAGATCTCTGTGTCCCCTGTTCAAGTCCATCCCGTCCCCCTTCATGTGTACTATGTGACTGTTCATCGTTTCTTCTGCTCAGAATCCCAGAGTTCAGAAGCTTCGAAGAGCTCGAAGTGCCGAAACATTCAAAAGTCAACAGACAGTCCAGTATCCCTATAGCCGACATGGAGAAGCAGCCGGAAATCACCATGGCAGACTGGAAGAACAGACCCACCTACGAGATTCTGCAGAAACTCAATGTAAGATCAAAGACTCCCCCTCCGAGCCCTGGGTCTTACACCGATAGAGAACAAGCAAAGCTGCAACGTTCTACAGTCTATTAATGTGTTTCCTTATTTGTACAGCTGGGGCCGGGCCATAATCTGGTGGGTGTTCTGCTAGCTCTGTGCCTTGACAATTCACAGTTCGCATGTATATGTTGCCTCTGGGTTAAGCTCGGATGTTTGCGCAGCATTTAATGTCCTGAGTCATTGAGAGCACACAGAATTCTAGCTCTGTGCTCAATCTGTGTCCTGATTTTCCTAATACCATCATCGCCCAGAGTGCGGCATTCATTGGTTGGCTCAGTAAAAGGTTCTGATAGTAAAACCATATGAAAATCAGAAACGAAATACCTGCTACAATGCCTCTCAGATGGAATAATCTGCATTGTTTTCCTGAACCCCCCCTAGTGACTATAGTACATTGCTGATTGTAACGCTCCGTAGAGCCTTCCTGCTACCTGGGATTTGCTTCTCATTAGACAGGAGCAGTGTCGTGGCTCCCAGGTGTCCGTGGCAGCTTCATGTTTGCACAGGACCGTCGCAGCCACTGCAAGGATATAGGAGCTGAGCTCATCGGCCCCTGTCTGTAACATTCTATAAATTACCGACTTACTTAAGAAGACTTTGCAAATGGAGCATAACTGCAGCAATGATTAGTGTGTAAAGTTCAGTTTTATCGTTTATGTTGTCGTATAACCATGGTCATGTGTGTGATCCTTTCATGGTCCCTGTCTGTCCCTTCCCAGGATTGCAGCTGCCTTGCGTCTCAGGCCATCTTACTCAGTGTCCTGCTGAAACGGGAAGGGCCCCATTTTATTACAAAGGAAGGTGAGTTCTTGCTTGCAGTACATCTAGCCTCACTATGGGTCTCCATTCTCACAAACACAATAAATTAGGGGGACAATGAGGGGTGCTGTCTCTCACCCCTTATTGCCATGTACTTGTCGTGTGGTCCCGGGGACCTGGAACAGAGATTAGGGCTCTGTACCATATAGGTGGCGAGAATGCACCAGTTGTGTGAGACATAAGAGCGGCAGTAATGTTGCTTTGGCAGAAGATGCCCGTCTCTTTAGCTGGAACCGCACATAGGGCCTGATTCAGAGCCGGACGCAATTAGCGCTCGCTCGTCCAGAAAATTGGGGTGGCTATTCAAATGAACCGTTCGCTCTTTGCGGTCTGTTCACACCTCTAGGTCTGAACGAGCGAACCAAACTTGCGGTCGTTTTTTGGAAAAATACGCCCCCTGGCCGCTCGCATCCTACGTCATGTCCGCTATTTATTAGATCAATCGAGTACATCGACCAGGGTATGAACTGCTCGCTATTCTTGGGGTTGGTTTTTGCTACCACAATCTTGCGAGCAGTTCTGACTGTAAAATAACCCAGTGACGTGGTCAATGACGCTGCTGTATTAATTATGCACACCCATAAAACACCCGTTTTGACCTTTAAGCACGTCTGCGTTCGGATCTCCACTCCCCATTTTCAAGCACCTTCCCCCGTTACCACCCACATACGCCTCCTCCTGTCACTCAAATTAGCAGGCATTCGCTATTTAGCGAGCACATGAATTTCGACCGCACAGACTGGTTCGCGCATGCGTATAACGATCCGTACGCATGCGCAGTTGGGCAAACATCACTCGGATCGAACGAGCGGCCGCTTATGAGCGGCTCTGAATCAGGCCCCTAATGCATTGCAGTATATTATCCTCCTGGAGTATAAGGGTTAAAGCTTCAATTACATGGATCAGAAAGCACCTGTTTCTGCCTGGGTGTTTATAATCTCGCATTACCAACATCAGAGCAATTAAACGCAGGAAAATATAAGATTCCTCTGAGCTCATTTAATTGTTAAGAGCAAAGTCTGGTTTGGCTAATTAAAAGGGGTTGAATATCTGAGTGTTTTGTTCTAATCTAGTCTATTCCTCTTCAGGGAGGACCAGAACTGGGGAACTGAAAGTTTAATAATGAGAAACATTTAGCATTAAAATAGCTGTAAGGCCCCATTGCTATTGTGGCGTGAATCTCTCCTCCACTTCGCTAATGGGATTAACCCCTTCACAACTAATTAGAGTGGTACATTCCATTTAGATGCTGGCGCAGGGCGAGATGTTGGCGCGGCGCCACGCCACCCCGACACCGCAATGTAGTATCAGCCACTTGGGTTCCAGATAAACCTGTGCTGTGGATGGCAACGTTTCTGTGGTATAGGAAGAATCGATCATTGGGTTTCTGTGGCAGGGGTAAACCTCGCTGGATAACCACCAGTTTAGGATAACCTAGGGGTACGGTGAGACATTGCACCATGGCCGCTGACGACGCAGATTATTCTGCCGGTGTAATGAAGCAGAACATTGCTTGTCCTGTTCCTCCCAGTGTTCTTTCAACTTTGTAATTTGAAAACGGTGCACGATTAATGTTCTAGTAGAGTCTGTGAGCTCAGCCCCAGAGGCTCCGAATAATTAAACATTGTCTGTCAGCGCGCTGTGCACTGGTCCCATTTATTCCCTATTACATGCGGCCCGTTACAGTCTCTCTGCCACCTGTGAGTAAGACCTTGCAATGTGTATTGTATCTGAGTGTCACTTTTTTTGCTGCAGGTACGGTGTCCGACTTCATGGAAAGGATTTATAGGAAGGCCGGCAGCAATAAGCTCTGGTAAGTACTCGCTGTATCTGCTGAAACCTGAACAGATTGAATTACTGTTATCACAGGGCGTGCAAGCTATCAGTAACTTTATTAGTGGTGAGGAGAATGTGTTATACATCACTACTACATACAAGTGAGATCCCCCGACATTTACCTAGTGTCTTGCTTAACCTGTACTGTGAGATTGCAGCTGTCGCTAGAACCCCCACTCCCGGTATAGTGCACATGGGCGCTGCCTACAAATGTAGAAATTGTTTCCATATGAGGAACGTTAATTGGCACCTAACTAATTGCTAGGCAATATAGGTTGTGAGCTCCACTAAGGCAGAAACTGGCGTGGGTGACTAAACACCGTCTGTAAAGCGCTTTGGAGGTGCCATATAGATAACGTTACTAAATACATATTCGTTTTATTAAACGTTTGCACCATCTATTAATATTTAACTGTCATCTACGAAGACCATGAATTGACATCACCTTACCCCAATAAGTGTCGCTGGGTTTTACTGACGTGTCCAACAAAAAAATTAACTGACTAGAATGAGATTCATCTTCAGTATTAGTTATTATATTGGCAATACATATATATGACAAATGCAAGACCAGTGTCCTCAATGTCAGCTCATTATTAGAATGTGTGCTGCTGAGAGGCTGGTCCTCTCCGTGGTGCTGAGAGGATGGCGCTCTCCATGGTGCTGAGAAGCTGGCCCTTTCCGTGGTGCTGAGAGGCTGGCCCTCTCCGTGGTGTTGATCAGGCTGGCCCTCTCCCTGGTGCTGATCAGGCTTGCCCTCTCCGTGGTGCTGAGAGGCTGGTCCTCTCCGTGGTGCTGAGAGGCTGGCCCTCTCCGTGGTGCTGATCAGGCTGGCCCTCTCCGTAGTGCTGATCAGGCTGGCGCTCTCCGTAGTGCTGAGAGGCTGGCGCTCTCCCCGGTGCTCTGAGGCTGGCGCTCTCCCCGGTGCTCTGAGGCTGGCGCTCTCTGCGCTGCTGTGAGGGTGATGCTTTCCAGGTTCCGAGTACCACATGCAGTTGAAATCACTGTCCATGCTACACAGTGGTTGGTCTTCATTATACAGAAACCGATTTAGACAGATATAGACTGACTGTGTGGTGCAGCATTACGTACATAGAGGCCTGGCAGTCTCTGTGCGGTGCAGCATTACATGCAGAGAGGCCGGCAGTCTCCGTGGGGTGCAGCGTTACATGCAGAGAGGCCGGCAGTCTCCGTGCGGTGCAGCGTTACATGCAGAGAGGCCGGCAGTCTCCGTGCGGTGCAGCGTTACATGCAGAGAGGCCGGCAGTCTCCGTGCGGTGCAGCGTTACTTGCAGAGAGGCCGGCAGTCTCCGTGCGGTGCAGCGTTACATGCAGAGAGGCCGGCAGTCTCCGTGCGGTGCAGCGTTACATGCAGAGAGGCCGGCAGTCTCGGTGCGGTGCAGTGTTACATGCAGAGAGGCCGGCAGTCTCTGTGCGGTGCAGCATTACATGCAGAGAGGCCGGCAGTCTCTGTGCGGTGCAGCGTTACATGCAGAGAGGCCGGCAGTCTCTGTGCGGTGCAGTGTTACATGCAGAGAGGCCGGCAGTCTCTGTGCGGTGCAGCGTTACATGCAGAGAGGCCGGCAATCTCTGTGCGGTGCAGCGTTACGCGCAGAGAGGCCGGCAGTCTCTGTGCGGTGCAGCGTTACGCGCAGAGAGGCCGGCAGTCTCTGTGCGGAGCAGCGTTACACTCAGAGAGGCCGGCAGTCTCTGTGCGGTGCAGCGTTACGCGCAGAGAGGCCGGCAGTCTCTGTGCGGAGCAGCGTTACACTCAGAGAGGCCGGCAGTCTCTGTGCGGAGCAGCGTTACTAGCAGAGAGGCCGGCAGGCTCTGTGCGGAACAGCGTTACATGCAGAGAGGCCGGCAGTGTCTTCCTGGAGCCTCATATGGAAATGTTGACTGATTGCCAGTAACAGATAACACTTCCTCCGCTGACCAGTGCTGTCTCAGCGGCGCAGACATGAATCACAGGTCACATTGTATGAGCAGAGGACTCAGTGTAAATCTAGACCCTGTATACACCAGGGAGCAGGATGTGAGTCTCCAGTCTCACCTACCTACACTACAGCGCTATCTGTAAACTGAGGAATTACCCAGATCAGCGATGCTGAATGTTTTTTGTAGCAGAGACCCCTAATGTCATCTTCTATTGTTCTAGTACCCTTAAATTTCAGTGCTGTCATTGTTCTGCAGCCCCCTAAAATGTGCTGCTAATTGGGACCCCAGAAAACAATGCATACACCCCACTTGTTGCCTCATCCCATAGGAGACACATCTTGGCTCTAGGTGACTTAGATCAAACAGAAATGGGCAGTTCCCATCCCCTGCGCAGTGTCCGGGGTCTTTTTATCCTGCTAGAATGATGCTGAAACTGTCTCCTGTCACTGGGGCCACTGGCATTAGGCAGCGAATACAGCAGGAAACATAGGAAATAATAAACAACTAATACTTTAGACATTTCAAGAAAAAAATTGATGGCTATTTTATGTGGTTGTTACATCCTTCTGCACCGAGAATGGCGACTTACTGATTGCACGCACGTAGTTTGTGAGATAGATACAATCCGCAATACACAAGCAGGGACAGCGAGAGCCTTGTTACCAGGTTAATCTAAAGTCAATAATCAGATATGGTTACTACAAGGGTATTTGTTAGCTATACATTCAGATGAGCTTTATTTACTGGCCTGCACCTGCAGTGATGACTTCATTCCAGGGAAACTTATCACAGCAGATTAGAGCGAGTCCCTATAACCTGCAGCACCTCAGGCCCCTAGCTGGGGCTTAGCCAGAGTCCCCGGGGGTATCTCTGCATTGCCAATCTGTAAGTAACAGCTGGGACATGAGAAAACAGGCGCTTGCCTGGCCGGGATATTGCGTCCGATAGGTTATATCTGCCCCGGCGTATAGCGTCAGATAGGTTACAGATGTGTCCCCATACATCTATCCTCCATGTGCTACAAGTTACGTTAAGCATAACGCGCGAGCACTGTGTGACTCAGTAGCGCAGAACGTATTTTCGTGCGACTTTTCATGTGATTTATTCGCACAGTGATGTGAATAGGACGCACAAATGATATGCGGCGTGCCGACATTCTGCGTGCGACTGCCGGGAGCATCTGCATGCGAAATGCTACGTTTCAGTGTCATAGCCGCTGACACTGCAACGTAGCGTTTCGCAGGCAGATACAGCCGCAGTGGCATACAGAACATAGGCACGCCGCATATCATTTGTGCGTCCTATTCACATCACTGTGCGAATAAATCACATTTAAGGTAAAAGTCGCAGGGAAAGACGCTCCGCGCTAGTGAGTCACTGTATGGCGAGAAGAGCTGTTTAACACACAAGGAAGTAAAATGTATGTGGACACATCTGTATATCTGCCCCGGTGTATAGCGTCAGATAACTTATGTCTTCCCTGTATGTTCTCTGTTGGTGAAAACGGTGCAGTGTTCTTACAAACACTGGGCAGTGTTGACTATGGACCTCATTCAGAGCCGGACGCTATTTGCGCTCGCTCGTTCAGAAAAAGGGGGTGGCTATTCAAATTAACCGTTCGCTCTTTGCGGTCTGTTCACGCCTCTAGGTCTGAACGAGCAAACCAAACATGCGGTCGTTTTTTTGGAAAACTACGCCCCCTGGCCGCTCGCATCCTACGTCATGTCCACTATTTATTAGATTAATCGAGTACATCGACCAGCGTATGAACTGCTCGCTATTCTTGCGGTTGGTTTTTCCTACCGCAATCTTGCGAGCAGTTCTGGCTATAAAATAACCCAGTGACGTGGTCAATGACGCTGCTGTATTAATTAATTAATTATGCACACCCATAAAACGCCCGTTTTGACCTTTAAGCACGCCTGCGTTCAGATCTCCACTCCCCGTTTTCAAGCACCTTCCCCTTTTACCACCCACATACGCCTCCTCCTGTCACTCATATTAGCAGGCATTCGCTATTTAGCGAACAAACGATTTTCGGCCGCACTGACTGGTTCGCGCATGCGTATTACGATCCGTACGCATGCGCAGTTGTGCAAACATAGCTCGGAACGAACGAACGGCCACTTACGAGCGGCTCTGAATCAGGCCCTATGGCCTCTGAAGGGGAAATCCATGGTGAAGGGGCATCGAAAACACTGCTGAAGGATTTGATTGCCCCGAACTGTTCAGGCCTTGGAAAACCAGCCAGACTAAAGATTGCATATTACGTGGTTCTTCTCTACTGTACCTGAGGACATGGCTGAGATCGCTTTTGTGACAGACCCAGGAGGATAAGGGGCCGAGCTCTCTTGTACGTAAGCACCGAATCACGGTGACCCATCTCTATTGTCACACACAGGTTTGTGGTCCGTTACACGGCGGCCTTCTCCCAGAGGCTAGCCTCCTCCATAGCGCCACATATCACCACCATGCTGGTACATGGGAAACAGGTAAAAAGCCGCTTGCATTGTCGGCTTTTACTGGGGCAGCCATCGCTTTGCGCTTTGCACCAGCAGCACGCGTTTGGCTTAACGGGCGCATGAACTAACCACTTCCATTTCATAACGTGCTGGCCGCTCGGAGTGTTGCGCCACGATCTATAACATTTCTGCCATTTTTCTGTTTGGGAGACATCTGTTTCGTGATCGCATGCCTGTACGTTTTGGTTGCACGTAAAGATACATAATGCAGAGTTCATTCTAAAAAAAATATATATATATATTTTAACAAATTGTATTGAAAGTGCAAGGTCCGTGTGTGGAGTGGCGTAGCCTACACCGTGCCCAGGTCACTTATGAATCATCATTTGTGCTCGGTGGCGACGTTATTGTTGCATGGCGTTAATGACTCATGTAATATTTACCAGAGGGGAGAACTCGCTGCAGGTTTTACTCCTAGTGAAGACCTTGCTATGCTGTCTTGGCTGTCAGTCTATCTGGGGCGCCACGTACAGCTTTTCCGGCTTTAGTGCCAGCGGTCGCGGAGTCTTACAGGGAACATAACAAGAGGGGAAGAAGGTAGATTATTCCTGCACAGGATAGGGATTAGGCAGGGGCGGACTGGCCCACAGGTGTACAGGTGCACAATGATCTCCACAGTCTGAGGGCCCCACCCCTCCTCTAGGACTCAGTAACTTGGTGGATCAGAATCCTGGATGAACTTGGGTGCTTGGTTTGTTTCTATGGAAACTACACCAAGATTAGCCCTTCTGCTAATCATGACACACTCCTGTCCCCTCCTTTATAAAGGGGCTTTGTTCTTTGCATGTCCTATTTAATAGTTGGTGAACTGTGGTGGCTGGCCACACTACTTAAACTTGGGCCCCTATCACTGCCTGGTGGACCCTTCATGGCCCAGTCCGACGCTGGTATTAGATAAATATTATAGAGAATGTTCTTGCCTTCCACGCCCATCATCTGTTACCAAAGCCACTTTGTGGAAGGGATATCACCATGCACTACAGGACTATGGGGTCTATGTGCTAAGCCTTGGAGAGAGATAAAGTACCAACCATTCAGCTCCCATCATTTTTCAAACACAGCCTGTAAAATGTCAGTTAGGAGCTAATTGGTTGGTACTTTATCTTATCACTTTATTACTCTCCAAGAATTAGTACATAGACCCCTGTAAAACGGGTGGCCATAGAAAGACCCCTGGTGGATTTGTCCGTATGTTTGTTCTTGTAGGACTCCTACACACAGACGTACAGTATGGAGCTATTTTTATAGCCTGTGTGATCAAAATGGTCATAAAATCTAAAGTATCCATCATACACTGTGTCGAGGTCTTGTTAGAGCTGGGGTTCCCAAACGTGATCTTCAAGGCACCCTAACAGTCCAGGTTTTCAGGATATCCATGCTTGAGCACAAGGAGCTTAATTAGTACATCAGCCAGTTTGATTTAACCGTCGGTGCCAAAGCATGGATATCCTGAAACCCTGGACTGTTAGAGCGGAGTTTGGGAACCACTGGTGTGGGATATACCTTGCTTTAATGACCCACTTAATACTTGGTCGTGCTTTAAGCTTGCCCTGGTTGAATTCTTCACGTGGAGTTCCAGCTTCTAAGCTATGTGATGACCTCTCTGTACGGCCAATTTGCCATTTTCCAAATCCCCTGCCATACCGTCACCCCTGGCTATTAATGGCGGTTTTCTTTCCCGCGATACAGCATGAAAATATATTTTATTTTATCTAGTGGCGGACCATTACCCACCAACGCTGACAGGATTAAAAGCCCCCATTATCGGCTATTAGCAGGTCCCTAACATGTATATTAAACACAAGGCCCATAGTTCTGATTATCCTCATTACGAGGATTTGACACTTTCTCCAGCCGCAGTCAGGCAGCGGCATAGAGATCTGCAGCAAATTCAGCATAAAGGTAGCATCATATGTCCAATTAGATGTCAGTGTCTGGCTTAGAAGGGAGCTCAGTTCTGCTGACCCAGTGGACGGGAAAATGATGAGGTGGCTTTTTTTCATTTTGCGCTTCGTAGTTATGAAATTAGTTTTCATTAAGGCGATTCTTGAGTTCCTGTAGGTGGCTGAGGTTTTGCCGTGACGACTGTTAATTGCCCGAGTTCCGTGACACTGACTAATGATGAAAATCTGATTTAAATGCAGTCTGTGCACTCCGAACTACGTCAGACACAGTCATATAGTAGATAACCCGGGTTCCAAAAATCCAGAGAGCCGTATGTAATACATTGTGGTATTTTGCCCATATACTGTATAAGATCGTTTTATCTTTTATGCTTTTTATATTTTTCACAGTGCATTGTTTTTCTGTCTATTGAATTCATGTTATAATTAGTTCTCCTGCCCCTTCTCATCCAGTATCTCCCCTAAGCAGCTTCAGCATACTTTGCAGGGTCCTGTACTGAAGGAATCGGTATGATTTACCGCCGGACTTGTGTCCGGCGGTTGGAAGCCCGACATGGCTGAAAATCCCGATCTTCCCTAAGGTAAGTATTAGGGGTTCCTAACCTTCCCCCCAGTGCCTAACCCTAATCCCCCTCTAAGGGCCTAACCCTAACCCCCCCTTACCCTAGCCTAAACCTAACCACCCGGGGGGGTGCCTAACCCTGTCCCCCCCAGGAACCCTAAGGTTCCTGGGGGGGACTAGTCTGTATATTGGCTTAATTCATGCAACGGGAAGAGTCCATATTGGGTACCTTTTAGAACAGAGCTTAGTAACCTATTCATAGCCATTGTGGAACTACAGGTCCTAACATGGCCTGATAGACAGGATGAGACTGGCAGTTCAACCAGCCCTGTCTATTGTACTAGGTCCCACAACATGCAGTGGCTTTTAGTGACGTTATTCTGAAATGTTACTTATTATGTAACGCAATATACATACATATTTATATATATAAAAAGTATTATTGCTGAATTGAAGTGTTTGTTTCTTACATACATTGGAGGCGGCCATTTTGCGTGCAGCAGCCCGCTGGTTTGTTAGAAGCCAGTGACTTAACTGAGGAACTGCCTGACTAATATTCATGATGCCAGATTATTATTCATGAGGTACCGGTTCCCAGGCTACACAGTGGATGTACCCATCACTTCACACATAAGTTATTCCATTATCTTCGTGATGTTTAGTTTAAAGTAGGGATGTGCAGGCACGGATTAGTTCGGATTTTCCCGCCAAATTCAGATTTATTTATTTTTCCCGCCAAAAATCGGGTCTCAGAGGCAAAACGTCATCTTTCATGGACAAACATCATTTTTCATGGACTTTTGTCCAGAAATGATAATGTTTGTCCATGAAAGATGACGTTTTGCCTCTTTCTGAGACACGATTTTTGGCGGGAAAATCCGAACTAATCCGAGCCTGCACATCCCTAGTTTAAAGGTTATTTTAATTAGCTAAGCCAAACGTTAATTCCCCCATTTTTAATAATGCTCCATTGGGCCCTTGGAAATGTACGATGTGAAATGCCCCGAAAGGCTTTCACAATTGCACTCTTACATTGCTGCAAAAACCGTATCCTGCAATTTGAGACATTTTTGGGGTAAATATTAACATTTCTAAAATATATTTATTTTTCCCACAATCCATCACATAGCGGGCTTATCACGCCAGCACGTCCCAGTATGACCATGCCTCCGGTCATACTGCGCCTCTCGCTCCACGCACATTTCTGGATTGTTAATGAGTGTCAGCTCTGTAGCCAGTCACTGTACATTCATCCTGCAATATCCAGAAGCTCTCTGTACCTCAGGTACATCAGAAGGTTTTTCTGCAAATCTTAAGGTCACTCCGTGTTGCTTTTGACCTTCTGCTGTTTGTGTTACTTATTCTGCATGTTGAAAATTACCCGCAATTGATGGATATTTTTCATATTCGACACAAAACAAATAGACCGTCAATAGCAATTGGATACTTCTCCTAATATCTATGGGTATTTTAAGGCATCTCAACGTTGGCTGGCGCAGAACGTTTGATCTTTGTTGTTGGAATAACCATATAATAATATATTACAATAGAAAGGAGGGCTGTGTAGTCGGCAAGCCAAACTTTCTCCGTTTGCGACTGTGTTCACTTGTTTCACTAGGGGGGAGTAGGGACAAGTGATTTACTGTCATTTATGTCTTGGTGGTGAAACATGCTGAGTATCGAGTCCTATTTACCTGTATAGAATTGAAGGCAAAAAAATAATCTTGTGGATTTAGTTGAACTACTTACTAACCCAGGGGTGAAACTCCAATTTTGTTCCTGCTCTTGATAATAAAACTCCCTATTAGCTAGAGGCCTAAAGTTTGCATATGACACGGCTAAGGCCGTTTTCACCTTGATCTGAACACTTTATACAGCCAGATAGCAAAGTGGAGATAATTTATCTATGAGCAGTAGCCCTGAAATAACCCTTCCCTGTACTACACACGTAAGCTATCTGAGGCTTGCTGCCCGTTGGGCAGGGCCGGATTAAAGGGGGGGAAACAGGGGCGATCGTCCCTGGGCCCCCACACCTGAAGGGCCCCCACACCCAGCCATCGGGGTTAAAGTGAACCGGAGGAGACGGAACCTGTTCCGCCTCCTCCGGACACCTAACCCCAGGCACCGCAGGGAGGCACCATTGGCCAGGCGCCCGCTGAGATTGTAACCAGCGGGCGCCCGGCTCCCTCCCCTCAGCGGCAGCTAGAGCCGGAGGCTAGAGCTCACTCGTGAGCTCTGGCTTCCGGCTCACACAGTGCACTATGGGAGAGACGTCATGACTCTCCCATAGTGCAGAGGAGCAGCCGGGCGGACCAGAAGGCAGCGGAAGCGGGGCTTAAGGTAAGTATGACTTTTTTTTCTTTTTAGCGCAAGTGGCTTTTTCACTGAGGGCATTGCTCGGGGTGGGGCATTACTCGGCATTACTACAGGGGCATTACTCGGGAAGGGGCATTACTACAGGGGGCATTACTATTGGGGGCACCATTTCTGGAGGCATTACTATTGGGGACTTCTTGAAGGTAGGTCATTACTACTGGGGCACTAGTACAGAGGGAGCATTACTATTAGGGGCACTAATGCAGGGGCATTTATACAGAGGGTACTACTACAGGGATCATTACTACTGGGGGCACAACTACAGGGATATTACTACTGAGGGCATTTATACAAGGGGCATTACTATTGGGGGCATAACTACTGGGGGCACTGCATAAGGGGCAACACTCCAGGGGGCACTACTACTGGGTGCACTGCATAAAGGGCACCACTACTGTGGGCTCTGCATATGGGGCACTACCACAGTGGGCACTGACACTACTGGGCTCCCCCTTGTGCATACCCCCAGTTCATCCCATTTAATAGGGGCCCCCACATGTTTGTTGCCCAGGGGCCCCCACAGACCTTAATCTGGCCCTGCTGTTGGGGAACTGCAAATCCCAGCATAGCCTTCCAACCAGAGGCATGCAGAGACCTCAGATGCTGTTAGGCTGTGTTTGGAGCCGCCTGTTGCTGAAGACTTTTGTCCGATTGTTTATTGGGATCTAAATTCCAACCTCTAGCTGCACGTCGCAGTGAGAATGGGATGTTTGTACATTTTATTCTGTCTTTCCCCATTTAGATCATCCACAAATCTGCAATAATTGCCTTCTGTAGAATGTTAGTTTGACTGATTATTTTAATATTGTAATCCTCATAACACCATAATTATTGCCAGACGACAGAAAGTCTGTCAGAGAGCAGAACTGATTATCTTTTCTGTTTTAATGTCATTTTGTTGTAAATGTTTTGAGATAAAACAATTATGGAAAAGTGTCCTCGCATAATAGGGAAATTTGACTTTAAAGGGGCACTCCACTCCCCCCCCATAAAAAAACTAAAAAGGTTTATATTAATCACCATACAGCTAGTTTTCTGTCATTCGCTTTCAATAAAAGCAGATTTATGTTGTGTTATTTTTGTAACGTTTTGCACAAGTTCAGGAATTGCTTCGAAACTGCCCGATTTCTTCGCACAATGGAGACAGTAATTCTGTGAGGCTTGTGCAATGCCGGTGGATTAGCTTTTTAGGGTGCCGTGTATTAATGTGGCTACAGAGTACTTGGAGTTGGCACTGCTCTGTTTTCTGTTTTCAGGTCTGTTGTTCGCCTCGCTGCCAGCAGTTTAGGTAAAATAGTGGACAGCCTGGCCCCGTCTATAACCAATGCTTTAGTTCAGGGTAAGCAGGTAAGTGCACAAACTACCCTCACCTTTATAAAACTCAATATTTAACCTTTAGAGTTTCCATTTCCAGGCAGGTGAATAATTATACTGCTGGAGACAGGGCTCTAGATGAACGCAGTAAAGAGCTGATACACGTAGTGATATTTTGATAACCGACTGCAAAGGAAGATGGCGAAATGCGTGGGATCCGTGGAACAGTAAGCAGGGTTATGATAAAATGGCTGGAGAGTTAGGTGGAAACAAGTAGATAGAGAGAGAAGCCATCAGTTAGGAACTAGTGACCTCACCGAGGCATCAGGCGCTCTATTTTTCAGCCCACAGAATGTCTCACTCCACAGTGATTGACACAGGTCCACGTAACATGGTCTAGTTATAGATGCAGTTAGTGATGTACAGTTGATATGCAGGACCCTATAGGCAATTGTCTGGCATACCTTATTGTAAATATCTCTTATGAAGTATTGCATTGTATTAGACACACAAATCCTGTCCACATTTATTCCTGGATAGTCAGAAATCACACGGCAGAATGCTCTACACCACAGCCGTCACACGGTACAAAGCTCTGTACCACAGCCGTCACACGGTACAAAGCTCTATACCACAGCCGTCACACGGTACAAAGCTCTGTACCACAGCCGTCACATGGTACAAAGCTCTACACCACAGCCGTCACACGGTACAAAGCTCTATACCACAGCCGTCACACGGTACAAAGCTCTATACCACAGCCATCACACGGTACAAAGCTCTATACCACAGCTGTCACACGGTACAAAGCTCTATAGCACAGCTGTCACACGGAACAAAGCTCTATACCACAGCTGTCACACGGTACAAAGCTCTATACCACAGCTGTCACACGGTACAAAGCTCTATACCACAGCTGTCACACGGTACAAAGCTCTATACCACAGCTGTCACACGGTACAAAGCTCTGTACCACAGCTGTCACACGGTACAAAGCTCTGTACCACAGCTGTCACACGGAACAAAGCTCTATACCACAGCTGTCACACGGTACAAAGCTCTATACCACAGCTGTCACACGGTACAAAGCTCTATACCACAGCTGTCACACGGTACAAAGCTCTATACCACAGCTGTCACACGGCAGAATGCTCTATACCACAGCTGTCACACGGCAGAATGCTCTATACCACAGCTGTCACACAGTACAAAGCTCTATACCACAGCCGTCACACGGTACAAAGCTCTATACCACAGCCGTCACACGGAACAAAGCTCTATACCACAGCTGTCACACGGTACAAAGCTCTATACCACAGCTGTCACACTGCAGGTTGCTCTATACCACAGCCGTCACACGGTACAAAGCTCTATACCACAGCCGTCACACGGTACAAAGCTCTACACCACAGCTGTCACACGGCAGAATTCTCTATGCCACAGCTGTCACATGGTACAAAGCTCTATACCACAGCTGTCACACGGAACAAAGCTCTATACCACAGCTGTCACACGGTACAAAGCTCTATACCACAGCTGTCACACGGTACAAAGCTCTATACCACAGCTGTCACACGGCAGAATTCTCTATGCCACAGCTGTCACATGGTACAAAGCTCTATACCACAGCTGTCACACGGAACAAAGCTCTATACCACAGCTGTCACACAGTACAAAGCTCTATACCACAGCTGTCACACGGTACAAAGCTCTATACCACAGCTGTCACACGGTACAAAGCTCTATACCACAGCTGTCACACGGCAGAATGCTCTATACCACAGCTGTCACACGGTACAAAGCTCTATACCACAGCTGTCACACGGAACAAAGCTCTATACCACAGCTGTCACACGGTACAAAGCTCTATACCACAGCTGTCACACGGTACAAAGCTCTATACCACAGCCGTCACACGGTAACATGCTCTATACCACAGCTGTCACACGGTATCATGCTCTATACCACAGCTGTCACACGGCAGAATGCTCTATACCACAGCTGTCACATGGCAGAATGCTCTATACCACAACTGTCACACGGCAGAATGCTCTATACCACAGCTGTCACACGGCAGAATGCTCTATACCACAGCTGTCACACGGTACCATGCTCTATACCACAGCTGTCACACGGTATCATGCTCTATACCACAGCTGTCACACGGTAACACGCTCTATACCACAGCTGTCACACAGCAGAACGCTCTACGCTCTATACCACAGCTGGCACACGGTAACATGCTCTATACCACAGCTGGCACACGGTAACATGCTCTATACCACAGCTGTCACACAGCAGAACGCTCTATACCACAGCTGGCACACGGTAACATGCTCTATACCACAGCTGGCACACGGTAACATGCTCTATACCACAGCTGTCACACGGTAACATGCTCTATACCACAGCTGTCACATGGTAACATGCTCTATACCACAGCCGTCAAACAGCAGAACGCTCTATACCACAGCCGTCTCACGGTACAAAGCTCTATACCACAGCCATCACATGGTACAAAGCTCTGTACCACAGCCGTCACACGGTACAAAGCTCTGTACCACAGCCGTCACACGGTACAAAGCTCTGTACCACAGCCGTCACACGGTACAAAGCTCTGTACCACAGCCGTCACACGGTACAAAGCTCTGTACCACAGCCGTCACACGGTACAAAGCTCTGTACCACAGCCGTCACACGGTACAAAGCTCTGTACCACAGCCGTCACACGGTACAAAGCTCTGTACCACAGCCGTCACACGGTACAAAGCTCTGTACCACAGCTGTCACACGGTACAAAGCTCTATACCACAGCTGTCACATGGTAACATGCTCTATACCACAGCTTTCACATGGTAACATGCTCTATACCACAGCTGTCACACGGTAACATGCTCTATACCACAGCTGTCACACGGTAACATGCTCTATACCACAGCAGAACGCTCTATACCACAGCTGTCACACGGTAACATGCTCTATACCACAGCTGTCACACGGTAACATGCTCTATACCACAGCTGTCACACGGTAACATGCTCTATACCACAGCTGTCACACGGTAACATGCTCTATACCACAGCTGTCACACGGTAACATGCTCTATACCACAGCTGTCACACGGTAACATGCTCTATACCACAGCTGTCACACGGTATCATGCTCTATACCACAGCTGTCACACGGTAACATGCTCTATACCACAGCTGTCACACGGCAGAATGCTCTATACCACAGCTGTCACACGGTAACATGCTCTATACCACAGCTGTCACACGGTAACATGCTCTATACCACAGCTGCCACACGCTAACATGCTCTATACCACAGCAGAACGCTCTATACCACAGCCGTCACATGGTAACATGCTTTATACCACAGCAGAACGCTCTATACCACAGCTGTCACACGGTAACATGCTCTATACCACAGCTGTCGCATGGCAGAACACTGTATACCACAGCTGTCACATGGCAGAACACTGTATACCACAGCTGTCACACGGTAACATGCTCTATACCACAGCTGTCGCATGGCAGAACACTGTATACCACAGCTGTCACACGGTAACATGCTCTATACCACAGCTGTCGCATGGCAGAACACTGTATACCACAGCTGTCACACGGTAACATGCTCTATACCACAGCTGTCACATGGCAGAACGCTCTATACCACAGCTGTCACACGGTAACATGCTCTATACCACAGCTGTCGCATGGCAGAACGCTCTATACCACAGCTGTCACATGGCAGAACACTGTATACCACAGCTGTCACAAAATGCCCCAGTAGAGAGGTTGTTGATATTCTGGGTAGTTCATCTAATACACCATGTAAAGTACGTTAGTAGTAACACAAGTGTCCTGTTCCTTAGTGTTCACTTACAGCAATTATGCAAAATATGAAACTGTTCATTGCCAGCTATTTTCCCAATTAAAAGCTGTGAATGTTCTGTGCACTGGCGAATCACCCTGCTCTGCATGTGCGCCTCGGGTGGAATGAGATCTGCATTGCATGGAGTGTGCCATCTCTGAGCCTATTACCTGCACGCTTAATAAATGTATTGTCTCCCAGGTGACTCTGGGAGTCTTCGGGCACGAGGAAGCCGTCATCTCCAACCCACTTTCCCCCGGGGTGATTAAGGATATCCTCTACAGCAAGTGCAGCCCGTACGATGAGCGCGAGGCTGTCCTACAGCAAGAACTGGTTATCCATATTGGATGGATCATCTCCAACACTCCGGAGCTCTTCAGCGGGATGTTAAAGATCCGCGTAGGGTAAGTAACTTGTATCTTATAATGAGCGTGCGCTTTGTCCCTGCATCATGTGACCAACGTGAAAGCCTCCTATACGGGCACATAGGTTTCTCTCTTCCCCATGCACATTATCTGCTGTAGTAAGTTATAATATTGTCCCATCTATTCCCATCTTAAGATATATGACTGCTACAAATATGTATAATATGTTGTATTTATATATTAAACAATGACGTACAGTCTTGGAAAGTGATGCAATAGTTCCATGTACTTGCATCTACATTGTGAGACAGAGATTGACAGCTGAACAGCCTATAGGAAGCTATATGACAGAGACAGCCAATAGGAAGCTGCAGAGCAGAGACAGCCGATAGGAAGCCGCAGGGCAGAGACAGCCGATAGGAAGCCGCAGGGCAGAGACAGCCGACGGGAAGCCGCAGAGCAGAGGCAGCCGACGGGAAGCCGTAGGGCAGCGGCAGCCGACAGGAAGTCGCAGGGCAGAGACAGCCGATAGGAAGCCGCAGGGTATCAGCAGCCGACGGGAAGCCGCAGGGCAGAGACAGCCGACGGGAAGCCGCAGGGCAGAGACAGCCGACGGGAAGCCGTAGGGCAGCGGCAG
The DNA here is from genome assembly GCA_031769625.1 of Taudactylus pleione. NCBI lineage: Eukaryota > Metazoa > Chordata > Amphibia > Anura > Myobatrachidae > Taudactylus > Taudactylus pleione. Next base: position 2,236,651 of record JAUIMM010000883.1, read on the forward strand.
CCGACGGGAAGCTGCAGGGCAGAGACAGCCGATGAACAGCTATAGTGCATCATCAGAATGAAGAATAAAATACAGTGAACAGAGACTGTATTTCTTTTGGAGATCACATGGGGCAGAATATTCTTACAAATTACCCCCAATTGTTTACCGAAACCAACAGCTAAAACACAACAGAGACATAATAGTTCTATAGATCTATTGGTATAAGTGGGGTTCATTGAATAATGTTTAAGAGATATGGACATACTTTGTTCTATACGGATAGCCTGATTATCCCTGCAGTTTTCCTTCATGTCTTTGGGCTGGAGCTGCCCACAATTTCTGTAAGGATGGGGGAGGTTAGTTGGAAATTTCTGTAAGGATGGGGGAGGTTAGTTAGGTAGTTCTGTAAGGATGGGGGAGGTTAGTTAGGTAGTTCTGTAAGGATGGTCATAGGTTAGTTAGGTAGTTCTGTAAGGATGGTCATAGGTTAGTTAGGTAGTTCTGTAAGGATGGTCATAGGTTAGTTAGGTAGTTCTGTAAGGATGGGTGGAGGTTAGTTAGGTAGTTCTGTAAGGATGGGTGGAGGTTAGTTAGGTAGTTCTGTAAGGATGGTCATAGGTTAGTTAGGTAGTTCTGTAAGGATGGGTGGAGGTTAGTTAGGTAGTTCTGTAAGGATGGTCATAGGTTAGTTAGGTAGTTCTGTAAGGATGGGTGGAGGTTAGTTAGGTAGTTCTGTAAGGATGGTCATAGGTTAGTTAGGTAGTTCTGTAAGGATGGTCATAGGTTAGTTAGGTAGTTCTGTAAGGATGGGTGGAGGTTAGTTAGGTAGTTCTGTAAGGATGGGTGGAGGTTAGTTAGGTAGTTCTGTAAGGATGGTCATAGGTTAGTTAGGTAGTTCTGTAAGGATGGGTGGAGGTTAGTTAGGTAGTTCTGTAAGGATGGTCATAGGTTAGTTAGGTAGTTCTGTAAGGATGGGTGGAGGTTAGTTAGGTAGTTCTGTAAGGATGGTCATAGGTTAGTTAGGTAGTTCTGTAAGGATGGTCATAGGTTAGTTAGGTAGTTCTGTAAGGATGGTCATAGGTTAGTTAGGTAGTTCTGTAAGGATGGGTGGAGGTTAGTTAGGTAGTTCTGTAAGGATGGTCATAGGTTAGTTAGGTAGTTCTGTAAGGATGGGTGGAGGTTAGTTAGGAAGTTCTGTAAGGATGGTCATAGGTTAGTTAGGTAGTTCTGTAAGGATGGTCATAGGTTAGTTAGGTAGTTCTGTAAGGATGGTCATAGGTTAGTTAGGTAGTTCTGTAAGGATGGGTGGAGGTTAGTTAGGTAGTTCTGTAAGGATGGGTGGAGGTTAGTTAGGTAGTTCTGTAAGGATGGTCATAGGTTAGTTAGGTAGTTCTGTAAGGATGGGTGGAGGTTAGTTAGGTAGTTCTGTAAGGATGGTCATAGGTTAGTTAGGTAGTTCTGTAAGGATGGGTGGAGGTTAGTTAGGTAGTTCTGTAAGGATGGGTGGAGGTTAGTTAGGTAGTTCTGTAAGGATGGTCATAGGTTAGTTAGGTAGTTCTGTAAGGATGGTCATAGGTTAGTTAGGTAGTTCTGTAAGGATGGTCATAGGTTAGTTAGGTAGTTCTGTAAGGATGGGTGGAGGTTAGTTAGGTAGTTCTGTAAGGATGGGTGGAGGTTAGTTAGGTAGTTCTGTAAGGATGGTCATAGGTTAGTTAGGTAGTTCTGTAAGGATGGGTGGAGGTTAGTTAGGTAGTTCTGTAAGGATGGTCATAGGTTAGTTAGGTAGTTCTGTAAGGATGGGTGGAGGTTAGTTAGGTAGTTCTGTAAGGATGGTCATAGGTTAGTTAGGTAGTTCTGTAAGGATGGTCATAGGTTAGTTAGGTAGTTCTGTAAGGATGGGTGGAGGTTAGTTAGGTAGTTCTGTAAGGATGGGTGGAGGTTAGTTAGGTAGTTCTGTAAGGATGGTCATAGGTTAGTTAGGTAGTTCTGTAAGGATGGTCATAGGTTAGTTAGGTAGTTCTGTAAGGATGGTCATAGGTTAGTTAGGTAGTTCTGTAAGGATGGGTGGAGGTTAGTTAGGTAGTTCTGTAAGGATGGATGGAGGTTAGTTAGGTAGTTCTGTAAGGATGGTCATAGGTTAGTTAGGTAGTTCTGTAAGGATGGGTGGAGGTTAGTTAGGTAGTTCTGTAAGGATGGTCATAGGTTAGTTAGGTAGTTCTGTAAGGATGGGTGGAGGTTAGTTAGGTAGTTCTGTAAGGATGGTCATAGGTTAGTTAGGTAGTTCTGTAAGGATGGTCATAGGTTAGTTAGGTAGTTCTGTAAGGATGGTCATAGGTTAGTTAGGTAGTTCTGTAAGGATGGGTGGAGGTTAGTTAGGTAGTTCTGTAATGATGGTCATAGGTTAGTTAGGTAGTTCTGTAAGGATGGGTGGAGGTTAGTTAGGAAGTTCTGTAAGGATGGTCATAGGTTAGGTAGTTCTGTAAGGATGGTCATAGGTTAGTTAGGTAGTTCTGTAAGGATGGTCATAGGTTAGTTAGGTAGTTCTGTAAGGATGGGTGGAGGTTAGTTAGGTAGTTCTGTAAGGATGGGTGGAGGTTAGTTAGGTAGTTCTGTAAGGATGGGTGGAGGTTAGTTAGGTAGTTCTGTAAGGATGGTCATAGGTTAGTTAGGTAGTTCTGTAAGGATGGGTGGAGGTTAGTTAGGTAGTTCTGTAAGGATGGGTGGAGGTTAGTTAGGTAGTTCTGTAAGGATGGTCATAGGTTAGTTAGGTAGTTCTGTAAGGATGGGTGGAGGTTAGTTAGGTAGTTCTGTAAGGATGGTCATAGGTTAGTTAGGTAGTTCTGTAAGGATGGGTGGAGGTTAGTTAGGTAGTTCTGTAAGGATGGTCATAGGTTAGTTAGGTAGTTCTGTAAGGATGGTCATAGGTTAGTTAGGTAGTTCTGTAAGGATGGTCATAGGTTAGTTAGGTAGTTCTGTAAGGATGGGTGGAGGTTAGTTAGGTAGTTCTGTAAGGATGGGTGGAGGTTAGTTAGGTAGTTCTGTAAGGATGGGTGGAGGTTAGTTAGGTAGTTCTGTAAGGATGGTCATAGGTTAGTTAGGTAGTTCTGTAAGGATGGGTGGAGGTTAGTTAGGTAGTTCTGTAAGGATGGTCATAGGTTAGTTAGGTAGTTCTGTAAGGATGGGTGGAGGTTAGTTAGGTAGTTCTGTAAGGATGGTCATAGGTTAGTTAGGTAGTTCTGTAAGGATGGTCATAGGTTAGTTAGGTAGTTCTGTAAGGATGGTCATAGGTTAGTTAGGTAGTTCTGTAAGGATGGGTGGAGGTTAGTTAGGTAGTTCTGTAAGGATGGGTGGAGGTTAGTTAGGTAGTTCTGTAAGGATGGTCATAGGTTAGTTAGGTAGTTCTGTAAGGATGGGTGGAGGTTAGTTAGGTAGTTCTGTAAGGATGGTCATAGGTTAGTTAGGTAGTTCTGTAAGGATGGGTGGAGGTTAGTTAGGTAGTTCTGTAAGGATGGTCATAGGTTAGTTAGGTAGTTCTGTAAGGATGGTCATAGGTTAGTTAGGTAGTTCTGTAAGGATGGTCATAGGTTAGTTAGGTAGTTCTGTAAGGATGGGTGGAGGTTAGTTAGGTAGTTCTGTAAGGATGGGTGGAGGTTAGTTAGGTAGTTCTGTAAGGATGGTCATAGGTTAGTTAGGTAGTTCTGTAAGGATGGGGGAGGTTAGTTGGAAATTTCTGTAAGGATGGGGGAGGTTAGTTAGGTAGTTCTGTAAGGATGGGTGGAGGTTAGTTAGGTAGTTCTGTAAGGATGGTCATAGGTTAGTTAGGTAGTTCTGTAAGGATGGGTGGAGGTTAGTTAGGTAGTTCTGTAAGGATGGTCATAGGTTAGTTAGGTAGTTCTGTAAGGATGGTCATAGGTTAGTTAGGTAGTTCTGTAAGGATGGTCATAGGTTAGTTAGGTAGTTCTGTAAGGATGGGTGGAGGTTAGTTAGGTAGTTCTGTAAGGATGGGTGGAGGTTAGTTAGGTAGTTCTGTAAGGATGGTCATAGGTTAGTTAGGTAGTTCTGTAAGGATGGGTGGAGGTTAGTTAGGTAGTTCTGTAAGGATGGTCATAGGTTAGTTAGGTAGTTCTGTAAGGATGGGTGGAAGTTAGTTAGGTAGTTCTGTAAGGATGGTCATAGGTTAGTTAGGTAGTTCTGTAAGGATGGTCATAGGTTAGTTAGGTAGTTCTGTAAGGATGGTCATAGGTTAGTTAGGTAGTTCTGTAAGGATGGGTGGAGGTTAGTTAGGTAGTTCTGTAAGGATGGTCATAGGTTAGTTAGGTAGTTCTGTAAGGATGGTCATAGGTTAGTTAGGTAGTTCTGTAAGGATGGTCATAGGTTAGTTAGGTAGTTCTGTAAGGATGGGGGAGGTTAGTTGGAAATTTCTGTAAGGATGGGGGAGGTTAGTTAGGTAGTTCTGTAAGGATGGGTGGAGGTTAGTTAGGTAGTTCTGTAAGGATGGTCATAGGTTAGTTAGGTAGTTCTGTAAGGATGGGTGGAGGTTAGTTAGGTAGTTCTGTAAGGATGGTCATAGGTTAGTTAGGTTGTTCTGTAAGGATGGGTGGAGGTTAGTTAGGTAGTTCTGTAAGGATGGTCATAGGTTAGTTAGGTAGTTCTGTAAGGATGGGGGAGGTTAGTTGGAAATTTCTGTAAGGATGGGGGAGGTTAGTTAGGTAGTTCTGTAAGGATGGGTGGAGGTTAGTTAGGTAGTTCTGTAAGGATGGTCATAGGTTAGTTAGGTAGTTCTGTAAGGATGGGTGGAGGTTAGTTAGGTAGTTCTGTAAGGATGGTCATAGGTTAGTTAGGTAGTTCTGTAAGGATGGGTGGAGGTTAGTTAGGTAGTTCTGTAAGGATGGTCATAGGTTAGTTAGGTAGTTCTGTAAGGATGGGGGAGGTTAGTTGGAAATTTCTGTAAGGATGGGGGAGGTTAGTTAGGTAGTTCTGTAAGGATGGGTGGAGGTTAGTTAGGTAGTTCTGTAAGGATGGTCATAGGTTAGTTAGGTAGTTCTGTAAGGATGGGTGGAGGTTAGTTAGGTAGTTCTGTAAGGATGGTCATAGGTTAGTTAGGTAGTTCTGTAAGGATGGTCATAGGTTAGTTAGGTAGTTCTGTAAGGATGGTCATAGGTTAGTTAGGTAGTTCTGTAAGGATGGGTGGAGGTTAGTTAGGTAGTTCTGTAAGGATGGGTGGAGGTTAGTTAGGTAGTTCTGTAAGGATGGTCATAGGTTAGTTAGGTAGTTCTGTAAGGATGGGTGGAGGTTAGTTAGGTAGTTCTGTAAGGATGGTCATAGGTTAGTTAGGTAGTTCTGTAAGAATGGGTGGAGGTTAGTTAGGTAGTTCTGTAAGGATGGTCATAGGTTAGTTAGGTAGTTCTGTAAGGATGGTCATAGGTTAGTTAGGTAGTTCTGTAAGGATGGTCATAGGTTAGTTAGGTAGTTCTGTAAGGATGGCTGGAGGTTAGTTAGGTAGTTCTGTAAGGATGGGTGGAGGTTAGTTAGGTAGTTCTGTAAGGATGGTCATAGGTTAGTTAGGTAGTTCTGTAAGGATGGGTGGAGGTTAGTTAGGTAGTTCTGTAAGGATGGTCATAGGTTAGTTAGGTAGTTCTGTAAGGATGGGTGGAGGTTAGTTAGGTAGTTCTGTAAGGATGGTCATAGGTTAGTTAGGTAGTTCTGTAAGGATGGGTGGAGGTTAGTTAGGTAGTTCTGTAAGGATGGTCATAGGTTAGTTAGGTAGTTCTGTAAGGATGGGTGGAGGTTAGTTAGGTAGTTCTGTAAGGATGGGTGGAGGTTAGTTAGGTAGTTCTGTAAGGATGGTCATAGGTTAGTTAGGTAGTTCTGTAAGGATGGCTGGAGGTTAGTTAGGTAGTTCTGTAAGGATGGGTGGAGGTTAGTTAGGTAGTTCTGTAAGGATGGTCATAGGTTAGTTAGGTAGTTCTGTAAGGATGGGTGGAGGTTAGTTAGGTAGTTCTGTAAGGATGGTCATAGGTTAGTTAGGTAGTTCTGTAAGGATGGGTGGAGGTTAGTTAGGTAGTTCTGTAAGGATGGTCATAGGTTAGTTAGGTAGTTCTGTAAGGATGGGTGGAGGTTAGTTAGGTAGTTCTGTAAGGATGGTCATAGGTTAGTTAGGTAGTTCTGTAAGGATGGGTGGAGGTTAGTTAGGTAGTTCTGTAAGGATGGGTGGAGGTTAGTTAGGTAGTTCTGTAAGGATGGTCATAGGTTAGTTAGGTAGTTCTGTAAGGATGGGTGGAGGTTAGTTAGGTAGTTCTGTAAGGATGGTCATAGGTTAGTTAGGTAGTTCTGTAAGGATGGTCATAGGTTAGTTAGGTAGTTCTGTAAGGATGGTCATAGGTTAGTTAGGTAGTTCTGTAAGGATGGTCATAGGTTAGTTAGGTAGTTCTATAAGGATGGGTGGAGGTTAGTTAGGTAGTTCTGTAAGGATGGGTGGAGGTTAGTTAGGTAGTTCTGTAAGGATGGTCGGAGGTTAGTTAGGTAGTTCTGTAAGCATGGGGGGAGGTTGGTTAGGTACAGTAGGTAGTTTTGTAAGGATGGTGAGAGGTTAGATAGTTCTATAAGGATGGTTGGAGGTTAGTTAGATAGTTCTGTAAGGATGTGGGGAGGTTAGTTGGGAATTTCTGTAAGGAAGGTCAGAGGTTAGGTAGTTCTGTAAGGATGGTCAGAGGTTAGTTGGGAATTTCTGTAAGGATGGTTGGAGGTTAGTTAGGTAGTTCTGTAAGGATGGTCGGAGGTTAGTTGGAAATTTCTGTAAGGATGGGGGAGGTAAGTTTGGAATTTCTGTAAGGATGGTCAGAAGTTAGTTAGGTAGTTCTGTAAGGATGGTGAGAGGTTAGTTAGGTAGTTCTGTAAGGATGGTGAGAGGTTAGTAAGGTAGTTCTGGGTGGATGGGGCGAGGTTGGTTAGGTACAATAGTTCTATAAGGATGGTCGGAGGTTAGTTAGGTAGTTCTGTAAGGATGGTGAGAGGTTAGTTAGGTAGTTCTGTAAGGATGGTGAGAGGTTAGTTAGGTAGTTCTGTAAGGATGGTCATAGGTTAGTTAGGTAGTACTGTAAGGATGGGGGGAGGTTAGGTAGTTCTGTAAGGATGGGGGGAGGTTAGGTAGTTCTGTAAGGATGGTCGGAGGTTAGATAGCTCTGTAAGGTTGGTCAGAGGATAGTTTGGAATTTCTGTAAGGATGGTCGGAGGTTAGTTAGGTAGTTCTGAAAGGATGGGTGGAGGTTAGTTAGGTAGTTCTGTAAGGATGGGTGGAGGTTAGTTAGGTAGTTCTGTAAGGATGGTCGGAGGTTAGTTAGGTAGTTCTGTAAGCATGGGGGGAGGTTGGTTAGGTACAGTAGGTAGTTTTGTAAGGATGGTGAGAGGTTAGATAGTTCTATAAGGATGGTTGGAGGTTAGTTAGATAGTTCTGTAAGGATGTGGGGAGGTTAGTTGGGAATTTCTGTAAGGAAGGTCAGAGGTTAGATAGTTCTGTAAGGATGGTCAGAGGTTAGTTGGGAATTTCTGTAAGGATGGTCGGAGGTTAGTTAGGTAGTTCTGTAAGGATGGTCGGAGGTTAGTTGGAAATTTCTGTAAGGATGGTCAGAAGTTAGTTAGGTAGTTCTGTAAGGATGGTGAGAGGTTAGTTAGGTAGTTCTGTAAGGATGGTCATAGGTTAGTTAGGTAGTTCTGTAAGGATGGGGGGAGGTTAGGTAGTTCTGTAAGGATGGGGGGAGGTTAGGTAGTTCTGTAAGGATGGTCGGAGGTTAGATAGCTCTGTAAGGTTGGTCAGAGGATAGTTTGGAATTTCTGTAAGGATGGTCGGAGGTTAGTTAGGTAGTTCTGAAAGGATGGGTGGAGGTTAGTTAGGTAGTTCTGTAAGGATGGGTGGAGGTTAGTTAGGTAGTTCTGTAAGGATGGTCGGAGGTTAGTTGGTAGTTCTGTAAGCATGGGGGGAGGTTGGTTAGGTACAGTAGGTAGTTTTGTAAGGATGGTGAGAGGTTAGATAGTTCTATAAGGATGGTTGGAGGTTAGTTAGATAGTTCTGTAAGGATGTGGGGAGGTTACTTGGGAATTTCTGTAAGGAAGGTCAGAGGTTAGGTAGTTCTGTAAGGATGGTCAGAGGTTAGTTGGGAATTTCTGTAAGGATGGTCGGAGGTTAGTTAGGTAGTTCTGTAAGGATGGTCGGAGGTTAGTTGGAAATTTCTGTAAGGATGGTCAGAAGTTAGTTAGGTAGTTCTGTAAGGATGGTGAGAGGTTAGTTAGGTAGTTCTGTAAGGATGGTGAGAGGTTAGTAAGGTAGTTCTGGGTGGATGGGGCGAGGTTGGTTAGGTACAGTAGTTCTATAAGGATGGTCGGAGGTTAGTTGGGAATTTCTGTAAGGATGGTCGGAGGTTAGATAGTTCTGTAAGGATGTGGGGACGTTAGTTTGGAATTTCTGTAAGGATGGTCGAAGGTTAGTTAGGGAGTTCTGCAAGGATGGTCGGAGGTTAGTTAGGTAGTTCTGTAAGGATGGGGGGAGGTTAGGTAGTTCTGTAAGGATGGGTGGAGGTTAGTTATGTAGTGCTGTAAGGATAGGGGGAGGTTAGTTTGGAATTTCTGTAAAGATGGGGGGAGGTTAGTTGGGAATTTCTGTAAGGATGGTCGGAAGTTAGATAGTTCTGTAAAGATGGGGGGAGGTTAGTTGGGAATTTCTGTAAGGATGTCGGAAGTTAGATAGTTCTGTAAAGATGGGGGGAGGTTAGTTGGGAATTTCTGTAAGGATGTCGGAAGTTAGATAGTTCTGTAAGGATGGGGGGAGGTTAGTTGGGAATTTCTGTAAGGATGGTCGGAAGTTAGATAGTTCTGTAAGGATGGGGGGGGTTAATTTGGAATTTCTGTAAGGATGGTCGGAGGTTAGTTAGGTAGTTCTGTAAGAATGGTGAGAGTTTAGTTGGGAATTTCTGTAAGGATGGTTGGAGGTTAGTTAGGTAGTTCTATAAGGATGGGGGGAGGTTAGTTAGGTAGTTCTGCAAGGATGGTCGGAGGTTAGTTAGGTAGTTCTGTAAGGATGGGGGGAGGTTAGGTAGTTCTGTAAGGATGGGTGGAGGTTAGTTATGTAGTGCTGTAAGGATACGGGGAGGTTAGTTTGGAATTTCTGTAAAGATGGGGGGAGGTTAGTTGGGAATTTCTGTAAGGATGGTCGGAAGTTAGATAGTTCTGTAAAGATGGGGGGAGGTTAGTTGGGAATTTCTGTAAGGATGTCGGAAGTTAGATAGTTCTGTAAAGATGGGGGGAGGTTAGTTGGGAATTTCTGTAAGGATGGTCGGAAGTTAGATAGTTCTGTAAGGATGGGGGGGTTAATTTGGAATTTCTGTAAGGATGGTCGGAGGTTAGTTAGGTAGTTCTGTAAGAATGGTGAGAGTTTAGTTGGGAATTTCTGTAAGGATGGTTGGAGGTTAGTTAGGTAGTTCTATAAGGATGGGGGGAGGTTAGTTAGGTAGTTCTGTAAGGATGGTCATAGGTTAGTTAGGTAGTTCTGTATGGATGGGTGGAGGTTAGTTAGGTAGTTCTGTAAGGATGGTCATAGGTTAGTTAGGTAGTTCTGTAAGGATGGTCATAGGTTAGTTAGGTAGTTCTGTAAGGATGGTCATAGGTTAGTTAGGTAGTTCTGTAAGGATGGGGGGAGGTTAGTTAGGTAGTACTGTAAGGATGGGGGGAGGTTAGTTTGGAATTTCTGTAAGGATGGTCGGAGGTTAGTTAGGTAGTTCTATAAGGATGGTTGGAGGTTAGTTAGGTAGTTCTGTAAGCATGGGGGGAGGTTGGTTAGGTACAGTAGGTAGTTTTGTAAGGATGGTGAGAGGTTAGATAGTTCTATAAGGATGGTTGGAGGTTAGTTAGATAGTTCTGTAAGGATGTGGGGAGGTTAGTTGGAAATTTCTGTAAGGAAGGTCAGAGGTTAGGTAGTTCTGTAAGGATGGTCAGAGGTTAGTTGGAAATTTCTGTAAGGATGGGGGAGGTTAGTTTGGAATTTCTGTAAGGATGGTCAGAAGTTAGTTAGGTAGTTCTGTAAGGATGGTCAGAAGTTAGTTAGGTAGTTCTGTAAGGATGGTGAGAGGTTAGTTAGGTAGTTCTGTAAGGATGGTGAGAGGTTAGTAAGGTAGTTCTGGGTGGATGGGGCGAGGTTGGTTAGGTACAGTAGTTCTATAAGGATGGTCGGAGGTTAGTTAGGTAGTTCTGTAAGGATGTGGGGAGGTTAGTTGGGAATTTCTGTAAGGATGGTCGGAGGTTAGATAGTTCTGTAAGGATGTGGGGACGTTAGTTTGGAATTTCTGTAAGGATGGTCGAAGGTTAGTTAGGGAGTTCTGCAAGGATGGTCGGAGGTTAGTTAGGTAGTTCTGTAAGGATGGGGGGAGGTTAGGTAGTTCTGTAAGGATGGGTGGAGGTTAGTTATGTAGTGCTGTAAGGATACGGGGAGGTTAGTTTGGAATTTCTGTAAAGATGGGAGGAGGTTAGTTGGGAATTTCTGTAAGGATGGTCGGAAGTTAGTTAGGTAGTTCTGTAAGAATGGTGAGAGTTTAGTTGGGAAATTCTGTAAGGATGGTTGGAGGTTAGTTAGGTAGTTCTATAAGGATGGGGGGAGGTTAGTTAGGTAGTTCTGTGAGGATGATCGGAGGTTAGTTAGGTAGTTCTATAAGGATGGGGGGAGGTTAGTTAGGTAGTTCTGTGAGGATGATCGGAGGTTAGTTAGGTAGCTCTGTAAGGATGGGGGGAGGTTAGTTAGGTAGTACTGTAAGGATGGGGGGAGGTTAGTTTGGAATTTCTGTAAGGATGGTCGGAGGTTAGTTAGGTAGTTCTGTAAGGATTGGGGGAGGTTAGGTAGTTCTGTAAGGATGGTAAGAGGTTAGTTAGTTATGTAGTGCTGTAAGGATAGGGGGAGGTTAGTTTGGAATTTCTGTAAAGATGGGGGGAGGTTAGTTGGGAATTTCTGTAAGGATGGTCGGAAGTTAGATAGTTCTGTAAGGATGGGGGGGGTTAATTTGGAATTTCTGTAAGGATGGTTGGAGGTTAGTTAGGTAGTTCTGTAAGAATGGTGAGAGTTTAGTTGGGAAATTCTGTAAGGATGGTTGGAGGTTAGTTAGGTAGTTCTATAAGGATGGGGGGAGGTTAGTTAGGTAGTTCTGTGAGGATGATCGGAGGTTAGTTAGGTAGTTCTATAAGGATGGGGGGAGGTTAGTTAGGTAGTTCTGTGAGGATGATCGGAGGTTAGTTAGGTAGCTCTGTAAGGATGGGGGGAGGTTAGTTAGGTAGTACTGTAAGGATGGGGGAGGTTAGTTTGGAATTTCTGTAAGGATGGTCGGAGGTTAGTTAGGTAGTTCTGTAAGGATTGGGGGAGGTTAGGTAGTTCTGTAAGGAGGGTAAGAGGTTAGTTAGTTATGTAGTGCTGTAAGGATAGGGGGAGGTTAGTTTGGAATTTCTGTAAAGATGGGGGGAGGTTAGTTGGGAATTTCTGTAAGGATGTGGGGAGGTTAGTTGGGAATTTCTGTAAGGATGGTCGGAGGTTAGATAGTTCTGTAAGGATGGGGGAGGTTAGTTTGAAATTTCTGTAAGGATGGTCGGAGGTTAGTTAGGTAGTTCTGTAAGGATGGTGAGAGTTTAGTTGTGAATTTCTGTAAGGATGGGGGGAGGTTAGTTAGGTAGTTCTGTGAGGATGGTCGGAGGTTAGTTAGGTAGCTCTGTAAGGATGGGGGGTGGTTAGTTAGGTACTACTGTAAGGATGGGGGGAGGTTAGTTTGGAATTTCTGTAAGGATGGTCGGAGGTTAGTTAGGGAGTTCTGCAAGGATGGTTGGAGGTTAGTTAGGTAGTTCTGTAAGGATGGGGGAGGTTAGGTAGTTCTGTAAGGATGGTAAGAGGTTAGTTATGTAGTGCTGTAAGGATAGGGGGAGGTTAGTTTGGAATTTCTGTAAGGATGGTCGGAGGTTAGTTGGGTAGTTCTATAAGGATGGGGGAGGTTAGTTGGGAATTTCTGTAAGGATGGTCGGAGGTTAGTTAGGTAGTTCTGTAAGGATGGGGGAGATTAGTTTGAAATTTCTGTAAGGATGGTCGAAGGTTAGTTAGGTAGTTCTGTAAGGATGGTGAGAGTTTAGTTGGGAATTTCTGTAAGGATGGGGGGAGGTTAGTTAGGTAGCTCTGTAAGGATGGGTGGCGGTTAGTTAGGTAGTACTGTAAGGATGGGGGGAGGTTAGTTTGGAATTTCTGTAAGGATGGTCAGAGGTTAGTTAGGGAGTTCTGCAAGGATGGTTGGAGGTTAGTTAGGTAGTTCTGTAAGGATGGGGGAGGTTAGGTAGTTCTGTAAGGATGGTAAGAGGTTAGTTATGTAGTGCTGTAAGGATAGGGGGAGGTTAGTTTGGAATTTCTGTAAGGATGGTCGGAGGTTAGTTGGGAATTTCTGTAAGGATGTGGGCAGGTTAGTTGGGAATTTCTGTAAGGATGGTCGGAGGTTAGTTAGGTAGTTCTGTAAGGATGGGGGGAGGTTAGGTAGTTCTGTAAGGATGGTTAGAGGTTTGTTAGGTAGTTCTGTAAGGATGGAGGGAGGTTAGGTAGTTCTGTAAGGATGGTTAGAGGTTTGTTAGGTAGTTCTGTAAGGATGGTCATAGGTTAGTTAGGTAGTTCTGTAAGGATGGGTGGAGGTTTGTTAGGTAGTTCTGTAAGGATGGTCATAGGTTAGTTAGGTAGTTCTGTAAGGATGGGTGGAGGTTTGTTAGGTAGTTCTGTAAGGATAGTTGGAAGTTAGTCTTTACAAGCATTGACACAGATTGCGCCGGTCTGCGTCATTATTAAACATGGGGTCGGGCGTTTGTCTCCCGGATTCATTTTCTTCAGTAGAATTTCTTTGGCTCACACTTCAGCTAGTAAAATGAACCTTTCAGTTGTGATAATGATTTGATGTACAGCCGTATTATTGATCTCTCAGCAGTTCTTCTTGAAATAGATCAAGTGCTTGACAGAACTATTACATTAAAGACCTCCACTCACCAGCGCTGTCTGTCACAGGAGTTTGGTGGTGGTGGAGGGGTGCGAGGGTACACGGGGATATATTTGGAGCACCATAGTTTTCCCTGTAGTCTGTCTATTAACCTCTTCAGGGCTGTGTGTTTTAGAGCATAATGTTGTGAATTCCTCATGTCTTTTATCTCGCCTTCCCCCGCCATTCTACATCAGAGCAGCGTTAGGCAACCTACGTCTCTGCGGCTGTAGTGCTGGGGCTTGTCCTGAGTTACGTATCTCTGCCTGGCGATGGCGACGACTTTTGCCATAGTGTTTGCTGTAGAAACGCTTGTTCACCTGCTACTGACAGACATTCAGCACATCACCTGGGGTTATTTTATTTCCATATCATAATATAGTTAATGGTCGTCTGAATGGTTTCCATCCACATATATCACACGAGGGACGAGCACAGAGCTATTGTCATTGGACATCCAGACATGATGTCACCACTTATTAAAGGAATATCATCCTATGGTGCCAATGCATTACTCAGCGCTGTACATTAAAGGGACATAAACATGAGCTTACAATCTAAGCGTGCCATTTGTATGTTAGGGAGGTTTACTTTGGGTTTTGCTGCTTTTTACCAATGGAAATAAATGCGTTATTGGAAGTTGCGGGTATTTGGTGATGTTAGTGTAGTAATGGGCATCTGGGTGAGGCGGGTTACCACCCTCCACCTCTCATGTGGGCAGCGACATGGAGAGCAGGTCAGCAGTTTAGAGAAAAACATTTCCCATGTGATAATAGCACTATAAATACTGCACTGGTAATTCCCAGCGTGATGTAGAAGGATATGTTTCTGTGGGATAATTAATCATCTTATCACTACAGTACATTTGTTAATTAAATATATAGTCCCAGCATGACTTGTCTCTGAAAATCGTCTATGCAGAATTTCTGGCTGTGCGTCTCCTGGGTTTAATAGGACGTCCACCACTTTGCTCTGAAAAGTTCCACAGCCCCCCCCCCCCGTACTGATCTGACCCCCACCCCCCCAAAACCCTGATCCGATAAATGCTTCATTAGAAGCTGTATTATACCCCTTTTACACCTAAATTCCGGGTCTGACCCGGAGTTGGAACAAAGTTCCTATCCGGATCAGACCCGGAATTTTGCCGGCGCTGACTCGGGATATTCCCGAGTCAGCGCCGCTCACACCGCAGTCGGTCTGCATAGACCCGGCTTTTGCGGAGTGAAAGTGGACGCTTGGAGATGACGTCATCTCCAAGCGCCACTGAAGCCGGGCCAATCGGCCGGCTAGCAGCGCACTCCAGGTCTTCGTGACCCGGAGTGCGCAGTTCCCATAGCAGGGTTTCACGGGCTACGCCCGTGTTAAACCCTGCTAGTTACCTGGGTTGGATTGCCGCGTCACTCGACCCGGCGATCCAACCCTCTCCCCTTTTACACCAGGGAGCTGCCCGGGTTAACCCTTCAAAAACCCGGGTTTTAGCTCCGGTGTAAAAGGGGTATTAGATTAGTGAGTTTTAATAGTCACCAGAGTTTCCCAACGTCCGCCATTACAGTCCAGGCTTTAAGGATATACATACTTGAGCCAAGGTAATCGAATTGACTGGGGTAATAATTAAATCACCTGTGCTGAAGCATGGATATCCTTAAAACCAGGACTGTACTGGCAGAGTTTGGGATACTCTGGACTATACACATGATGGGTGAGCGCTGTGCGTCTTTGGTAGCGCTGTGACTTTTTGTGCGACTTTTTCTCTTAAAATGTGTCTTATTCGCAAAGTAAGACGCACAAGCAGCTTACGTTGATTAAAATGATACGCGGCATACCTACATTCTGTGTGCGACTGCGGCGGTATCTACACACGAAATGCTACGTTAGTGTCAGCGGCTTACGCATTGTAAGGGAAAAGTCACAGGAATAGTCACTCAGCGCTACCGGGTCACGCCATGGCATGGTGCGACTAGAAGGGCTGTTTAACGCACAAGCAGGCTAGATGTATATGTTGAAAATTAGATGATTTAATATCTTGATAGATTAAAATAAACACATAAATTAAAAAAATATCTAAAAATATATGGACATAATATAGTACATTGACACTGGTAATGGACCAATTAATCAACAGTTGATAGAATAATATACATGCATGAATTATAGTAAATAATAATGATAAATTGATCTGATTATTGGTAATCAATCTAATAAGACATGTGCTTAATAATCACAGTTCATCCCGGCCGGGAAACCAAAAATAGTGTGAATAAAAAGGTATAACTCTTGCGTAACTTTGGCGATGATGAGTACTCAGAGATGTGATAACAATTCAGAACAAATGTTAGTAATTCCATGGGAAGCTGAGTCTCATATAGGGATGACCGTGAGAATGGTGAACAGCTTAGCCCATAAGCATCAGATGTATGCTGTCTGCCAAGGGGAAAAACGTCACGGCAATGGTCCTGTGTGGAACAGCAAGCCGCCTGGTATAAAGGGTCTCCCGCGACGTGTGTGCCGATGCCCAGCACTGCGGAGCGGTCTCCCACAGCACGTGCAGCGGCCATGCAGGTGCTCTGTGCGTAGCGGCAGTCGGGCAGCTGTTCTGAGCGGCAGGAAT
This sequence comes from Taudactylus pleione, assembly GCA_031769625.1. Lineage (NCBI taxonomy): Eukaryota > Metazoa > Chordata > Amphibia > Anura > Myobatrachidae > Taudactylus > Taudactylus pleione. The sequence goes on from JAUIMM010000883.1 coordinate 2,252,266, forward strand.
AGACGTGGTGTCTGGAATGTCCTGCAGCGTCTGCCGGTCTCCTACACCTATGCAAAAACGTGGTTCTAGGCGGCAAAGGAGACCGTGAAAAACGACTTGTTGTCGTGTGATATGATACATAAATAGACAAGTGGAGGAGTGAAAAAACCGAAGATGGATAAAGCAAGAATGAAAAAAGCAAGTATAAGGGTGAAAAATGTACTGAATAGAACATTATGTAATGATTTAAGGGTTTAAATAACAATAAATGCTGACTAATTGATAATCACAGCATTTAAGTTAAACACCTGTTACTAATTAGTAAGACTATATCTGACAAGTCTGGCATGGTGAGACACATTGCCTCTGAGGAAACGGCCAGTATTTGGAGCAGAGAAACGCGTTAGACCAGTACTCTCATCATCGGACCGGTCTGATTGCCAGATCCACTTTCCTTGCAACCCCCACATCACGGTCTCCTTTGCCGCCTAGAACCACGTTTTTGCATAGGTGTAGGAGACCCAGTGGCGTAACTAGGGTATTTGGAGCCCAGGGCAAATTTGAAAACGGGTTACCTCCCCCACCATGTGCGCGCACCAAAAAAATGGGCGTGGTCACTTAAAAATGTGGCATGTCAACATGACACACCCCTTTATTTTCAAACTGAACATTCCTATCCATATGCACTTTAACCCCAGTAGTACCCCTTATACAGTACCCCCAGTATGCAGTTGTGGTCCCTCTCATGCAGGCCCATAGTAGTGCCCCTTATACAGTATCCCCAGTAGTGGTCCCTCTTATACAGCCCCCAATTAGTTCCCCTTACTCAGTACCCCCAGTAGTGGCCCCCCCAAATGCAGTGCCCCACGTAGTGTTCCCCCTTATGCAGTGCCCCCAGTAGCAGTCCCCACAATGCAGTGCGCCCAGTAGCGGTATCCCCTTATGCAGTGCCCTTTTATATAGTGCCCCCAGCAGTAGTCCCACCCATGCAGTTTTCCCAGTAGTGGTCCCCTTATGCAGGCACCCTGTAGTGATCCCCCCTATCTAGTGCCCCCTGTAGTGGTCCCCGCAGTGCCCCTAGCAGTAAGCCCCTTATATAGTGCCCCCAGCAGTAGTGTCCCCCCCCTCCCATGCAGTGCCCCCAGTAGTGGTCCCCCTGATGCAGGCTCCCAGTAGTGACCCCCCCCCCCCCTATCCAGTGGTCCCTGTAGTGGCCCTTCCTATTATTGCCCCCAGTAGTGGTCCCCCGAGTGCAGTGCCTCTAGTAATAGGCCCCTTTTAGAATGCCCCCAGTGGTAGTCCCCACCCCAAGTAGTAGTCCCCAGTAGAGTAGCCCCCCCCCCAGTAGAGGTCCTCCCAATGGCACCCCCAGTAGTAGCCACACCTCCCCCAGTAGAGGTCCCCCCAGTAGTAGCCAATCCCTCCCCCGTTGAGCAGATAGGTTTAAAAATAAATATATATAAAAATATACTTACCTGATTCCACGCTGCTCCTGCTCCTGTCCGCGATGCCGCTCCCGCCCTCCAGTCCGCCCGGGCTGGCGCGCTCAGCATTATGGGACTGACGTCATGACGTCAGTCCCATTACCCACTGCAGGAGCCTGGACGGAAGTCCGGCTCTTGTAGTGGGTGCTGCAGCAGTCAATGAGAGTCTATCTGACTCTCATTGGCTGCTGTTTAACACACGCATCGCCGCCAGCGCTGGCGGCGATGCGTGTGTTATGCACAGCCTGAGCCCGCCTCCTGGCGCTATTGGGCAAGCACTCAGGGGGAGGGAACGGGCTCAGGTGTGCAGCACAGGACCGGCGCTGGAAGCCTAGCGTCGGTCCTGTGCAAATGTGTAGTGCTGACCGCACTCATTGCGGTCGGCGCTACACTGGCTATCTAGGGCCGGCCGGTACCGTGGCCGGCGGCGCCACCGGTCCAACGGCGCCCAGGGCAAGAACCCCGCTCGCCCTGCCCTAGTTACGCCACTGAGGAGACCGGCAGACGCGGCAGGACATTCCAGACACCACGTCTATTCCTGCCGCTCAGAACAGCTGCCCGACTGCCGCTACGCACAGAGCACCTGCACGGCCGCTGCGCGTGCTGTGGGAGACCGCTCCGCAGTGCTGGGCATCAGCACACACGTCGCGGGAGACCCTTTATACCAGGCGGCTTGCTGTTCCACACAGGACCATTGCCGTGACTTTTTTCCCCTTGGCAGACAGCATACATCTGATGCTTATGGGCTAAGCTGTTCACCATCATCACGGTCATCCCTATATGAGACACAGCTTCCCATGGAATTACTAACATTTGTTCTGAATTGTTATCACATCTCTGAGTACTCATCATCGCCAAAGTTACGCAAGAGGTATACCTTCTTATTCACACTATTTTTTGTTTCCCGGCCGGGATGAACTAATACAAGGGGGAGTGGGCTCTGTACTCAAGAGCTTACATTCTTAAGGGAATATGGGCAGACACAAAGAGGGAGAAGAGGCTGGAGAGTTGGGGGGGGGGGGGGGTTAGAGCGGTTTTAGCAGCCCTTCCCCATATGGGACAAAAGCACAATAAGCGCCTTTCACCTGCGTGCCAATGTACAGCTTCTATTCTGGAGATCTCTATCAGCTGAGTCCTGTAGGAGAAGTATCCCCCGGGGCGGTGGGATTATTAGCAGAAGCCAGTGATGATATAACAGTCTGCAGCTCAGAGAAAAAGCTTTGGTCCTTTCAATAAGTGAATCCGCTTATTCTCACATGCTTTGCTCTAATTGAGCGGATGATGCTTAGAACCGTCCCAGGTGCCTCCTCTGATATCTGTAAGTGAATAGTGAAATTGCAGTTGGTGATCGGGGCTCATTAGCTTGATTACTGCGCATTATTATATGTAATCTGTCTGATGCCTGATTGCACAACTCGTCCTTATGATTGGACGGTAATAGGAAAACATTTTGCTCATTACAGTTTAGCTGCTCAAAATAAATAACAGACTCTTATTAGACAGGGCTGACATTAATGCAGTCCCAAAGTGGTCTAATAACAGACTCTTATTAGACAGGTGTGACATTAATGCAGTCCCGAAGTGGTCTAATAACAGACTCTTATTAGACAGGGGTGACATTAATGCAGTCCCAAAGTGGTCTAATAACAGACTCTTATTAGACAGGGGTGACATTAATGCAGTCCCAAAGTGGTCTAATAACTGACTCTTATTAGACAGGTGTGACATTAATGCAGACCCGAAGTGGTCTAATAACTGACTCTTATTAGACAGGGGTGACATTAATGCAGTCCCAAAGTGGTCTAATAACAGACTCTTATTAGACAGGGGTGACATTAATGCAGTCCCAAAGTGGTCTAATAACAGACTCTTATTAGACAGGGCTGACATTAATGCAGTCCCAAAGTAGTCTAATAACTGACTCTTATTACACAGGGGTGACATTAATGCAGTCCCGAAGTGGTTTAATAACAGACTATTATTAGACAGGGGTGACATTAATGCAGACCCGAAGTGGTCTAATAACAGACTCTTATTAGACAGGGGTGACATTAATGCAGTCCCAAAGTGGTCTAATAACTGACTCTTATTACACAGGGGTGACATTAATACAGTCCCGAAGTGGTCTAATAACAGACTCTTATTAGACAGGGGTGACATTAATGCAGTCCCAAAGTGGTCTAATAAATGACTCTTATTACACAGGGGTGACATTAATACAGTCCCGAAGTGGTCTAATAACAGACTCTTATTAGACAGGGGTGACATTAATGCAGTCCCAAAGTGGTCTAATAACTGACTCTTATTACACAGGGGTGACATTAATACAGTCCCAAAGTGGTCTAATAACAGACTCTTATTAGACAGGGGTGACATTAATGCAGTCCCAAAGTGGTCTAATAAATGACTCTTATTACACAGGGGTGACATCAATACAGTCCCGAAGTGGTCTAATAACAGACTCTTATTAGACAGGGGTGACATTAATACAGTCCCAAAGTGGTCTAATAACTGACTCTTATTACACAGGGGTGACATTAATGCAGTCCCGAAGTGGTCTAATAACAGACTCTTATTAGACAGGGGTGACATTAATACAGTCCCGAAGTGGTCTAATAACAGACTCTTATTAGACAGGGGTGACATTAATGCAGTCCCGAAGTGGTCTAATAACAGACTCCTATTAGACAGGGGTGACATTAATGCAGTCCCGAAGTGGTCTAATAACAGACTCTTATTAGACAGGGGTGATATTAATACAGTCCCGAAGTGGTCCTTAAGATAATAAACTCTTACAATATATTAGACTATTAGTAAGTTTTCTCCATACTATATAATAGGTTCGGTTACAGTATCATTAGCAAACACGCTGCTGCTTTTATTTATAGTAACTGTAATTAACAGTTATAGCAGACCTGTCAGCGTAATAGCTAAGGAGCTGGACGTTTTTGGGTGGAACCAATATATATTATACAGTGTAGCCGAGACCTGGAGACATCACTGAGGCATCAGTAGATCTGACAATCCGTCCTATCTTTCTTCCCAGGTGGATAATTCATGCCATGAGATACGAGCTGAAAATCCGCAGCGGGGAACAGCCAGAGAAGGACATTTACCAGCTATCTCCAAACGAGATCAAACAGCTTCTCCTGTGCATTCTGCAGCCGCAGCAATCGGGAAGGTGAGGGAAGGGTCTGCGGTGTAGCCGGGGATTCAGATCTCTTCTAACTCGTGTGTGTATACATATACATACAGGAGGACCAGCAATGTTGTTAGATAAGCCTGACCTATATATATATATATATATATATATATATATATATATATATATATATAGGACCCCTGTTATATACACAGGTGTAAGCAGCCATTTTGTCAGCTGCAGGCTATCACTTCACAGCTGGCGTTATTAACACACTAGTGGAGGCAGCCATTACGTTTCTGTGGTGATGTCACCAGGTCCCAGTTGTTTGAAACTGCATTCTCAGACATACTGTGCCGTAAAATGGCCGCCTCTATTATGTATAGACGACCTTGAATATTACAATCCAAAACGTTATCATTTTTCATATGCGAGAATAGCAACAGCGCCACTGCTCAGTGAGGAGATTATAGAATGTTGTGACTTCGCACATTGGGGCTCATTCTGAGACGTATTGCGTCTATGAAAAGAGATCTGGGAGAATCAGCCCCATCATGTGCAGATGCAACAAATACTGGAGCATATATCTGCAGATTGGACATAATGATGTATCACATTAGGTAAATGGGCTTCGGCTGTATCATCGTCTTTACAGAAAACATTTAATCAAACCGAATATTAAAACAAAAATATTCATTTGAAACAATAATTGTTCTATCCTAGCGATATTACATTAGATTATATGGGGGGGGGGGTCTACACTGGCTTTTTCATCTGTTTGACCGATTATTGAGCCTTTCCGTCACCATATAGGTGTTGGCTGAACCGCAGGCAGATCGATGGCTCTCTGAACCGGAATCCATTAGGTTTCTATGATAGAGTGTGGCAGATCCTGGAGAGAACGCCAAGCGGTATCATTGTGTCCGGCAAGTTCCTCCCCCAGGTAATGTACTATGCAGCTAATCCAACCAGGCCCTCATTTAGAGCGCACTTCAGATTGGTAACCTGGTATGCTGAACGCTCTCCGGGCATGATTTCCCTGCCCAGCGGAGCTTACAATCCATTTTATGGTGCTAAAGAGACAGAAGCTGACACTGAACATCAAAGCAAAGTTACGTACCTGCAGGCGTTTCTGATTTTCGGTCGGAGACATTCATGGCCAAACTACCTGTGTATTCTAAGAATTTAGAGGTTGGTAATATAAAACACTAAAGGTAACCATTGCCTATTCTCCTTCCTTTCTAGCTACCGGCAGTTCTCCTGCTTGTGCCATGATGTACTAATGCAGCCAGATCTAGGTGTGAACTGAGTCACAAATAAGTGAACTAAACTCTGCCTTTACAGTCCAGGTTTTAAGGATATCCATGCAATTTGATTTAACCATCTGGACACAAGCATGGATATCCTTAAAACCTGGACTGTAGTGGCGGAGTTTGGGTAACTCTGAACTAGTCAGAACTGACGCGTTTCGCCCAGGACAACACTTGCCCTTACATTCAATAGAATAGTAGAACATGGAATATTGATACAGACATAAGGTCAATACCTAAGCGTTCCACCTATTTATTAATCATATTATTTATTTAGAGAAGACTAAGCCACACCAGCCGTCAGCCAGATATAAAGAAAGAGGAGGAGCCTGATAGTTTACCTGTAATAAGAATGAAACTAATTCCTAGATGACCAATAAAATAATCAAATTTCTAGTGGATTTTATACATAGTATAGTAAAGTGTATAAATAATCTTTATTACTAATAACACCAGATACAAATGCACTGATAAATATGTTATATCATCAATTAGATATAGGAGAAAATCTGCATGAAATAGAAGGAAAACCATCATGCATGCACATTTATAATCCAGGGCAAAACATTACATCCAAACGCATTTCCAATACAGAACGAAGGGGAATGGGGTAGGTATAATCCACAAAAGGCTAATTACCTGTTATGTCCTATAATAATAATAAGCCGGCATCTTTCTCCTTATTCTTCTCAATGAATTTAAAAACTTCCAATCCGTTTTGTCAAATTAATTTTCCAGCTGCGCTGTCCGCACCGGGTGCTGGCGCTTTGCTGTGTGTGCGCCCTCTTACAGCCAGTACACTCTCTACTGGGCCTTTTCACCATGATTAGATACAATGGCAGTTATTCTGCCACCTCCCCAGGGTAACCGAGAATGAATGTGGGTATAATCGCCCAGCTACACGTCCCAACGTGCCACCCAAACAATCCGTTAGCTCTGTATGCGGTATATCTGTCAGCCCATCTGCAGTTACTGTTTATGTCTCTCGTACTTTCTCCTCTCTCTACACAGCAACCCACCCTGTCTGACATGACGATGTATGAAATGAACTTCTCGCTACTAGTGGAGGACATGCTGCAGAACATCGCCCAGCCCGAGTACCGGCAGATCATTGTGGAGGTAATCCCCCCTGCACAGGCCTAATAGTGCATGCCAGTGTAGGGATTATATGTTGCAGCATAAGCGTCTCCACTGGAAGGGAAATAATACATTAATGTGATAGAACATTCTGGAGACCACTACTCTCTTACCTCCAGTGAAGAATGACTCTTAGTCCTCCAATTTGGGGACACGGGGGAGCTTGTTGGGATATAGTTGGGTGCAAGAAGAGTGTGGGGGCTTTAAATTCAATCTCTTGTCTGTGACCGCTATCTTAGAATTCTCCCCTCTCGTGCACCTCTCACCTGGCAGACTGTCGCACACAGCACAGAAGCAGCGGTAATTGTAGGAACTACAGGGCATCCTTCTGTACCTTGTCTTGTGAGGAACCAGGTTTGGGGAGGGTTTCCCTGTGTTGCACAGATCAGGGGATGGAGGCCTCCTTAAGACCACTTTTGTCGCCACTTGGGACATCTACATGGGCAATTAAAGTGGCGGACAAGTGGATGGCAGAGCTCTCTGAGGGCTTCCAGTCCCATAAACTAAGAGCCTATAGTCCCATAAACCTGGCAGTTGATCTTCTGGACACCTTATAGTACACCTTGGTGATGCCGCCTTCGATGCCAGTCAGGTCAGATTGAGAACTTCCGCTTCAGTCTGTGGTTCAAATCCTGGGAAGCCGATGTAGAGTCTAAGAAGGTTCTGGTGGGGTCTTATTCTGTTAGAACTGGATAAGATCATGGTGCAGCCCATTGGGTCAACCCCAGACCTAAATGCCCCAGATTTTGGTTGTTTGATCAGGAGAGGCCATTATATTCAGGTTCAGTGCAGATGGCCCTTCAACATTTTGGATTTGACAACTGGCAACAACAGACATGAGCCTTTAGGGTTGGGGAGCAGCGACTCTTGAGGCTTATTTTCTGGGTCTTTGGACCCTGGAGATGTTTAAACTTCTGATCAATGCTCAGGAGCTAAGGTGGTATCTACGCCTTAGGAAGAGTTCATCGTTGCTTGTGCAGATATACATTAAAAGTCAGGTCCAGCAACACAACCGCGATGGCATACCTCAGAGATATGGGGGGGCACCATGAGTTCTGTGGCCATGAGAGAGACCTGGCAGGTTTTGAGATGGACGGAGCAAAATGCTCAAGACATTAGGGCCATGTTCATTCCAGGCATAAACCACTTTGAATTGGATGATATATCATCAGCCCTATATCCTGAAGTCTGTCCAGTTGGTGGGAAGGTTTTGTCAGCTGGACAAGAAGGTGTCTCTGCTGAACCAGAAGGTGCAGTACCGGGATTCTAAGGGCATTCCGGGTAGACACCACGTCAGTGCCGTGAGATTTGTCTCTGTAACTTATTCCTTAGATTGGTGATGCTCCTGAGGACACAAAATGAAGTAAAGAGGGAAAACCTTCCAGTAAAACTGGTTACCCCGGACTGGCCACAAAGAGTTTAGTACTCAGACATTCTCAACATAGGGAAGGGGCCATCTTTTTGGCTTCCACAAAGCCACACTTGTAAAGACACCCGAGTTTAGAGTGTCTGGCTTTAACGCCATGATCCTTGAAGCCAGGGGTTTGTTTGAGGAAATGATTCAAATTATGCGAAAAGCCAGGAAACTGTTTAAGACCTAAATTACCAATAATGTTCTTTCAGAGAGAGAGTCCAGATGTTTTTACAGGGTGTATTGCGTGCACAGCCTCCAATTGTCCTTCCTATATAAATCTGGTATTTAATGCCTTACGACATTCCTCATATTGAGCCTTTACATTAAAGTTCCTCACCGGAAGACGGTTTTCCTTTCAGCTTTCTCATCAGCTAGTGTCAAAGGCTAGGAGCTCCTTCCTCTAGGTCTTCTCATTTCAATGAAGCCTTATTTTAAGTCAAAAGTGGTCTCTCAGTGTCACATTAATCAGAGTATTGTGATTCCAGACTGTTGTCTGTCTACATAGAAGGATGTGGTTAGTGTTGTGCAGACTATTCAGGAGACAATTGATATCTTGGTCCTTGGTGTTAATCACAAAAGACTTTCATGCGGTCCCTTGCCAGGTGGATTACCTCCACCATTCGTCATGCTTACAGCAGGGCTGGGGATCCTGTTACTGACACACACCGGGCACTTTCCACAAGATCACTGAGTGCCTCCTGGGCGCCGCTGTACGGGGCTTCAGCTGAGCTGCTGTGTAGATCCACCACCAGGTCGTCTGTTCATACATTCACCAGATTCTACAGGTATCACGTGTTTGTATCCAGGTATAGCAGTTTTGGGAGGAGCGTGCGTCATACTGCTCCCACTGGCTGTACTCACTGTTAGAGGCTGATTTGGGATGTCTAAGAAATAGGAATATTTGTACTTGTGTTTAGTCTTTTTTTCTTTAGGTCCATTCATGTTTTAGGAGGACATGTTTGTTCCTCTTCATCTCTATCCTTTCCTGTTGGGGAGCACTTCCATAATGTTTATCCAAGCCCATCAGGCTGGGGGTATAGGTGAGGGTAGCTACGGAGTAAGTATTTAAAGTGCCCGCATTCCTCCTGTACTTCCTATACCCCATGTTCCCAGCATCTCACAATGGACTCAGAGAAAAGAGAGTACAAAAATCCTCTAATCTACTCATCTGATAAGATTCTGCAAACATATTTTTTTGCAGCTGTCTTATGGTTGAAAAACAAACCTTTTATCTTGCCGGCTTCTGTGTAGCAGAGAGCAGAGGGCTGTGCGCATCACTTCTGTAGTTGTTGTTCCTTTCTACCATAATGCATAGGGTGAAGGGTGCGACCCCAGACTTCTACCTCTTCAATTGTACTTGGAAATCTCCAGCTCTAATGGAATACACTTTGCAGTTTTATTTGAGAATATAATTAATACGTTTGGAAAATAAAACATACGTTTCAGAACTGAGAATGTTTGAGATACGGATTTAATAGTGGTGGCGGTATTTTTTTTTCGCCCCACGTACACCAGATTTCCTGTGTGTAAGAATATTAAATGATATTTCTGGGAAGCTAAAATGATTCCCAGCATCGTAAAACAGCTTGCAGTGACTCGGGTAAGCATTACATACGTGTAGGTCTTTGTTGGCATGTACGGACGTGACGGATGAATGCCGTCTTCGCTAACCCCAGAAATTTTGTGTCTCTTCTCTCAGCTGCTAATGATCGTCTCTGTGATCCTGGAGAGAAACCCAGAGTTTGAGTTTCAAGAGAAAGTTGATCTGGACAAACTGGTGAAAGAAGCCTTTAATGGTTTTCAGCAAGGCCAGAGCCAGCTTCAGGGAGCGGAAAATCAGGTGAGTCAGGTCAGGACGGCAATCACCGGATGATGACGGTCACAGCCTCTCCGGTTGAGTGATAGACATCTCCGCAAGTATTCCACAGCACATCAAATTAAATCTGTCCGTTCAGCCGTGTGCTTACAGTGTGAGCGAGATAGATGTGTCAGATCCGGGAAGCCTGCAGAGTTACACTGGGATGGTGCACAGGCAGAGGGAGGGTCATTTACCTAAGGGATAAGTGCTGAGCTATGGATAGATGGGGTTACTATTAATGCAATGTGTGACCGTAGCTGTACTGTTATGTTAGGGATTATACATGAAAGATGTATTAGATCACTGTACTTCCCAAAGTACATTAAAAATGTCCGATAATACTGTATTATTATTATTATTATCCTTTATTTATATGGCGCCACAAGTGTTCCGCAGCGCCTTACATAGAACTAATAAGTTAACAAGAAACAAGTAACTTACAGTACATTACAGTGCAGGACAGGGACACAACTTATATACATTGCTGAAATAGTGATTAAAGCACTCACAATAAGCTGCCGGGAGTTGGCGGTCCCGTGTTAGGTGCCCTTATGGGGAGTAAGGAGTAGAAGAAAATGTAAAGAGAAGCACATGAGGGAAGAGGTCCCTGCTCATGAGAGCTTACATTCTAAGGGGAGGGGCAGACAGACAGGCGTGACACAGAAGGGGAAGATAGGAAGGAAAGAGCATGAGGTGGGTTAGGAGGAGTGCTGGAAGGCCTTGATGAAGTAGTGGGTCTTGAGAGCCCGTTTGAAGATTTGTAGAGAGGTGGAGAGTCTGATAGGGAGAGGGAGAGCATTCCAAAGGTAGGGAGCAGCACGGGCAAAATCTCGGATGCGGGAGTGGGAGGAAGTAATCAGTTGGCAAGAGAGGCGGCATGCATTAGTTGAGCGAAGTGGGCGGGTGGGAGTGTGAAGGGAGAGAAGGTCAGAAATGTATGCGGGAGAGGATTTGGTGAGGGCTTTGTAGGTGAATGTAAGAACCTTGAATTGGCATCTGAAGGGGAAGGGGAGCCAGTGTAGGGCTTGAAGGAGAGGGGAAGCAGATATAGAACGTTTGGAGAGGAAGATGAGCCGAGCAGCAGCATTGAGAACAGATTGTAGTGGAGAGAGGTGAGAGACTGGGAGGCCAGCTAGGAGAAGGTTACAGTAGTCCAATCTGGATATGACCAGTGAGTGGATGAGGGTTTTAGTGGCATCCTGGGTGAGGAAGGGTCTAATCCTGGAGATATTTTTTAGGTGAAAACGGCAGGACTGCGAGATGTGCTGAATGTGCGGTTTAAAGGAGAGGGAGGAGTCTAGGATAACTCCAAGACAGCACACTTTGGGGCTAGAGGAGATAGTTGTGCCATCAATAGATAACGAAATTGTGGAAAGTGATGTAGTGGAAGAGGGTGGGAAGATGATCAGCTCAGTCTTAGACATGTTAAGTTTAAGAAAGCGCTGGGACATCCACGAAGAGACAGCAGAGAGACAGTTGGAGATACGGGTAAGGAGCTCAGGGGTGGAAAGGTAAATTTGAGTATCATCTGCATAGAGATGATATTGGAGGTCAAAGGAGTTAATGAGTTCACCTAAAGAGGATGTATATAGGGAGAAAAGGAGAGGTCCAAGAACAGAACCTTGGGGAACTCCTACCTTTAGTGGAAGTGGAGGGGAAGAGGAGTCATGAGAGGACACAGCGAAGGAACGATCTGAGAGGTAGGAGGAAAGCCAGGAGAGGGCAGTTTCACGTAAACCGAGAGAGTAAAGGATTTGCAGGAGGAGAGGGTGGTCTACAGTGTCAAATGCAGCAGAGAGGTCAAGGAGAATGAGCAGAGAGTAGTGGCCCTTGGATTTGGCAGCAAGGAGGTCGTTGCTGACTTTCGTGAGGGCAGTTTCCGTGGAGTGGAGAGATCGGAAGCCAGATTGAAATGAGTCAAGGAGGGAGTGGGAGGAAAGAAAGGTGGTAAGGCGGTTGTAGACAATACGCTCAAGGAGTTTGGAAGCAAAAGGGAGAAGAGAGATGGGTCGATAGTTTGAAAGTATGTTAGGATCAAGGGTAGGTTTTTTAAGAATGGGGGAGACAAGAGCATGTTTGAATGCAGAAGGGACAGTGCCAGATGATAGGGAAAGATTAAGGAGGTGAGCCAGATGGGAACAGGCAGAAGGAGACAAGTGGGAGAGGAGACGGGAAGGGATAGGGTCAAGAGGGGAGGTGGAAGGAGGGGAGGACCGGATGAGGGCCAAGACTTCCTCTCCAGAAGCAGGGGAGAAGGATGTCAGAGTTGGTGAGACAGAAGGGGAGGGGTGGTAAGGGCAAGGAGGAAGAGGAGTGCTAAGGGTCTGATGGGATATGATGTCCTCATGTATGGAGTCAATTTTAGATGTAAAGTAGGTGGCAAAGTCGAGGGAAGGCAAGGAGGGGAAGGGCAGAGTAGGGAGTTGAAAGTGGCAAAGAGACGCCGGGGGTTTGAGGACTGGGAGGAGATGAGGTTCTTGAAATATGTTTGTTTGGAGAGAGACAGGGAAGCACTGTAGGAGGAGAGAATAAATTTGAAATGGAGGAAGTCAGCCTTAGAGCGTGACTTTCTCCACTGACGCTCCGCAATTCTTGAACACTTTTGTAGGTATCTGGTGCATTTGGAATGCCAGGGTTGTGGTGTGGATCTGCGAGGGTGAGTGGTTATTGCTGGAGCAACAGAATCAAGAGCAGAAGCAAGGGAGGAATTGTACAGGGAAGTAGCTTGTTCAGGACAGGAGAGAGAAATGATAGGGGAGAGAAGAGAGTCCAGCAGGGAGGAAAAAGCAACAGTGTCAATAGCCTCAATATTACGCTTAGTAATGGTAGCCTTAGGAGTTAGAGGAGGGCAAGGAGAGAGGGATAGGTTAAAAGAGAGAAGGTGATGGTCAGAGAGGGGGAATGGGCAATTGGAGTAATCAGAAATATCACAACGGTGCGTAAAGACCAGGTCAAGTGAGTGCCCACTCACATGGGAGGGTGAGGAGGTCCATTGGGCGAGACCAAATGAAGAGGTGAGGGTAAGGAGTTTAGCTGCAGAGGATTCTGTGGGAATGTCAATAGGAATATCTGGTGCCCTCCAGAACCGCAGTCACCTATGTAGTGACGCGGTGTAAGCGGCACTTGTGAAGTTGTCCGTTGTCCTCACCAATTAATAAATAAATCAATAATGTAACAAAAGGTGGGGACAGAGATGTACACATACAAAGGTAGAGACAGAGGTGTACCGACAGCTAGAATCAACTCCAGACCTTTTACCTGCTTAAATGACAATGAAATAAAGACGGAATAGCCCACACCTGTCCATGAAATAGCTTTTGAGTTGATAGTCCCATTACTTTTGGCCCCTTAAAAAGTGGGAGGCACATATAGAAACCGTTGTAATTCCTACACCGTTCACCTGATTTGGATGTAATTACCCTCAAATTAAATGTGAAAGTCTGCAGTTAAAGCACATCTTGTTTGTTTCATTTAAAAGCCATTGTGGTGGTGAATAGAGGCCAAAATATGAAAATTCTGTCAATGTCCCAATATTTATGCACCTGACTGTATTTACAGTATATATAAACGTGATATTTCCCATGACCCGATCACAGAGTTCCGCCGCTCAGTATGAACCATCTGTAGGGAATTATAGACTCTCTACAGTTATTTGTCCATTTTATTGTATTTAAATGTATTAAAAGCCAAGGAAGCTTTAGAGGCCACACAGGACAATACAAATGTATGGAGAGCTGCTGTGCGGCATGCGAGCTGTAGTCTCAGAGGGTAGACTGGTACATGGACAGGCAAGCTTGGCAGGGCTTGTGTGGCCTTCTGCCACCCTCCTAATCCACAGTCCTCTCTCCTCTCCCCAGGATGACATGGCTGCCTTCTACAACACTCCCCCACTGGGTAAGAGGGGCACCTGCAGCTACCTAACAATGGCAGTGATGAACTTGCTACTGGAAGCCGAGGTCAAGCCCAGCAACGATGACCCGTGTAACATCAGCTAAAGGCGCTGGTAAACCACACGCAACAACCACGGCACTGCCCGTTGTACAATAACCAGCCATCGGCCGAGCCTCTACCCAAGACGAGAGCTGGCATACGCGATGCCATACGCAACTGTCTTATGTTGAATTACTGTAGTAGACAATTCATCTCGGCGTAAACTTAGAACCAGCTCCGTCCCGACTACGGCATCTGAGAAAATGCGTCAGACTCCGCGAGATCCTGATCTATCACAGTCGCGTGAAATAATATGATATATTTCCATCCGTTCCTCTGCTTTTGTAACCGCAATACGTAGATAAAATTCGCACGTTATCAAGGAAAGGTGACGTCACTTCTCATCACGCGAGTCTTGCAGCCAGCAGACATAATACTGTTTGGTTCTCAAGCGTTTTTTAGGTGTTGTGTCAGTAGATCAGTTTTAGGCAGCCTGTAACCCCCCCAGCTGTGGCGGGAATGTCAGCCTTCGGGTATCAGAGCAGCCAGCTGGCGGGCCCCCGGGTTATCTAACAATGCACTAAGCACAGGAATCTAATGCACTTGTTTAGCCAGACATGCACTGCTATATATTCATATGCCGCTTTGCTGTATATTACATAGAAAGGGGGTTTATTTGATGATATTGTGCTAAGTTTAATCGCTCATTTTGTTTGAAAACTAGACTTATTCTGTAGCACCTTCCTATAGCCAGTAGGTGGCACTTACGCGGGTTACAGCATGGTGAGGTTTAGTCAGCGTCAAACTACAGCACAAGACCTATAGATAGATGCCCGGCTATTCACAGGTTCTACAGACTTAACAGGAATTTCATTTACAATTTTATTGTTTTTCGTCTTATACAAGATATATATTGATGGAATTTCTCACAGGCCTGCACCTAAAAAAGACAAGCAGAAGTATTGGGAGTCCCCCAAGCTTAACAGGGTGGTCCTTTACATAATTCACTATTGGTACCCCACTTACTACCCTATAATCCAGCTGCTGTAGGGTTTATGTGCTTTGGCTCGGATACCGTCCATTGAATTGGGCGGTGCAGACTAAACGCCAGCAACAAAGTCTCCAAACGTCTCTCTTTTATTTATTAAAGAATAAGATGACTAAATCTGCAAGATTTGAGATTTATAATGCACTGTGTATAGTACATCAGCCTCTGGGCAACTGGGCCTGCCAGCCAAAGGTTGCACAGTAAGGAGGGACAGTGCCCCGGGCTGTGGGTGTGTACGGCACTTGCTGAGTGTGCACGTGTGTTTTATAAGAGATGCTTAGTACGGATGCTGTGAACTGAGACACAACTGGATCCATCCTGCGTATTGTACGCTATATACTCATTTCTGTTCTAGGAGTATTTTAAGACTCAATAAATTACCCAACAGCCCCTGCTCATCTTCACAGCAAATGTCTGCTACCAAGCCAATTAGTGCTTTTAGGACTTGAAAGAATAATTAAATAAAGAGGCTTTAAAGAGTGATTTACATTTCTTAGACTCTTTTATTTCCTGATTTCATACTAATCGTCGTTCCCCAGTAATATTAGTACAGTATTTATTTACTGCAATTTGTGATACAAGGACATCGCTACTAGCAGAGCCGGGAACATTTGGGGCAGCTAAAGAAGATTTAAGTAACCTTACAGTAATATAATGACCCCATAAAATGACCCCATTATCCCTCAGCCATAGACAAATCCAATGACTGCACTAAGGAAACGGCTGTGACACGTCCCCCAATCAGATACAAGTATATGGGATCACAGATCAGTATGTATATATATATATATATATATATGTATGTATATATATATATATATATATATGTATATATATATATATATATATATATACACATTGTGTAATAAAGCAGTACAGCTTTCATTAGTGGTCACACAGTTATAATGAATTAGATACTAGCAGTGATTCCTCATCATCCCAACCGTTATATCTTCAGTCTGTACATGGTTATAACATGTTACATAACTGAAATGACAAAGAGGAATAATAATGTAACCTAAAGCGTTGG
Source organism: Taudactylus pleione (assembly GCA_031769625.1). Classification (NCBI taxonomy): domain Eukaryota; kingdom Metazoa; phylum Chordata; class Amphibia; order Anura; family Myobatrachidae; genus Taudactylus; species Taudactylus pleione. The sequence goes on from JAUIMM010000883.1 coordinate 2,268,598, forward strand.
ATGATGAGAGAAATCCTCACAGTGTAACATGTAAATATCCCCTACAGGACTGTAGCTAGGGTAGTGCGACCGGTGCCATGGCCCTCTCTCAGGTGCACTGTATTATGTCCCTATTTATCCCCAGCATCTCCTGGCCTCCCCAATCTCTTCCCTGGCCCTTCCCCATGAGGCCATGGCCCTCTCTCAGGTGCACTGTATTATGTCCCTATTTATCCCCAGCATCTCCTGGCCTCCCCTATCTCTTCCCTGGCCCTTCCCCATGAGGCCATGGCCCTCTCTCAGGTGCACTGTATTATGTCCCTATTTATCCCCAGCATCTCCTGGCCTCCCCTATCTCTTCCCTGGCCCTTCCCCATGAGGCCATGGCCCTCTCTCAGGTGCACTGTATTATGTCCCTATTTATCCCCAGCATCTCCTGGCCTCCCCTATCTCTTCCCTGGCCCTTCCCCATGAGGCCATGGCCCTCTCTCAGGTGCACTGTATTATGTCCCTATTTATCCCCAGCATCTCCTGGCCTCCCCTATCTCTTCCCTGGCCCTTCCCCATGAGGCCATGGCCCTCTCTCAGGTGCACTGTATTATGTCCCTATTTATCCCCAGCATCTCCTGGCCTCCCCTATCTCTTCCCTGGCCCTTCCCCATGAGGCCATGGCCCTCTCTCAGGTGCACTGTATTATGTCCCTATTTATCCCCAGCATCTCCTGGCCTCCCCTATCTCTTCCCTGGCGCACTGTATTATGTCCCTATTTATCCCCAGCATCTCCTGGCCTCCCCTATCTCTTCCCTGGCCCTTCCCCATGAGGCCATGGCCCTCTCTCAGGTGCACTATATTATGTCCCTATTGATCCCCGGCATCTCCTGGCCTCCCCTATCTCTTCCCTGGCCCTTCCCCATGAGGCCATGGCCCTCTCTCAGGTGCACTATATTATGTCCCTATTTATCCCCAGCATCTCCTGGCCTCCCCTATCTCTTCCCTGGCCCTTCCCCATGAGGCCATGGCCCTCTCTCAGGTGCACTATATTATGTCCCTATTTATCCCCAGCATCTCCTGGCCTCCCCTATCTCTTCCCTGGCCCTTCCCCATGAGGCCATGGCCCTCTCTCAGGTGCACTATATTATGTCCCTATTTATCCCCAGCATCTCCTGGCCTCCCCTATCTCTTCCCTGGCCCTTCCCCATGAGGCCATGGCCCTCTCTCAGGTGCACTATATTATGTCCCTATTTATCCCCAGCATCTCCTGGCCTCCCCTATCTCTTCCCTGGCCCTTCCCCATGAGGCCATGGTCCTCTCTCAGGTGCACTGTATTATGTCCCTATTTATCCCCAGCATCTCCTGGCCTCCCCTATCTCTTCCCTGGCCCTTCCCCATGAGGCCATGGCCCTCTCTCAGGTGCACTGTATTATGTCCCTATTTATCCCCAGCATCTCCTGGCCTCCCCTATCTCTTCCCTGGCCCTTCCCCATGAGGCCATGGCCCTCTCTCAGGTGCACTGTATTATGTCCCTATTTATCCCCAGCATCTCCTGGCCTCCCCTATCTCTTCCCTGGCCCTTCCCCATGAGGCCATGGCCCTCTCTCAGGTGCACTGTATTATGTCCCTATTTATCCCCAGCATCTCCTGGCCTCCCCTATCTCTTCCCTGGCCCTTCCCCATGAGGCCATGGCCCTCTCTCAGGTGCACTATATTGTGTCCCTATTTATCCCCAGCATCTCCTGGCCTCCCCTATCTCTTCCCTGGCCCTTCCCCATGAGGCCATGGCCCTCTCTCAGGTGCACTGTATTATGTCCCTATTTATCCCCAGCATCTCCTGGCCTCCCCTATCTCTTCCCTGGCCCTTCCCCATGAGGCCATGGCCCTCTCTCAGGTGCACTGTATTATGTCCCTATTTATCCCCAGCATCTCCTGGCCTCCCCTATCTCTTCACTGGCCCTTCCCCATGAGGCCATGGCCCTCTCTCAGGTGCACTATATTATGTCCCTATTTATCCCCAGCATCTCCTGGCCTCCCCTATCTCTTCCCTGGCCCTTCCCCATGAGGCCATGGCCCTCTCTCAGGTGCACTGTATTATGTCCCTATTTATCCCCAGCATCTCCTGGCCTCCCCTATCTCTTCCCTGGCCCTTCCCCATGAGGCCATGGCCCTCTCTCAGGTGCACTGTATTATGTCCCTATTTATCCCCAGCATCTCCTGGCCTCCCCTATCTCTTCCCTGGCCCTTCCCCATGAGGCCATGGCCCTCTCTCAGGTGCACTGTATTATGTCCCTATTTATCCCCAGCATCTCCTGGCCTCCCCTATCTCTTCCCTGGCCCTTCCCCATGAGGCCATGGCCCTCTCTCAGGTGCACTATATTATGTCCCTATTTATCCCCAGCATCTCCTGGCCTCCCCTATCTCTTCCCTGGCCCTTCCCCATGAGGCCATGGCCCTCTCTCAGGTGCACTGTATTATGTCCCTATTTATCCCCAGCATCTCCTGGCCTCCCCTATCTCTTCCCTGGCCCTTCCCCATGAGGCCATGGCCCTCTCTCAGGTGCACTATATTATGTCCCTATTTATCCCCAGCATCTCCTGGCCTCCCCTATCTCTTCCCTGGCCCTTCCCCATGAGGCCATGGCCCTCTCTCAGGTGCACTGTATTATGTCCCTATTTATCCCCAGCATCTCCTGGCCTCCCCTATCTCTTCCCTGGCCCTTCCCCATGAGGCCATGGCCCTCTCTCAGGTGCACTATATTATGTCCCTATTTATCCCCAGCATCTCCTGGCCTCCCCTATCTCTTCCCTGGCCCTTCCCCATGAGGCCATGGCCCTCTCTCAGGTGCACTATATTATGTCCCTATTTATCCCCAGCATCTCCTGGCCTCCCCTATCTCTTCCCTGGCCCTTCCCCATGAGGCCATGGCCCTCTCTCAGGTGCACTGTATTATTTCCCTATTTATCCCCAGCATCTCCTGGCCTCCCCTATCTCTTCCCTGGCCCTTCCCCATGAGGCCATGGCCCTCTCTCAGGTGCACTGTATTATGTCCCTATTTATCCCCAGCATCTCCTGGCCTCCCCTATCTCTTCCCTGGCCCTTCCCCATGAGGCCATGGCCCTCTCTCAGGTGCACTATATTATGTCCCTATTTCTCCCCAGCATCTCCTGGCCTCCCCTATCTCTTCCCTGGCCCTTCCCCATGAGGCCATGGCCCTCTCTCAGGTGCACTATATTATGTCCCTATTTCTCCCCAGCATCTCCTGGCCTCCCCTATCTCTTCCCTGGCCCTTCCCCATGAGGCCATGGCCCTCTCTCAGGTGCACTGTATTATGTCCCTATTTCTCCCCAGCATCTCCTGGCCTCCCCTATCTCTTCCCTGGCCCTTCCCCATGAGGCCATGGCCCTCTCTCAGGTGCACTATATTATGTCCCTATTTCTCCCCAGCATCTCCTGGCCTCCCCTATCTCTTCCCTGGCCCTTCCCCATGAGGCCATGGCCCTCTCTCAGGTGCACTATATTATGTCCCTATTTCTCCCCAGCATCTCCTGGCCTCCCCTTTCCCTGGCCCTTCCCCATGAGGCCATGACCCTCTCTCAGGTGCACTATATTATGTCCCTATTTCTCCCCAGCATCTCCTGGCCTCCCCTATCTCTTCCCTGGCCCTTCCCCATGAGGCCATGGCCCTCTCTCAGGTGCACTGTATTATGTCCCTATTTCTCCCCAGCATCTCCTGGCCTCCCCTATCTCTTCCCTGGCCCTTCCCCATGAGGCCATGGCCCTCTCTCAGGTGCACTATATTATGTCCCTATTTCTCCCCAGCATCTCCTGGCCTCCCCTATCTCTTCCCTGGCCCTTCCCCATGAGGCCATGGCCCTCTCTCAGGTGCACTATATTATGTCCCTATTTCTCCCCAGCATCTCCTGGCCTCCCCTATCTCTTCCCTGGCCCTTCCCCATGAGGCCATGACCCTCTCTCAGGTGCACTATATTATGTCCCTATTTCTCCCCAGCATCTCCTGGCCTCCCCTATCTCTTCCCTGGCCCTTCCCCATGAGGCCATGGCCCTCTCTCAGGTGCACTGTATTATGTCCCTATTTCTCCCCAGCATCTCCTGGCCTCCCCTATCTCTTCCCTGGCCCTTCCCCATGAGGCCATGGCCCTCTCTCAGGTGCACTGTATTATGTCCCTATTTCTCCCCAGCATCTCCTGGCCTCCCCTATCTCTTCCCTGGCCCTTCCCCATGAGGCCATGGCCCTCTCTCAGGTGCACTGTATTATGTCCCTATTTATCCCCAGCATCTCCTGGCCTCCCCTATCTCTTCCCTGGCCCTTCCCCATGAGGCCATGGCCCTCTCTCAGGTGCACTGTATTATGTCCCTATTTATCCCCAGCATCTCCTGGCCTCCCCTATCTCTTCCCTGGCCCTTCCCCATGAGGCCATGGCCCTCTCTCAGGTGCACTGTATTATGTCCCTATTTATCCCCAGCATCTCCTGGCCTCCCCTATCTCTTCCCTGGCCCTTCCCCATGAGGCCATGGCCCTCTCTCAGCTGCACTATATTATGTCCCTATTTATCCCCAGCATCTCCTGGCCTCCCCTATCTCTTCCCTGGCCCTTCCCCATGAGGCCATGGCCCTCTCTCAGGTGCACTGTATTATGTCCCTATTTATCCCCAGCATCTCCTGGCCTCCCCTATCTCTTCCCTGGCCCTTCCCCATGAGGCCATGGCCCTCTCTCAGGTGCACTATATTATGTCCCTATTTATCCCCAGCATCTCCTGGCCTCCCCTATCTCTTCCCTGGCCCTTCCCCATGAGGCCATGGCCCTCTCTCAGGTGCACTGTATTATTTCCCTATTTATCCCCAGCATCTCCTGGCCTCCCCTATCTCTTCCCTGGCCCTTCCCCATGAGGCCATGGCCCTCTCTCAGGTGCACTGTATTATGTCCCTATTTATCCCCAGCATCTCCTGGCCTCCCCTATCTCTTCCCTGGCCCTTCCCCATGAGGCCATGGCCCTCTCTCAGGTGCACTATATTATGTCCCTATTTATCCCCAGCATCTCCTGGCCTCCCCTATCTCTTCCCTGGCCCTTCCCCATGAGGCCATGGCCCTCTCTCAGGTGCACTGTATTATGTCCCTATTTATCCCCAGCATCTCCTGGCCTCCCCTGTCTCTTCCCTGGCCCTTCCCCATGAGGCCATGGCCCTCTCTCAGGTGCACTATATTATGTCCCTATTTATCCCCAGCATCTCCTGGCCTCCCCTATCTCTCCCCTGGCCCTTCCCCATGAGGCCATGGCCCTCTCTCAGGTGCACTATATTATGTCCCTATTTATCCCCAGCATCTCCTGGCCTCCCCTATCTCTTCCCTGGCCCTTCCCCATGAGGCCATGGCCCTCTCTCAGGTGCACTATATTATGTCCCTATTTATCCCCAGCATCTCCTGGCCTCCCCTAGCTCTTCCCTGGCCCTTCCCCATGAGGCCATGGCCCTCTCTCAGGTGCACTATATTATGTCCCTATTTATCCCCAGCATCTCCTGGCCTCCCCTAGCTCTTCCCTGGCCCTTCCCCATGAGGCCATGGCCCTCTCTCAGGTGCACTATATTATGTCCCTATTTATCCCCAGCATCTCCTGGCCTCCCCTATCTCTTCCCTGGCCCTTCCCCATGAGGCCATGGCCCTCTCTCAGGTGCACTATATTATGTCCCTATTTATCCCCAGCATCTCCTGGCCTCCCCTATCTCTTCCCTGGCCCTTCCCCATGAGGCCATGGCCCTCTCTCAGGTGCACTATATTATGTCCCTATTTATCCCCAGCATCTCCTGGCCTCCCCTATCTCTTCCCTGGCCCTTCCCCATGAAGCCATGGCCCTCTCTCAGGTGCACTATATTATGTCCCTATTTATCCCCAGCATCTCCTGGCCTCCCCTATCTCTTCCCTGGCCCTTCCCCATGAGGCCATGGCCCTCTCTCAGGTGCACTATATTATGTCCCTATTTATCCCCAGCATCTCCTGGCCTCCCCTATCTCTTCCCTGGCCCTTCCCCATGAGGCCATGGCCCTCTCTCAGGTGCACTATATTATGTCCCTATTTATCCCCAGCATCTCCTGGCCTCCCCTAGCTCTTCCCTGGCCCTTCCCCATGAGGCCATGGCCCTCTCTCAGGTGCACTATATTATGTCCCTATTTATCCCCAGCATCTCCTGGCCTCCCCTATCTCTTCCCTGGCCCTTCCCCATGAGGCCATGGCCCTCTCTCAGGTGCACTATATTATGTCCCTATTTATCCCCAGCATCTCCTGGCCTCCCCTATCTCTTCCCTGGCCCTTCCCCATGAGGCCATGGCCCTCTCTCAGGTGCACTATATTATGTCCCTATTTATCCCCAGCATCTCCTGGCCTCCCCTATCTCTTCCCTGGCCCTTCCCCATGAGGCCATGGCCCTCTCTCAGGTGCACTGTATTATGTCCCTATTTATCCCCAGCATCTCCTGGCCTCCCCTATCTCTTCCCTGGCCCTTCCCCATGAGGCCATGGCCCTCTCTCAGGTGCACTGTATTATGTCCCTATTTATCCCCAGCATCTCCTGGCCTCCCCTATCTCTTCCCTGGCCCTTCCCCATGAGGCCATGGCCCTCTCTCAGGTGCACTGTATTATGTCCCTATTTATCCCCAGCATCTCCTGGCCTCCCCTATCTCTTCCCTGGCCCTTCCCCATGAGGCCATGGCCCTCTCTCAGGTGCACTATATTATGTCCCTATTTATCCCCAGCATCTCCTGGCCTCCCCTATCTCTTCCCTGGCCCTTCCCCATGAGGCCATGCCCCTCTCTCAGGTGCACTATATTATGTCCCTATTTATCCCCAGCATCTCCTGGCCTCCCCTATCTCTTCCCTGGCCCTTCCCCATGAGGCCATGGCCCTCTCTCAGGTGCACTGTATTATGTCCCTATTTATCCCCAGCATCTCCTGGCCTCCCCTATCTCTTCCCTGGCCCTTCCCCATGAGGCCATGGCCCTCTCTCAGGTGCACTATATTATGTCCCTATTTATCCCCAGCATCTCCTGGCCTCCCCTATCTCTTCCCTGGCCCTTCCCCATGAGGCCATGGCCCTCTCTCAGGTGCACTGTATTATGTCCCTATTTATCCCCAGCATCTCCTGGCCTCCCCTATCTCTTCCCTGCCCTTCCCCATGAGGCCATGGCCCTCTCTCAGGTGCACTGTATTATGTCCCTATTTATCCCCAGCATCTCCTGGCCTCCCCTATCTCTTCCCTGGCCCTTCCCCATGAGGCCATGGCCCTCTCTCAGGTGCACTGTATTATGTCCCTATTTATCCCCAGCATCTCCTGGCCTCCCCTGTCTCTTCCCTGGCCCTTCCCCATGAGGCCATGGCCCTCTCTCAGGTGCACTATATTATGTCCCTATTTATCCCCAGCATCTCCTGGCCTCCCCTATCTCTTCCCTGGCCCTTCCCCATGAGGCCATGGCCCTCTCTCAGGTGCACTATATTATGTCCCTATTTATCCCCAGCATCTCCTGGCCTCCCCTATCTCTTCCCTGGCCCTTCCCCATGAGGCCATGGCCCTCTCTCAGGTGCACTATATTATGTCCCTATTTATCCCCAGCATCTCCTGGCCTCCCCTATCTCTTCCCTGGCCCTTCCCCATGAGGCCATGGCCCTCTCTCAGGTGCAGTATATTATGTCCCTATTTATCCCCAGCATCTCCTGGCCTCCCCTATCTCTTCTTTGGTGAGGCTATGGCCCTTATTCAGGTGCGTGTCTTATGTACCTATTTGAAAAATGGTGGAGGGGGGGCGGGGCACCAATACTCTTTCTGGTACAGGGCACCAAAAAGTCTACTTACGGCTCTGGTCACCTGTATTCTTGTCATGAGTAGTTATTCCCTGATCATTATTATATTTTGGCAGCTTTGGGTTTGGATTCTACTTTTACATGTAATGTAGTATTTTTCTAGATAACGTCGGTGCCACCAGGCTTTATACTTCCCTATTAGGATGGTTACCGGCGCTTTGCGTGGTTTCTTGGTTGCGTTTTCCTCGTGGCTGCAGCGCCTGGGAAACAAATGCTTCTCGCACCTTGGTGTACCTTAGGATGAGCTGAGCATTTCTAGTCCAAAATGAATGAACAGATATGGCTTTGACGCGGAGTGAGCGCCACGCCGGGTATCTTGTTTGACTGCTGCACATACCCAAGGCTGTGGGCACACACATATGCGCCCTCGCAGTTTTCAGGATTCTGCCACTTGCGTCTAGATGAGCGGAACAGGGGCGTCGTAACATAAGCCAAGAACAGTAAGTGTACAGCCTTAAAACAATATATATTTAAAAAACATTTAATAATATGTATCCCCTCCCCATGTACATATGCCCCTATTGTAATTACCTGCACCCCAAGTCTCCATAGTTTCCATTGTGGCACTAACCCCCACCCTTAGTGCCCTGTGTGTGACCGTTTCAGCAAAAGTCCTCGCCAGTGAAGTGGGTAAGCAATTTTATTTTCCTGTATGCAAGACTGGAAATTGTTCCTGCTGTATTATAGAGGTTTCTGTAGTTTAATTGATGTCTAATGGTGAATGCTTTTGCTGCACATAAAACTGATTACTACACAGGTGCTTGTGGGCTCTAAGTGTCATTTTAACTTGTATAGAAGTGTCTGTGTTACCAGTACGGAGTCCCTGGAGGCTGTATAATACGGTAAGTACAGCAAGAATTCCACAGGTGAAGGCTGACTGCTGTGCATGGCTCTGGTAGATACACATACTATTCTTATTTACTAAAACAGAGATGGAGAAACGCGTGGGTGATTGTCGGACACTTAGTTTTGTATTTGCGTATTTTGTGATTTTAATGCCATACACATCTTAATACAGAAAGCTGAAGTTGACCTACTCATTCTGCTATATTATAAGTAGACACTGGCGTACGGCTGTGCGCACGCGGCCAGTTCCAACCAGAGCTACAAAACAACAAGCCGCACTTCTGCAGGGAGATCACTAACTGGACATTGTGTGGTATCAGGTACAGAACACTACCAAACACTTAAGCGCAAAGAACGAAGAACTAAATTATAATTGTGTGTCCCTTTACACACTCTTGTAAGTTTAGTTTTAGTAATATACAGGAAGTGTTATTACATAAGCTAAATATATCTTTCTACTAATTATTTTTTAATTATATACTGTACATGTTGGTGCAAACGAACATGGGCTCCAAAAGGTTAATTATCTGTGCATTTACAATGATAGCTGGATGTTCCGTGGACAGACCGAGTGCCGGAGGCCGCCATAGCCTGATTGTATGTCACGGTGTAGAAATAATTGACATATTTGATATATCATATTGAAATTCAATAAAGGCTGACCTTTAAACACTGTGACCCGGCCCCTCTGCCATCCGCTGGCAACACACCAATGCCATGTGTTTCTCATATCCGCAATAATGTCATGGACGAGTAATCGTAAATATAGATACAATCAGCATTGTGATGAATATTCTGTAAGAGGAATAGATGTCCTTCGTTATCCCACAACAACAATACTTCTATAACACTCAGCTGAGTAACCATCTACAAACACGTAATAGAAAGGATGGAACAAACGTAATTTCATATGTATGTAGCTGTCAGAGTTCACTTTACATTAATGGTAGAGTAGAAGTCCGTAAACTTGGTAAAAGGGGCAGCAGTAGTTAAACAGCAGCTGAATGAGACCGGGGCACCTAAATGTGCTAAAATATACAGTATTCTGCAAGTGGTAATTATGCAGCGATGCCAGTGCTTAGTAACATATCCGTTACGGAACGTTATCCTGTGCTGAACGGAACAGTCCTCTCGCAGCTAATTACAGAGAAAGTCCCCAGGGGAGGACATTTCCGCACATTGCTGATGTAAGCCGCAGCACCTGGTGAGATGTTGCTTTTATTTTCTGACTTGTTCCTCAAAGCAGATGTTCCCAAGCTTTTTTGAATCACGGCGCCCTAGAGTATCAGCATTGTTTTCACGGCACCCCTAAAGGTGCATACAGACGTAACGATTTTTTTGATCGATTTAACGATAATGACGGCGTAATTGTTAAAAAAAAAAATCGTTCAGTTTCTGAGTTGTAACGATGAACGATAAGCGTTCCCATTTGTCGTTCATCGTCCATTTCTGACTAACCAACTTAACGATTTTCATTAAAGGAAGGAACATTTTTCATTCATCGTTGAAAAAAATCGTTAATTACACTTCAAAAATCGTTCACTTTTTCAAAGGAAAAACTGAAAATCGTTACCGAAAATCGTTCACTAACAAAATCGTTACGTGTGTATGCAGCATAAGCCAAACGTTTGTGATTGAGAAATTCAGAAAAAAATGTAATAAAGTGAAGTAAATTGTGCTGATCGGTCATCCTTAGGGTCAGTTATGTGCTGACCTGTCATCCTTAGGGTCAGTTATGTGCTGACCTGTCATCCTTAGGGTCAGTTATGTGCTGACCTGTCATCCTTAGGGTCAGTTATGTGCTGACCTGTCATCCTTAGGGTCAGTTATGTGCTGACCTGTCATCCTTAGGGTCAGTTATGTGCTGACCTGTCATCCTTAGGGTCAGTTATGTGCTGACCTGTCATCCTTAGGGTCAGTTATGTGCTGACCTGTCATCCTTAGGGTCAGTTATGTGCTGACCTGTCATCCTTAGGGTCAGTTATGTGCTGACCTGTCATCCTTAGGGTCAGTTATGTGCTGACCTGTCATCCTTAGGGTCAGTTATGTGCTGACCGGTCATCCTTAGGGTCAGTTATGTGCTGACCGGTCATCCTTAGGGTCAGTTATGTGCTGACCTGTCATCCTTAGGGTCAGTTATGTGCTGACCTGTCATCCTTAGGGTCAGTTATGTGCTGACCTGTCATCCTTAGGGTCAGTTATGTGGTGGTGGACAGGTTTGAGCTTCTGTTTGTCCACATAATTACATTACATTGACCATAAATAATTTTATTTGCTACTGGACCACCAACCTGAGGCACCCCTGCAAGTGTCCCGAGGCACCCCAGGGTGCCACAGCGCACAGTTTGGGACCACTGCATCAAAGTGTCTTCAAGCTTTTCTTCAAATCTTATTGGCTTCTACGCTATCGGCTAAGTCTGACTCTACCTCCTGGAACCGGCATCTAGAGCAGAAATAGGCAACCTGATCGACTCATCACAGATACAAAGGAATATATACACCTGTGACAATAAGTAGAGAGACCCCGTATTAATATTATGAATAAATTATTATTTCATTTGGGGGTGCTACCGAAGAGTAGTAGTATGTCAAAAATACAAAAAGAGAGAGGTTTTTGTCCATATGTAGTAAAAAAACAACATTTATTAGGTATACTTTAAAAATGTCCTTTTCTTTAGGACATAAGCCAGCGACATAGAGGTTAAACATAGGAAAGTAGTGATGAGAAATGTATTATAGGATGTGTAATAAAATAAAATTATCCCTGCTGTGTTTCTGTATTATTATTGCTACGTGCTATATAGTTATATATTTAAGTTAGACTCTGGCTCATACAGATAATGAGGAGGTGAGAATTGTATTATATTCTATTAAAGTTGATCATATGGAGACTGGTCAATATATAATATCCAATCATAACAGATAAAGTATGTTGGGCACATATCTTTCACTTATTCCTGTATAGTGTAATATTTGTTATAAGAAGTCTGAGTATATACTCCCCTTATTCCTGTATAGTGTAATATTTGTTATAAGAAGTCTGGGTATATACTCCACTTATTCCTGTATAGTGTAATATTTGTTATAAGAAGTCTGGGTATATACTCCCCTTATTCCTGTATAGTGTAATATTTGTTAGAAGAAGTCTGGGTATATACTCCCCTTATTCCTGTATAGTGTAATATTTGTTATAAGAAGTCTGGGTATATACTCCCCTTATTCCTGTATAGTGTAATATTTGTTATAAGAAGTCTGGGTATATACTCCCCTTATTCCTGTATAGTGTAATATTTGTTATAAGAAGTCTGGGTATATACTCCCCTTATTCCTGTATAGTGTAATATTTGTTATAAGAAGTCTGGGTATATACTCCCCTTATTCCTGTATAGTGTAATATTTGTTATAAGAAGTCTGGGTATATACTCCCCTTATTCCTGTATAGTGTAATATTTGTTATAAGAAGTCTGGGTATATACTCCCCTTATTCCTGTATAGTGTAATATTTGTTATAAGAAGTCTGGGTATATACTCCACTTATTCCTGTATAGTGTAATATTTGTTATAAGAAGTCTGGGTATATACTCCCCTTATTCCTGTATAGTGTAATATTTGTTATAAGAAGTCTGGGTATATACTCCCCTTATTCCTGTATAGTGTAATATTTGTTATAAGAAGTCTGGGTATATACTCCCCTTATTCCTGTATAGTGTAATATTTGTTATAAGAAGTCTGGGTATATACTCCCCTTATTCCTGTATAGTGTAATATTTGTTATAAGAAGTCTGGGTATATACTCCCCTTATTCCTGTATAGTGTAATATTTGTTATAAGAAGTCTGGGTATATACTCCACTTATTCCTGTATAGTGTAATATTTGTTATAAGAAGTCTGGGTATATACTCCCCTTATTCCTGTATAGTGTAATATTTGTTATAAGAAGTCTGGGTATATACTCCCCTTATTCCTGTATAGTGTAATATTTGTTATAAGAAGTCTGGGTATATACTCCCCATGGATTATATTAGTGCTATTTATATTAGCATTTACTAAGATTCACTGGATTTATTGGTCTCTCTCCTCTGACCATATATTATTGTTATATATCATTCAGACTTTTCAATTCTGTTCAGAATCTCCTGTCTTGCTGTAACCTGTAATGATGTGTATGTCTATTACGCTCACGCTCCGAGATCAACTTGAATTCGTTATTCCAAATTAGTGCATTAATGTTACTTCTCACTACAAACCCTAGAAAGCCTACCTTCAGCGAAACGCGCGTCGGCATCCCCGAGCTGCGCGTCTGTTAACTTAATATGTTGTGATGCCGTAATACTAAGGCCGGGTAGACACCTAAACGACCGGCAATCGTGCCGATGTTCAGGGCAATTTGCCTTCAAACTGGACATCGCATGATTGCCGGTACACACTTGAAAGATTTAATGAAAGACGGAACAAACACTGTGCAGCACAGCACAGCCAATCGCACGATATCGCATGCGACCGCGGGTACGCGCATTTTGGGCATACACACTGTACGATATGTCCGATTTGGCTAAATCAGTCAAATTGGGCAGATATCGTGCATGTGTGTATGCACCCTAACAAAGAATGTGAAGATAGCAAAATCCTAGTTACAGGGACATGTTAGACAATTGAATCTCTGAGGGGTATTCAATATGAAAGGTTAACTTCCCTGGCGAAGTTAACGTTTCATATCGGAGTTTTTTTCTGCGTAAAGGTATGGTGCGCGCTCCCGCTTATCCCCGTATTCAAAATAAAATTTAACGAAAACGGGAAACTCCGAAGTTGGATTTGCGTAAAGTTACGAATTTTTCCTTAAAATAATTGTAAGACCCCCCTAAAGTTGTAAAAACATGGGGGATCACTATGGGTACCCCCGTTTTAGCCTTTAATTGAAAGTCGGGGCTTTAAATAGCCGTAGCAGGTGCTTTTTTTCCCAACATTGAAGAAGTGATGCAGAAGAGCACTTAGGTTATTTTTTTCGTTTTTTTAAGTGGTCCCATCAAATTTGGGGTACATGAAAATGGGTACTAGCATATTTTGGTTTCCCTAAAGTCAGTTTTTAAAAATTCTGCATTTGTGCACCTGCCGCTATAATTCTATTCTAGAAAACACCTGCCGCTAATAATCTATTCTAGAATACACCTGCCGCATACTTGCAGAATAGCCCTGAGCCTGTTTCCCTATTGTTTAACAATTTTTTCCTTTTTTTTTTTGCACCCCAATTTTTAAATAAATTTTTTGGGGTGTCCCTATTTTATTTTTTTTTACTTTTTTTGATACAGTTCTTTTTTAAATGTCAATCTCAGGGCTGCAGGCTATTTTTTTTAAGCCTGCACCCCTAAACCCCAATTCTGCACTTTTTTTCGACACCTATTCAATGGTGAAAAGTTATCACCGTTTTTTATCAAAGACTTCTCAAAACTGCGATAAGTCTTTGAAATTGAATACGGTGTAAAACTAAAACCAGTGATATTAACACAAAAAACGATGTTATCGCACCCATATTAAATACCCCTAATCTCTGAGTCATATAAACTTGGACTGAATAGAATGTTACAATATTGCTACAGTGTTTCTTCCTTGAATACCCTGATAATAATTATTAGAGGACGCACATGCAGACTACAATGAGAAACCTCTAAATATTTTGCAGGGTTAATATGAAATTACTTGGTGGAAATGATTCTAATTAAAGGGACATTGATGTAAATAAGCCCTTTAACAACATAGGGTGGTATTCAATCAGAGGCAAAATCGGACGTTTTCGCCGTCGTTGACGAATCGGCCGGACGATATATCGGTCGATTTCGCCAACGACGGTGAAGAAACGTCAGTTTTTCACCTAAAAATGGGAGAAAACTTTTCTCCAGGCTAGGGCAGGTGAAACAAATGTGCAAAATCCCTATTTTTGTGTAAAAATGTGGGGATTTCAGAACCCTTTGGACAGCCCCCCTAATGATACTTTGGCGAAAAATAATTTTGTTAGTTGCGTACTTTGTCGAAAAACGACCGCTGAAATTTCGGTCAAACATTTTTCCATGAAAAATGCGTTTAACCCATTGGGTCTGGTATTTCGGAGGGCCATAAGGATGCGCCAAGTGTTTAAAACATCACACATGAAAAATTGGCGATAAATTATCGCTGCTAATTGAATACGGCCCATAGTTCCAAATGTATAATGTTTGGTAGTAGTGCAGCAATGTATCTTTCTCAATGCTTCGATCGTGGCAATGGGAGAGAGTGAACACAGGGCCTGATTCAGACCTGCTCGCAAGCGCTATGCGCTCGCGAGCGGGTCGATGTTAGGCCACTGCGCATGTGCACGCCGGCTCCGGCGTGTGCATGCGCGAGACCCGGCTAGCGACGGGCACTCCGTCGCTCCGGGTCTCGCACCAAAAGGGGGCGGCTGTCGATTTTCATCGACAGCTCGCACCGTTTTGGAGGCGTGGCGTGGGGATGGCTTCACAAACGGAAGCATTCCCATGCGAACGCCTGCCGTTTGTGGGCGGCCCCGCTGACATCACCAGTGATGTCAGTGGGAGAGCTTCCGGCTCTATTAGAGCCAGAAGCTCTCTGGGGCTTGTGGCCACGAGACCCTACCACAAGGGTCTCGTCGCAAGCCCGATGGTCTTGACCATCGCAACCATCATACTGGCTGCTCGCAATAGCTGTGGGTGATCAGGGAGGCTGCACAAAAAAAAAAACTCCCTAATTCAGAGCGAGCGCTCGTTCAGAGTGTCCGGCTCTGAATCAGGGCCACAGTTTGTAGTGAGAAATAACATTAATGCACTAATTTGGAATAACGAATTCAAGTTGATCTCGGAGCGTGAGCGTAATAGACATACACATCATTACAGGTTACAGCAAGACAGGAGATTCTGAACAGAATTGAAAAGTCTGAATGATATATAACAATAATATATGGTCAGAGGAGAGAGACCAATAAATCCAGTGAATCTTAGTAAATGCTAATATAAATAGCACTAATATAATCCATAAGGGGAGTATATACCCAGACTTCTTATAACAAATATTACACTATACAGGAATAAGGGGAGTATATACCCAGACTTCTTATAACAAATATTACACTATACAGGAATAAGGGGAGTATATACCCAGACTTCTTATAGCAAATATTACACTATACAGGAATAAGTGGAGTATATACCCAGACTTCTTATAACAAATATTACACTATACAGGAATAAGGGGAGTATATACCCAGACTTCTTCTAACAAATATTACACTATACAGGAATAAGGGGAGTATATACCCAGACTTCTTATAACAAATATTACACTATACAGGAATAAGGGGAGTATATACCCAGACTTCTTATAACAAATATTACACTATACAGGAATAAGGGGAGTATATACCCAGACTTCTTATAACAAATATTACACTATACAGGAATAAGGGGAGTATATACCCAGACTTCTTATAACAAATATTACACTATACAGGAATAAGGGGAGTATATACCCAGACTTCTTATAGCAAATATTACACTATACAGGAATAAGGGGAGTATATACCCAGACTTCTTCTAACAAATATTACACTATACAGGAATAAGGGGAGTATATACCCAGACTTCTTCTAACAAATATTACACTATACAGGAATAAGGGGAGTATATACCCAGACTTCTTATAACAAATATTACACTATACAGGAATAAGGGGAGTATATACCCAGACTTCTTATAACAAATATTACACTATACAGGAATAAGGGGAGTATATACCCAGACTTCTTATAACAAATATTACACTATACAGGAATAAGGGGAGTATATACCCAGACTTCTTATAACAAATATTACACTATACAGGAATAAGTGGAGTATATACCCAGACTTCTTATAACAAATATTACACTATACAGGAATAAGGGGAGTATATACCCAGACTTCTTATAACAAATATTACACTATACAGGAATAAGGGGAGTATATACCCAGACTTCTTATAACAAATATTACACTATACAGGAATAAGGGGAGTATATACCCAGACTTCTTATAACAAATATTACACTATACAGGAATAAGTGGAGTATATACCCAGACTTCTTATAACAAATATTACACTATACAGGAATAAGGGGAGTATATACCCAGACTTCTTATAACAAATATTACACTATACAGGAATAAGGGGAGTATATACCCAGACTTCTTATAGCAAATATTACACTATACAGGAATAAGGGGAGTATATACCCAGACTTCTTATAACAAATATTACACTATACAGGAATAAGGGGAGTATATACCCAGACTTCTTATAGCAAATATTACACTATACAGGAATAAGGGGAGTATATACCCAGACTTCTTATAGCAAATATTACACTATACAGGAATAAGGGGAGTATATACCTAGACTTCTTATAACAAATATTACACTATACAGGAATAAGGGGAGTATATACCCAGACTTCTTATAACAAATATTACACTATACAGGAATAAGTGGAGTATATACCCAGACTTCTTATAACAAATATTACACTATACAGGAATAAGGGGAGTATATACCCAGACTTCTTATAACAAATATTACACTATACAGGAATAAGGGGAGTATATACCCAGACTTCTTATAACAAATATTACACTATACAGGAATAAGGGGAGTATATACCCAGACTTCTTATAACAAATATTACACTATACAGGAATAAGGGGAGTATATACCCAGACTTCTTATAGCAAATATTACACTATACAGGAATAAGGGGAGTATATACCCAGACTTCTTATAGCAAATATTACACTATACAGGAATAAGGGGAGTATATACCCAGACTTCTTATAGCAAATATTACACTATACAGGAATAAGGGGAGTATATACCCAGACTTCTTATAGCAAATATTACACTATACAGGAATAAGGGGAGTATATACCCAGACTTCTTATAACAAATATTACACTATACAGGAATAAGGGGAGTATATACCCAGACTTCTTATAACAAATATTACACTATACAGGAATAAGGGGAGTATATACCCAGACTTCTTATAACAAATATTACACTATACAGGAATAAGGGGAGTATATACCCAGACTTCTTATAACAAATATTACACTATACAGGAATAAGGGGAGTATATACCCAGACTTCTTATAGCAAATATTACACTATACAGGAATAAGGGGAGTATATACCCAGACTTCTTATGACAAATATTACACTATACAGGAATAAGGGGAGTATATACCCAGACTTCTTATAGCAAATATTACACTATACAGGAATAAGGGGAGTATATACCCAGACTTCTTATAGCAAATATTACACTATACAGGAATAAGGGGAGTATATACCCAGACTTCTTATAACAAATATTACACTATACAGGAATAAGGGGAGTATATACCCAGACTTCTTATAACAAATATTACACTATACAGGAATAAGGGGAGTATATACCCAGACTTCTTATAACAAATATTACACTATACAGGAATAAGGGGAGTATATACCCAGACTTCTTATAACAAATATTACACTATACAGGAATAAGGGGAGTATATACCCAGACTTCTTATAACAAATATTACACTATACAGGAATAAGGGGAGTATATACTCAGACTTCTTATAACAAATATTACACTATACAGGAATAAGGGGAGTATATACCCAGACTTCTTATAACAAATATTACACTATACAGGAATAAGGGGAGTATATACCCAGACTTCTTATAGCAAATATTACACTATACAGGAATAAGGGGAGTATATACCCAGACTTCTTATAACAAATATTACACTATACAGGAATAAGGGGAGTATATACCCAGACTTCTTATAACAAATATTACACTATACAGGAATAAGTGAAAGATATGTGACCAACAATACTGACTGGAGGAGTCCGATAATCTGTACAGAGTCTTATATATTAGGCTTTACTTTATCTGTTATGATTGGATATTATATATTCACCAGTCTCCATATGATTAACTTTAATAGAATATAATACAATTCTCACCTTCTCGTTATCTATATGACCCAGAGTCTAACTTACATATATAACTATATAGCACGTAGCAATAATAATACAGACACACAGCAGGGTTATATTTTATTTTATTACACATTCTTTAATACATTTCTCATCACTACTTTCCTATGTTTAACCTCTATGTCGCTGGCTTATGTCCTAAAGAAAAGGACATTTTTCTAAAGTATACCTAATAAATGTTAAGTTTTTTACTACATATATAAAGATAAAATTTGTGTGCATCGCCCAAAGGACAAGACCCTCTCTCTTTGTTTTTTTGACCTGATAGACTCTAAGGGCCTCGCCCCTTACCACTGATTCAAGAATAAAAAAAATCTGCAAAACCACCACCCCACCCCCACGTCACAAAACTACCACCCCACCCACACGTCACAAAACTACCACCCCACCCACACGTCACTCACCCCAAAATGCACCCTCATGCCCATCCCTTTTGCTCTAAGATTCCACCACATGCCACTCTCGGCCTGCCTCTATCTCCAAAACAGTCCCACGGTTCCTCAGGGGAAGCAATCGGGAAGCCGACTGCCTATATACCGGCAGCTGGCTTCCCGACTGTCTTATCCCGGCAAGGGGGAAATGCCAGGCGTCTAGATGTAGCCGCCCGCATTTCCCCGACACCGGGAGACCGGCGCCCGGCATCACGATCATAGTGATGCCGGGCGCCGCGAGCGGACAGCCGCGGGGGGGGAGGGTTAGGTTTAGGGCTCCCGGGGGGGACTTAGGGCTAGGCACCCCCCCCGGGGGACTTAGGTTTAGGTAGCGGGGAAGGGGGTGTCGGGCTGCCGCTGACGGGAATTGAACCGCCGGCGGTATATCATACCCATTCCTCAAACCTCTTACCACAAAACACACCAGCTGCCATGTATGCTCTGCCCAAGGCTGGGCGCATATCTGGGGATCTGCAGGTGGAAGCTCTCCGGGCGGCCTGTTGCCCATCGCTGTTCTAGAGCAGGTAGGAGAAATGAGAGAGTACGGAGTGGTCACACTGCTGTAGCTTCATGTACAGTATGTACGAAACACAAGCTGCGGATTTGCAATATGACAATAAAAGGGATTCCGTTGTTTTTTCATTGGGTAGAAGCTCAACGATTTCATTGGTTGAAACCACAGGACTTCCTTTCCATTGGCTGAAAACACAGAGCTTCCTTTTCATTGGCTCACACCACAGAGCTTCCTTTCCATTGTGTCTACAGGCTAGTAGGGCGTTTTTACCTCTGCACATATGGAGATAACACTGAAAGGGGGGAGATAAACCTATCTATGGGCAAATGTGTAAATCTGGGGGAAGAGGGGGGGGATAGTCATTGCTAACCAGCGGAGAGGAGAACGAGACATAAGTTGGGTGCTTGTAGTGGGCATTTATTGCAAATGGAGGGCATGAATCTAAGCTAGTCATAGTATTTTGATATTTCCCATCCTATGTACAGAGCTCTTTTCCCATTAACTGATTGTATTCTGTATATAAGGCCATGATAGTTCTTATGCACAGTTGTAGCAATTGCTGACCCTAGAGTTAGTCTCCCTATGGGGCATATACAATTGGGCGCGAGGTTTAGCGAGGAAAAAACCTTGCGCCCAATTTAGGAATACTGCGGGTTGGCGCGCTCCTGATACCCGCGGTATTCAATTGCAAAAAATAGTGGGCGCGTAAATGAAAAATTTTAAAAGATTCTTCACCTACCTGGCAGGGGGTCTCCACGGCTCCCACTAGCTTCCCCTCTTTTCTTACTGCAGAGGGGGCTGCTAGGAGTCCCGGGACCTCCTGGGAGGCTCCAGGGGCTGGCGGGAGGGGCAAGGGCTGCTGGGAGATGTAGTTCTCACGGCGCCCATTCCGGGGGGGCCACACGGACACTGGGGGAGGGCACACTGGCAGTGGGGGGTCACACAAACACTCACTCATACACGCTTACAAACACTACACACACTGACAGAGCAAGTCCCTCTGATTTTTCCTAAAATTAACAATATTAGGAAAAATCACGCTTATGGAGCATACACACGGTCAGATTTGTCAGATGAACGATTAAACGATTTGAACGATTTTACCAAAGTTTTGAACGATTTGAACGATTTTTGACTGCATTAAAGTGAATGGAATCGTCCAAGTCTGACTGCAAACACATCAGATGTCAGAAATCGTTATCTGACCAACGGGAACGCGCATCGTTGATCGTCCATCGTTCAGGCATGTCAGATATGAACGATTTTCCTTCAGATATGAACGACTGAACGATTTTTAAATCGTTATCGTTCATATCTGAAGGAAAAATCTGATCGTGTGTATGCACCATTACTCTGGAGGTGCGAGAATAAAAACCTCCCGGCGGCCAAAAGAAAAACAAAACACACAACTGAGCAGCAGAAAACCTGCACCCGCTGGAAAAACCTGGCAGGTGTGGGGGGTTTTTTTGCTATTCTCGCACCCTATTGAATATGCCCCGTACGTGAGAAATAGAGTCCAGGCATTGACCAACGGGGACTCCGCATATATCAATCCACAAAAGCCCGATTTACTGAGAGATCACAAACAACATACTGTAAAATAGAATCTATCTGTTTCATGGTAAACACGGCAGGACACAGAATAGTGACAGGAGAGACCAAGGCTTGCATTGTAATCAGCCCCGATGACGTTGGGCCTGGCAGGGGCCATCGGTGTAACGGTGAAACCAGCATGGGTACCCCACATGCAGCTATTGCTATATGATCCTGCCCGCATCTTACTTGGCTCTCATCCAGGATTCAGCCTGACAGGAGGCCTCATTTACTGACAGGCTCTGAAAGCCTTTGTAGGAAGGGCGCCAGACGTTATTCATTTTCAAGTAATCTGACAAAAAGCATCCTCGCGTCTCATGATTGATGTGCTGGGGTGGGGGCTCGTCATTCCAGCACGGCTGATGTCTCGTGGCATCTCCAGTCCCTGCCGTGAGTGGATTCAGATTGCAGGCTGACTAATCAAATAAGACATTTTTAGACAATGATTCGAGCAAAGTGATCTGGCTGAGGCGAGAGAGCGGCTTAGTGGGATAGCTGCCCCGAGGCTCGCCAACCAGCAAGCTGGGGCAAAGCTGAAGTTGATGGGTTGGAAAAGGTAGAATTGTTGAGGGACAGAGCCGAGGTCTGAGGGACAGAGCCAAGGTCTGAGGGACAGAGCCGAGGTCTGAGGGACAGAACCGAGGTCTGAGGGACAGAGCCAAGGTCTGACCGGCAACCAATACAAGGCCTTATAATGACATAAATACAGTCTCCATGCCCCTGCAGCAGACCGCCATGACAAGAGGCAGGGCTTTCTCTAGTAGGGCAGATACAGAGTGACTGACAGCTTGACAGACTTGCCTTGCAGGTGTGAACATTGCAGATCAGAGCGGCAGGTGATGTCACTCCGCTGGTGTATGCACAGTATAACTGAAGGACCAGACTTGGGATTTAAGTTCCTCCTTATTGAAATTTTTTTAAATACTTCTGCATTAACAAAATGCGTTATTCCTATTATGAGGGGTATTCAATATAGAAGGTTAACTTCCCTTGCGAAGTTAACGTTTCATATCGGAGTTTTTTTCTGCGTAAAGGTATGGTGCACGCTCCCGCTTATTCCCGTATTCAAAATAAAATTAACGAAAACGGGAAACTCCGAAGTTGTATTTGCGTAAAGTTACGAATTTTTCCTTAAAATAATTGTAAGACCCCCCTAAAGTTGTAAAAACATGGGGGAACACTATGGGTACCCCCGTTTTAGCCTTTAATTGAAAGTCGGGGATTTAAATAGCCGCAGCAGGTGTTTTTTCCCGACATTGAAGAAGTGATGCAGAAGAGCACTTAGGTTATTTTTTTCATTTTTTAAGTGGTCCCATCAAATTTGGGGTACATGAAAATGGGTACTAGCATATTTTGGTGTCCCTAAAGTAATTTTTTAACAATTCTGCATTTGTGCACCTGCCGCTATAATTCTATTCTAGAAAACACGTGCCGCATACTTGCCGAATAGCCCTGAACCTATTTCCCTATTGTTAAACAATTTTTTACCTTTTTTTTTCTTTTTGCACCCCAATTTTTAAATAAATTTTTTGGGGTGTCCCTATTTTTTTTTTTAAACTTTTTTTGACACAGTTCTTTTTTAAATGTCATTCTCAGGGGTGCAGGCTATTTTTTTTAAGCCTGCACCGCTAAACCCCAATTCTGCACTTTTTTTCGACACCTATTCAATGGTGAAAAGTTATCACCGTTTTTTATCAAAGACTTTTCAAAACTGCGATAAGTCTTTGAAATTGAATACGGTGTAAACTAAAACAAGTGATATTAACGCAAAAACGTTAAAAAGTGCGATATTAACGCAAAAAACGATGTTATCGCACCCTAATTGAATACCCCTATATGTCTGTGATCACAGTGTCGATATCTGCAGTTATCCCTTTCTTCAATCAGACAATGGAGAACAAGCCCCTTTGCCATTGCAAACACTACTGTTTTCCAGCAGTTCAGCTATTTGCCCCTTGTTTTATATATACACGAGTATTTTATATATATATATATATAGATAGATATATATATATATATACCTTTTAATCACATATACAGCCAGATATGAAATATGTCCGGATATAAGATGTGATGATAGCCGAAGCACTCAGACGCCCTCTCAAGACTTATCACCATTAAAATTATGCTCTTTGTAATCTCCCCCTCTCTCTCGTTACAATAATATCTCATTAAACCTTATGTGTAAGTACTGCAAGAAGACGCTGCCTCACACTGCGCCCGGGATCTCGGCCTGAGCTACAGTACTTCCCATGTGACACAATCCGTCTCTCTCATGCCTCCCTCTGATTGACACCTGACACGTAATCCACTACAGATTTCTGAGAAGATGATCACAATTCTCTGTGGAAAAGTTGGCGCGCTCGCCAGGAGATTGTGTGACTGAGGTTGAGGAAGTTAGCGGAATAAAGGAAGCAGAAATGTTAGAACTGCAGGTAGCCATATACTGATCATATCCTATATTTCCACTCTGCAAAGTTTGGGAGGAAGTGGTACAAGATGTCGATATGGTCTGAATGTCGACATATCAAATGTTGGTATTCACAATGTCTATATTGACAGTGTCGACACTGTGAATGTTGAACGGCGGCATGTCGACATAGCAGTTTCGGCGGATTTGAACCTAAACCCTAACCGCAGCCTAACACTAAAATGGACTGTTGACACTATGCCTATGCTGACATTGTCAACATTTTTCCATGTCGACATTCTGAATGATGACATTATGACTACATACCGTTTTTACTATAAATCGAATGTCAGACTGCAAGTTACTTATTAGTTTCCAAATCTGAGTTTGACTTGTGACTCCTGTACTGACAGCGGCTGTCATCAGCCTCCTCTGTACCTTCCTCATGCAGCTGATTATCGCATTGTCTGAGTCATATTGAGGTCCGACACATTGCATATCTATAATGGGCGCAGCATGATTATACTAAGCTCTCCGGAGTCCCGCGTCAGCAGGGCAGCAGAAATCACCAGCAAAACAGCGCAGCAGCCATTTTCCTGTAGACTTAGGCATTCGCAGCATAGTAGTCATCGGGAACATGGCGTGGGCACCTGTTCCCGGAGACCTGTGCATGCTTAGTAAACGCTGGCACAAAGCCAGAGTCTACTGCGCTGCCAGAGGGGAGGGGGCCCTTCCGGACCCTCCTCTCCTCTCTTACATCGCCTATGGTCCCACTGCTTCATTGTCTCTGTCTGTGCCTCTATTGGGGTCTTGTTTAGTTATTCTATGCCCCTGTACACTTTGTGTTATGTGTGTGTGATATTAGGGATCTCTGGAAAGCGGATGTAATAAATCTATATCGGTATGTAGGATGTGCTCTACAGCTAATGCCAGGCTAAGTGCCTATTATTTCTGATGCACAAACTTGTTTTCCACTCATGGTATCGGCACATAAATGAGGATCCTGAAATTATGCATTTTACTAGACGGTAATGCTTCCTGGCAGAGCCGGCTGACATCAGCAGCGCCGCGCATGGCGTAAATGGCTGTGGATAATGAATGTGAACTCCTACTGCTCTTTAGAACGAGAAAATAATCAGCAAAGTGCTGAGACAACATGTATCTGTGCTTGTGTAAAGTGGCCTCTCTGGCAACGGACATGAGAGCGGACGATGGAACTTGCTGATGTCATTCTTTCAGGCTATGAGCATATGGGGTGCAGTCACATGGAGGGCGGCCTGTGATGTCATATGACTGGAACAGTGTGGGGTGCAATCACTTGGCTGGCTGGTGCTGGTTGGAGTATAGTTTTGCTTACCATTTCCTTATTCTGCAACTCAATTATAAATTAGCATGTCCCCGCGGCTGGGGCGCCTGTGCATATTTCCGCAGCCGCCATGCGCATCCCTCCTCGGCTGCCAGACATGGCGATGAGCAATGTCCACTTTGCACAATGTGCCCTGTATTTCCCAGGCTTCCTGTTGTGCTTCCTCGCCGTGGTGCCCCTGTTCGAGAACAGCGCTGACTTCCATGGGAGGTGCCTCCTGTTCACCAAGGGTGCGTGGCTGAGCGGGAACATCATGCCGGAGAGGGAGCACTTCACAGTGGAGGAGTGGTGGCCAGAGTCCGCCTGCAGGTTCAGTGGAATCCAATGGTTACTAACCATCAATGTTTTTGTTCCGATTGTAGTTTTTGCCATTTTATGGTGGCGGTCAGATGTTTGCCGCCGTCAAATGGAAATCTTTCAATGGTGGCCCCTGGTTGTTTGTAAATATCTGATAGCTTTGCCTCCCCGGGCTGTTTCCTGGCTTCTGTGTCAGCATCGGGGCATTTTCATGGGTTCGCTGGAGGCTGTCTGCATCAGACGTGACTCCCGCCCCTCTCTAGGTTGCTGCTAAGCAACAGGGCACATTGCTATTTCTGATTGGCTCTCACTGTTTCAGGGTAACAATCAGAGCACAGCCCGCGGCCCTGCAGTAGTCAGTCACTCACACAGCACAACAGTGTTTTCTGCGACTTGCTTCATTCCAAGCCTCAGTTTCAGATGCTGTCTTGCTGTTTCAGCACCCTGGCCAGCAGCTTGGTGCAAGATTTTTTTCTGACACTTGCTTAACTAAAATAGTCACTGCTCTGCTCCCTTTTGTCACAGATGAATGGTTCATACACCTAAATCATCCTCAACAAATGCTGTATAGAATAGCGGAAACAGCACAAAAATCCATCAAGTTGTTCAAGATATTAGCCCGAATGAACAGACAGTGAACAGACAGACCCGTAAACCGGGGAGATAGATATATAGATATATATATCTATATACACTCACATACGTATCTGTCTGTGTGTGTACATACATATATATATATAGATATTATATATACACACACGTATCAGATAGGGCAGAGCTATGTTGAAATGTTGCTGCTATATATGTCTATGCTTTAATTCTAATAAACACGTTGGTGCTTTGCTGGAAACAGAGTGCCGTGCATCTTTATACCATATATAATTGAATTCTCTGGCACCCTAAATTGAGTACCTGCTGAGCGGAGTGACTACTCACCTCTTTATTTCACTATTGAGCTTCACTCAGGGTAAAACAAATTATATAGTTGGTCCATCTCTACATGGTTAGACCATTCCCCCATGGTTAGAAACTTTCCCCCACTCCTTACCCAGACCGTTCCCCCATGTGTACCACCTTCCCCCACTCCTTACCTGTCAGGCCGCTCCCACATGTGTACCACTTTCCCCCCACTCCTTACCCAGACCATTCCCCAATGTGTACCACTTTCCACCACTCCTTACCCATCAGACCCTTCCCCCATGTGTACCACTTTCCTCCACTCCTTACCCAGACCGTTCCCCCATGTGTACCACTTTCCCCCACTCCTTACCCATCAGACCGTTCCCCCATGTGTACCACTTTCCCCACTCCTTACCTGTCAGGCCGTTCCCCCATGTGTACCA
Source organism: Taudactylus pleione (assembly GCA_031769625.1). NCBI lineage: Eukaryota > Metazoa > Chordata > Amphibia > Anura > Myobatrachidae > Taudactylus > Taudactylus pleione. Next base: position 2,295,309 of record JAUIMM010000883.1, read on the forward strand.
CTTTCCCCCACTCCTTACCCGTCAGGCCGTTCCCCCATGTGTACCACTTTCCCCCACTCCTTACCCGTCAGACTGTTCCCCCATGTGTACCACTTTCCCCCACTCCTTACCCGTCAGGCCGTTCCCCCCATGTGTACCACTTTCCCCACTCCTTACCCGTCAGGCCGTTCCCCCATGTGTACCACTTTCCCCCACTCCTTACCCGTCTGATTGTTCCATGTGTACCACTTTCCCCCACTCTTTACCAGCAGGCTGTTCCATGTGTACCACTTTCCCCCACCACTTACCCATCAGGCCTTTCCCCCATGTGTACCACTTTCCCCCACTCCTTACCCATCAGACCATTCCCCCCATGTGTACCACTTTCCCCCACCCCTTACCCATCAGGCCTTTCCCCCATGTGTACCACTTTCCCCCACTCCTTACCCATCAGACCGTTCCCCCCATGTGTACCACTTTCCCCCAGTCCTTACCCATCAGACCGTTCCCCCCATGTGTACCACTTTCCCCCACCCCTTACCCATCAGGCCTTTCCCCCATGTGTACCACTTTCCCCCACTCCCTACCCGTCAGGCCGTTCCCCCCATGTGTACCACTTTCCCCCACTCCCTGATGAAAGTTTACTTACCTATAATATAACACTTTATGTAACAGAGAATGACAAAAAGAGCCTCTGTAGCTGTGTATTGTGCCTGGTGCAGTATATATCACACTGTAATGTATAGCCGGTTAGATCGCACAGTTTGCCAAAGTGCACGTGTGCTTCTGTGCAAACATCAAACTGTGTTTTATAGGAAATAATTATGCTCTTTGGCAGTTTATCATAGGAAATATAATGTATAAAAGGAGAACACAGATCAGTAACAAAAACAACTTGTGTGAATCATCCGGCTCAGGCTCATTGGTGATTCACAGCAACAGATGTGGGCAGTGGTGGGACCCAGGATCCATACGGGGGATTAATTACAGCTCTGAGCTAAGTAAAGTGACATTTTCACAGGTGGCCCCGAGCGCCTGGTGGGTTATGTGATGAAGCAGCTGCGGCAGGATGTGCGCGGCCCAGGGATCAGAGACATGAAATGTCGCCACAGTGCTTTCTGGGAGCCAGATCTGCACCAGATGGTCAACAGTGACCAGAAACAGCGATGTCACCGAAACACATCCACCTCCCCCCGCCAAGAGTGAGAGGGGGGTAAATTATATCGTTTTTAATTTATAAAAAAATTGATCAGCATCGACACACATTTACGAACACTTAAAAATCGATATAAAAAAAATTGTCAGTTAGTAAATGTGTGATTTAGCCCCTGAAACACAACAACGATGTTGATCGATTTTGAATCGACCTTTAGTAAATATACCGCTGACGTGTGTAACGTCCTGCAGTGTAGTAGATGCCTGGAGCAGCCTATACGCAGAACCCTGTATATAATCTGTTCATGGTGCCACATGGTGACTCCACAGCTTGTGCACACGAGGAATCACATTGCTGTTTATACTTCTCCCCCAAGTATCTTATCCACAATTACTGACATAGGGGGTCATTCAGACCCACTCGCAAGCGGCAGTACGCTCGCAAGTGGGTCGATGTTCCCCACTGCGCATGCGCACGACGGAGGGAGCTCCGTCGTGCGCATGCGCGAGACCCGGACTGCGACAGCCAAGCTGTCGCTCCAGGTCTCGCACCAAAGGGGGGGTGCTGTTGATGGTGACTGACAGCACGCCCCCTTTGGTGGGCATGCTGGGGGCGTGCCTGCCAGACGGAGGCGTTCCCATGGGCCCCACTGACATCATTAGTGATGTCAGTGGGAGTGATTTTGGCTCTGATAGAGCCAAAATCACTCCAGGGCTTGTGGCAGGGAGACCCTACCGCAGGGTCTCCGTCGTAAGTCCGATGGTCGCGATGGTCAAGACCATCGCGACCATCTTTTTGGACGCTCGTATATGCTGTGGGTGGTGACCCACAGCTATACGAGCATCCAGGAGGACGCTCCATTTTAATGGAGGAGGGCCCTGATTCAGAGCGAGCGCTCCGGTCAGAGCGTCCGGCTCTGAATCAGGCCCATAGGCAGTAAGTCGGAAACACTGGTTCCTCATCTGGCAGGAAGAGTGTGGGCTGGAAGCACTGTTCTATCCTACTGTATGGCAAAGTCTATGGGGTAAATACAGCACCCTGCGACCGGCAGGCACCGGCCACTTCCCAGACAGTCTGGCCGATGTTTTAAAGAGGCAATCATTTCATGGGGGCAAAACCAGGTTTGTTTTGCCTTTTAAATGTTTGCCCTTTAAAACATCGACCAGACTCGACGGGAACTCGCTGATGGCTGCCAGTCGCAGGGCGCTATATTTACTGCTATATCTGAAATACTTCTGCAGTATTTGATTATATACATTCACTTTTAAGGGTAGTTTGTCCACATACCCTAAGTAGTTAATAAAGTAAAACGTTTATGTGTGTGTGTGTGTGTGTATATATATATATATATATATATATATATATGTATATATACTGGATATACACACATCATTCTTATTTTATTTGTTTACAGCACCCAGTAAATGTATGTGCCAGGTACTGTGACTTGCTAGTAATCGGGTATATAAATAATTGTACAGTAATATAGAGTTAAGGAGGTAATGACTTTAGAGCCGAGGTTCCCAAACTCCGTCCTCAACCTGGGTGTATCTATAATGGGTGCAGGCATATGGTTAATACTTGCCGCCAACGTGGGACTCCGGAGAGGTATCAGCACTATAATAATCACCAGGAAAATGGCCGCCGGGACCATTTTCCCAGCGTTTTGCGCATACCCGGCAGGGAAATCGCCGGGAAAAATGGCATCCACGCCATTTCCCCCGTGACCTGCGCATGGGCAGTTGACTAGTGCCCAGAGTCTACTGCTGCGGCGGCGTACTCAGTGCGCTGTCGGCCACCAGAGCGAGGAGAGGGGGCCCCGGACAGAGAATGCACATGGGCCCCCTCCTCTCGAGTGTGGGAACCTGTGCTTTAGAGGAACTGCTGGGTTGTAATGAAATCATACTTTGTGTAAGAGGACCATTGTCTGTGGTAATTAGTGTCTAGGAAAGAGTTAACCACAGCTCTGACATGACGCTAATCTGGCGCATTTTCTCTTTATATAATAAAATATGAACTCTATGTGAGGAAATCTGAGGAGAAGCTGCAGAGAAACATGGCCGACCAGGGACTTTACCTGTCTCATTACCATGTCCCTTGGCCCTGTCATCTGTATATTAATGTGGCCATTTTGTCACCCTGGCACTGAAATAAGACTATACCACCGTGACCACATCTGGCAGGTCTGTATGGCACGGATCTATGCTGGCTCTGGGAGACCTGTGAGAGGACGCCCGGCCTAGCGATGCAGGTTACCTGGCTGTGGCTCGGACAGCATTATTTACATTCACATGGTGCCGGTGACACTTACAGACAAATGGTGGTTCCTCAGACAGGATAATGCTTAGTGCAATGATGAAATGGACAAATGCAGTTACCAGGGGTCTGTACATAGGGCCTGATTCAGAGCCGGACGCTATTTGCGCTCGCTCGTTCAGAAAAAGGGGCCGGATATTTAAATTGACCGCTCGCTCTTTGCGGTCTGTACACTCCTCTATGTTTGAACGAGCGAACAAAACATGCGCTATTTTGAAAAAAATGCCCCCTAGCCACTCGCATCATACATCATCTCCGCTATTTATTAGATTAATCGAGTACATTGAACGGCGTATGAACTGCTCGCTATTCTTGTGGTCGCATTTTCCTACCGCAATCATGTGAGCAGTTCTGGCTAAAATACAACCAAGTGACGTGGCCGATGATGCTGCTTTGTTAATTATGCACACCCGTAAAACGCCCGTTTTGACCGTTTGGCACGCCTGCGTTCGGATCTCCACTCCCCGTTTTCAAGCACCTTCCCCTGTTACCACCCACAAACGCCTCATCCTGTCACTCAAATTAGCAGGCATTCGCTATTTTGTAAGCACACGATTTTCGACCGCACTGACTGGTTCGCGCATTACAACCCATACGCATGCGCAGATGTGCGAACATCGCTCGGAACGAACGAGCGGCCGCTTACGAGCGGCTCTGAATCAGGCCCATAATCCCAACATCCCTGTATTCTGCCCCAGTGACGTTAATATAGTGAGGACATAATATTGGTATATAGAGGCTGCCAGAAGTGGCACGGGTCTACCCATCCACCCAATGGCACACATCAGTGGGCAGCATGGCCTGATTCAGCAAGGATTGCCGTTGCTAATACGCACGCAATCGGTCGATTGTTGCGTTCTGTGCATGCGTAAGCATCGCAGTGCACATTCGTGAAATAGCTATTGCGATCGGGACTGCAATCGCAGAGGCTACGCAGACCCATGGCAGAGTGATTGACAGGAAGTGCCGTTTGTGGGTGGTAACGGGGGGTGGTCAGCCGAACGCAGTGTGTTCACAGACGCCATTGCAGGGGCGTGCATAAATTATCCACTGCGATGCCATAAGCAGCCTGAGGACTCATAGCGTGCGTGGCTGTTAGCAAATCCTGAGTAAGGTCAGAGCTTGTGCTACTGTGCGTACGGTATGGGTCTGATGTTACTCGTTTGTACCGATGGTTTCGCTATTCTGCTAAGTATTACGGATGTACGTATGGTAAAGTGGGCGTCCTTATGTGGTGCTGAAATTGCATTGCAATCGCATTGGTCTGGCTTGCTATAGCAGTTGAACTGCGTGCGTACGCGTTCTGTAGTGAATCAGGCCCAATGATCCTAAGCCGGTACTCTAGGTATGATTCCAGTTTGGGCCCCTTTGTCAAAAATGACATGTATAAACGGGTTAGAGTAGTACGGGCCCCTTAAAGCACATTGGGCCCTAGGCAGGAGCCGAGGTAGATTAATAGATGGTCTGGATTGGCTGGCTGTTCCATTAATAACAGGAGTGCCTCATTACCGAATGTCCCCTAAGAAAGAAACCATCGCTGCCCAATTTCCCTGGACAGCCCTAGTATGAGGGTCGAGGAGGAATATTATTGTTAGCCTGTATTCTGGGCCTGAGTCAGAGACGGACGTGAATGCGATCGCAGCTGCGATATCATACACAACACAGGAGCGAAAACATGTTAATGTTAGCAAAGATCACCCGAGCATAAAGACGCCATCTGCTGCCTTCTTACCTGCATGCGACCGCGTACACCTGCGTAAATGAGGTAACACCACCGTAACATTGATGGCCATCTTGGCCTTGTGGCAGGTCTGACCAGCCGCAGCCATGGGAGCTCTTCTGACGCGCAGAGCTGTGTATGCATTCGCAGTGGCTAATTTATGCACGCCCATGTGACGGCGATTAAAACTTTGTGATGGGCTCCTCTGTGCGTCCGTAAGTGCAGCTTATACGCATACGCGATGGCAATCGCTGGTTCTGTGTGAAATTCGCATTAGCGACCATCTCTGAATCAGGCCCTCTGTTCTTATTCCACTTACAGCTTATTCTGGCTCACCTGCTGCTGTGACACTACAACTCCCAGCATACCTTGCCAGCCAGTCAGAGACGATCATCCTGGGATACAGTACACAAAGCAGCAGTGTGTTTGTGCCATGGAGCAGCAAGGGGTGGGACCACAATGTCGCTATTCCCTGCAAATTGCAGTGTGAAGCCCCCAGAATGCCCCCTGCACTGAGGAACCAGGAGGCTGGGCTACTCCAGTAATCCGGGATTACTGTGTTGTATTTGTTTGTAATGCTAATTATGCTGCTAAACCTAACATATAATATAATCATAAAATGCATCTTGTAGGTTGTACTGTAGAACATACGCTTTATATATTGCTTTTACATGTTCTATGTAGTTGCATTGTGTTCCATTAGCTGCCATTTGTAATAGAGAAGCTGCCTTAAGTGTCCTTAAATAAATTCTTGACAGTAAGTGTGGGGTGCATAATAAAAAAAATATCCCCCCATATAATCTCCTTCCTCCACAATTGTAACAAATATCTTCAGCTCTGTATTAGGGCAGATCATAGTGGTGCACCATTCAATGGCCATCCCTACCGCTTCCTGCCACGTCTCTCCCTCCATCCATCCCATCTCTCTCCCTCCCTGCTCTCTCCCTCCATCCCACCCATATCTCTCCCCTCTTCCTCCCATCACTCTCCCCCTTTCTCCCATCACTCTCCCCTTTTTCTCCCTTCACTCTCCCTCCCTCCCTGCTCTCTCCCTCCATCCCACCCATCTCTCTCCCCTCTTCCTCCCATCTATCTCCCCTTTCTCCCATCTCTCCCTCCCTGCTCTCTTCCTCCATCCCACCCATCTATCTCCCCTCTTCCTCCAATCACTCTCCCTCCCTCCCTGCTCTCTCTCTCCATCCCACCCATCTATCGCTCCTTTCCTCCCATCTCTCTCCCTCCCTTCCTCCGTGCTCTCTCCTTCCATCCCACCCATCTCTCTACCCTCTTCCTCCCATCACTCTCCCCTTTCTCCCATCACTCTCCCTCCCTGCTTTCTTCTTCCATCTCACCCATATCTCTCCCCTCTTCCTCCCATCACTCTTCTCCCATCTCTCTCCCCTCTTTCTACCATCTCTCTCCCCTATTCCTTCCATCTCTGTCTCTCCCTCCCTGCTCTCTTCCTCCATCTCACTCATCTCTCTACCCTCTTCCTCCCATCACTCTCCCTCCCTCCCTGCTCTCTTCCTCCATCTCACCCATCTCTCTCCCTATTCCTCCCATCACTCTTCTCCCATCTCTCTCCCATCTCTCTCCCTCCCTCCCTGCTCTCTCTCTCCATCTCACCCATCTCTCTCCCCTCTTCCTCCCATCTCTCTCCCCTTTCTCCCATCACTCTCCCTCCCTCCCTGCTCTCTTACTCCATCCCACCCATCTATCGCCCCTTTCCTCCCATCTCTCTCCCTCCCTTCCTCCGTGCTCTCTCCTTCCATCCCACCCATCTCTCTCCCCTCTTCCTCCCATCACTCTCCCCTTTTTCTCCCATCACTCTCCCTCCCTCCCTGCTCTCTTACTCCATCCCACCCATCTATCGCCCCTTTCCTCCCATCTCTCTCCCTCCCTTCCTCCGTGCTCTCTCCTTCCATCCCACCCATCTCTCTCCCCTCTTCCTCCCATCTCTCTCCCCTTTCTCCCATCACTCTCCCTCCCTCCCTGCTCTCTTACTCCATCCCACCCATCTATCGCCCCTTTCCTCCCATCTCTCTCCCTCCCTTCCTCCGTGCTCTCTCCTTCCATCTCACCCATCTCTATCCCCTATTCCTCCCATCTCTCTCCCATCACTCTCCCTCCCTCCCTGCTCTCTTCCTCCATCTCACCCATATCTCTCCCCTCTTCCTCTCATCACTCTTCTCCCATCTCTCTCCCCTCTTCCTTCCATCTGTCTCTCCCTCCCTGCTCTCTTCCTCCATCTCACCCATCTCTCTCCCCTCTTCCTCCCATCACTCTCCCTCTCTCCCTGCTCTCTTCCTCCATCTCACCCATCTCTCTCCCCTCTTCCTCCCATCTATCGCCCCTTTCCTCCCATCTCTCTCCCTCCCTTCCTCCGTGCTCTCTCCTTCCATCCCACCCATCTCTCTCCCCTCTTCCTCCCATCCTCTCCCCTTTCTCCCATCACTCTCCCCTTTTTCTCCCATCACTCTCCCTCCCTCCCTGCTCTCTTCCTCCATCTCACCCATCTCTCTCCCCTCTTCCTTCCATCTCTCTCTCTCCCTCCCTGCTCTCTTCCTCCATCTCACCCATCTCTCTCCCCTTTTCCTCTCCTAACACTCTTCTCCCATCACCCATCTCTCTCCCCTCTTCCTCCCATCCTCTATCTCTCTCCCCTCTTCCTCCCATCCTCTCTCCCATCTATCGCCCCTTTCTCCCATCTCTCTCCCTCCCTCCCTGCTCTCTTCCTCCTTCCCACACATCTCTCTCCTCTCTTCCTCCCATCACTCTTCTCCCATCTCTCTCCCTCCCTGCTCTCTTCCTCCATCTCACCCATCTCTCTCCCTCCCTGCTCTCTTCCTCCATCTCACCCATCTCTCTCCCCTCTTCCTCCCATCACTCTTCTCCCATCCCTCTCCCTCCCACCCATCTCTCTCCCCTCTTCCTCCCATCACCCTTCTCCCATCTCTACCCTCTTCCATCTCTCTCTCTCCCTCCCTGCTCTCCTCCTCCATCTCACCCATCTCTCTCCCCTATTCCTCCCATCACTCTTCTCCCATCACTTTCACATCACTCTCCCTCCCTCCCTGCTCTCTTCCTCCATCTCACCCATCTCTCTCCCCTCTTCCTTCCATCACTCTCCCTCCCTCCCTGCTCTCTTCCTCCATCTAATCCATCTCTTCCTCCCATCACTCTACTCCCATCTCTCTCCCCTCTTCCTCCCATCACTCTTCTCCCATCTCTCTCCCTCCCTCCCTGCTCTCTTCCTCTGTCCCTCCCATCTCTCTCCCCTCTTCTTCCCATCTCGCTTCCTCTCTGCCAGCTCTCTCCCATCTCTCTACCCTCTGCTTTTCAGGGCCCACTTACCTTTATGCCTGTCTCTTACAACCCAGTTTTGTTCTATTGATGCTGTTTAAAATTGTAAAGCTCAACGGCATATGCTGAGCTATATAAGAAACTATGGGCCTCATTCAGAGGAGGTCGGAGGATGCAAGAGGTCGCTCAGAAACTGGGCGGCCGCTTGCATCCTGACTGCCCGCCTCTGTTGCGGTTGTTAGGCTGTGGGTTAACACCCACAGCTCTAATGACCGCTCCGGTGATGGTCGCGATGGTCAGAGACCATCGCGACCATCGGGGCTTACGACGACACCCTAGGGTAGGGTCTCCCTTGTCGTAAGCCCCGGAGAGCTTCTGTCTCTGTCTGAGCCGGAAGCTCCCCACTGACATCACTAGTGATGTCAGTGGGGCCTCCCCCAAACGGTAGGCGTTCCCATGGGAACGCCTCTGTTTGGGCTGCCACCCCCCCGGCCCGCCTTCCAAACGGGACGAGCTGTCAATCAACATCGACAGCTCGCCCCCTTTGGATCGAGACCCGCTACGACCGGCGCTGACGGTCGTAGCGGGTCTCATGCATGCGCACGACGGCGCCGGCGCCATCGTGCGCATGCTCTGTGGGGGGCCATCGACCCGGTCCGAGCGCATCGGCACTAATGACCATGTCTGAATGACCCCCTATATGTCTCTCCACTTTTCCTCCCATTTCTCTCCCCTCTTCTTTGCATCTCTATCCCTCCCTCCTCTCTCCCTCCATTCCTCCCATCTCTCTTCCTGCTATTTCTCTCTTTACCCCCTTCTCCAATCTTTTCTCTCTTTCCCTCTTCCTGCTATTCTTGCCATTTCCATTTCCCCCTTCTCACATCTTCTCTCTTCCTCTCATCCCCTCTTCCTGCCATTTCTCTCTGTACCCCCTTCTCCAATCTGAACTATCTTCCTCTCATCTCTCTTCCCATCTTCCTCATGCCCTCTTCCTGCCGTATCTCTTCCCCTCTTCCTGCCACCTCTCTTCCCCTCTTCCTGCCATCTCTCTTCCCCTCTTCCTGCCATCTCTCTTCCCCTCTTCCTGCCATCTCTCTTCCCCTCTTCCTGCCGTCTCTATTCCCCTCTTCCTGCCGTCTCTCTTCCCCTCTTCCTGCCGTCTCTCTTCCCCTCTTCCTGCCGTCTCTCTTCCCCTCTTCCTGCCATCTCTCTACCATTCTTCCTCTCATCCCCTCTTCCTGCCATCTCTTCCCCTCTTCCTGCCATCTCTCTACCATTCTTCCTCTCATCCCCTCTTCCTGCCATCTCTCTTCCCCTCTTCCTGCCATCTCTCTACCATTCTTCCTCTCATCCCCTCTTCCTGCCATCTCCCTTCTCCTCTTCCTTTCATCTCTCTTCCCCTTTTCCTGCCATTTCTCTCCACTTTTCCTCCCATCACTCTCCCACCCTCCCCTCATCCCTCCCCCTCTTCCTGCCACCTCTCTCCCTCCCCCTCTTCCTGCCACCTCTCCCTCCCCATCTTCCTGCCACCTCTCCCTCCCCCTCTTCCTGCCACCTCTCCCTCCCCATCTTCCTGCCACCTCTCCCTCCCTCTCTTCCTGACATCTTTCTCTCCCTATTTTTTTCTCTAAGATTTTCTCTAACGTGAACCAAATTGCATTGCGTTTGATATTTGTGATCTTAAATTCCTATGTAACATATTGCTATTTAAGCTTTCCAAAAGTTTTCTGTATGTGTTTGACCCTCACCCTCACCTGTAAATCATTTTTATCCTGTCCAAGCCTTAAACTAAAATCAATCGCAGATTCCTCCCAGGTACTAATAATCCTTTATTTACCCTCATCTCACAGAGATTGAACCACAGATGGCTTCTTCGGAGGCTGCAGATTTAGGCGCCCTGCTGTACGGAGGGCCGGAGATGACCTCCCCTCTGGGGACAGCGTCACATATCTAGATCCTGTATCTGTTCCACCAGAACAGAACAATTAAGAGGAGATGAATCATTGACTTTCATCAGATCAGACATAGGTCTGCGCTGTCTGTCAGGTATAAACCACACAATGAATCAAACAACTTTATTTGTATTACAGTTACAGGGTGCCAGCCGACGGGATTACATACCGATTCCATCAGAAACTACTGAACAAATAACGTAGGGATCTCTTCCTCACAGACATTATATAAAATAAAACAAGTCCCAGGGAAGTGATGGATTATACTCTCATATACACTCAGTGGCTGCCTGTACACTGGAATGCTGGGTACACACTTTCGATATATCGTTCATTCAGTTGATGAACGATATATATCGCTAGTGCATCAGTGGGTCGTGGCACCCTCATGCCAAAATATACATAAACCCCATACTATTATATCATACGATACTATGCACCCTCATGCCAGAATATACCTACGCCCAATATTATCATATCATACTATGCTATGCACCCTCATCCCAAAGTATACATAAACCCCATACTATCATATCATACTATGCTATGCACCCTCATCCCAAAGTATACATAAACCCCATACTATCATATCATACTATACAATGCACCCTCATGCCACAATATACATACGCCCCATACTATCATATCACACTATGCTATGCACCCTCATGCCAAAATATACATACGCCCCATACTATCATATCATATTATACTATGCACCCTCATGCCAAAATATACATACGCCCCATACTATCATATCATACTAAGCTATGCACCCTCATGCCAAAATATACATACACCCCCATACTATCATATCATACTATACAATGCACCCTCATGCCACAATATACATACGCCCCATACTATCATATCATACTATGCTATGCACCCTCATGCCAAAATATACATACGCCCCATACTATCATATCATACTATGCTATGCACCCTCATGCCAAAATATACATACGCCCTATACTATTATATCATACTATACAATGCACCCTCATGCCACAATATACATACGCCCCATACTATCATATCATACTATACAATGCACCCTCATGCCACAATATACATACGCCCCATACTATCATATCATACTATACTATGCACCCTCATGCCAAAATATACATACGCCCCATACTATCATATCATACTAAGCTATGCACCCTCATGCCAAAATATACATACGCCCCATACTATCATATCATACTATGCTATGCACCCTCATGCCAAAATATACATACGCCCCATACTATTATATCATACTATACAATGCACCCTCATGCCACAATATACATACGCCCCATACTATCATATCACACTATGCTATGCACCCTCATGCCAAAATATACATACGCCCCATACTATCATATCACACTATACTATGTACCCTCATGCCAAAATATACATACGCCCCATACTATCATATCAGGAATCGGTATGGAATCCCGGCTGCCGCATGGCCGGCAGTTCGATTCCCGGCAGCGGCAGCCCGACAGCGCTGGAAATCCCGATCGTCCCTAAGGTAAGCATAAACTAACCTAATCCCCTAACCTAAACCTCCTTAGGGGTGCCTAACCCTAACCTCCCCCCAAGTGCCTAATCCTAACCCACCCTTCCCCGCTGCCTAAACCTAAGTCCCCCGGGGGCTGCCTAACCCTAACCCCCCCTTCCCCTAGCCTAACCCTAAGTCCCCCCGGGTGCCCTAAACCTAACCTTCTTCCCCCGCGGCTGTCCGCTCGCGGCGCCCGTCATCCCTTAAATCGGGAAGCCGGTCTCCCGGCGTTGGGTAAATGACAGGCGTCTAGATATAGACGCCGGTCATTTAATCCACGCCGGGATAAAGCAATCGGGAAGCCGGCTGTTGGTATTAAGGCAGCCGGTTTCCCGACTGCATACCTCATATCATACTATGCTATGCACCCTCATGCCAAAATATACATACACCCCCATACTATCATATCATACTATACTATGCACCCCTCATGCCACAATATACATAAAACCCCATACTATCATATCATATTATACTATGTACCCTCATGCCACAATATACATACGCCCCATACTATCATATCATATTATACTATGTACCCTCATGCCACAACATACATACGCCCCATACTATTATATCATACTATGCTATGCACCCTCATGCAATAATATACATAAACCCCATACTATCATATCATACTATATTATGCACCCTCATGCCAAAATATACATACGCCCCATACTATTATATCATACTATATTATGCACCCTCATGCCATAATATACATAAACCTCATACTATTATATCATATTATACTATGTACCCTCATGCCACAACATACATACGCCCCATACTATTATATCATACTATGCTATGCACCCTCATGCCATAATATACATAAACCCCATACTATCATATCATACTATATTATGCACCCTCATGCCACAATATACATACGCCCCATACTATCATTTCATACTATGCTATGCACCCTCATGCCACAATATACATACGCCCCATACTATCATATCATGCTATGATACGCACCCTCATGCCACAATATACATATGCCCCATACTATTATATCATACTATACTATATACCCTCATGCCACAATATACATAAACCCCATACTATCATATCATACTATGCTACGGACCCTCATGCCAAAATATACATAAACCCCATACTATCATATACTATACTATGCACCCTCATCCCAAAACATACTAACGATACTGCCTTTGAACCTTATAAATACCCCTGCCTATAGCTTCTAATATCCTTCCTATAAAACTCTAAGGATGACGCTATTTTGCGTACGCAGTCATACAGTAAATAAAGACTCCAGACCTAGAACCTGTGGTTCCAAAGCACAAAGTATTATTCAAGTAAAAGTACAGCAGTTACACGCTATGATCCTCATATATTCTTAGCGCAAAGAAATTATACAGACCCAAGTACAGTTATACAAACGCAGCGCTCTCTGGTCCGGATGTAGGCATCAGCAAGAAACCCCCATCTATCAGCATTCAGCACGAAGACCAGGAACCCAGGGTCAGAGCACATTTATACCCCCAGAAATAAACAACACAATAGAGAAGTTTGTTGCTTGAAGTCTCTGTGGTCCATAAGTTGAGAATGCATGTTGCAATCTCTCCATCGATATTACCAGAATACTGTTGAGAGAGTACGCATCAGTACAATACCAAACATGGCTTACTTATCACATATAAAACCTTAGTTACAAAATAATCTTGTACCTTAAAGCTTATGGAACCTTGTATGTGAATATGTAATTTGTGAGTATGTGGGGTTTGATGTAAAGACGCTAGTTAACTTGGGGCAGATGCATGTGCATGGAGCTAATATTCAGCGTTTTCATACAGGATCTTATGCATTCGCTAATATGCGACTAGTTAACAGCGCAATTGTGCATATTAATGTGTGTATGAGAAATGGTGTAAGATGCAATCGCATGATGTTAATAGTAATATCGCCACATGTACTAAAGTGTGAGTTTATCTAAAATGGCGCTTATGCGGGCATTCGCAAAATGCCATCTTGCGATCTCATTTCCAAGATGGCGTCTTGCGGCCAGTCGCAAGATGGCTTCGCTGCGATACAATTTTAAACTGATCTTATCTCCGCCAATAATCCAGCTTCAACAGTCCACCTTTTGATAGCGAACAACATGCTATCACAATCTGATTTTAAAATATAATTTAGGCTTACATTTATATACTATTTAGTGTTATTATGGGATGGCACAAGGTGGTTCTTAATCCATCAATAATGTGTCTCAGAGTGGGGACATAAAACTACTATTATACGCACACCACGGATCTTGGAAGATCATGTGAAAGGTGTGGGGGATACACCAGTCCTATAAAGGCAGGCTTGAAGGGGAAATTTGAGACTTTACATTATCTGAGGTGTTTTAAAACAACATTTCAATAATACATTCTATGCATGTCTAAATATAATACATTAAATGATGGTATTTCCTAGTTCAGGGTTGTAATGCAGTTCTGTATTTACCTCGGTATTCATACTGACCACCATCATAATTTCGTTCTTTCGTTTTACTCTATTTTTACATTTTCAACACAATAGGAACACACCGGACACATATGCCAATTATTATGATGACAATCAATATAAGGATTAAGAATTTGCCTATGGTGGTGATCACTTCCTGGACCCACTCCCCTAGACCTGAGAACCATTTCACTGGGGTCAGCCACGAAACCCATCCTTCTATCTTCTCCCCTACTTCAGCCACTGAAGCATTTGGTTCTTACGAAATTCCCATTTTAGCTGCAGAATTTCATCCATCTTTCGGTCTATCACCTCCTTGGGGTCACTGGTATCATTGGTGACACAGGTGCAACATTTTACGCCAAATTGGGTGGCCAACATTACGCAATACCCTCCAGTAACAGCAGTTAAATAATTTAACACTAGCCTGTGTTGCACCAGTTCTTTCTTGTACGCTTGCAATTCTCTCCCTGTATACCTGAATGTGTCATCGTACATCTCGGTGATATTATCTATCAATTTAGCAATTTCCTGAATATATCTAAAGTTTAATGTACCCCGAGCGATCCTGGTGGGATCCAATGCGACTAAAACTTGAAAGCCAGTTGTCTCACTAATTAACTGAGTGGCTTTATGCATGTCACCAGGTATCATATTTCATTTGCCTCTGTGTTCATATTGTGTGTGAAGTGTGAAGATATGGTGATGGTGTGTTTTTATGTATACCAAGCATTTCAACATGTGTGAGGGTCATAACTTCTGGGACTACTCTTCCCAGGTAACACAAACCTTCGGAACTCGGGGAGAGCCACTTATACGCTTTTCTTCCACATATAAAATATACATTATCAGGGAGAACATAAGGAATGGTATGCATCATTATCATTAAGCGCATTTCCCTTGCAAACAATCCTATTTCTGGGTCTTACATCTGGTACATGCAAGTTTCTGGCTGTATTATTTTAGCACAATAACCATCTGGCACCTTACCAATAATTTCTTTGGTGGAACTCAATGCATACCGGTACCTAAAATGTCTCCCACTAGATTTAATTGAGCGTAACAGATCATGGTTTATGGAATCATTATCAGGTCTTTGTGAGAAGGTCATCGTCTGATTATTCCCGTCACTTCCCAACTCCCGGGTTTATTGGGGTTGGTTATGTTTAAACACAAAAGTGATGTATCTACTTGGAATTGATAGAGTTTGAAATAAGGTGGTTTGGATGAGAGGAATTTTCCATCCAATGTTTTCCCTTTCTGTAATTCTAAAATTTCCGTGATATTCAGCGGAAATGGCACCAACCCTACATTATGCTGTCCCTGTGGCACATGTGAACACACCCAGCAATCAGTTTGATTTAACACTTTGCCTACCATGCTATGATAATCCCCTAAAGGATACCCACCCCAGTACGGGTTATATTTAGGCTGGCACCGTTGTATACAGTTCTCATCAACTAGGGACCCACAAAGCTCACAAATACAGGAATCTTCAGACGATAAACCTCCACACCGTCCCCGACTATCCGGAATAACAACTCTCTTAACAATAACAGTACTAAGATTGGTCAGAAACTCCCCACTCTTCCTGACTCCACTCCATCAGCGCTGCCATCAGCTCCCATCTCCTCTATCGGTCCTCCATCACAGAAACTGGGTATCCCCAAACAGATCATCACGACAGAAACTCTGGAAGAAAGAACTAGGATGACCAAAGCAGACCACTCCATTGCTGGAAGCACTGATCTACACATTTCTTTAGCTCAGGTATCTCACCGTCACCTTTTTAATCCTTCCGGCACAAGCTTGCAATTGACAGGTCCACGTTATCGGCCTAGTCTCCACCTTGTATCTCCACCGGTTGGTTAACCTCCCTATAGTGAGTGGAATGGATCCACGTATCTTCCCCGGCCACCCTTTGAAGATGTGGTACTTTGTCAACAATCGTCAGATACGGACCTTTCCACCAATCAGTAAAACGACCTGAGCTAAAAAAATTCGGATCATAACAAATTCCCCAGGTTTGACATCATGACAGTTTGCATTAGACATGTTAGTTAATAACACTTTCAATTTCTGTTATTCTTATTCATCTTCGTATCTCAAAGGGGGAACAGATAAAAGAAATGACAGTCTGGAACGATCTTGGTTTTATTACCCATCACCTTACACATGTTCTGGGAAACGTCACCTGTAAAATGAGTCTCCCTATCACTTTGAGTAATTCTAGGGATATAGTATCTGTATACAGGTTCCTGCAATTAAATCTTGTTATTAATAGCTAATGCTCTAAATAATGCCTGGGCCCCTGGGTTGGATAGTATTCCGAGTATTTGACCTTAGCCTGGCATGGCTGCCGTTTATCCTTAGCAACCTTGTGTCCTGTGTGTGAGAGATAAAGCACAACAGTTAAATATCATTTAAACATGACCTAAATACAACAATAAATCGTCCACATTTTACATTAGAACAGATCCTTTGGCAGGTTGAAAAGATTGGAAACAGTCATACAAGGCCTGGGAGAAGATACTGGGGTTGCCTATGAACCCATGGGAAACCCATGTTCATGTGTGGTGTTCTTCACTTTGCAGTACTTACTTATGTGTCCCACTTGGTGACAGTTAAAACATATTTTTGAACGGGGTGGATGAAAGGATTGTTGTGGGAGTTGAGCAAGAGGGAAAGATGGTGGGTATGGGTAGGAATATGGAGGATAAGGGTATGGTGGGAGGTATGAAATTTGTGGGTAGCATGGGACCTGTGGTTGTGTATGATATGTGGGGTAAGGATGTGTTTGCTGTGGTGTGGGATTGGTGAGGATGTGTAACTGTTCAGGTGCAAGTGTGTGTATAGGTGCAGGTGTGTCTACTGGCTGTGACGTTACAGTCATTCCTTCCAGAGCTTGGATACTGACAGCCATTAGTTTTTCGCTCTGGGTCTCTCTCTTCTTTGAGATGTTTTTATCATGTTCTATGGCAGATTCTATGAGGGTATCTATTGTGACTCCCCTCCAGCCAGGCTGTGAGGTCTGAACCCAGGTAATATTATCTTGGTTTACTTGGTCCATTAAGGGAACATCACCATCCAATACACAATCCGTGATAAATTTTGTCTCGTCGGTATTGCGTGGTAGACAGGCCCTTAACACCACACGCCATTCTTTATTAGTTGGCTCATGAGAACTACCCAAATTCCTCAAAAATCTCTGACATTTGGCTAGTTCCTTTTTGGGATCGGGGAAATCATTTATGATGGAATTTAGTTCTGCTCTTGTCCAAGGACAATTTATTACCACTTCCCTCGTGGGTACTACACTGTTCGCATCTGCATTTTCATTCGGAACAGTTATTGTCCGAATGGGATGCAGACCGGTAGCGCTGCTACCTTTGACCTTGCTACCTGGCTGGGGGTTTAATCTGTTGCTGCTACGTATGGTATTAACAACTTCCTCTACGGGTGCAGAGGGTGTTAGCACTTCCCTTGCTGTTACCGATGGAGATGGCGGCACCACTCGTGATTGTCGTGGTGTAGCATCTACCATTTGTACAGCATGGGAAATGGCAGACATTACAATAGGCTCATCATCCACATCATGAACATTTTCTTTATAGTTGCTTAAAAGAGGGTACAAATTGCTTGTTACATTTTTATGGGTATTTTTAATAACTGTACTTGCACCTCCATCCACATAAGGTGGGGGTGGTGAGCGTGAACTGCTGGCAACACCTTCCGCAACACTACCTTGCTGCACGTGAGCGCCATTTTGCAGCTCGCCCGCATCGCAATTCAGCGTCGTGGCTGTATTCTCTGGCAATGTGCTCGCAACGCTAGTTTACGTCGCTTGCGCATTTTTAAGCCACGCATCCCCTTCATGCTGCCACAACTTTAAACATTCATAATATTTTACCTCGAGAGCGCATCAGACTGATGTGGTCTCGGACATTATTCAATACATCTTTATCAAAACTACCAATTCTGGGAAACGGTCTAACACTCTTCATCGTCATTTTAAACCATACATCACAATACCTTTTTGCATAAGTACCGTACTTAGTATGCATAATACGACGGGCCAATCCAAACAGCGCTTCCAATAGCAGCACATCATTGTCTAACATCTCTATTATTTACATGGCTCCCATTCTGAGACAACTCCTACGTTTTTCAATAAAGATTTAAACTGGTGAAAGACAGTCAAGATACTTTCACTTACCTGTGGACGATTTAAACGGCCACGCCCACACACCTGTGAAGATTTGAAGAAGGCTACTCCACACACCCGGATAAGATTTAGGAAGGCAACTTCCACACCTATGAAAGTTTAAGTCGGCTACTTCCACGCACCTCTCTACAACAAAGACAACATGTACACCTGCTACTGTTTATAGAACGGTAAGCTGCTTACTGAGCGGCAAGCACTTAGCCCTTAAAGGTCATATGGTACCTCTAACTTTAGGGAACAAGTTACCCCTACCAACAAATACTCACTGTTACACACTTTTTTTCCTGCACAGAAAAATAAACGTTAACCCAGATATTGACAACAATTGAAAAGAATGTAAACCTCAACGGCTTTGTTTAAACACATGGCAGCACGACCGGAAGTACGTATACGCTATTTTGCGACCAGTCGCATACACAATAATGCGACTACCACACAACCGTATGACAACCTTTAGCTGCGTACACAAAAGTGCGTCTTTACTGTGCGCAAAACTGTGACTCAGCCGTGTGTTCAATACTGCGGCACCCCTTTAAATGTTAGGTTCTATCAACAAAGGCAAACAAACTTTTTCCTCTCTTGTCCCTGGAGTCTAGTCAGCGTCCCCGGCTCACACGAAAATGGGTAGCGATCTCTCAGCACCGAGCGGTTGCGGGTAAACCCTGCATGTGGCCACTCCACCCTTTGGTGAGAAATCGATAACCGTAAGTGCCGTGTGAGTAGTTAAGTGACTTCACTACGAGCCCCCAACTAACGATACTGCCTTTGAACCTTATAAATACCCCTGCCTATATCTTCTAATATCCTTCCTATAAAACTCTAAGGATGACGCTTTTTTGCGTACGCAGTCATACAGTAAATAAAGACTCCAGACCTAGAACCTGTGGTTCCAAAGCACAAAGTATTATTCAAGTAAAAGTACAGCAGTTACACGCTATGATCCTCATATAATCTTAGCGCAAAGAAATTATACAAACCCAAGTACAGTTATACATACGCAGCGCTCTCTGGTCCAGATGTAGGCATCAGCAAGAAACCCCCGTCTATCAGCATGAAGACCAGGAACCCAGGGTCAGAGCACACATATTTATACCCCCTAGAAATAAACAACACAATAGAGAAGTTTGTTGCTAATACCATTGGTCCTAAAGGAGAGGGCATATGTTACAAGGCATTTAACAGGTTGGTTCAAATAGACACAGTCCAGCCTCTAATAAATGGTGGTCTCTGGTTTCCCGCCTCATGCAAATCCTAACAGTTGTTCATATAATGTACATTTTGTTGCTTGAAGTCTCTGCGGTCCATAAGTTTAGAATGCATGTTGTGATCTCTCCATCGATATTACCGGAATACTGTTGAGAGAGTACACATCAGTACAATACCAAACATGGCTTACTTATCACATATAAAACCTTAGTTACGAAATAATGTTTATTTCCTAGCAATTATAATAAATGTGCATACTTGAATCTTATACCTTAAAGCTTATGGAACCTTGTATGTGAATTACTGGTGTGCACCAGCCACTTTTCGTGTTTTGGTTTTAGATCTGGATCTTTCTTTGTGTTTTGGATCTGGATTGGTTTTGCCAAAACCACCCTTCCGTGTTTTGGGTTCTGGGTTTTGTGTTTTGGATCTGGATTTTTTCTTAAAAAATAAAAAAAAATGCTAAAATTACATAAAATGGGCCTTTTTTTGTTCCTACGCTATTAATAACCCCAATAACATTAATTTCCACTCATTTCCACTCTATTCTGAACACCTCACACCTCACAATATTGTTTTTAGGCCAAAAGGTTGCACCAAGGTAGCTGGATGACTATGCTAAGCGACACAAGTGGGCGGCACAAACACGTGGCCCATCTAGGAGTGGCACTGCAGTGGCAGACAGGAAGTCAATCAGCGTTATGGTGCCCATTTGCATGTAGCACGAACCCGGGAGATCCGTGCTACATGCATCTGTGTGATTGGCACAGAGCAATGACAGGTCCGTGAGACCCGTCTGTGCTGCTGTGGTAAAAAAAAAAAACCTGTGTAAAAAAAGAAAAAAATGGCATGCAACCAGCCCCGGGCATTAGTAACCAAGTGCTGGGTGTGCTTAAATACAGGGGACAAACGACGTAGGGGTCCCCTGTACTTAAGCACAACCAGCACCGGGCTAGTCAGAACCAGCGCTGGTTGCCAAAATACGGGGGACAAACGACGTAGGGGTCCCCTGTATTCTGCGCAACCAGCTCTGGGCTCTGATCCGGTCCTGGTTCTGGAAATACAGGGGAAAAAAATTAGTAGGGTTCCCCTGTATGTTCCAGAACCAGCACTGGACTTTTTCTAGCGGGGGCTGATGCCACAGCCAGGGGAGCCCTTTCACCGGGCCCCCCAGCCGCAGCATCAGCCCTGACCGCTAGTCAGCCCAGGCCGGGGATCCCTGGAGAGCTGGGGACCCCCCCAATAAAGGGGTCACCCTCTCCAGGGCACCCCAGGCCCAGGCTGATAGCCCGGGGCTATCCCCGCCACCCCTGGGTAAACTTTAATAACCTTGCGGCTCCCACCATTGACTACAATGGAGGGAGCCGTTCATTGGCTGAGAGAGTCGGGAGATGGCCTCTCTCAGCCAATGAACGCTTAGCAGCGGGGTTTCCATAGTGATACCCCGCCGCTAAGCTCTCATTCGGGAAGTACCATTCTATAGAACGGTACTAAGTTCGTGGATCGCGTTTTCGTTTTTTTTTTTTTTTGCCAAGTCCGGGGATGCCTACTTTGGAACGAAGAGGACAGAACCTCGCATAGGAGATTGTGAGTATGAGTATGTTTTTTTTCACAGGCCCCCTATGGATACTTTACTGGACAAGTGGACCGATGCTACAGGGTTACATAGGTGAGTATGTGTACGTGTGTGTGTGTATGTATGTTTAATAAACTTATACTGTCACGGTGTGTGTGTCCTGTGTTTTTTTTAAACATTTTTTTACAGGTACTAGTGGGCCCTTAATGCCCTGCATGCGGGGCAGGCTTGCTGGGACTTGCAGTTCTACTTGTAAAGACAATGTTTGATATTCTTTATTTACACCACACCACACAATCAACCCGCCACCCACCGCCACCAGGGGTGGCGGGGATAGCCTCGGAGTATCAGCCTGGGGTTCCCTGGAGAGGGTGACCCCTTTATTGGGGGGGTCCCCAGCTCTCCAGGGATCCCCGGCCTGGGCTGACTAGCGGTCAGGGCTGATGCTGCGGCTGGGGGGCCCGGTGAAAGGGCTCCCCTGGCTGTGGCATCAGCCCACCGCTAGAAAAAGTCCAGTGCTGGTTCTGGAACATACAGGGGAACCCTACTAATTTTTTTCCCCCTGTATTTCCAGAACCAGATCAGAGCCCAGAGCTGGTTGCGCAGAATATGGGGGACCCCTACGTCGTTTGTCCCCCGTATTTTGGCAACCAGCGCTGGTTCTGACTAGCCCGGTGCTGGTTGTGCTTAAGTACAGGGGACCCCTACGTCGTTTGTCCCCTGTATTTAAGCACACCCAGCACTGGGTCACTAATGCTCGGGGCTGGTTGCTCTTTTTTGGGGGGGGGCACGCCATTTTTTTCTTTTTTTACACAGGTTTTTTTTTTTTTTTTTTTACCACAGCAGCACAGACGGGTCTCACGGACCCATCAGTGCTCTGTGTCAATCACACAGATGCAAGTAGCACGGATCTCCTGGTCTGTGCGTGCATCTGTGTCATTAAAATACACAGCAGCACAGACGGGGCTCACTGGCCCATATATAGACATAATATTAACATATTGATAGTCCCTTTGAGATCTATATAATACTTCTGTAAATTAACACCTTCTATATCTTTGTGAGCCCCTTTGCAGAACAGTCATTTCATACATATCATAGACTGGTTAAAGGGTTTATGAATTATCCCTTTGCAATACAGCGATTTGTTATATTGTAGCATATACTCAGAATCCCCTTTATGAATTAGATACTTTATCTGGTACTTAAATTGTAACACTTATTGACTAGTTATAATATATATATATACACATAGTTCCTTTGTTGATTGAAGGGATACACAGAATACTACAGCCATTTATTTTAACTTTCATTACTTTTCTCTCATTTTACTTCGCTGATTTTATTTAATATATATCCAATAAAGGTTATGTTTTAATAATGATCATCTATATTTACGACTAGTGCATTTCATTATAGGGACCACTTTCTTCTCTATTTATGGGGCGTATAATGTGGCATGGGACTGTATGGTAACATGGGGCATATAATGTGGCCATGCCACATTATATGCCCATTGTTACATACAATGCCATGCCTCATTATACGCCCCATGTTACTATACATTTCCATGCCACATTATACGCCCATACTATCATATCATACTATACTATGCACCCTCATGCCAAAATATACATATGCTCCATACTATCATATCACACTATACTATAATATAATATACACCATGTTACCATACAGTCCCACGTCACATTATACGCCCCATGTTTCCATACAGTCCCATGCCACATTACACGCCCTATGTTACAACACAGTCTCATGCCACATTATACGCCCCATGTTACCACACAGTCTCATGCCACATTATACGCCCCATGTTACCACACAGTCTCATGCCACATTACACGCCCCATGTAACCACACAGTCTCATGCCACATTATACGCCCCATGTTACCACACAGTCTCATGCCACATTATACGCCCCATGTTACCACACAGTCTCATGCCACATTATACGCCCCATGTTACAACACAGTCTCATGCCACATTATACGCCCCATGTTACCACACAGTCTCATGCCACATTATACGCCCCATGTTACCACACAGTCTCATGCCACATTATACGCCCCATGTTACCACACAGTCTCATGCCACATTATACCCCCCATGTTACAACACAGTCTCATGCCACATTACACGCCCCATGTAACCACACAGTCTCATGCCACATTATACGCCCCATGTTACCACACAGTCTCATGCCACATTATACGCCCCATGTTACCACACAGTCTCATGCCACATTATACGCCCCATGTTACCACACAGTCCCATGCCACATTATACCCCCCCATGTTACCATACGGTCCCATGCCACATTATACCCCCCATGTTACCATACGGTCCCATGCCACATTATACGTCCCATGTTACCATACAGTCCCATGCCACATTATGTGCCCCATGTTACCATACAGTCCCATGCCACATTATATGCCCCATGTTACCATATGGTCCCATGCCACATTATACACCCCATGTTACCATACAGTCCCATGCCACATTATATGTCCCATGTTACCATACAATCCCATGCAACATTAAACGCCCAATGTTACCATACGGTCTCATGCCACATTATATGCCCAATGTTACTTACCATACAGTCCCATGCAACATTAAATGCCCCATGTTATCATACAGTCCCATGCCATGTCACATTAAACGCCCCATGTTACCATACGGTCCCTAGCCACATTATACACCCCATGTTACCATACAGTCCCATGCAACATTAAATGCCCCATGTTATCATACAGTCCCATGCCATGTCACATTAAACGCCCCATGTTACCATACGGTCCCTTGCCACATTATACACCCCATGTTACCATACAGTCCCATGCCACATTATATGCCCCATGTTATCATACAGTTCCATGCCACATATATAGGTAGATCTTACATACATATTTGTGACTGGTAGAAGATACGTAAACATACAGAAACAAATAGTTATTGGCGGTTTAGCCGCCCTATAAATGTCTATAAGCCGTTAGTGCAGAAGAAATGGCTACACGTGGAGGATTGTACTTCCTATCTCCCACTTCAGACGCCCTGTTCCCTTATTACATCTGGATGATAGATGCTCCTCTCCACTCTGATACCTGAACGTCTCAAATTCATTTAAGATCACTTTGTAAACAAGATTAGCTGAGACCTGCCGGGGATTTTGCAAGGAAATTGCTTTAATCCAGCAGATGTGAGTCTACAATTAAACCTTGCATCAATGTGGCTATTGGTCTTAAAGAAAAATTACATTACACTATTGCTATGTTATAGGATGCTCACCAGTGAGCTAGAATCCTTGAATCTTCTTTATCAGAGCATCCCCTATACCAGGGGTGGGGGACCTCAGGCCCGGGGGCTGTATAATTCCCCCTGAATCATTTGGTCTGGCCCCGGAGCGTTTTCCTACTAGCCTCATCTGGCTATCAGGGTGCCTAGAATGGCACCTTGCAGCCAGAATCTATGCAGCAGTGCCGCCTGGATCGTCCTTAGGACACTTCAGAAGGTCATACCGCTGCCCTTACAGCTCGCACTGCTGTAATCACTAGCGTTTGTGGCCCCGCCCCTGTGTAATGTCAAATGGAGGAGGCGTGGCCTGCATCAGGTCCGTGAATAATGTTATATCAAAACGGCCCTCAGCAGAAAAAAAGTCTCCCCACCCCTGGCCTAGATGTATACAGTTGATGATGATCATTATTATGTTGACCTCTCTAGAGACTGCAAAATTCAACTTAAATGTATATATATAATATATATATATATAGACACTGCTAGTCTTTATTATTACCATTTATTACCCAGTTTTATATAACACATTTGCATTCCAAAGCGCTTTAGAGAATACAGTATTTTGTCCTTCACATCAGTTCCTTCCCTAATGCAATGTAGAATTTCCTATCATATGTAGACACACACACACACACACACACACACACACACACACACAGACACACAGAGAGAGAGAGACACACACAGAGAGAGAGAGACACACAGAGAGAGAGAGAGAGAGAGACACAGAGAGAGAGAGAGAGACACAGAGAGAGAGAGACACAGAGAGAGAGACACACAGAGAGACACACACACACACACACACACACACACACACACACACAGAGAGAGAGAGAGACACAGAGAGAGAGACACAGAGAGAGAGACACACAGAGAGACACACACACACACATCGGGAGCCAAT
Organism: Taudactylus pleione; assembly: GCA_031769625.1. Lineage (NCBI taxonomy): Eukaryota > Metazoa > Chordata > Amphibia > Anura > Myobatrachidae > Taudactylus > Taudactylus pleione. The sequence goes on from JAUIMM010000883.1 coordinate 2,321,004, forward strand.
TAACCTACCAGTGTGTTTTTGGATTGAGGGAGTCTTAAAATGAACCAGTTGCAGTAACATTTCCTGATTTATTAGTATACATTATATCATACCCACTATTTCTTCCCAATAGTCGTCTTTTCAGCACAACAGTTCTCTTTCCTGTTAGTGGCTCTGCATTTCAAATAACAGATCAGAGACAGATTCAATTTCTTTACAGCAAAAGTTCATTATAAAAGTTCTTGTTGAAAATAAAAAAAAATGCCACTGGAGCACACAGTAGCAGCAGCTGAAGGCTGAGTATTGCTGGAGAAGCTGTACTGGAGGGACAGTAGGTGGCGCTGTGCTTCATGCTACAGTATCACTGTGTAGTATCTCTGTATTGTGAAAATGCATTTGCTTCTATCTTCAGCTTGCTCAGTTCTCCATGCTCTGTTCTGTTATGTACTTATGTTCACACTACAGTTTATCCCACAAGATTCCCTGCATGTTGGACACTTGGGCATATACTGCAACAATTTTTTGAAGTTGTGTCATTTTTAAAGGGGTGTGCGATACAAAATAATACACTGAATTAAAATACAGAGAAAACCAAATACAATGAGAGCTTTTTATTATTTTTTTTTAAACAAAATATCAGCCAAGCAGAAGGATATAGGCACTTGACGAAGGAGTATATACTTCATGGCTTTGGTCTACAAAAGTCTGAAACTCCTACTGTATATTGTGGGTAAATCTCAATACTCTGGGTGTGTATCCAATTCCAAGATACAAATGAGAGGACTGACACCTATCCCCAAATACACCACACACCCAAAGCCGACCCCAAACAAAGACACCCAGCTAAATCTTGGATAGGCATTACAGGCTTTGGCGAGTCACAGACTATAAGTGCACAAACAGATGCGCCCAGTTACATTGTGGCTGATCGCGCCACAAACATTTGCACGCATTGTGCCAAGTGATTCCCCGCGACTGCATACGCTACGGAACACTATGGCGCGCACTGCGATGGCACCATGCATTCTTATGGAGGTGCGTGTATCCGCTCGTTGGCACACGTCTCACACTATGGGCCCGATTCAGACCCGTTCTATAAGCTGCGGCCGATTATTGCACGTTTGCGCATGCGCGAACCAGTCACTGCGTCCAGGAATCGCGCGCTCGTAGTACACAGACTGGACGCTAATTTGAGTGACAGCGCAGTTTGTGGGTGGTGAAGGGGAAGGTGCTTGTGAGCGGGGTAGTGGATGTGTGAACGCAGGCGTGTCTGGGTGTCAAAACGGAGTTTAATGGGTGTGCATAATTAGCATGGAGGCGTCATTGTACACATCACTTGGTTGTATTTCAGCCTACAGTGATCGCAGTGCTTGCGGTGGGGTAGGGTCTACCTCAAGTGCTGCGTGCAGCTCCGATTGTTCATACATTTCCTGGAGATGACGTGTGTTAAAAGAGACAAGTGGGCGTCTTTATACCGGCGTGCGTTCGCTCTGCAGTTGCTCTCTAAGACATAGAGGGCGTCCTTACCCCAGACACTGCGATCGCGGAATTTGCATACCCGGCCCCTTTTAGCTGCGAGAGAGCGCAGCTTAACGTTCAGGTCTGGATGAGCTCCTATGTGTGGCGTGATTTTTCACGCCAGTGGAGAGGATATAGCTGGGCACATCTGTACCTGTAGAGGGATGTTTGCCTGATAAATTGTTATATTTGCATATTTTGGATCACGACCAAAATTTGGGGCCTATTTATCAAAATAATATTTGTGGCATGTTCCCTGAAAACAATGATGATATTAATGATGTGCGGCAGCATTAATGTGATTAATAGTATTACGCTTGCTCTGTTCTGTGACTGTGCATATGGGCATAGGGAAAGGAGGGAGCGAGACCCTGCTGATCACAGACCTAGCACAGACCACCACATACATTACAAGCCACCTGCTTAACCTGATCACAACGGGGAAAAATACATCACAAGTTACTAGTGCAGGTTAATCTGTTTGAGGACACAAATTAACACACTCTGAACCCTGGGAATGAGCGGCTGTAATCCCAGTCAGCGATTCAGTGAGCGAGATACTGGACTGTGGGCCTGATTCAGAGCTGAACGCTCTGACCAGAGCGCTCGCTCTGAATCAGGGCCTTCCTCCATGAAAATGGAGCGTCCTCCTGGCCGCTCGTATAGCTGTGGGTGACCACCCACAGCATATGCGAGCGGCCAAAAAGATGGTCGCGATGGTCTTGACCATCGCGACCATCGGACTTGCGACAGAGGCCCTGCGGTAGGGTCTCCCTGCCACAAGCCCTGGAGTGATTTTGGCTCTATCAGTGGGGCCGGCTTCAGACGGTAGGCGTTCCCATGGGAACGCCTCCGTCTGGCAGGCACGCCCCCGGCACGCCCACCAAAGGGGGCGTTCTGTCAATCAACATCGACAGCACGCCCCCTTTGGTGCGAGACCTGGAGCGATGGAAAGCCCGTCGCTCCCCGGGTCTCGCGCATGCGCACGACGGAGCTCCCTCCGTTGTGCGCATGCGCAGTGGGGAACATCGACCCGCTTGCGAGTGTCCTGACGCTCATGAGCGGGTCTGAATGACCCCCTGTATCAATTTAAGTCACAGAAGAAACTACAGAATAGGTGATATGGTTCTATTACAGTAATTACATTACCACGGTAAGCGACGATGAGAGCATAAATAATGATATTTCTTGCTGCATTTGGTGGACCAATAATACACTGGCCCTGATTCAGAGCCGGACGCTCTGACAGAACGCTCGCTCTGAATCAGGGCCGTCCTTCCTAATTTTAGAGCGACCTCCCGGCCGCTCGTATAGCTGTGGGTGACCAACATCGACCCGCTTGCGAGCGGGTCTGAATTAGGCCCACAGTCCCCACAGTTATTCATTTCATCCTTTTTATAATATATAAATATAATCTACGGCCTTTAGTTCAAACCCAGACCCCTCTCAGGATGTATTTGGTCTCATCTAACTAGAGCAGTGGTTCTCAAACTTGGTCCTCAGGACGCCACTCAGCTTACATTTTCCAGGTCACCTAGCAGGTCAGGGGCGTATCTATAATGGGTGCAAACAGGCCCCCGGGTCCAGGGGGGCTCACACCCTGCACTCATATTATGTCAAACTTACCTTTCCAAGGTCCCGCGCCGGGTCTCTCAGCACTGCTCAAAATGGCGGAAAATGGCCGCCGTGGCCATTTTTGCAGCATTTTCTGCATGCGCTGTGAGGAAATAGTGGGAAAATGGCGGCTGCACCATTTCCCCAGTGATCTGTGCATGCACAGTAGACTCTGGGCACACTCTAGTGCCCAGAGTCTACTGATTCTGCGGTGGCCGGCCAGTCGCGTCAGTCGGCTGCTGGCCACCAGGGTGAGAGCAGGGCGCCGGTGACGGGGGATACACACAGGCCCCCTCCTCTCCAAATACGCCCTTGTAGCAGTTGCACAGGTGTAGTCATTACTCTCTGACACATTTTAAAAGATCCACAGGTGGAGCTAATTATTTCACTTGTGATTTTGTGAGGAGACCTGAAAAACATGCACTGTTTGGGGTCCTGAGGACAAAGAGCCTGATTCAGACACGGTCGCAAGCGCTGAGCACTCGCAACCAGGTCGATGGTGGCCCACAGCGCATGCGCACGACGGATCCGGCTCTGTCGTGTGCTTGCGCGAAACCCGGCTAGCGACGGGCAATGCGTCGCTCCGGGTCTCGCACCAAAGGGGGCGAGCTGTCGATGTTCAGTAACAACTCGCCCCCTTTGGTGGGCGGGCCGGGGGTGGCTGCCCAAACGGAGGCATTCCCGAGGGAACGCTTGCCATTTGGGGGCGGCCCCACTGACATCACGAGTAATGTCAGTGGAGAGCTTCCGGCTCTGTTAGAGCCGAAAGCTCTCTGGGGCTTATGATGAACGAGACCCTACCACAAGGGTCTCGTCGCAAGCCCGATGGTCGCTCGCTATAGCTGTAGGGTGGTCACCCACAGCTATGCGAGCGGCCAAGAGGCCGCTCCAAAAAAAAAAATCCCGGCCCTGATTCAGCGTGAGCGCTCAGCGCTTGCGACCGGGTTTGAATCAGGCCCAGAGTTTGAGAACCTGTGAACTAGAGGGAACAAGACTAAGATTGATCATAGCGAACCTGCCAGCTGTGACATATGGAATATAATGCCCATTCCATGGGAAAGAGTTGTGCAGCTTCCTGTGATCGTTGTTATGACTCTATAGTGTAGTAATTGCTTTTTGCATTCTCTGTCTTTACACCAATCATTCCGCAATGAATAAAGGGAAAAAAGGTCACTTGCAAAGTCAATTAATTTCTATTTAAAGACCATTAATAACACAATGCAGTCAGAATTCAAATCTTCGTAAGAGATATAATAAGGACAGATTAGTGAGTAAATAATAAAACAGCTCATGAGGTTAGTGTGTCAATCCCAAGAGTAATGTGACTGTAACTCATACTTGCCAACTCTCCCTCATTGCCAGGGAGACTCCCTGAATTAGCAGCAATCTCCCTGTCTCCCTGAAGAGTCTAGTAATCTCCCTGATTGCACCTTACCCCCATTATTTAGCTGTTATATATATATAAAAAAAATCAGTGAAATATACATTCAAATGGGATCATTACTATAATTTCCCTGCATTGTGTATAATGCACAATGGCCCTGATTCAGACCCGTTCACGAGCGCATAGCATAGTCGATGGTGGGGTACTGCACATACGCGCCGCGCGCATGCACAAGCCCGGAGCGAGAGAAATTCTCGTGCACCGGGACTCAATACAAAAGGGGCGGCTGTCGATGTTGATCAACAGCTCGCCATGTATTGTAGGCGGGGTGGGGGGGTGGCTACACAAACGGAGGCGTTCCCGAAGGAACGCCTGCCGTTTGTGGGAGGCACCACTGACATCACCAGTGATGTCAGTGGAGAGCTTCCTGCTCTGTTAGAGCAGGAAGCTCTCTGGGGCTTGCGACGGACGAGACCCTACCACAAGGGTCTCGTCGCAAGCCCTGATGGTCGCGACCATCACCTGGTCACCCACAGCTTAGCGAGCGGCCAGGAGGACGCACCAAAAAAAAAAACGCCCTGATTCAGAGCATCCGGCTCTGAATCAGGCCCAATGATCCCTATAGCTACATGTACAGGTATCTTATGAAAAGTATCAGTGTGCTTTCATCAACAAGTAGATCTTACCAACTGCTTTGGGGCTCAATTACACTTGGATGTAAGTCAGTATTATGACACGCCTCTCAGATGTTACAGTACACGCCCATCACATGTATGACACGCCTCCCAGATGTAGCAGTACACGCCCATCACATGTATGACACACCTCTCAGATGTAGCAGGACACGCCCACTTTACCGCCGCGCTTATAGGTGTTACTTTCACACTCTCCCTGAAATGCTCATTCAAAAGACAGCAAGTATGGTGTAACTTGCAGCAGTCACTTGGCAGTGCTGCCATGAAACCTTTAAGTTGCTAGGAGTGATGGCATTTGTGGGTGGAAATCACATGACTGGGGGATTTGCAGCAGGAGTGGCTCGGCTCAGGATCGTCCCAAATATAACCTCTGAGACTTCGCATAAAACTTAGGTCCAACGGAAGGAAATCTCCAGCACTTCCTGGGGCCTTTCCCCTGGGATTAATATTACACAGTAATACACAATATATGAAAATTCCATTGCAGGCGGTAATCCTAACCTATAAGTACCAATGCCTCCGAAACTACACAGAGGGCCTGATTCCCTACGGTTCGCTATTGCGATCGCTGCTGAGATTATGCACGCAGGTCCACTGTGAAAATATGCAAATGACTGCAATCGTAAAGCCGTCTCACAGCCAGCATAGAGATGCCCACTACCGCTATCTCACATCCTTGCAGTCCTGCGTATACATCGGGAACATCGAGTAACATCGGCCCCTCACGCACAATTACAGCAGGTCTGACCTTACTCAGACATTACTAACCTCGTCGCACGCAGTGAGTACACAAGCTGCGTATGCCGTCGCAGTGGCTAATTTATGCACGTCCAAGTAACGGCGTTCAAACGGACAGGCACTCCTGCGTCTCTCCAACCACTCCCCCCGTCACCACCTCCAAACGCTGACGTCCCATCCTTTGATCTGCGATGGCTTTGTATCTGCGTAGGTGATCGCAGTGCGATCGCAATGCCAACTCACGGACGTGCACTGCGGTGCATACGCACTACGCACCATCGGCCGATCTGCGTAAGCTGTTGCAGTTGCGATCCGTAGAATCCACAAGGTTGATTTAAATGGAGCCAGACACAGGGGGTCATTCAGACCCGGTCGTTAGCACCGATGCGCTTGGACCGGGTCGATGGCCCCCCACAGAGCATGCGCACGATGGTGCCGGTCGTAGCGGGTCTCGATCCAAAGGTGGCGAGCTGTCGATGTTGAATGACAGCTCGCCTCGTTTGGAAGGCGGGCCGGGGGGGGTGGCAGCCCAAACGGGGGCGGCCCCACTGACATCACTAGTGCATACTTACCTACATTGCTGGGCAGCTTTCCGGGAGCAGCAGGAGGGGACCTGCTGCTCTCCTCTTCGGGGGGCGGGGCCAGACGATAGACTGCATTAGGCCCCGCCCCCTTTGCAGAAAACCCCCGTGATTTGCGGGCCCATGAGGAGGTGGCGGGGCTAAATGACGCGATTTTGCCTAATTTAGCCCCGCCCCTTCCCGACGGGCCCGATAATTTCAGGTAAAATCTCCCCATCCTGCCCACTTCACTAGGAAGTGGGCGGGATGCGGGAGATATGCCTACTCTTCCGGGATCGCGGGGGGTTACCCGAAAAATCGGGAGCCTCCCGCGATTCCCGGGAGAGTAGGCATGTATGCACTAGTGATGTCAGTGGAGAGCTTCCGGCTCAGACAGAGCCAGAAGCTCTCCGGGGCTTACGACAATGGAGACCCTACCCAAGGGTCTTGTCGTAAGCCCCGATGGTCGCGATGGTCTTGACCATCGCGACCATCACCTTATGCGGTCGTAAGGCTGTGGGTGTTAACAGCCTTACCACAAAGGAGGATGTCTTGAAAATTCAAGACGTCCTCCCCTCATTCAGACCGACCGCACGCTCTGTGCGACCGGCTCTGAATGAGGTCCACAGACCTATAAAACCTGACTTTCAAATGTTTCTGAATTGTCCACACTGAACAAACACCCTCCCCCCCTCCAAAAACCCCCCCAAAAAACTACTGGTACTATATCTAATGCTGGGCATACACAGCCAGATAAAATGTCTGTCAGACCGACAGACATTTTATCTGGCCGGCTGCCAGCCGCAGAGGTCGCCAGCATACACTGTGAGAGAAATCTCACAGTGTATTGCCCGACATCCGCGCTTCGCCCCCGGGGGAGGAGACATTTCCGTAGGAAGAAACACAGGAAATGCCTGTCTGTCGGCCGCGCTGGGCATACACTGCCCGATGCGGCCGACAGTTACCGGGTAAATATCGCATCGGACGGGCTTGCTGGACAATCCTGCATGCCCGACCGAGCAATATTTAACCCTCGGTCGCCCGCACACACGCTACAATTATCGTGGCGATCCGCCGATATCAGGCGGATCGCCCCGATAATTGTAGCGTGTATGGCCAGCATAAGTATAAGCACATAATATAAGATTCCACATTGAAATTTACAAAATAATATAAGACTGGCACACCTCAAATATAGAATGTTTATTATTATTACCAGATGTTTATATAGCACCTCGTACATATTACAAAACAGTTTAGAAGATGTACTCTATCAGAGCTTACAATCTCCGAAAAGTGTAAATGTAACATGTTGGCGATTTTGCAGGGGTGTGCGCGCAGGACCGGCTTAGGGGTTGGAACACCCTGTGCCGGCTCTTAACAGGGCGCCCTTACATGTGACCGAAAATGGGGGGGCCCACATGACACGCCTCCAAATAACGTCAGGTTGGGGGGAGCCTCACTAGCTGGGCTTCCCCCAGCCCCTCTCCCGTCACTGAATGGATGCCGTGCGCATGCGCGCAGCATCCATTCAGACTCCGGGGTCCGGCACCGCCGCACAGCTGCGGTGGTGGGGGTCCCCAATCTCCCGATTTGACCACCCGCGGGCCACTCTGGCCCACGGGTGGAACAGCAAGACAGTACTGTCCCGCTGAAATTGGGATGTTGGGGAGGGGCGCGCCCTCTATGGGTGGCGCCCCTCTGCGACCGCACTGGTCGGACACCCCTAGAGCCGGCCCTGTGGGCGCTGCTGCATCTGCTCCTGCATCTGTTGCCGGAGTCGCGGCTGTGATAATATGCAAATACTGGTGTCAGCCGCCCCCTGGTGTAATAGCCTGCATCTGACTGTGCAAGGACTGAGCCCACTATCTGCGCCTCTGCTCGCTGTAACACCGCCGGCGATCAGGGACACGCCACCATCGGTGCACCATCGACACTTGCACCAGCACTATGGCAGATGGAGCTTCTCTGTCTGAATATGGACTCTGTGGCTGCAGTTGTGCGTCTAAGAACACAGACGCTTCCACTGCCACGCCCGCGACGCTCATAACGCGCCCATGAGATGGATTTATTTTGCATGCATTACTGGCCACCTCCCAGTCACAGCAGCGGCCATCATTGTGTTTCCCCATATCGGATACCGTCTGACCTGATGGCAGTAGCACCTCTGGGCCTGATTCAGACTCGGTCGCTCTGACGTAGCGCTCGCTCTGAATCAGGGCCGGGTTGTTTTTTTTTAGAACGACCTCCTGGCCACTCGCATAGCTATGACCACCCACAGCTACAGCGAGCGGCCATGATGATGGTCGCGATGGTCAAGACCACCGGCTTGTGACGAGACCCTTATGGTAGGGTCTCGTGGCCGCAAGCCCCAGAGAGATTTCGGCTCTAACAGACCCGGAATCTCTCCACTGACATCACTCGTGGTGTCAGTGGGGCCGGCCCCAAAGGACAGGTGTTCTCATGGGAACGCTTCAGTTTGGGCAGCCACCCCCCCAGCCCGCCCACCAAAGGGGGCGAGCTGTCACTCAACATCAACAGCTCGCCCCCTTTGTTGCGAGACCCGGAGCGACAGAGTGCCCGTCGCTAGCTGGGTCTCACGCATGCGCACGACGGAGCCGGCTCCGTCGTGCGCATGCGCTGTGGGCCACCATCGACCCAGTTGCGAGCGCTCAGCGCTTGCGACCAGGTCTGAATCAGGCCCTCCGCATGTGCCTTAGGGGGTTTTAGGACTTTTCGCGCATGCGCAGTTGCAAATAATCCCTGGACAACGTGAATGGCACTGCGTTTGAATTGCGTGCACTTTAGAATCAGGCCTAGAATGCTCTCTGAGATCTCTTTTGCGCACCCGATCATGCCTTATCCCCCGTCTAAAGTGCGGGGGCAATATAAATTTTTTTTTTTTTTACACACATGTTGTGCCAAATAGACCGGGTTGAAAGTATCGGTTAGTGCGAACAAACAGCAGTGAATAGCTGTGGTCGGGTGCGCAATACTGCTGCAAATGGAGAAAACAATTCAATTATACCCTCTTTGGCCCTGATTCAGAGCCGGACGCTCTGACCAGAGCGCTTGCTCTGAATCAGGGCCCTCCTCCATTAAAATGGAGCGTCCTCCTGGACGCTCGTATAGCTGTGGGTCACTACCCACCGCATATACGAGCGTCCAAAAAGATGGTCGCGATGGTCTTGACCATCGCGACCATCGGACTTGCGAGTGAAACCCTGTGGTCGGGTTTCTCAACCACAAGCCCTGGAGTGATTTTGGCTCTATCAGAGCCAAAATCACTCCCACTGACATCACTAGTGATGTCAGTGGGGCCGGCCGCAGACGGTAGGCGTTCCCATGGGAACGCCTCCGTCTGGCAGGCACGCCCCCGGCACGCCCACCAAAGGGGGCGTGCTGTCAATCAACATCAACAGCACGCCCCCTTTGGTGCGAGACCCAGAGCGATGGAAAGTCATTCGCTCGCCGGGTCTCGCGCATGCGCATGACGGAGCTCCATCCGTCGTGCACATGCACAGTGGGGAACATCGACCCACTTGCGAGCGTACTGCCGCTCGCGAGTGGGTCTGAATGACCCCCTTTGTCTTGTTTGTAGGTTGAAGCCCTGCACAGTATTGTCAGTTCCTCCATTATTCATCCCTCGCAGATGTCCAACATCTCCTGTTCCTGGGAAAATAAAATCCCACGGATGAGAGCGTAGACAGGCGCACGGCTGACGGACAGATGTTCCTGCCGGAGCAGTGATAAATTCAGGCTAATTCTGTTAGCATAATGTGCCATGTTGGGAAAGCAACAGTGCCCAGATTATAAGTAACATTATTACTGTGAATTCATTACGAAAGAGGTTTATATGGCTATTGTAGCTGTACATGCAGGATTCCTGCTATAGGAACTCATAGACACAGAGGGCCTGATTCAGAGCTGGACGCTCTGACCAGAGCGCTCGCTCTGAATCAGGGCCCTCCTACCTCAACTTGGAGCGGCCTCTTGGACGCTCGCATAGCTGTGGGTTACCACCCACAGCTATAGCGAGCGTCCATGATGGTGGTCGCGATGGTCAAGACCATTGCGACCATCGTACCTGCGACGAGACCCTGCGGTAAGGTCTCGCTGCCGCAAGCCCAGGAGTGATTTTGGCTCTATCAGAGCCAAAATCACTCCCACTGACATCATTACTGATGTCAGTGGGGCCAGACCCAGACGGTAGGCGTTCCCATGGGAACGCCTCCGTCTGGCAGCCACGCCCCCGGCACGCCCATCAAAGGGGGCGTGCTGTCACTCACCATCGACAGCACGCCCCCTTTGGTGCGAGACCCCGAGCGACAACTACCCCGTCGCTCGCCGGGTCTCGCGCATGCGCACGCCGGAGCTCCCTCCATCATGCGCATGCGCATTAGGGCACCATCGACCCGCTTGCGAGCGTCCTGCGCTCGCAAGCGGATCTGAATTAGGCCCAGTGTCAGGCTAAAGGCCCCCATACATCAGCAATTGATTGCAAATTACACGATTGCAGCAATCGATTGTGTATAAAAATCTTTCCCTTTTTTAATCGATTGTGGCAATTCTGCAATCGGCAATCGATTGAAAAAGGGAAAGATTTTTATACACAATCGATTGCAAATTGCACGATTGCTGCAATCAATTGCTGATGTATGGGGGCCTTTAGTCTATGAGGTTGTGTTTGCCAATAGGCAATTTAAATAGAACAGTCTGACCTATAGGAAGACATAACTCACGTAAAGTATTTGTCTCCATACTTAATTGGTAGCAATGAATTAAGGGCCTGATTCAGTAAGGATCGCTATTGCGATCGCAACTGGAATTACGCACGCAGACCCAGTGGGAAAATATCCTAATGATTGCAATGCCGTCACTGCCTAACATAAGGACGCCCACTCCCCTCACATCCGTAATACATTGCAAGTCTGCGAAACCATCGGTAACATCGAGTACCATCGGAGCCTCACGCACACTTGCACAAGATCTGACCTTACTCAGAATTTGCTAACCTCATCGCACGCAGTGAAAGCTAAAGCTGCGTATACCATCGCAGTGGCTAATTTATGCATGCCCCTGTAACGGCGTTCAAACGCACTGACACACCTGCGTTTCGCCGACCACCCCCGCCCCCGTCGCCACCTCTGTGATGGGTCTGCGTGGACACTGCGATTGCAGTGGAGCCTTCGTGCATGCGCACTACGATGAATACACATGCGCAGTACGCAACAAACGGTCTGTGCGCGTGATCGCAGTTGCGATCCGGAATAAATCAGGCCCAATATCCCCTATACAGGGAGCGCGATCGGTGTGTACGAGTAAATATAAGCTGGTCGGGGAAGATTTCCGCCAACACATGGAGATGTTCTATAAATAATATCTATTCCTCTATCTGCAGCTACATTTGTTCTTTTTTCCCCTCATATTCACCAACTTAATCCCTCGCTGTTTTCTAAGTGCTGACGTCTTTCCCAATAGTCGCTACTTAATGTGGTGAGACTCTGGCTAGCACACGGTTAATGAAGCAGTTGAAATAATTCACAGGCATAGTGTTCCCTGGGCCATTACCCATGCATTAACCCCTTGTGATACCGAATCTCCCCGCAGTGTGTGCCACCCCCCACCCGTCACTAAGAAATGTGCTCACTGGGACCCATGCAATGAGAGAAGCGACTTCAGAAAATTTCGCCAAACAGACTATTTTCAACTGTTTGGTGATAAATATCCTCATGATTCCATATTGCAGGAAACATGCTGAGAAATATCGCTATTCTCTCCTCAAGGAGCCATCATTGTGTCACTTTGGTTATATAGTACTCAGCGATGTAACTCTGCAAGTCACCAGCTAAAGGCACAGAAAATTTACAGCACTTTGCAGAAAGTATTTCTCAGTCCCATCCGCTTCCCGCTGACTCGCTCAGACTGTTAGAGCCCAAACTCCCAGGAGATAAGTGACTTTATTAGGATAAGAGCGGTTTATAGATGCAGGGAATCCGCGGGTGAATCTGATCTCTTATACTGATCATATTGAAGAACTGCAAATGCCAGGACGGCGATACAAAAACTGGGGGCAAAAAAATTGAAACTTAGGGCCTGTTTCAGAGCCGCTCGTAAGCGGCCGCTCGTTCGCTCCGAGCGATGTTTGCCCAACTGCGCATGCGTACGGATCGTAATACGCATGCGCGAACCAGTCAGTGAGGCCGAAAATCGTTTGTTCGCTAAATAGCGAATGCCTGCTAATATGAGTGACAGGAGGAGGCGTTTGTGGGTGGTAACAGGGGAAGGTGCTTGAAAACGGGGAGTGGAGATCCGAACGCAGGCGTGCTTAAAGGTCAAAACGGGCATTTTATGGGTGTGCATAATTAATACAGCAGCGTCATTGACCACGTCACTGGGTTATTTTATAGTCAGAACTGCTCGCAAGACTGTGGTAGGAAAAACCAACCACAAGAATAGCGAGCAGTTCATACGCTGGTCGATGTACTCGATTAATCTAATAAATAGCGGACATGACGTAGGATGCGAGCGGCCAAGGGGCGTAGTTATCCAAAAAACGACCGCAAGTTTTGTTTGCTCGTTCAGACATAGAGGCGTGAACAGACCGCAAAGAGCGAACCGTTCATTTGAATAGCCACCCCCTTTTCCTGAACGACCGTCCGCAAATTGCGTCCGGCTCTGAATCAGGCCCTTAAGTCCATCAGAATATTTATGTTGTCCGCTTCATTTTCCCAGTGATTTGTGCAACGCTGGACTCCGGGAAAGGTAAATATGATGTATGGTTGCAGGGGGTGCGTTGTGGCCCCCGTAGACCCAGGGGCCCGTGTGCACCAGACACCTTGCACCCATTATGGCTGGAACCCTAGCTAGAATCTCACTCTCTGGTGCTGCACATTTGGGTTTCCAAAACAGAGCATCAGATTTACCATTACACGGGCTCACATGGGATCACTTAGATCGAAGGATCTCTTAGGGGCCCATATTTCATATCCCACATTTTAAATGCAAAATTTTCACGCTTTTGCTGGGACGCAGGTGCAGATAAGAGACCGTCACAGCGAAGAGCTGGAAGCAAAATGATAGCTTACTCCATCTTCTGCATGGTAAACACGACAGCCTAGCAGCCCCCCATAGAAACCTTTAATAATTATGCCCCTTAGGCCCTTCCTAAATGCCGAGTGGTTGACAGATACCCCTTCTTGTCCCATCATCGATTTGCCTATATACAAGCTAACCATTATTTAGCACACATTCTTTGCCTGAACACCCCACAAACCTTGGACTCTCGCCCCAGCATTGAAATAATGAGAGTGACAATTTATCTTTGTCATATGAAGCCTCCAGCCATTCCACTTTGAAAAGAAACAGGAGCTTAGAAGTTGGCATTATCCATGAGCCTAGGAGTTGGCATTATACCCGAGCCTAGAAGTTGGCATTATCCCCGAGCCTAGAAGTTGACATTATTCACACCCTCCCAATGACCACAAAAAACACTTAGAAAATGCTGTAAACATACCTCCTGGCATCGCAACCATTCCGTAGCTTCTCACTAACCAGCATGCAAGATTAAGGAAAAATAAAACCATATATCCTACTTTTCTTCCCACAATACATGTCAGCGAGACACCCACATCATGGCTGTCCTCTACGCCATATATAGCCAGCCAAGTCACTACTTACACACAGTTTACAGAGGAAATGTATCTAGAACTTCATAATTCAACTCTATTCAAAAGATAAAACAAAATGGATACAATAACACTGTACTTGTATTACTCTTTCACATTAAACTCATGCGATACACCAATACTTCTAACAACCTCAACTAAGGTTTAAAGCTACAACAAAATGGCAGCCACTATCAACAATTAATTCAAGCGACAGCAGCTGTTTGGAATCGATTCATTATAATGACGTTTCATTTAAATAATGGGTAGTAACGACTAGATTAGTTGATGCCACATATTTCCCTTGAAAGGTTAAAAAAACAACAACCCTGTAGCTGCAGGACTTTGGACCTTATTCAGAGGCGGCCGTATGGTCTACGACCGCACGGCCGCCTCGATGTTTGGCCAGTGCGCATTCGCACGAGAGAGCCGGCTCCCTCGTGCGCATGCGTGAGACCCGCTACGACCGACAGCGCTGGTCGTAGCGGGTCTCTTTCCAAAGGGGGCGAGCTGTCGATGTTGATTGACAGCTCGCCCCGTTTGGAAGGCGGGCCGGGGGGGTGGCAGCCCAAACGGAGGCGTACCATTTGGGGGAGGCCCCACTGACATCACTAGTCATGTCAGTGGAGAGCTTCCGGCTCTGACAGAGCCAGAAGCTCTCCGGGGCTTACGACAAGTGAGACCCTACCCTAGGGTCTCGTCGTAAGCCCCGTTGGTCGCGACCATCACCCGAGCGGTCGTTAGGCTGTGGATGTAAACCCACAGCCTAACGACCGAAACAGCGGCGGGCGGTCAGGATGCAAGTGGCCGCCCAGTTTCTTGCATCCTCCGACCGCCTCTGAATGAGGCCCTTTGACCCTGTCAGGGATAATTACTACAGGTGGCAGAGTGACCTGCAGACTGTTCAATGGCAAGTAGCAAGGATGTTCTAACCCGGCATAAAATGAGTCTTAAGGAGGCGGACAGAGGATTCTAAATCACCTCAATTATGCGTCTTATTAATCCCATTCAGAATGAGGAAATCAATAGGTAATTCTCCACGGAGAGAGGCTGTAATTAATTTTCCTATGATTAACATTTGCAATAAACGAATAAGCGACCTAGGTCTTTTTATATTAAAGTATACAATTTAATTTACTTAGATTTATATGCAGGTTGGTCCGTGTGCCTTTGCTTACGCTCTTTCACTGGATCACCACTCACTAGAATAAATATTTTAAATTTAAAACACAAAAAAGGGCCCCGATACCCTCCAGGCCCCGGGGCACGCTGCCTGTGCTAAAGGGATTTTCTCCACTGACTGACACAGTATGAAATCAAACGCACACAAAAAAAAAATCATTAGAATTACAGGAGACTCCTCTGCCATTAATTTTAAACCCACAAGCCTGCCGTCCTCTTCCTGCCACCCTCTTTCACCGCCCCACGCAGCATAACGACCCGGCCTCAGTGCGAGATTTGGTATTTAAACCGCTTCCAACCGATGACTCTTTAACTTTGTCTAGCAGTCCGCTGCGAGGGAGCCTCTGATTGTCCCAAGTACATGTAGGCATGAAAACAGAACATGTACTTTACATACACTGACACTCGTATCTTTATGTGCAGTTACAAAGAGGTCTATTTACTAAGCCTTGGATGGGGATAAAGTCAACGGGGATAAAGTACCAGCCAACTAGCTCCTGTCATTTTTCAAACACAGCCTGTGACATGGCAGTTAGAAGCTGGTTGGTTGTCACTTTATCGCCACCCAAGGCTTAGTATATAGACCCCAAAGGCAAAAGGGACTCAGAAACCAATTATATTCAGCACTAAAAAAAGATCACTGCAAAAGCAAGACATGGGGCATATCTAACTGGCCGTGAGGTTTTGCCTGCAGAAATGTATGTGTACCCCGTGATCAATTTGGGATTACCCGCGGTATCCAATTAAAAATATTGGTTGCAGGGTATTTTTGTGGGCAAAAGGGGAGGGGATTTTTTGTTATTTACTCAGCATGCGAACGGCAGCCGAGGCTGTGAGCAAGGAACAGGTGCAGTGTGGTGTAGTGTGTGCTGGGAGCGAGTACAGGGTTAGCAGCGATATTGTAAATTGTAATGTAATGCAGTGTAGTGTGTGAGGGGAGTGTGTGCAGGGTTAGCGGTGGTAGAGTAGTGTGTGCGATGTGCAGGGTTAGCGGTGGTAGTGTAGTGTGTGTGATATGCAGGGTTAGCGGTGGTAGTTTAGTGTGTGTGATATATAGGGTTAGCGGTGGTAGTGTGTGTGATATGCAGGGTTAGCGGTGGTAGTTTAGTGTGTGTGATATGCAGGGTTAGCGGTGGTAGTGTAGTGTGTGTGATATGCAGGGTTAGCGGTGGTAGTGTAGTGTGTGTGATATGCAGGGTTAGCGGTGGTAGTGTAGTGTGTGCGATGTGCAGGGTTAGCGGTGGTAGTGTAGTGTGTGCGATGTGCAGGGTTAGCGGTGGTAGTGTAGTGTGTGTGATGTGCAGGGTTAGCGGTGGTAGTGTAGTGTGTGTGATGTGCAGGGTTAGCGGTGGTAGTGTAGTGTGTGTGATATGAAGGGTTAGCGGTGGTAGTTTAGTGTGTGTGATATGCAGGGTTAGCGGTGGTAGTGTAGTGTGTGTGATATGCAGGGTTAGCGGTGGTAGTGTAGTGTGTGTGATATGCAGGGTTAGCGGTGGTAGTGTAGTGTGTGTGATATGCAGGGTTAGCGGTGGTAGTGTAGTGTGTGTGATATGCAGGGTTAGCGGTGGTAGTGTAGTGTGTGCGATGTGCAGGGTTAGCGGTGGTAGTGTAGTGTGTGTGATGTGCAGGGTTAGCGGTGGTAGTGTAGTGTGTGCGATGTGCAGGGTTAGCGGTGGTAGTGTAGTGTGTGTGATGTGCAGGGTTAGCGGTGGTAGTGTAGTGTGTGTGATGTGCAGGGTTAGCGGTGGTAGTGTAGTGTGTGTGATGTGCAGGGTTAGCGGTGGTAGTGCAGTGTGTGTGATGTGCAGGGTTAGCGGTGGTAGTGTAGTGTGTGTGATGTGCAGGTTTAGCGGTGGTAGTGTAGTGTGTGCGATGTGCAGGGTTAGCGGTGGTAGTGTAATGTGTGTGATGTGCAGGGTTAGCGGTGGTAGTGTAGTGTGTGTGGGGAGCGAGTGTAGTGTGTGTGATGTGCAGGGTTAGCGGCAGTAGTGTAGTGTGTGTGATGTGCAGGGTTAGCGGTGGTAGTGTAGTGTGTGTGATGTGCAGGGTTAGCGGCAGTAGTGTAGTGTGTGTGGGGAATGAGTGTAGTGTAGTGTGTGCAATGTGCAGGGTTAGCGGCAGTAGTGTAGTGTGTGCGATGTGCAGGGTTAGCGGTGGTAGTCTAGTGTGTGTGATGTGCAGGGTTAGCGGTGGTAGTGTAGTGTGTGTGACGTGCAGGGTTAGCGGCAGTAGTGTAGTGTGTGTGATGTGCAGGGTTAGCGGCAGTAGTGTAGTGTGTGTTTGGAACGAGTGTAGTGTGTGTGATGTGCAGGGTTAGCGGCGGTAGTGTAGTGCGTGTGGGGAATGAGTGTAGTGTAGTGTGTGCGATGTGCAGGGTTAGCGGCAGTAGTGTGTGTGATGTGCAGGGTTAGCGGCAGTAGTGTAGTGTGTGTGGGGAATGAGTGTAGTGTAGTGTGTGCAATGTGCAGGGTTAGCGGCAGTAGTGTAGTGTGTGCAATGTGCAGGGTTAGCGGCAGTAGTGTAGTGTGTGCGATGTGCAGGGTTAGCGGTGGTAGTGTAGTGTGTGTGATGTGCAGGGTTAGCGGCAGTAGTGTAGTGTGTGTGATGTGCAGGGTTAGCGGCAGTAGTGTAGTGTGTGTTTGGAACAAGTGTAGTGTGTGTGATGTGCAGGGTTAGCGGTGGTAGTGTGTGTGATGTGCAGGGTTAGCGGCGGTAGTGTAGTGCGTGTGGGGAATGAGTGTAGTGTAGTGTGTGCGATGTGCAGGGTTAGCGGCAGTAGTGTGTGTGATGTGCAGGGTTAGCGGCAGTAGTGTAGTGTGTGCGATGTGCAGGGTTAGCGGCAGTAGTGTAGTGTGTGTGGGGAATGAGTGTAGTGTAGTGTGTGCAATGTGCAGGGTTAGCGGCAGTAGTGTAGTGTGTGCGATGTGCAGGGTTAGCGGTGGTAGTCTAGTGTGTGTGATGTGCAGGGTTAGCGGTGGTAGTGTAGTGTGTGTGATGTGCAGGGTTAGCGGCAGTAGTGTAGTGTGTGTGATGTGCAGGGTTAGCGGCAGTAGTGTAGTGTGTGTTTGGAACGAGTGTAGTGTGTGTGATGTGCAGGGTTAGCGGCGGTAGTGTAGTGCGTGTGGGGAATGAGTGTAGTGTAGTGTGTGCGATGTGCAGGGTTAGCGGCAGTAGTGTGTGTGATGTGCAGGGTTAGCGGCAGTAGTGTAGTGTGTGTGGGGAATGAGTGTAGTGTAGTGTGTGCAATGTGCAGGGTTAGCGGCAGTAGTGTAGTGTGTGCAATGTGCAGGGTTAGCGGCAGTAGTGTAGTGTGTGCGATGTGCAGGGTTAGCGGTGGTAGTGTAGTGTGTGTGATGTGCAGGGTTAGCGGCAGTAGTGTAGTGTGTGTGATGTGCAGGGTTAGCGGCAGTAGTGTAGTGTGTGTTTGGAACAAGTGTAGTGTGTGTGATGTGCAGGGTTAGCGGTGGTAGTGTGTGTGATGTGCAGGGTTAGCGGTGGTAGTGTAGTGCGTGTGGGGAATGAGTGTAGTGTAGTGTGTGCGATGTGCAGGGTTAGCGGCAGTAGTGTGTGTGATGTGCAGGGTTAGCGGCGGTAGTGTAGTGCGTGTGGGGAATGAGTGTAGTGTAGTGTGTGCGATGTGCAGGGTTAGCGGCAGTAGTGTGTGTGATGTGCAGGGTTAGCGGCAGTAGTGTAGTGTGTGCGATGTGCAGGGTTAGCGGCAGTAGTGTAGTGTGTGCGATGTGCAGGGTTAGCGGCAGTAGTGTAGTGTGTGCGATGTGCAGGGTTAGCGGCAGTAGTGTAGTGTGTGCGATGTGCAGGTTTAGCGGCAGTAGTGTAGTGTGTGTGATGTGCATGGTTAGCGGTGGTAGTGTAGTGTGTGTGATGTGCAGGGTTAGCGGTGGTAGTGTAGTGTGTGTGATGTGCAGGGTTAGCGGCAGTAGTGTAGTGTGTGTGATGTGTAGGGTTAGCGGTGGTAGTGTGTGTGATGTGCAGGGTTAGCGGCAGTAGTGTAGTGTGTGCGATGTGCAGGGTTAGCGGCAGTAGTGTAGTGTGTGTGGGGAATGAGTGTAGTGTGTGTGATGTGCAGGGTTAGCGGCAGTAGTGTAGTGTGTGCGATGTGCAGGGTTAGCGGCAGTAGTGTGTGTGATGTGCAGGGTTAGCGGTGGTAGTGTAGTGTGTGTGATGTGCAGGGTTAGCGGCAGTAGTGTAGTGTGTGTGATGTGTAGGGTTAGCGGTGGTAGTGTGTGCGATGTGCAGGATTAGCGGCAGTAGTGTAGTGTGTGTGATGTGCAGGGTTAGCGGCAGTAGCGTAGTGTGTTTGGAACGTGTGTAGTGTGTGAGATGTGCAGGGTTAGCGGTGGTAGTGTGTGTGATGTGCAGGGTTAGCGGCAGCAGTGTAGTGTGTGTGCTGGGAGCGAGTGCAGGGTTAGCGGTGGTAGTGTAATGCAGTGTAGTGTGTGAGGGGAGTCGGTGCAGGGTTAGGTGTAGTGTAATGTGTGTGGGGAGCGAGTGTAGTGTAGTGTGTGTGATGTGCAGGGCTAGCGGTGGTAGTTTAATGCAGTGTAGTGTGTGTGGGGAGCAGGTGTAGTGTGTGTGATGTGCAGGATTAGCGGCAGTAGTGTAATGCGTGTGGGGAACGAGTGTAGTGTGTGTGATGTGCAGGGTTAGCGGAGGTAGTGTAGTGTGTGATGTGCAGGGTTAGCGGTGGTAGTGTAGTGTGTGTGGGGAACGAGTGTTGTGTAGTGTGTGATGTGCAGGGTTAGCGGTGGTAGTGTAGTGTGTGTGATGTGCAGGGTTAGCGTAGGAGTGTAGTGTGTGTGGGGAGCGAGTGTAGTGTAGTGTGTGTGCTGGGAGCGAGTGCAGGGTTAGCGGTGGTAGTGTAATACAGTGTAGTGTGTGAGGGGAGTGGGTGCAGGGTTAGGTGTAGTGTAATGTGTGCTGGGAGCGAGTGTAGTGTGTGTGCTGGGAGCGAGGGCAGGGTTAGCGGTGGTAGTGTAGTGTGTGATGTGCAGGGTTAGTGGCAGTAGTGTAGTGTGTGTGATGTGCAGGGTTAGCGGCAGTAGTGTAGTGTGTGTGGGGAGCGAGTCTAGTGTGTGTGATGTGCAGGGTTAGCGGTGGTAGTGTAGTGCGTGTGATGTGCAGGGTTAGCGGTGGTAGTGTAGTGTGTGAGGGGAATGAGTGTAGTGTAGTGTGTGTGATGTGCAGGGTTAGCGGCAGTAGTGTAGTGTGTGTGTGGGGAGCGAGTGTAGTGTAGTGTGTGTGCTGGGAGCGAGTGCAGGGTTAGCGGTCGTAGTGTAATGTAATGCAGTGTAGTGTGTGAGGGGAGTGGGTGCAGGGTTAGGTGTAGTGTAGTGTGTGTGATGTGCAGGGCTAGCAGTGGTAGTTTAATGCAGTATAGTGTGTTTGGGGAACGAGTGTAGTGTGTGTGGGGAGCGAGTGTAGTGTAGTGTGTGATGTGCAGGGTTAGCTCTGGTAGTGTAGTGTGTGTGATTTGCAGGGTTAGCGTGGGAGTGTAGTGTGTGTGGGGAATGAGTGTAGTGTGCGATGTGCAGGGTTAGCGGTGGTAGTGTAGTGTGTGCGATGTGCAGGGTTAGCGGTGGTAGTGTGTGTGATGTGCAGGGTTAGCGGTGGTAGTGTAGTGTGTGTGATGTGCAGGGTTAGCGTGGGAGTGTAGTGTGTGTGGGGAGCGAGTGTAGTGTGTGTACTGGGAGCGAGTGCAGGGTTAGCGGTGGTAGTGTAATGTAATGTAGTGTAGTGTGTGCTGGGAGCAAGTGCAGGGTTAGCGGCAGTAGTGTAGTGTGTGTGAGGAATGAGTGTAGTGTGTGTGATGTGCAGGGTTAGCGGTGGTAGTGTAGTGTGTGTGATGTGCAGGGTTAGCGGTGGTAGTGTAGTGTGAGTGATGTGCAGGGTTAGCGGCAGTAGTGTGTGTGGGGAGCGAGTGTAGTAGTGTGTGTGAATTGCCAGGGTTACCGGTGGTAGTGTAATGCAGTGTAGTGTGTGTGGGGAGCAGGTGTAGTGTGTGTGATGTGCAGGGTTAGCGGCGGTAGTGTAGTGTGTGTGGGGAACGAGTGTGTGATGTGCAGGGTTAGCGGTGGTAGTGTGTGTGATGTGCAGGGTTAGCGGTGGTAGTATAGTGTGTGTGATGTGCAGGGTTAGCGGTGGTAGTATAGTGTGTGTGATGTGCAGGGTTAGCGGTGGTAGTGTAGTGTGTGTGATGTGCAGGGTTAGCGGTGGTAGTGTAATGTGTGCGATGTGCAGGGTTAGCGGTGGTAGTGTAATGTGTGCGATGTGCAGGGTTAGCGGCAGTAGTGTAGTGTGTGTGATGTGCAGGGTTAGCGGCAGTAGTGTAGTGTGTGTGGGGAACGAGTGTAGTGTGTAATTAGCAGGGTTAGCGGTGGTGTAGTGTGTGTGTGTGTGATGTGCAGGGTTAGCGTGGGAGTGTAGTGTGTGTGGGGAGCGAGTATAGTGTAGTGTGTGCTGGGAGCGAGTGCAGGGTCAGCGGTGGTAGTAATGTGTGTGGGGAGCGAGTGTAGTGTGTGTGATGTGCAGGGTTAGCGGTGGTAGTGTAGTGTGTGTGGGGAGCGAGTGTAGTGTGTGTGATGTGCAGGGTTAGCGGTGGTAGTGTAGTGTGTGTGGGGAATGAGTGTAGTGTAGTGTGTGTGATGCGCAGGGTTAGCGGCAGTAGTGTAGTGTGTGCAATGTGCAGGGTTAGCGGTGGTAGTGTAGTGTGTGCGATGTGCAGGGTTAGCGGCAGTAGTGTAGTGTGTGCGATGTGCAGGGTTAGCGGCAGTAGTGTAGTGTGTGTGATGTGTAGGGTTAGCGGCAGTAGTGTAGTGTGTGCGATGTGCAGGGTTAGCGGCAGTAGTGTAGTGTGTGCGATGTGCAGGGTTAGCGGCAGTAGTGTAGTGTGTGCGATGTGCAGGGTTAGCGGCAGTAGTGTAGTGTGTGCGATGTGCAGGTTTAGCGGCAGTAGTGTAGTGTGTGTGATGTGCATGGTTAGCGGTGGTAGTGTAGTGTGTGTGATGTGCAGGGTTAGCGGTGGTAGTGTGTGTGATGTGCAGGGTTAGCGGCAGTAGTGTAGTGTGTGTGATGTGTAGGGTTAGCGGTGGTAGTGTAGTGTGTGTGATGTGCAGGGTTAGCGGCAGTAGTGTAGTGTGTGCGATGTGCAGGGTTAGCGGCAGTAGTGTAGTGTGTGTGGGGAATGAGTGTAGTGTAGTGTGTGTGATGTGCAGGGTTAGCGGCAGTAGTGTAGTGTGTGCGATGTGCAGGGTTAGCGGCAGTAGTGTGTGTGATGTGCAGGGTTAGCGGTGGTAGTGTAGTGTGTGTGATGTGCAGGGTTAGCGGCAGTAGTGTAGTGTGTGTGATGTGCAGGGTTAGCGGTGGTAGTTTGTGCGATGTGCAGGGTTAGCGGCAGTAGTGTAGTGTGTGTGATGTGCAGGGTTAGCGGCAGTAGCGTAGTGTGTGTTTGGAACGTGTGTGAGATGTGCAGGGTTAGCGGTGGTAGTGTGTGAGATGTGCAGGGTTAGCGGTGGTAGTGTGTGTGATGTGCAGGGTTAGCGGCAGTAGTGTAGTGTGTGCGATGTGCAGGGTTAGCGGCAGTAGTGTAGTGTGTGTGCGGAGCGAGTGTAGTGTAGTGTGTGTGCTGGGAGCGAGTGCAGGGTTAGCGGTGGTAGTGTAATGCAGTGTAGTGTGTGAGGGGAGTGGGTGCAGGGTTAGGTGTAGTGTAATGTGTGTGGGGAGCGAGTGTAGTGTAGTGTGTGTGATGTGCAGGGCTAGCGGTGGTAGTTTAATGCAGTGTAGTGTGTGTGGGGAGCAGGTGTAGTGTGTGTGATGTGCAGGATTAGCGGCAGTAGTGTAATGCGTGTGGGGAACGAGTGTAGTGTGTGTGATGTGCAGGGTTAGCGGAGGTAGTGTAGTGTGTGATGTGCAAGGTTAGCGGTGGTAGTGTAGTGTGTGTGGGGAACGAGTGTAGTGTAGTGTGTGATGTGCAGGGTTAGCGGTGGTAGTGTAGTGTGTGTGATGTGCAGGGTTAGCGTAGGAGTGTAGTGTGTGTGGGGAGCGAGTGTAGTGTAGTGTGTGTGCTGGGAGCGAGTGCAGGGTTAGCGGTGGTAGTGTAATACAGTGTAGTGTGTGAGGGGAGTGGGTGCAGGGTTAGGTGTAGTGTAATGTGTGCTGGGAGCGAGTGTAGTGTAGTGTGTGTGCTGGGAGCGAGGGCAGGGTTAGCGGTGGTAGTGTAGTGTGTGTGCTGGGAGCGAGGGCAGGGTTAGCGGTGGGGTGTAGTGTGTGTGATGTGCAGGGTTAGCGGCAGTAGTGTAGTGTGTGTGATGTGCAGGGTTAGCGGCAGTAGTGTGTGTGGGGAGCGAGTCTAGTGTGTGTGATGTGCAGGGTTAGCGGTGGTAGTGTAGTGTGTGTGATGTGCAGGGTTAGCGGTGGTAGTGTAGTGTGTGAGGGGAATGAGTGTAGTGTAGTGTGTGTGATGTGCAGGGTTAGCGGCAGTAGTGTAGTGTGTGTGGGGAGCGAGTGTAGTGTAGTGTGTGTGCTGGGAGCGAGTGCAGGGTTAGCGGTCGTAGCGTAATGTAATGCAGTGTAGTGTGTGAGGGGAGTGGGTGCAGGGTTAGGTGTAGTGTAGTGTGTGTGATGTGCAGGGCTAGCAGTGGTAGTTTATTGCAGTATAGTGTGTTTGGGGAACGAGTGTAGTGTGTGTGGGGAGCGAGTGTAGTGTAGTGTGTGATGTGCAGGGTTAGCTCTGGTAGTGTAGTATGTGTGATGTGCAGGGTTAGCGGTGGTAGTGTAGTGTGTGTGGGGAAGGAGTGTAGTGTAGTGTGTGATGTGCAGGGTTAGCGGTGGTAGTGTAGTGTGTGTGATGTGCAGGGTTAGCGGCAGTAGTGTAGTGTGTGTGATGTGCAGGGTTAGTGTGGGGAATGAGTGTAGTGTTGTGTGCGATGTGCAGGGTTAGCGGTGGTAGTGTAGTGTGTGATGTGCAGGGTTAGCGGTGGTAGTGTGTGTGATGTGCAGGGTTAGCGGTGGTAGTGTAGTGTGTGTGATTTGCAGGGTTAGCGTGGGAGTGTAGTGTGTGTGGGGAGCGAGTGTAGTGTGTTATGTGCAGGGTTAGCGGTGGTAGTGTAGTGTGTGTGATGTGCAGGGTTAGCGGCAGTAGTGTGTGTGGGGAATGAGTGTAGTGTTGTATGCGATGTGCAGGGTTAGCGGTGGAAGTGTAGTGTGTGCGATGTGCAGGGTTAGCGGTGGTAGTGTGTGTGATGTGCAGGGTTAGCGGTGGTAGTGTAGTGTGTGTGATGTGCAGGGTTAGCGTGGGAGTGTAGTGTAGTGTGTGTACTGGGAGCGAGTGCAGGGTTAGCGGTGGTAGTGTAATGTAATGTAGTGTAGTGTGTGCTGGGAGCAAGTGCAGGGTTAGCGGCAGTAGTGTAGTGTGTGTGAGGAATGAGTGTAGTGTGTGTGATGTGCAGGGTTAGCGGTGGTAGTGTAGTGTGTGTGATGTGCAGGGTTAGCGGTGGTAGTGTAGTGTGAGTGATGTGCAGGGTTAGCGGCAGTAGTGTGTGTGGGGAGCGAGTGTAGTATAGTGTGTGTGAATTGCCAGGGTTACCGGTGGTAGTGTAATGCAGTGTAGTGTGTGTGGGGAGCAGGTGTAGTGTGTGTGATGTGCAGGGTTAGCGGCTGTAGTGTAGTGTGTGTGGGAAACGAGTGTGTGATGTGCAGGGTTAGCGGTGGTAGTGTGTGTGATGTGCAGGGTTAGCGGTGGTAGTATAGTGTGTGTGACGTGCAGGGTTAGCGGTGGTAGTATAGTGTGTGTGATGTGCAGGGTTAGCGGTGGTAGTGTAGTGTGTGTGATGTGCAGAGTTAGCGGCAGTAGTGTAGTGTGTGTGGGGAATGAGAGTAGTGTAGTGTGTGATGTGCAGGGTTAGCGGTGGTAGTGTAATGTGTGCGATGTGCAGGGTTAGCGGCAGTAGTGTAGTGTGTGTGATGTGCAGGGTTAGCGGCAGTAGTGTAGTGTGTGTGGGGAACGAGTGTAGTGTGTAATTAGCAGGGTTAGCGGTGGTGTAGTGTGTGTGATGTGCAGGGTTAGCGTGGGAGTGTAGTGTGTGTGGGGAGCGAGTATAGTGTAGTGTGTGCTGGGAGCGAGTGCAGGGTCAGCGGTGGTAGTAATGTGTGTGGGGAGCGAGTGTAGTGTGTGATGTGCAGGGTTAGCGGTGGTAGTGTAGTGTGTGTGGGGAGCGAGTGTAGTGTGTGTGATGTGCAGGGTTAGCGGTGGTAGTGTAGTGTGTGTGGGGAATGAGTGTAGTGTAGTGTGTGTGATGCGCAGGGTTAGCGGCAGTAGTGTAGTGTGTGTGATGTGCAGGGTTAGCGGTGGTAGTGTAGTGTGTGGGATGTGCAGGGTTAGCGGTGGTAGTGTAGTGTTTGTGATGTGCAGGGTTAGCGGTGGTAGTGTAGTGTGTGCGATGTGCAGGGTTAGCGGTGGTAGTGTAGTGTGTGTGATGTGCAGGGTTAGCGGTGGTAGTGTAGTGTGTGCGATGTGCAGGGTTAGCGGTGGTAGTGTAGTGTGTGCGATGTGCAGGGTTAGCGGTGGTAGTGTAGTGTGTGCGATGTGCAGGGTTAGCGGCGGTAGTGTAGTGTATGTGATGTGCAGGGTTAGCGGCAGTAGTGTAGTGTGTCTGGGGAATGAGTGTAGTGTAGTGTGTGCAATGTGCAGGGTTAGCGGCAGTAGTGTAGTGTGTGTGATGTGCAGGGTTAGCGGCAGTAGTGTAGTGTGTGTTTGGAATGAGTGTAGTGTGTGTGATGTGCAGGGTTAGCGGTGGTAGTGTGTGTGATGTGCAGGGTTAGCGGCAGTAGTGTAGTGTGTGTGTGGGGAATGAGTGTAGTGTGTGATATGCAGGGTTAGCGGCAGTAGTGTAGTGTGTGTGGGGAGCGAGCGAGTGTAGTGTGTGTGCTGGGAGCGAGTGCTGGGTTAGCGGTGGTAGTATAATACAGTGTAGTGTGTGAGGGGAGTGGGTGCAGGGTTAGGTGTAGTGTGTGTGATGTGCAGGGCTAGCAGTGGTAGTTTAATGCAGTGTGTTTGGGGAACGAGTGTAGTGTGTGTGGGGAGCGAGTGTAGTGTGTGTGATGTGCAGGGCTAGCGGTGGTAGTGTAGTATGTGTGATGTGCAGGGTTAGCGGTGGTAGTGTAGTGTGTGTGGGGAACGAGTGTAGTGTAGTGTGTGATGTGCAGGGTTAGCGGTGGTACTGTAGTTTGTGTGATGTGCGGGTTTAGCGTGGGAGTGTAGTGTGTGTGGGGAGCGAGTGTAGTGTAGTGTGTGTGCTGAGAGCGAGTGCAGGGTTAGCGGTGGTAGTGTGTGTGATGTGCAGGGTTAGCGTGGGAGTGTAGTGTGTGTGGGGAGCGAGTGTAGTGTAGTGTGTGTACTGGGAGCGAGTGCAGGGTTAGCGGTGGTAGTGTAATGTAATGTAGTGTAGTGTGTGCTGGGAGCAAGTGCAGGGTTAGCGGCAGTAGTGTAGTGTGTGTGAGGAATGAGTGTAGTGTGTGTGATGTGCAGGGTTAGCGGTGGTAGTGTAGTGTGTGTGATGTGCAGGGTTAGCGGTGGTAGTGTAGTGTGAGTGATGTGCAGTGTTAGCGGCAGTAGTGTGTGTGGGGAGCGAGTGTAGTATAGTGTGTGTGAATTGCCAGGGTTACCGGTGGTAGTGTAATGCAGTGTAGTGTGTGTGGGGAGCAGGTGTAGTGTGTGTGATGTGCAGGGTTAGCGGCTGTAGTGTAGTGTGTGTGGGGAACGAGTGTGTAATGTGCAGGGTTAGCGGTGGTAGTGTGTGTGATGTGCAGGGTTAGCGGTGGTAGTATAAACCTTCTATCGGATGAGGTGTTGTCATGTGTGCAAACCACTTATCATACTAACATAAAATAAAGACACTGAGACGTGGATTTGGCAGATAACTTGATGGCGATTTATTGGAGCAATAATAATTATTATTTATTTAAGGATGTATGGTGGCAAAGAAAGGACGGCCAGAAATCAGCCAGATCTGCTATGCCCACACACAAACAACAAAAGGCATAGCAGGCGTAGATCGCCCAGAGTGCATACACATAACCATGTAACTCATATCATCAACAAAAGGTAACGCTCACCCCCATCTTGACTTCCCACCCGTTTAGGTGGTGATACTGCCCCCCGTTAGGTTGGTACAGCCAACTACCAGTCAACGAAGGGAGCGCCCTTAAATCATAATTGCACCCGGACTGGCGACCTGCCGTTCTTTCCCGCCACCCAAAACCAAACCCACAACATACCAAAATTTATAGGGGAGGGAGGGTGGGGAATCTGGAACAAAGAGGGTTTGGCCCACACTTTTATCCCACTATATAATGTTCCTGTTACAAACCCGCCCCTACTTGCCATAGGCTAACTCCCACAAGTAATTTGCATACATGCCTGCCCCCATCCTAGAGGTTTAAAACACCTCTTTTCTTATGCAATCTTTCGGTTTCTCTAAACCTTCTATCGGATGAGGTGTTGTCATGTGTGCAAACCACTTATCATACTAACATAAAATAAAGACACTGAGACGTGGATTTGGCAGATAACTTGATGGCGATTTATTGGAGCAATAATAATTATTATTTATTTAAGGATGTATGGTGGCAAAGAAAGGACGGCCAGAAATCAGCCAGATCTGCTATGCCCACACACAAACAACAAAAGGCATAGCAGGCGTAGATCGCCCAGAGTGCATACACATAACCATGTAACTCATATCATCAACAAAAGGTAACGCTCACCCCCATCTTGACTTCCCACCCGTTTAGGTGGTGATACTGCCCCCCGTTAGGTTGGTACAGCCAACTACCAGTCAACGAAGGGAGCGCCCTTAAATCATAATTGCACCCGGACTGGCGACCTGCCGTTCTTTCCCGCCACAGCAAGGTTCAGCTTATAGAACCGCCGCAACGCCACCATACCAAGTACTACCCCAATAACGCCAACTCCTCAAAAAGATCCCCAATAAACAATGACACACCCTCCTCTGTTAAATGAACTCCATCAGGTCTATACATATAACTAAATCGAAATTGAATGTTATTATGGTAAATGAAACGGCCATAATTGGCCATCACAAATTTGGCAACTGCGAAATTAAGTTTCTTCCTAGCTTCGTCATTAGCAGGAAAACTCCTAACCCCACGCCAGACCTGTCGAGGTACAATGCAAGACCAAATTAATTTACACAAGGGCCAGGCCGATAGCACCCTCGCCAAATCGTTGACAATATCAACTCGTAATTCTACAGTGGACCTCTGCCCTAAGTCGTTGCCTCCTAAATAAGCCACCAAAATACGTGGCCTACCAAAAAGCCTTGCATACTCTAACAGTTTAGGACAAAAGGAATGCCATCTCATACCTCTGGAACCTATGCAACGGACCCTAGCTGAATATTCAAAAATTGGAGCTTGATCTGAACTCAAACCTAGCAGCCCAGAAAATATATGAGTGGCCTATAACCCAAATTTCCTGCGTGTCAAAGAGCAATCCTAAAGGTGGAGGAAAGCAGTAAATAAAAAATTAGTAATTGTCATAAAACAATAAAATTTTATGGTGTATTAGTGGGATCTGATAGAACATAAGTGAGTATCTGCCAAAAAGAAAAATTTTCTATTGGTCGCCGACTTTACTATTTGAAGTGGCTGAGACAAACAGAAGACACAAAGGGGAAGAATGGGTGGGGGGGAATTGGGAAAAAACAGGTGAACTCGGCAAGAGGTAAAATAAAAACCTGCTGAGGGATGGACTATGGCCTAATTAAATGATTGAGAATAGCCGAATTGAATCCGTCAGTTCAGGTAAAAATTGTAAAATCCCTCAAGACTCCCATTGCCAGCAATGGCGAGTAGCTAATCCCGAGTAGGACGGACAGGGGTAACAGACAAGACAGGACAGTACATGAGACAAGACAAAAACCAGGCAAGCATAAAATATAAACGTAACCGGAACAGACTGTGAAATGACTTTAAAACAAAGGGCCTTCACGCCTAGGTCGAATGTAACCTTTATAACTATCCGATTTCCAACGTCCTAGGGCCTTAATTTCTGATGCCGAGAAACCCGCAGCTGCCGCCGAAGTTGCGGCTCCGATCAGAAACGAGTGTGTACCAAAATCTTGAGGCGGGAGGCCTAAAACTGATACACACCTCTTCAAAAACCAACCAAACTGGTATTTGGTAAGCGGAGTCCTGTCCATATGCATGAGTCATGAACCAGGAACATCCGGCCGCAATAACTCATACCGCATAGCTAGTGCCACGGGGCAGATCTGTTCGTACCTAGATGGACCCAACGAGATCCACCCACCCCTACCAGTCTGGTCGGTCTTTGACCGCAGAATCCTACAGAGAACAGACCTCTCACTGATCAGGATATCCGAGAGGAGCATGGCGGCATCAACCCATTTGGATGATGCCACCAGCTCCGATACCCTCAAGGTGCCGTGAAAAGCCTCTGAAAACACCACTTGAATCAGGACCGCCTCATACGCAGTAAGAGCCACTCCGAGAACCGCCCCTAATACTGCCGGAAGCAGATGAGCGTCCACAGGTCTCCTAAGGTCAGCTACTGGCCGGGAGACCCGTGCCCAACCCTTTAAAGCCTTCACAATCAGAAAACTTTTAGTAAAGTCAGGTTGGCCCTTCAATTTACAATAAAATGCAATGCCCCCCAAAGAGCGCGCAACAGAAGCCCTGGATCTGCCAGCCAAATGGAGACTCCAAATAAAAGAAAGCATCGAACGATGCTGACTCTTACCTGCCTGTTTGCTGCTACGGGAATAATCTTCCCATACATTCCATGCCTGCCGATATGCTCGCAACGTGGAGGGGGCTAAAGACTGTTCTGCTAAGCCCTCCATGCCGGCTCGATCACCTGCCAAACATAAGAGGGGCAAAGCACAACGTCAGCACCAGGGGCCACAGATCGGGACCTAGCCCACTGGAAACGTGATAACGCATCGTCTATCTCATTCTCCACCCCAGGAACGTGTCTTGCCTTAAACATGATGTTACAGCGCAAACATGTGAGCACAGCTGCGCTAGCAAGCGCAAAACCAGCAGGGAAGCCGCATGTTGCTATTTGTATCGCATGGACCACGCCCAGGTTGTCACACCTGATAATGATGCTGCGATTGCGTAACCATTCCCCCCAGATTTCCAAGGAAACCATTATGGGAAAGAGTTTGAGAAGGAGTAAGTCCTTAGACAAACCCTTTCCCACCCATTCTTCCAGCCAACGGCCAACGCACCAGGAGCCATCAAGGTAACATCCGAACCCTGTGGTGCCTGCTGCGTCGGTGAACAGCTGCAGCCGCAAATTGTCAGCGGCTGGAGACATCCACAACCGAACGCCATTAAAATCCCGAAGAAACGAGACCCAGACAGAGAGGTCCTGCTTAATCTCTGAGGATAAACGTAGCAAATGTCTCGGTTAGTGACACCAGCCGTGGCCCTTTCCAATTTACGTGAAAAAGCTCTGCCCATTGGAATTACTTTACAGGCCCAGGAGGGATTGCGCCTGCCGCAGGGTAATTCTACTGGAAGCCGTGCATTCCGCTATGGCATTACGCAACTTGACAGGCTTATCGAGAGGAATGCGACAAGAACCCGCTGAGGTACAGATCTCGATACCCAGGAATGACAAGGGGAAGGGCCCTCCGTTTTGTCCGCAGCAACGGGAACTCCAAATGAAAAAACAGCGCTCGTAAAGAAAACAAAAGATAACTGCATCTGCCTGAACCGGAAGGGCCGACACACAGAAAGTCATCGAGATAGTGGGCTATTCCATGACTACCGCAAAAATTAAATAAATAAATTCCGCGCACCAGTGTAGGAAGGTGCTAAAATGCTCGAAAAACGCACAGGACACAGAACACCCCATAGGCAAGCATTTGTCTATGCAATATCCGTTGTCCAAGCTAAAAACCCATAAACTGGAATGACTCTGGGTGCAAAGGAAGTAGACGAAAAGCTGACTCAACATCTATCTTAGCCATCAGTGCGCCCGGACCATAACACCTAATGACATCCAAAGCATCGTCAAAAGACTGGTACACCACCGAGGAAACCTCAACTGGTATGGCAAAATTTACTGACGAGCCTGGCGGATAAGACAGATGTTGCATGAGCCTGTATTTTCCTGGAATTTTCTTGGGAACCACTCCCACCGGGGAATTCACAAGATCCCTAATGGGGGTTCTGCAAAAGGCCCTGCAATGCGCCTGACGCTAACCTCGCCAGCCACTTTTTCCCTAAGAATGTGAGGCAATTCAAAGGCAGACTTCAAATTTCTAGGCGAATATGTGTCGACATCCCTGCAAATAGGTAAACGAAAACCAAAACTGAAGCCTTTTAACGAAAATTCTGCGTCCTGCAGAACCGGGTACCAACTCAACCATTTTGCTATCGCTGTGACACGGACAGGGGATGGAACTTTACTTAGCACTTGTGCCTTTTGCTGGCTGTGCAGGCTGCTGCTGGGCACCCCCCTTGAAACACTTGGCAACTGGGTGATTGCCACCACATCGCAAGCAGAGGTGACGAAAATGACATTTTCGTCCCTGCGTACAGGTGGAATTATTAAAGGCGAAGCATTTTCCCCAGACGCCTGCTGTTAGCCCTGACGAACTGAACTAGCTGCTTTGCTCGCGTTGTACCCCTCATAGGCAGGACGCGAAGGCTGCGTGACCTCCAGCAATGTATATTTGTCGAAGTAGGAGCATAGCTGAGAATGGAGCTTCCCGGTGATAGCTGCTTGGGGCAGTGATTGCAATAATAAGCTGTGCACACTGTAGAAATTCACTGTAGCACATGTATTCTGTCTATTTTGTAAGTTAAATGCTCAGAATACAGTATATAATACAATCTCCTCTATTGACTGATAATATGATTCAAAGGAGATAAAAGCTAGATCTAAGGTGCCATACATAAATAAAGCAGTGTCAAAGCCATTACCCCTTACTGTCAGATAACGCATCACTAAAGCATTCTATTCCCCCAATGATACCTCAATGCCCAGCATAATACTGACACTGTTTGCTGCAACTGTTTTCTACCATTAAGAGGGCATAATCAGCACTTAGACCATCTATAAAATACATCATACGAATGTACTGAATGATATAATTCTGGCATATACAGGACCAGCAAACACAGTAAGTAATTATATGTAGAAGTAGAGCCATCCTGTCTGAGCTGAATCTTTTTATTTCATGTGCCGGCTCCTTTACAGATCATATGAGCAAGTTGGGGAATCTGGGGGAGGGCAGAAAAAGAAACCATGCACTGTCCTGGACATAGATGCACAGATTGGTCCCCTTATGTACTGGATGGTGTATTATCCAGTATTAATAATTGATCCAATAGGTGATCCATATCAGTGCACCCCGTACAGTGCATGTTTTCCAGATCTAGTTGGTGCACAACAATATTCATTACTGGCTTTTTAACTTTTTCTACTGGCTGACACATTTAAAAGATCAACAGGGACTGTAGTGCTAGTTATTTCATTTGTGACACTGAGGGGATCCTAAAAAACATGCAACTTTAGTATTATATGCTATTTCTATTGTAGTCATCATGGTGTGTGCTGAGGGGGGGTTCAGGCAAGGCACTCATAAACCCCTCCTGCATTTGCCTATGGTGCTGGCCACTGCAGCCACAAAGATGATATTGACCAGGGGCATTAAGGACTGAAGGGAAGCACCCCTCCCCCGCACTGGCACACCTTCCACAAAGCTGCTGCAGCAGCCTGAGGGGGGATAGAACTATCAATAGGGGAACCACACCTGCAGCTCCTAATAACATGGGGGCACTGTGGAGCCAGGGACCAGGGTCTGGGGAGGCTCATTACTAGGCAGGACATAGCTACACCCACCCCCAGCAGAACAAGAAATCAGAAAAGACAGTGATTGAGGACAGAAAGGAAAAGTAAAAGCAATGATATGAAGTAAATGAAAAGAGACTAAATACAATAAGGAAAAGGAGGAGAGAAGAAGAGAAGAAGGAGAAGCACTAAGAGAGTTTTATTAAGGAAAATGACAACTGACAAAATGCACTTCCCTGTCCTGGAGGAATCTGGAACAAAGAGGCTTTGGCCCACACTTTTATCCCACTATATAATGTTCCTGTTACAAACCCGCCCCTGCTTGCCATAGGCTAACTCCCACAAGTAATTTGCATACATGCCTGCCCCCATCCTAGAGGTTTAAAACACCTCTTTTCTTATGCAATCTTTTGGTTTCTCTAGTGTGTGTGATGTGCAGGGTTAGCGGTGGTAGTATAGTGTGTGTGATGTGCAGGGTTAGCGGTGGTAGTATAGTGTGTGTGATGTGCAGGGTTAGCGGTGGTAGTGTAGTGTGTGTGATGTGCAGAGTTAGCGGCAGTAGTGTAGTGTGTGTGGGGAATGAGTGTAGTGTGTGATGTGCAGGGTTAGCGGTGGTAGTGTAATGTGTGCGATGTGCAGGGTTAGCGGCAGTAGTGTAGTGTGTGTGATGTGCAGGGTTAGCGGTGGTAGTATAGTGTGTGTGATGTGCAGGGTTAGCGGTGGTAGTATAGTGTGTGTGATGTGCAGGGTTAGCGGTGGTAGTGTAGTGTGTGTGATGTGCAGAGTTAGCGGCAGTAGTGTAGTGTGTGTGGGGAATGAGTGTAGTGTGTGATGTGCAGGGTTAGCGGTGGTAGTGTAATGTGTGCGATGTGCAGGGTTAGCGGCAGTAGTGTAGTGTGTGTGATGTGCAGGGTTAGCGGCAGTAGTGTAGTGTGTGTGGGGAACGAGTGTAGTGTGTAATTAGCAGGGTTAGCGGTGGTGTAGTGTGTGTGATGTGCAGGGTTAGCGTGGGAGTGTAGTGTGTGTGGGGAGCGAGTATAGTGTAGTGTGTGCTGGGAGCGAGTGCAGGGTCAGCGGTGGTAGTAATGTGTGTGGGGAGCGAGTGTAGTGTGTGTGATGTGCAGGGTTAGCGGTGGTAGTGTAGTGTGTGTGGGGAGCGAGTGTAGTGTGTGTGATGTGCAGGGTTAGCGGTGGTAGTGTAGTGTGTGTGGGGAATGAGTGTAGTGTAGTGTGTGTGATGCGCAGGGTTAGCGGCAGTAGTGTAGTGTGTGTGATGTGCAGGGTTAGCGGTGGTAGTGTAGTGTGTGGGATGTGCAGGGTTAGCGGTGGTAGTGTAGTGTTTGTGATGTGCAGGGTTAGCGGTGGTAGTGTAGTGTGTGCGATGTGCAGGGTTAGCGGTGGTAGTGTAGTGTGTGTGATGTGCAGGGTTAGCGGTGGTAGTGTAGTGTGTGTGATGTGCAGGGTTAGCGGTGGTAGTGTAGTGTGTGCGATGTGCAGGGTTAGCGGTGGTAGTGTAGTGTGTGCGATGTGCAGGGTTAGCGGCGGTAGTGTAGTGTATGTGATGTGCAGGGTTAGCGGCAGTAGTGTAGTGTGTCTGGGGAATGAGTGTAGTGTAGTGTGTGCAATGTGCAGGGTTAGCGGCAGTAGTGTAGTGTGTGTGATGTGCAGGGTTAGCGGCAGTAGTGTAGTGTGTGTTTGGAATGAGTGTAGTGTGTGTGATGTGCAGGGTTAGCGGTGGTAGTGTGTGTGATGTGCAGGGTTAGCGGCAGTAGTGTAGTGTGTGTGGGGAATGAGTGTAGTGTGTGATATGCAGGGTTAGCGGCAGTAGTGTAGTGTGTGTGGGGAGCGAGCGAGTGTAGTGTGTGTGCTGGGAGCGAGTGTTGGGTTAGCGGTGGTAGTATAATACAGTGTAGTGTGTGAGGGGAGTGGGTGCAGGGTTAGGTGTAGTGTAGTGTGTGTGATGTGCAGGGCTAGCAGTGGTAGTTTAATGCAGTGTAGTGTGTTTGGGGAACGAGTGTAGTGTGTGTGGGGAGCGAGTGTAGTGTGTGTGATGTGCAGGGCTAGCGGTGGTAGTGTAGTATGTGTGATGTGCAGGGTTAGCGGTGGTAGTGTAGTGTGTGTGGGGAACGAGTGTAGTGTAGTGTGTGATGTGCAGGGTTAGCGGTGGTAGTGTAGTATGTGTGATGTGCAGGGTTAGCGGCAGTAGTGTAGTGTGTGTTTGGAATGAGTGTAGTGTGTGTGATGTGCAGGGTTAGCGGTGGTAGTGTGTGTGATGTGCAGGGTTAGCGGCAGTAGTGTAGTGTGTGTGTGGGGAATGAGTGTAGTGTGTGATATGCAGGGTTAGCGGCAGTAGTGTAGTGTGTGTGGGGAGCGAGTGTAGTGTAGTGTGTGTGCTGAGAGCGAGTGCAGGATTAGTGGTGGTAGTGTAATGTAATGCAGTGTAGTGTGTGAGGGGAGTGGGTGCAGGGTTAGGTGTAGTGTAGTGTGTGTGATGTGCAGGGCTAGCAGTGGTAGTTTAATGCAGTGTAGTGTGTTTGGGGAACGAGTGTAGTGTGTGTGGGGAGCGAGTGTAGTGTGTGTGATGTGCAGGGCTAGCGGTGGTAGTGTAGTATGTGTGATGTGCAGGGTTAGCGGTGGTAGTGTAGTGTGTGTGGGGAACGAGTGTAGTGTAGTGTGTGTGGGGAACGAGTGTAGTGTAGTGTGTGATGTGCAGGGTTAGCGGTGGTACTGTAGTTTGTGTGATGTGCGGGTTTAGCGTGGGAGTGTAGTGTGTGCTGGGAGCGAGTGTAGTGTGTGTGCTGGGAGCGAGTGCAGGGTTAGCGGTGGTAGTGTAGTGTGTGTGGGGAGCGAGTGTAGTGTGTGTGATGTGCAGGGTTAGCGGCAGTAGTGTGTGTGGGGAGCGAGTCTAGTGTGTGTGATGTGCAGGGTTAGCGGTGGTAGTGTAGTGTGTGTGGGGAATGAGTGTAGTGTAGTGTGTGTGATGTGCAGGGTTAGCGGCAGTAGTGTAGTGTGTGCTGGGAGCGAGTGCAGGGTTAGCGGTGGTAGTGTTATGCAGTGTAGTGTGTGAGGGGAGTGGGTGCAGGGTTAGGTGTAGTGTGTGTGATGTGCAGGGCTAGCGTGGTAGTTTAATGCAGTGTAGTGTGTTTGGGGGAACGAGTGTAGTGTGTGTGGGGAGCGAGTGTAGTGTAGTGTGTGATGTGCAGGGTTAGCGGTGGTAGTGTAGTGTGTGTGATGTGCAGGGTTAGCGGCAGTAGTGTAGTGTGTGTGGGGAATGAGTGTAGTGTTGTGTGCGATGTGCAGGGTTAGCGGTGATAGTGTAGTGTGTGTGATGTGCAGGGTTAGCGGTGGTAGTGTGTGTGATGTGCAGGGTTAGCGGTGGTAGTGTAGTGTGTGTGATGTGCAGGGTTAGCGTGGCAGTGTACTGTGTGTGGGGAATGAGTGTAGTGTAGTGTGTGCAATGTGCAGGGTTAGCGGCAGTAGTGTAGTGTGTGTGATGTGCAGGGTTAGCGGCAGTAGTGTAGTGTGTGTTTGGAACGAGTGTAGTGTGTGTGATGTGCAGGGTTAGCGGTGGTAGTGTGTGTGATGTGCAGGGTTAGCGGCAGTAGTGTAGTGTGTGTGTGGGGAATGAGTGTAGTGTGTGATGTGCAGGGTTAGCGGTGGTAGTGTTATACAGTGTAGTGTGTGAGGGGAGAGGGTGCAGGGTTAGGTGTAGTGTAATGTGTGTGGGGAGCGAGTGTAGTGTAGTGTGTGTGATGTGCAGGGCTAGCGGTGGTAGTTTAATGCTGTGTAGTGTGTTTGGGGAACGAGTGTACTGTGTGTGGGAAGCGAGTGTAGTGTAGTGTGTGTGATGTGCAGGGTTCGCGGTGGTAGTGTAGTATGTGTGATGTGCAGGGTTAGCGGTGGTAGTGTAGTGTGTGTGGGGAACGAGTGTAGTGTAGTGTGTGATGTGCAGGGTTAGCGGTGGTACTGTAGTTTGTGTGATGAGCAGGGTTAGCGTGGGAGTGTAGTGTGTGTGGGGAGCGTGTGTAGTGTAGTGTATGTGCTGAGAGCGAGTGCAGGGTTAGCGGTGGTTGTGTA
Organism: Taudactylus pleione; assembly: GCA_031769625.1. Classification (NCBI taxonomy): domain Eukaryota; kingdom Metazoa; phylum Chordata; class Amphibia; order Anura; family Myobatrachidae; genus Taudactylus; species Taudactylus pleione. The sequence goes on from JAUIMM010000883.1 coordinate 2,358,284, forward strand.
ATGTAATGCAGTGTAGTGTGTGAGGGGAGTGGGTGCAGGGTTAGGTGTAGTGTAGTGTGTGCTGGGAGCGAGTGTAGTGTAGAGTGTGTGCTGGGAGCGAGTGCAGGGTTAGCGGTGGTAGTGTAATGTGTGTGGGGAGCGAGTGTAGTGTGTGTGATGTGCAGGGTTAGCGGTGGTAGTGTAGTGTGTGTGGGGAGCGAGTGTAGTGTGTGTGATGTGCATGGTTAGCGGTGGTAGTGTAGTGTGTGTGGGGAGCGAGTGTAGTGTGTGTGATGTGCATGGTTAGCGGTGGTAGTGTAGTGTGTGTGGGGAATGAGTGTAGTGTAGTGTGTGTGATGTGCAGGGTTAGCGGCAGTAGTGTAGTGTGTGTGGGGAGCGAGTGTAGTGTAGTGTGTGTGCTGGGAGCGAGTGCAGGGTTAGCGGTGGTAGTGTAATGCAGTGTAGTGTGTGAGGGGAGTGGATGCAGGGTTAGGTGTAGTGAAATGTGTGTGGGGAGCGAGTGTAGTGTAGTGTGTGTGATATGCAGGGCTAGCGGTGGTAGTTTAATGCAGTTAAGTGTGTTTGGGGAACGAGTGTAGTGTGTGTGATGTGCAGGGTTAGCGGTGGTAGTGTAATGTAGTGTAGTGTGTGTGGGGAGCAGGGTTAGCGGCGGTAGTGTAGTGTGTGATGTGCAGGGTTAGCGGCAGTAGTGTAGTGTGTGTGGTGAACGAGTGTAGTGTGTGTGATGTGCAGGGTTAGCGGTGGGAGTGTAGTGTGTGCTGGGAGCGAGTGCAGGGTTAGCGGTGGTAGTGTAATGCAGTGTAGTGCGTGAGGGGAGTGGGTGCAGGGTTAGGTGTAGTGTGTGCAGGGTTAGGTGTAGTGTGTGCTGGGAGCGAGTGCAGGGTTAGCGGCGGTACTGTAATGTGTGTGGGGAGCGAGTGTAGTGTAGTGTGTGTGATGTGCAGGGTTAGCGGTGGTAGTGTAATGTGTGTGGGGAACTAGTGTAGTGTGTGTGATGTGCAGGGCTAGCGGCGGTAGTGTAGTGTGTGTGGGGAGCGAGTGTAGTGTAGTGTGTGTGATGTGCAGGGTTAGCAGCGGTAGTGTAGTGTGTGTGGGGAACGAGTGTGTGATGTGCAGGGTTAGCGGTGGTAGTTTAGTGTGTGTGATGTGCAGGGTTAGCGGTGGTAGTGTAGTGTGTGATGTGCAGGGTTAGCGGTGGTAGTTTAGTGTGTGTGATGTGCAGGGTTAGCGGTGGTAGTGTAGTGTGTGTGATGTGCAGGGTTATCGGCAGTAGTGTAGTGTGTGTGGGGAACGAGTGTAGTGTAGTGTGTGATGTGCATGGTTAGCGGTGGTAGTGTAGTGTGTGTGATGTGTAGGGTTAGCGGTGGTGGTAGTGTAGTGTGTGTGATGTGCAGGGTTAGCGGTGGTAGTGTAGTGTGTGTGATGTGCAGGGTTAGCGGCAGTAGTGTAGTGTGTGCGATGTGCAGGGTTAGCGGCAGTAGTGTAGTGTGTGTGGGGAATGAGTGTAGTGTAGTGTGTGTGATGTGCAGGGTTAGCGGCAGTAGTGTAGTGTGTGCGATGTGCAGGGTTAGCGGCAGTAGTGTAGTGTGTGTGGGGAATGAGTGTAGTGTAGTGTGTGTGATGTGCAGGGTTAGCGGCAGTAGTGTAGTGTGTGCGATGTGCAGGGTTAGCGGCAGTAGTGTGTGTGATGTGCAGGGTTAGCGGTGGTAGTGTAGTGTGTGTGATGTGCAGGGTTAGCGACAGTAGTGTAGTGTGTGTGATGTGCAGGGTTAGCGGTGGTAGTTTGTGCGATGTGCAGGGTTAGTGGCAGTAGTGTAGTGTGTGTGATGTGCAGGGTTAGCGGCAGTAGCGTAGTGTGTGTTTGGAACGTGTGTGAGATGTGCAGGGTTAGCGGTGGTAGTGTGTGAGATGTGCAGGGTTAGCGGTGGTAGTGTGTGTGATGTGCAGGGTTAGCGGCAGTAGTGTAGTGTGTGCGATGTGCAGGGTTAGCGGCAGTAGTGTAGTGTGTGTGCGGAGCGAGTGTAGTGTAGTGTGTGTGCTGGGAGCGAGTGCAGGGTTAGCGGTGGTAGTGTAATGCAGTGTAGTGTGTGAGGGGAGTGGGTGCAGGGTTAGGTGTAGTGTAATGTGTGTGGGGAGCGAGTGTAGTGTAGTGTGTGTGATGTGCAGGGCTAGCGGTGGTAGTTTAATGCAGTGTAGTGTGTGTGGGGAGCAGGTGTAGTGTGTGTGATGTGCAGGATTAGCGGCAGTAGTGTAATGCGTGTGGGGAACGAGTGTAGTGTGTGTGATGTGCAGGGTTAGCGGAGGTAGTGTAGTGTGTGATGTGCAAGGTTAGCGGTGGTAGTGTAGTGTGTGTGGGGAACGAGTGTAGTGTAGTGTGTGATGTGCAGGGTTAGCGGTGGTAGTGTAGTGTGTGTGATGTGCAGGGTTAGCGTAGGAGTGTAGTGTGTGTGGGGAGCGAGTGTAGTGTAGTGTGTGTGCTGGGAGCGAGTGCAGGGTTAGCGGTGGTAGTGTAATACAGTGTAGTGTGTGAGGGGAGTGGGTGCAGGGTTAGGTGTAGAGTAATGTGTGCTGGGAGCGAGTGTAGTGTAGTGTGTGTGCTGGGAGCGAGGGCAGGGTTAGCGGTGGTAGTGTAGTGTAGTGTGTGTGCTGGGAGCGAGGGCAGGGTTAGCGGTGATAGTGTAGTGTGTGTGGTGAGCGAGTGTAGTGTGTGTGATGTGCAGGGTTAGCGGCAGTAGTGTAGTGTGTGTGATGTGCAGGGTTAGCGGCAGTAGTGTGTGTGGGGAGCGAGTCTAGTGTGTGTGATGTGCAGGGTTAGCGGTGGTAGTGTAGTGTGTGTGATGTGCAGGGTTAGCGGTGGTAGTGTAGTGTGTGAGGGGAATGAGTGTAGTGTAGTGTGTGTGATGTGCAGGGTTAGCGGCAGTAGTGTAGTGTGTGTGGGGAGCGAGTGTAGTGTAGTGTGTGTGCTGGGAGCGAGTGCAGGGTTAGCGGTCGTAGTGTAATGTAATGCAGTGTAGTGTGTGAGGGGAGTGGGTGCAGGGTTAGGTGTAGTGTAGTGTGTGTGATGTGCAGGGCTAGCAGTGGTAGTTTATTGCAGTATAGTGTGTTTGGGGAACGAGTGTAGTGTGTGTGGGGAGCGAGTGTAGTGTAGTGTGTGATGTGCAGGGTTAGCTCTGGTAGTGTAGTATGTGTGATGTGCAGGGTTAGCGGTGGTAGTGTAGTGTGTGTGGGGAAGGAGTGTAGTGTAGTGTGTGATGTGTAGGGTTAGCGGTGGTAGTGTAGTGTGTGTGATGTGCAGGGTTAGCGGCAGTAGTGTAGTGTGTGCGATGTGCAGGGTTAGCGGCAGTAGTGTAGTGTGTGTGGGGAATGAGTGTAGTGTAGTGTGTGTGATGTGCAGGGTTAGCGGCAGTAGTGTAGTGTGTGCGATGTGCAGGGTTAGCGGCAGTAGTGTGTGTGATGTGCAGGGTTAGCGGTGGTAGTGTAGTGTGTGTGATGTGCAGGGTTAGCGGCAGTAGTGTAGTGTGTGTGATGTGCAGGGTTAGCGGTGGTAGTTTGTGCGATGTGCAGGGTTAGCGGCAGTAGTGTAGTGTGTGTGATGTGCAGGGTTAGCGGCAGTAGCGTAGTGTGTGTTTGGAACGTGTGTGAGATGTGCAGGGTTAGCGGTGATAGTGTGTGAGATGTGCAGGGTTAGCGGTGGTAGTGTGTGTGATGTGCAGGGTTAGCGGCAGTAGTGTAGTGTGTGCGATGTGCAGGGTTAGCGGCAGTAGTGTAGTGTGTGTGCGGAGCGAGTGTAGTGTAGTATGTGTGCTGGGAGCGAGTGCAGGGTTAGCGGTGGTAGTGTAATGCAGTGTAGTGTGTGAGGGGAGTGGGTGCAGGGTTAGGTGTAGTGTAATGTGTGTGGGGAGCGAGTGTAGTGTAGTGTGTGTGATGTGCAGGGTTAGCGGCAGTAGTGTAGTGTGTGTGATGTGCAGGGTTAGTGTGGGGAATGAGTGTAGTGTTGTGTGCGATGTGCAGGGTTAGCGGTGGTAGTGTAGTGTGTGATGTGCAGGGTTAGCGGTGGTAGTGTGTGTGATGTGCAGGGTTAGCGGTGGTAGTGTAGTGTGTGTGATTTGCAGGGTTAGCGTGGGAGTGTAGTGTGTGTGGGGAGCGAGTGTAGTGTGTTATGTGCAGGGTTAGCGGTGGTAGTGTAGTGTGTGTGATGTGCAGGGTTAGCGGCAGTAGTGTGTGTGGGGAATGAGTGTAGTGTTGTATGCGATGTGCAGGGTTAGCGGTGGAAGTGTAGTGTGTGCGATGTGCAGGGTTAGCGGTGGTAGTGTGTGTGATGTGCAGGGTTAGCGGTGGTAGTGTAGTGTGTGTGATGTGCAGGGTTAGCGTGGGAGTGTAGTGTAGTGTGTGTACTGGGAGCGAGTGCAGGGTTAGCGGTGGTAGTGTAATGTAATGTAGTGTAGTGTGTGCTGGGAGCAAGTGCAGGGTTAGCGGCAGTAGTGTAGTGTGTGTGAGGAATGAGTGTAGTGTGTGTGATGTGCAGGGTTAGCGGTGGTAGTGTAGTGTGTGTGATGTGCAGGGTTAGCGGTGGTAGTGTAGTGTGAGTGATGTGCAGGGTTAGCGGCAGTAGTGTGTGTGGGGAGCGAGTGTAGTATAGTGTGTGTGAATTGCCAGGGTTACCGGTGGTAGTGTAATGCAGTGTAGTGTGTGTGATGTGCAGGGTTAGCGGCTGTAGTGTAGTGTGTGTGGGGAACGAGTGTGTGATGTGCAGGGTTAGCGGTGGTAGTGTGTGTGATGTGCAGGGTTAGCGGTGGTAGTATAGTGTGTGTGACGTGCAGGGTTAGCGGTGGTAGTATAGTGTGTGTGATGTGCAGGGTTAGCGGTGGTAGTGTAGTGTGTGTGATGTGCAGAGTTAGCGGCAGTAGTGTAGTGTGTGTGGGGAATGAGAGTAGTGTAGTGTGTGATGTGCAGGGTTAGCGGTGGTAGTGTAATGTGTGCGATGTGCAGGGTTAGCGGCAGTAGTGTAGTGTGTGTGATGTGCAGGGTTAGCGGCAGTAGTGTAGTGTGTGTGGGGAACGAGTGTAGTGTGTAATTAGCAGGGTTAGCGGTGGTGTAGTGTGTGTGATGTGCAGGGTTAGCGTGGGAGTGTAGTGTGTGTGGGGAGCGAGTATAGTGTAGTGTGTGCTGGGAGCGAGTGCAGGATCAGCGGTGGTAGTAATGTGTGTGGGGAGCGAGTGTAGTGTGTGTGATGTGCAGGGTTAGCGGTGGTAGTGTAGTGTGTGTGGGGAGCGAGTGTAGTGTGTGTAATGTGCAGGGTTAGCGGTGGTAGTGTAGTGTGTGTGGGGAATGAGTGTAGTGTAGTGTGTGTGATGCGCAGGGTTAGCGGCAGTAGTGTAGTGTGTGTGATGTGCAGGGTTAGCGGTGGTAGTGTAGTGTGTGGGATGTGCAGGGTTAGCGGTGGTAGTGTAGTGTTTGTGATGTGCAGGGTTAGCGGTGGTAGTGTAGTGTGTGCGATGTGCAGGGTTAGCGGTGGTAGTGTAGTGTGTGTGATGTGCAGGGTTAGCGGTGGTAGTGTAGTGTGTGCGATGTGCAGGGTTAGCGGTGGTAGTGTAGTGTGTGCGATGTGCAGGGTTAGCGGTGGTAGTGTAGTGTGTGTGATGTGCAGGGTTAGCGGTGGTAGTGTAGTGTGTGTGATGTGCAGGGTTAGCGGTGGTAGTGTAGTGTGTGCGATGTGCAGGGTTAGCGGTGGTAGTGTAGTGTGTGCGATGTGCAGGGTTAGCGGCGGTAGTGTAGTGTATGTGATGTGCAGGGTTAGCGGCAGTAGTGTAGTGTGTCTGGGGAATGAGTGTAGTGTAGTGTGTGCAATGTGCAGGGTTAGCGGCAGTAGTGTAGTGTGTGTGATGTGCAGGGTTAGCGGCAGTAGTGTAGTGTGTGTTTGGAATGAGTGTAGTGTGTGTGATGTGCAGGGTTAGCGGTGGTAGTGTGTGTGATGTGCAGGGTTAGCGGCAGTAGTGTAGTGTGTGTGTGGGGAATGAGTGTAGTGTGTGATATGCAGGGTTAGCGGCAGTAGTGTAGTGTGTGTGGGGAGCGAGCGAGTGTAGTGTGTGTGCTGGGAGCGAGTGCTGGGTTAGCGGTGGTAGTATAATACAGTGTAGTGTGTGAGGGGAGTGGGTGCAGGGTTAGGTGTAGTGTGTGTGATGTGCAGGGCTAGCAGTGGTAGTTTAATGCAGTGTGTTTGGGGAACGAGTGTAGTGTGTGTGGGGAGCGAGTGTAGTGTGTGTGATGTGCAGGGCTAGCGGTGGTAGTGTAGTATGTGTGATGTGCAGGGTTAGCGGTGGTAGTGTAGTGTGTGTGGGGAACGAGTGTAGTGTAGTGTGTGATGTGCAGGGTTAGCGGTGGTACTGTAGTTTGTGTGATGTGCGGGTTTAGCGTGGGAGTGTAGTGTGTGTGGGGAGCGAGTGTAGTGTAGTGTGTGTGCTGAGAGCGAGTGCAGGGTTAGCGGTGGTAGTGTGTGTGATGTGCAGGGTTAGCTTGGGAGTGTAGTGTGTGTGGGGAGCGAGTGTAGTGTAGTGTGTGTACTGGGAGCGAGTGCAGGGTTAGCGGTGGTAGTGTAATGTAGTGTAGTGTGTGCTGGGAGCAAGTGCAGGGTTAGCGGCAGTAGTGTAGTGTGTGTGAGGAATGACTGTAGTGTGTGTGATGTGCAGGGTTAGCGGTGGTAGTGTAGTGTGTGTGATGTGCAGGGTTAGCGGTGGTAGTGTAGTGTGAGTGATGTGCAGGGTTAGCGGCAGTAGTGTGTGTGGGGAGCGAGTGTAGTATAGTGTGTGTGAATTGCCAGGGTTACCGGTGGTAGTGTAATGCAGTGTAGTGTGTGTGGGGAGCAGGTGTAGTGTGTGTGATGTGCAGGGTTAGCGGCTGTAGTGTAGTGTGTGTGGGGAACGAGTGTGTAATGTGCAGGGTTAGCGGTGGTAGTGTGTGTGATGTGCAGGGTTAGCGGTGGTAGTATAAACCTTCTATCGGATGAGGTGTTGTCATGTGTGCAAACCACTTATCATACTAACATAAAATAAAGACACTGAGACGTGGATTTGTAAGATAACTTGATGGCGATTTATTGGAGCAATAATAATTATTATTTATTTAAGGATGTATGGTGGCAAAGAAAGGACGGCCAGAAATCAGCCAGATCTGCTATGCCCACACACAAACAACAAAAGGCATAGCAGGCGTAGATCGCCCAGAGTGCATACACATAACCATGTAACTCATATCATCAACAAAAGGTAACGCTCACCCCCATCTTGACTTCCCACCCGTTTAGGTGGTGATACTGCCCCCCGTTAGGTTGGTACAGCCAACTACCAGTCAACGAAGGGAGCGCCCTTAAATCATAATTGCACCCGGACTGGCGACCTGCCGTTCTTTCCCGCCACCCAAAACCAAACCCACAACATACCAAAATTTATAGGGGAGGGAGGGTGGGGAATCTGGAACAAACAGGGTTTGGCCCACACTTTTATCCCACTATATAATGTTCCTGTTACAAACCCGCCCCTACTTGCCATAGGCTAACTCCCACAAGTAATTTGCATACATGCCTGCCCCCATCCTAGAGGTTTAAAACACCTCTTTTCTTATGCAATCTTTCGGTTTCTCTAAACCTTCTATCGGATGAGGTGTTGTCATGTGTGCAAACCACTTATCATACTAACATAAAATAAAGACACTGAGACGTGGATTTGGCAGATAACTTGATGGCGATTTATTGGAGCAATAATAATTATTATTTATTTAAGGATGTATGGTGGCAAAGAAAGGACGGCCAGAAATCAGCCAGATCTGCTATGCCCACACACAAACAACAAAAGGCATAGAAGGCGTAGATCGCCCAGAGTGCATACACATAACCATGTAACTCATATCATCAACAAAAGGTAACGCTCACCCCCATCTTGACTTCCCACCCGTTTAGGTGGTGATACTGCCCCCCGTTAGGTTGGTACAGCCAACTACCAGTCAACGAAGGGAGCGCCCTTAAATCATAATTGCACCCGGACTGGCGACCTGCCGTTCTTTCCCGCCACAGCAAGGTTCTGCTTATAGAACCGCTGCACCGCCACCATACCAAGTACTACCCCAATAACGCCAACTCCTCAAAAAGATCCCCAATAAACAATGACCAACCCTCCTCTGTTAAATGAACTCCATCAGGTCTATACATATAACTAAATCGAAATTGAATGTTCTTATGGTAAATGAAACGGCCATAATTGGCCATCACAAATTTGGCAACTGCGAAATTAAGTTTCTTCCTAGCTTCGTCATTAGCAGGAAAACTCCTAACCCCACGCCAGACCTGTCGAGGTACAATGCAAGACCAAATTAATTTACACAAGGGCCAGGCCGATAGCACCCTCGCCAAATCGTTGACAATATCAACTCGTAATTCTACAGTGGACCTCTGCCCTAAGTCGTTGCCTCCTAAATAAGCCACCAAAATACGTGGCCTACCAAAAAGCCTTGCATACTCTAACAGTTTAGGACAAAAGGAATGCCATCTCATACCTCTGGAACCTATGCAACGGACCCTAGCTGAATATTCAAAAATTGGAGCTTGATCTGAACTCAAACCTAGCAGCCCAGAAAATATATGAGTGGCCTATAACCCAAATTTCCTGCGTGTCAAAGAGCAATCCTAAAGGTGGAGGAAAGCAGTAAATAAAAAATTAGTAATTGTCATAAAACAATAAAATTTTATGGTGTATTAGTGGGATCTGATAGAACATAAGTGAGTATCTGCCAAAAAGAAAAATTTTCTATTGGTCGCCGACTTTACTATTTGAAGTGGCTGAGACAAACAGAAGACACAAAGGGGAAGAATGGGTGGGGGGGAATTGGGAAAAAACAGGTGAACTCGGCAAGAGGTAAAATAAAAACCTGCTGAGGGATGGACTATGGCCTAATTAAATGATTGAGAATAGCCGAATTGAATCCGTCAGTTCAGGTAAAAATTGTAAAATCCCTCAAGACTCCCATTGCCAGCAATGGCGAGTAGCTAATCCCGAGTAGGACGGACAGGGGTAACAGACAAGACAGGACAGTACATGAGACAAGACAAAAACCAGGCAAGCATAAAATATAAACGTAACCGGAACAGACTGTGAAATGACTTTAAAACAAAGGGCCTTCACGCCTAGGTCGAATGTAACCTTTATAACTATCCGATTTCCAACGTCCTAGGGCCTTAATTTCTGATGCCGAGAAACCCGCAGCTGCCGCCGAAGTTGCGGCTCCGATCAGAAACGAGTGTGTACCAAAATCTTGAGGCGGGAGGCCTAAAACTGATACACACCTCTTCAAAAACCAACCAAACTGGTATTTGGTAAGCAGAGTCCTGTCCATATGCATGAGTCATGAACCAGGAACATCCGGCCGCAATAACTCATACCACATAGCTAGTGCCACGGGGCAGATCTGTTCGTACCTAGATGGACCCAACGAGATCCACCCACCCCTACCAGTCTGGTCGGTCTTTGACCGCCGAATCCTACAGAGAACAGACCTCTCACTGACCAGGATATCCGAGAGGAGCATGGCGGCATCAACCCATTTGGATGATGCCACCAGCTCCGATACCCTCAAGGTGCCGTGAAAAGCCTCTGAAAACACCACTTGAATCAGGACCGCCTCATACGCAGTAAGAGCCACTCCGAGAACCGCCCCTAATACTGCCGGAAGCAGATGAGCGTCCACAGGTCTCCTAAGGTCAGCTACTGGCCGGGAGACCCGTGCCCAACCCTTTAAAGCCTTCACAATCAGAAAACTTTTAGTAAAGTCAGGTTGGCCCTTCAATTTACAATAAAATGCAATGCCCCCCAAAGAGCGCGCAACAGAAGCCCTGGATCTGCCAGCCAAATGGAGACTCCAAATAAAAGAAAGCATCGAACGATGCTGACTCTTACCTGCCTGTTTGCTGCTACGGGAATAATCTTCCCATACATTCCATGCCTGCCGATATGCTCGCAACGTGGAGGGGGCTAAAGACTGTTCTGCTAAGCCCTCCATGCCGGCTCGATCACCTGCCAAACATAAGAGGGGCAAAGCACAACGTCAGCACCAGGGGCCACAGATCGGGACCTAGCCCACTGGAAACGTGATAACGCATCGTCTATCTCATTCTCCACCCCAGGAACGTGTCTTGCCTTAAACATGATGTTACAGCGCAAACATGTGAGCACAGCTGCGCTAGCAAGCGCAAAACCAGCAGGGAAGCCGCATGTTGCTGATTGTATCGCATGGACCACGCCCAGGTTGTCACACCTGATAATGATGCTGCGATTGCGTAACCATTCCCCCCAGATTTCCAAGGAAACCATTATGGGAAAGAGTTTGAGAAGGAGTAAGTCCTTAGTCAAACCCTTTCCCACCCATTCTTCCAGCCAACGGCCAACGCACCAGGAGCCATCAAGGTAACATCCGAACCCTGTGGTGCCTGCTGCGTCGGTGAACAGCTGCAGCCGCAAATTGTCAGCGGCTGGAGACATCCACAACCGAACGCCATTAAAATCCCGAAGAAACGAGACCCAGACAGAGAGGTCCTGCTTAATCTCTGAGGATAAACGTAGCAAATGTCTCGGTTAGTGACACCAGCCGTGGCCCTTTCCAATTTACGTGAAAAAGCTCTGCCCATTGGAATTACTTTACAGGCCCAGGAGGGATTGCGCCTGCCGCAGGGTAATTCTACTGGAAGCCGTGCATTCCGCTATGGCATTACGCAACTTGACAGGCTTATCGAGAGGAATGCGACAAGAACCCGCTGAGGTACAGATCTCGATACCCAGGAATGACAAGGGGAAGGGCCCTCCGTTTTGTCCGCAGCAACGGGAACTCCAAATGAAAAAACAGCGCTCGTAAAGAAAACAAAAGATAACTGCATCTGCCTGAACCGGAAGGGCCGACACACAGAAAGTCATCGAGATAGTGGGCTATTCCATGACTACCGCAAAAATTAAATAAATAAATTCCGCGCACCAGTGTAGGAAGGTGCTAAAATGCTCGAAAAACGCACAGGACACAGAACACCCCATAGGCAAGCATTTGTCTATGCAATATCCGTTGTCCAAGCTAAAAACCCATAAACTGGAATGACTCTGGGTGCAAAGGAAGTAGACGAAAAGCTGACTCAACATCTATCTTAGCCATCAGTGCGCCCGGACCATAACACCTAATGACATCCAAAGCATCGTCAAAAGACTGGTACACCACCGAGGAAACCTCAACTGGTATGGCAAAATTTACTGACGAGCCTGGCGGATAAGACAGATGTTGCATGAGCCTGTATTTTCCTGGAATTTTCTTGGGAACCACTCCCACCGGGGAATTCACAAGATCCCTAATGGGGGTTCTGCAAAAGGCCCTGCAATGCGCCTGACGCTAACCTCGCCAGCCACTTTTTCCCTAAGAATGTGAGGCAATTCAAAGGCAGACTTCAAATTTCTAGGCGAATATGTGTCGACATCCCTGCAAATAGGTAAACGAAAACCAAAACTGAAGCCTTTTAACGAAAATTCTGCGTCCTGCAGAACCGGGTACCAACTCAACCATTTTGCTATCGCTGTGACACGGACAGGGGATGGAACTTTACTTAGCACTTGTGCCTTTTGCTGGCTGTGCAGGCTGCTGCTGGGCACCCCCCTTGAAACACTTGGCAACTGGGTGATTGCCACCACATCGCAAGCAGAGGTGACGAAAATGACATTTTCGTCCCTGCGTACAGGTGGAATTATTAAAGGCGAAGCATTTTCCCCAGACGCCTGCTGTTAGCCCTGACGAACTGAACTAGCTGCTTTGCTCGCGTTGTACCCCTCATAGGCAGGACGCGAAGGCTGCGTGACCTCCAGCAATGTATATTTGTCGAAGTAGGAGCATAGCTGAGAATGGAGCTTCCCGGTGATAGCTGCTTGGGGCAGTGATTGCAATAATAAGCTGTGCACCCTGTAGAAATTCACTGTAGCACATGTATTCTGTCTATTTTGTAAGTTAAATGCTCAGAATACAGTATATAATACAATCTCCTCTATTGACTGATAATATGATTCAAAGGAGATAAAAGCTAGATCTAAGGTGCCATACATAAATAAAGCAGTGTCAAAGCCATTACCCCTTACTGTCAGATAACGCATCACTAAAGCATTCTATTCCCCCAATGATACCTCAATGCCCAGCATAATACTGACACTGTTTGCTGCAACTGTTTTCTACCATTAAGAGGGCATAATCAGCACAGACCAGCTATAAAATACATCATACGAATGTACTGAATGATATAATTCTGGCATATACAGGACCAGCAAACACAGTAAGCAATTATATGTAGAAGTAGAGCCATCCTGTCTGAGCTGAATCTTTTTATTTCATGTGCCGGCTCCTTTACAGATCATATGAGCAAGTTGGGGAATCTGGGAGAGGGCAGAAAAAGAAACCATGCTCTGTCCTGGACATAGATGCACAGATTGGTCCCCTTATGTACTGGATGGTGTATTATCCAGTATTAATAATTGATCCAATAGGTGATCCATATCAGTGCACCCCGTACAGTGCATGTTTTCCAGATCTAGTTGGTGCACAACAATATTCATTACTGGCTTTTTAACTTTTTCTACTGGCTGACACATTTAAAAGATCAACAGGGACTGTAGTGCTAGTTATTTCATTTGTGACACTGAGGGGATCCTAAAAAACATGCAACTTTAGTATTATATGCTATTTCTATTGTAGTCATCATGGTGTGTGCTGAGGGGGGGTTCAGGCAAGGCACTCATAAACCCCTCCTGCATTTGCCTATGGTGCTGGCCACTGCAGCCACAAAGATGATATTGACCAGGGGCATTAAGGACTGAAGGGAAGCACCCCTCCCCCGCACTGGCACACCTTCCACAAAGCTGCTGCAGCAGCCTGAGGGGGGATAGAACTATCAATAGGGGAACCACACCTGCAGCTCCTAATAACATGGGGGCACTGTGGAGCCAGGGACCAGGGTCTGGGGAGGCTCATTACTAGGCAGGACATAGCTACACCCACCCCCAGCAGAACAAGAAATCAGAAAAGACAGTGATTGAGGACAGAAAGGAAAAGTAAAAGCAATGATATGAAGTAAATGAAAAGAGACTAAATACAATAAGGAAAAGGAGGAGAGAAGAAGAGAAGAAGGAGAAGCACTAAGAGAGTTTTATTAAGGAAAATGACAACTGACAAAATGCACTTCCCTGTCCTGGAGGAATCTGGAACAAAGAGGCTTTGGCCCACACTTTTATCCCACTATATAATGTTCCTGTTACAAACCCGCCCCTGCTTGCCATAGGCTAACTCCCACAAGTAATTTGCATACATGCCTGCCCCCATCCTAGAGGTTTAAAACACCTCTTTTCTTATGCAATCTTTCGGTTTCTCTAGTGTGTGTGATGTGCAGGGTTAGCGGTGGTAGTATAGTGTGTGTGATGTGCAGGGTTAGCGGTGGTAGTATAGTGTGTGTGATGTGCAGGGTTAGCGGTGGTAGTGTAGTGTGTGTGATGTGCAGAGTTAGCGGCAGTAGTGTAGTGTGTGTGGGGAATGAGTGTAGTGTGTGATGTGCAGGGTTAGCGGTGGTAGTGTAATGTGTGCGATGTGCAGGGTTAGCGGCAGTAGTGTAGTGTGTGTGATGTGCAGGGTTAGCGGCAGTAGTGTAGTGTGTGTGGGGAACGAGTGTAGTGTGTAATTAGCAGGGTTAGCGGTGGTGTAGTGTGTGTGATGTGCAGGGTTAGCGTGGGAGTGTAGTGTGTGTGGGGAGCGAGTATAGTGTAGTGTGTGCTGGGAGCGAGTGCAGGGTCAGCGGTGGTAGTAATGTGTGTGGGGAGCGAGTGTAGTGTGTGTGATGTGCAGGGTTAGCGGTGGTAGTGTAGTGTGTGTGGGGAGCGAGTGTAGTGTGTGTGATGTGCAGGGTTAGCGGTGGTAGTGTAGTGTGTGTGGGGAATGAGTGTAGTGTAGTGTGTGTGATGCGCAGGGTTAGCGGCAGTAGTGTAGTGTGTGTGATGTGCAGGGTTAGCGGTGGTAGTGTAGTGTGTGGGATGTGCAGGGTTAGCGGTGGTAGTGTAGTGTTTGTGATGTGCAGGGTTAGCGGTGGTAGTGTAGTGTGTGCGATGTGCAGGGTTAGCGGTGGTAGTGTAGTGTGTGTGATGTGCAGGGTTAGCGGTGGTAGTGTAGTGTGTGTGATGTGCAGGGTTAGCGGTGGTAGTGTAGTGTGTGCGATGTGCAGGGTTAGCGGTGGTAGTGTAGTGTGTGCGATGTGCAGGGTTAGCGGCGGTAGTGTAGTGTATGTGATGTGCAGGGTTAGCGGCAGTAGTGTAGTGTGTCTGGGGAATGAGTGTAGTGTAGTGTGTGCAATGTGCAGGGTTAGCGGCAGTAGTGTAGTGTGTGTGATGTGCAGGGTTAGCGGCAGTAGTGTAGTGTGTGTTTGGAATGAGTGTAGTGTGTGTGATGTGCAGGGTTAGCGGTGGTAGTGTGTGTGATGTGCAGGGTTAGCGGCAGTAGTGTAGTGTGTGTGTGGGGAATGAGTGTAGTGTGTGATATGCAGGGTTAGCGGCAGTAGTGTAGTGTGTGTGTGGGGAGCGAGCGAGTGTAGTGTGTGTGCTGGGAGCGAGTGTTGGGTTAGCGGTGGTAGTATAATACAGTGTAGTGTGTGAGGGGAGTGGGTGCAGGGTTAGGTGTAGTGTAGTGTGTGTGATGTGCAGGGCTAGCAGTGGTAGTTTAATGCAGTGTAGTGTGTTTGGGGAACGAGTGTAGTGTGTGTGGGGAGCGAGTGTAGTGTGTGTGATGTGCAGGGCTAGCGGTGGTAGTGTAGTATGTGTGATGTGCAGGGTTAGCGGTGGTAGTGTAGTGTGTGTGGGGAACGAGTGTAGTGTAGTGTGTGATGTGCAGGGTTAGCGGTGGTAGTGTAGTATGTGTGATGTGCAGGGTTAGCGGCAGTAGTGTAGTGTGTGTTTGGAATGAGTGTAGTGTGTGTGATGTGCAGGGTTAGCGGTGGTAGTGTGTGTGATGTGCAGGGTTAGCGGCAGTAGTGTAGTGTGTGTGTGGGGAATGAGTGTAGTGTGTGATATGCAGGGTTAGCGGCAGTAGTGTAGTGTGTGTGGGGAGCGAGTGTAGTGTAGTGTGTGTGCTGAGAGCGAGTGCAGGATTAGTGGTGGTAGTGTAATGTAATGCAGTGTAGTGTGTGAGGGGAGTGGGTGCAGGGTTAGGTGTAGTGTAGTGTGTGTGATGTGCAGGGCTAGCAGTGGTAGTTTAATGCAGTGTAGTGTGTTTGGGGAACGAGTGTAGTGTGTGTGGGGAGCGAGTGTAGTGTGTGTGATGTGCAGGGCTAGCGGTGGTAGTGTAGTATGTGTGATGTGCAGGGTTAGCGGTGGTAGTGTAGTGTGTGTGGGGAACGAGTGTAGTGTAGTGTGTGTGGGGAACGAGTGTAGTGTAGTGTGTGATGTGCAGGGTTAGCGGTGGTACTGTAGTTTGTGTGATGTGCGGGTTTAGCGTGGGAGTGTAGTGTGTGCTGGGAGCGAGTGTAGTGTGTGTGCTGGGAGCGAGTGCAGGGTTAGCGGTGGTAGTGTAGTGTGTGTGGGGAGCGAGTGTAGTGTGTGTGATGTGCAGGGTTAGCGGCAGTAGTGTGTGTGGGGAGCGAGTCTAGTGTGTGTGATGTGCAGGGTTAGCGGTGGTAGTGTAGTGTGTGTGGGGAATGAGTGTAGTGTAGTGTGTGTGATGTGCAGGGTTAGCGGCAGTAGTGTAGTGTGTGCTGGGAGCGAGTGCAGGGTTAGCGGTGGTAGTGTTATGCAGTGTAGTGTGTGAGGGGAGTGGGTGCAGGGTTAGGTGTAGTGTGTGTGATGTGCAGGGCTAGCGTGGTAGTTTAATGCAGTGTAGTGTGTTTGGGGAACGAGTGTAGTGTGTGTGGGGAGCGAGTGTAGTGTAGTGTGTGATGTGCAGGGTTAGCGGTGGTAGTGTAGTGTGTGTGATGTGCAGGGTTAGCGGCAGTAGTGTAGTGTGTGTGGGGAATGAGTGTAGTGTTGTGTGCGATGTGCAGGGTTAGCGGTGATAGTGTAGTGTGTGTGATGTGCAGGGTTAGCGGTGGTAGTGTGTGTGATGTGCAGGGTTAGCGGTGGTAGTGTAGTGTGTGTGATGTGCAGGGTTAGCGTGGCAGTGTACTGTGTGTGGGGAATGAGTGTAGTGTAGTGTGTGCAATGTGCAGGGTTAGCGGCAGTAGTGTAGTGTGTGTGATGTGCAGGGTTAGCGGCAGTAGTGTAGTGTGTGTTTGGAACGAGTGTAGTGTGTGTGATGTGCAGGGTTAGCGGTGGTAGTGTGTGTGATGTGCAGGGTTAGCGGCAGTAGTGTAGTGTGTGTGTGGGGAATGAGTGTAGTGTGTGATGTGCAGGGTTAGCGGTGGTAGTGTTATACAGTGTAGTGTGTGAGGGGAGAGGGTGCAGGGTTAGGTGTAGTGTAATGTGTGTGGGGAGCGAGTGTAGTGTAGTGTGTGTGATGTGCAGGGCTAGCGGTGGTAGTTTAATGCTGTGTAGTGTGTTTGGGGAACGAGTGTACTGTGTGTGGGAAGCGAGTGTAGTGTAGTGTGTGTGATGTGCAGGGTTCGCGGTGGTAGTGTAGTATGTGTGATGTGCAGGGTTAGCGGTGGTAGTGTAGTGTGTGTGGGGAACGAGTGTAGTGTAGTGTGTGATGTGCAGGGTTAGCGGTGGTACTGTAGTTTGTGTGATGAGCAGGGTTAGCGTGGGAGTGTAGTGTGTGTGGGGAGCGTGTGTAGTGTAGTGTATGTGCTGAGAGCGAGTGCAGGGTTAGCGGTGGTTGTGTAATGTAATGCAGTGTAGTGTGTGAGGGGAGTGGGTGCAGGGTTAGGTGTAGTGTAGTGTGTGCTGGGAGCGAGTGTAGTGTAGAGTGTGTGCTGGGAGCGAGTGCAGGGTTAGCGGTGGTAGTGTAATGTGTGTGGGGAGCGAGTGTAGTGTGTGTGATGTGCAGGGTTAGCGGTGGTAGTGTAGTGTGTGTGGGGAGCGAGTGTAGTGTGTGTGATGTGCATGGTTAGCGGTGGTAGTGTAGTGTGTGTGGGGAGCGAGTGTAGTGTGTGTGATGTGCATGGTTAGCGGTGGTAGTGTAGTGTGTGTGGGGAATGAGTGTAGTGTAGTGTGTGTGATGTGCAGGGTTAGCGGCAGTAGTGTAGTGTGTGTGCTGGGAGCGAGTGCAGGGTTAGCGGTGGTAGTGTAATGCAGTGTAGTGTGTGAGGGGAGTGGATGCAGGGTTAGGTGTAGTGAAATGTGTGTGGGGAGCGAGTGTAGTGTAGTGTGTGTGATATGCAGGGCTAGCGGTGGTAGTTTAATGCAGTTAAGTGTGTTTGGGGAACGAGTGTAGTGTGTGTGATGTGCAGGGTTAGCGGTGGTAGTGTAATGTAGTGTAGTGTGTGTGGGGAGCAGGGTTAGCGGCGGTAGTGTAGTGTGTGATGTGCAGGGTTAGCGGCAGTAGTGTAGTGTGTGTGGTGAACGAGTGTAGTGTGTGTGATGTGCAGGGTTAGCGGTGGGAGTGTAGTGTGTGCTGGGAGCGAGTGCAGGGTTAGCGGTGGTAGTGTAATGCAGTGTAGTGCGTGAGGGGAGTGGGTGCAGGGTTAGGTGTAGTGTGTGCAGGGTTAGGTGTAGTGTGTGCTGGGAGCGAGTGCAGGGTTAGCGGCGGTACTGTAATGTGTGTGGGGAGCGAGTGTAGTGTAGTGTGTGTGATGTGCAGGGTTAGCGGTGGTAGTGTAATGTGTGTGGGGAACTAGTGTAGTGTGTGTGATGTGCAGGGCTAGCGGCGGTAGTGTAGTGTGTGTGGGGAGCGAGTGTAGTGTAGTGTGTGTGATGTGCAGGGTTAGCAGCGGTAGTGTAGTGTGTGTGGGGAACGAGTGTGTGATGTGCAGGGTTAGCGGTGGTAGTTTAGTGTGTGTGATGTGCAGGGTTAGCGGTGGTAGTGTAGTGTGTGATGTGCAGGGTTAGCGGTGGTAGTTTAGTGTGTGTGATGTGCAGGGTTAGCGGTGGTAGTGTAGTGTGTGTGATGTGCAGGGTTATCGGCAGTAGTGTAGTGTGTGTGGGGAACGAGTGTAGTGTAGTGTGTGATGTGCATGGTTAGCGGTGGTAGTGTAGTGTGTGTGATGTGTAGGGTTAGCGGTGGTGGTAGTGTAGTGTGTGTGATGTGCAGGGTTAGCGGTGGTAGTGTAGTGTGTGTGATGTGCAGGGTTATCGGCAGTAGTGTAGTGTGTGTGGGGAACGAGTGTGTGATGTGCAGGGTTAGCGGTGGTAGTTTAGTGTGTGTGATGTGCAGGGTTAGCGGTGGTAGTGTAGTGTGTGTGATGTGCAGGGTTAGCGGTGGTAGTTTAGTGTGTGTGATGTGCAGGGTTAGCGGTGGTAGTGTAGTGTGTGTGATGTGCAGGGTTAGCGGCAGTAGTGTAGTGTGTGTGAGGAACGAGTGTAGTGTGTGTGATGTGCAGGGTTAGCAGTGGTAGTGTAATGTGTGTGGGGAACGAGAGAAGTGTGTGTGATGTGCAGGGTTAGCGGTGGTAGTGTAGTGTGTGTGATGTGCAGGGTTAACGGCAGTAGTGTAGTGTGTGTGAGGAACGAGTGTAGTGTGTGTGATGTGCAGGGTTAGCAGTGGTAGTGTAATGTGTGTGGGGAACGAGAGTAGTGTGTGTGATGTGTAGGGTTAGCGGTGGTAGTGTAGTGTGTGTGATGTGCAGGGTTAGCGGCAGTAGTGTAGTGTGTGTGAGGAACGAGTGTAGTGTGTGTGATGTGCAGGGTTAGCAGTGGTAGTGTAATGTGTGTGGGGAACGAGAGAAGTGTGTGTGATGTGCAGGGTTAGCGTGGCAGTGTAGTGTGTGTGGGGAGCGAGTGCAGGGTTAGCGGTGATAGTGTAATACAGTGTAGTGTGTGAGGGGAGTGGGTGCAGGGTTAGGTGTAGTGTGTGCAGGGAGCGGGTGTACTGTAGTGTGTGCTGGGAGCGAGTGCAGGGTTAGGGCGGTACTGTAGTGTGTGTGGGGAGCGAGTGTAGTGTAGTGTGTGTGATGTGCAAGGTTAGCGGTGGTAGTGTAATGTGTGTGGAGAGCTAGTGTAGTGTAGTGTAGTGTGTGTGATGTGCAGGGTTAGCGGCAGTAGTTTAATGCAGAGTAGTGTGTTTGGGGAACGAGTGTAGTGTAGTGTGTGTGTGATGTGCAGGGTTAGTCTGGGTAGTGTAATGTAGTGTGTGCAGGGGTGGTGGGATGGAGTGTTAGCTTCCATTGACCGGACAGGACTACTGTCTGCAACACTGGAGAAGAGACAGAGGACAGCGCTCTAGAAAAAGAGTAATTAAGGTCTAATTAAGCCAATTAATCATCAACTGCTTAATTAGTCATTAGCGGGTATATGCCCCATAATATTTCAGGAGATCACAAAGAAATCCCCAAGTTAATATCAAAAGATCTTCAGGTCTGTTTTTACTGGCTATTATCTATATCCATGAGTCCTCCATCAGGCAAACACTGAACAAGAATACTCTGCATGGAAAGATCGCAAGGAGGAAGCAATTGCCATGGGAAGATAGCAAGGAGGAAGCCATTGCCATGGGAAGACCGCAAGGAGGAAGCCATTGCCATGGGAAGATCGCAAGGAGGAAGCCATTGCCATGGGAAGACCGCAAGGAGGAAGCCATTGCCATGGGAAGATCGCAAGGAGGAAGCCACTGCCATGGGAAGATAGCAAGGAGGAAGCCACTGCCATGGGAAGATCGCAAGGAGGAAGCCACTGCCATGGGAAGATAGCAAGGAGGAAGCCACTGTCATGGGAAGATAGCAAGGAGGAAATCATTGCCATGGGAAGATAGCAAGGAGGAAACCATTGCCATGTGAAGATAGCAAGGAGGAAGCCACTGCCATGGGAAGATAGCAAGGAGGAAGCCACTGCCATGGGAAGATAGCAAGGAGGAAGCCACTGCCATGATAAGATCGCAACGAGGAAGCCACTGCCATGGGTAGATAGCAAGGAGGAAGCCATTGTCATGGGAAGATAGCAAGGAGGAAGCCATTGCCATGGGGAGATAGCAAGGAGGAAACCATTGCCATGGGAAGATAGCAAGGAGGAAGCCACTGCCATGGGAAGATCGCAAGGAGGAAGCCACTGCCATGGGAAGATAGCAAGGAGGAAGCCATTGCCATGGGAAGATCGCAAGGAGGAAGCCACTGCCATGGGAAGATAGCAAGGAGGAAGCCACTGCCATGGGAAGATAGCAAGGAGGAAGCCATTGCCATGGGAAGATAGCAAGGAGGAAACCATTGCCATGGGAAGATCGCAAGGAGGAAGCCACTGCCATGGGAAGATCGCAAGGAGGAAGCCACTGCCATGGGAAGATAGCAAGGAGGAAGCCATTGCCATGGGAAGATAGCAAGGAGGAAACCATTGCCATGGGAAGATAGCAAGGAGGAAACCATTGCCATGGGAAGATCGCAAGGAGGAAGCCACTGCCATTGGAAGATAGCAAGGAGGAAGCCATTGCCATGGAAAGATAGCAAGGAGGAAACCATTGCCATGGGAAGATAGCAAGGAGGAAACCATTGCCATGGGAAGATAGCAAGGAGGAAGCCACTGCCATGGGAAGATAGCAAGGAGGAAGCCATTGCGCACATATAAAGTTTGCTAAGGACCATCTGTATGAGCCAGAAGAGCACTGGAAGAATGTTCTGTGGTCAGATGAGTCTGAAATAGAACTTCATGGCTAAAGCCAAATGCTACTGTATATTCCAACATAAGAACCTCATCCCAACCGTGAAACGCGTTGGGACAGTATCATAATGACATTGACTTAAGTTACCGAATTTCAGAAAAGTATATATTATTTCTCTGTATATCAGTTATTTTTTAATCAAGTATTTTTATTGACTTTTTTCCAAGAGTTATTATTTTAGTTCCTATGTTGATGGCTTGGATAATCACCTAAACAGAAATAAGGTCACTTTAAAAAAAATAATAATAATAATCTAAAGCAGGGGTGGGGAACCTTTTTTTCTGCCGAGGGCCATTTTTTGATATATATATAACATTATTCGCTGTCTGGTGCAGGCCACGCCCCCTCTGTGTGACATAACACTGCGGCGGGGCCAAAATAGCCGGTGATTACAGCAATGCCCGAGGCCTCCTGAGGATGCTCCGGGGAGGTGTAAGGGCAGCGGTGTGACTGTCTGAAGCGTCTTAAGGATGCTCCAGGCGGCACTGCTGCATAGATTCTGGCTGCAGGGAGCCATTCTAGGCAACCTGCTAGCCAGATGAGGCTAGCACAGAAAAGTTCAGAGGGCCAGACCAAATGATTCCGGGGGCCCTAATACAGCCCCCGGGTAGGATGTTCCCCATCCCTGATCTAAAGGCATACTTGCCGACAATCTGGCTGCTCCTTCCGGGAGGGAGCAGCCAGATCGGCAGAACAGGGGACGTGGCCGGCGAAAGGGGGCGGGTCCAAACGAGCGGAGGTCGGTTTGCGGGCGTGACAGGGGCGGGGCCACACGATCGCATCATTTTAGCCCCGCCCCCACTACACAGTGCAGGAAAAATAGGCATTGCGAAGCAGGGGGTGGGGCCAAAATGACGCGAATCGCGTCAGCGCCCCCCCCGCTGCGGGGGTTTATCAGGTAATGGGGAGGGGGGATCGGCGGCAGGCGGGAGGCTTGCCTGCCTTTCTGGGGGGGCGGGAGCTGCACCCGTTTATCGGGAGGCTCCTGCCCGAATCGGGAGGGTAGGCAACCCTGTCTAAAGGGTTCACAAACTTCCTAACAACGCTGCATATGCAGAATAAATCTCATTCTCTCAGACCAGCTCATTAAAAATGGGTGAAAATGAACAAATTATCTCTCGCTAAAACTCTCTAACAGCTAAAACACCATTTCCTTAGGACGGATGTTGTCCTGTCTCAGCAAGTTGCAGTCTAAACGCAAAAGCCTCTAACGCATTTTAGCATGCCTGGGCAGGTGGTTAGACAATTACGAATTCTAGACCCGTCAGAATGTATTCACCAGCTCGACTGAAGCTGCTGAGTTAGGGGAAACATGTCTATCAGATTTTAATTAGCGTTTTGTGCATACATCTATTGATCCCAGAGACCATTTCGGGTGCTAGATTTGACTTTTCACCACTTTGGTTCGCTGCTGGCTTGCATTTAATTTGATGCTCGCAGAGACCTCGGCACAATGTAGGAAATACATGCATATTTCAGATGTCCTTGAAATAGATCTCAAAGCAATTTACC
The DNA here is from genome assembly GCA_031769625.1 of Taudactylus pleione. NCBI lineage: Eukaryota > Metazoa > Chordata > Amphibia > Anura > Myobatrachidae > Taudactylus > Taudactylus pleione. The sequence goes on from JAUIMM010000883.1 coordinate 2,380,568, forward strand.
AAGCCAAAATTGATTTCACAATTTCTGTTTTAAATGCGGTCTGCATTGTATCTCAAAATCACAAACCACCAGACTTTATACGCGCTAAATAGATTTTATTTTCCACTAAAATATCTGATGAAGGCTTCGGAAAGTGTATTTATTTTTTTAGAAGACTAGAATATGCCGTTTTGTAACACTCACCTGAAGTTGGCAAGGCTGGGGGGTATATTTACTAAAGTGCAGGTTTTCAGAAGTGGAGATGTTGCCCATAGCAACCCATCAGATTCTAGCTAATATCCTCTAGAAGGTGCTAGATATAAAAGGTAGAATCTGATTGGTTGCTATAGGCAACACTTCCACTTCTATAAACGGGATGTAATCGGCATCCTGTCGCCAAAATCCCGACGACGGTCATCCCGACGGTAAGTATTAGGGTTAGGGGGTGGGTTAGGCTGCGGGAAAGGTGGGTCAGGGTTACGGGCACTGGCATCACAAAGGGAGTGAGGACAGCAATGAGTGACACCATCTGAGAAGGTGATACCAAAATAGCACAGCTGCTCTACTATTTTGGTAGTATCACTGAGCACTGCAGCCACAAGAGAGGCAGGGGAGGGGCTGTGGGCTGTCCCAGCAGCTGCCGGAGCGCTGGCTAAGCCCACTGTGTGCAGAGCGAGGCCACACCGCCTGGCGCACGCACGAATTCCCACCGGCTGCACAGGGTGTCATGTAAGTAGGTGACACCGCTGGTTTGGGGGTGGGTTATGGTCCCGCATTCGTCCCGCAGCCTCACCATAACTCACTCCTGTCCCGCAGCCTAATCCTAACCCTCCCCTCCCCCTAGTGCATAACCCTAACTCTCCCATCCCACAGCCTAACCCTCCCGTCCCACAGCCTAACCCTCCCATCCCACAGCCTAACCCTAACCCTCCCATCCCACAGCCTAACCCTAACCCTCCCGTCCCACAGCCTAACGCTAACCCTCCCACTCCACAACCTAACCCTCCCATACCACAGCCTAACTCAAACCCTCCTGTCCCACAGCCTAACCCTCCCGTCCCACAGCCTAACCCTAACCTACCCTTCCTGTATCCTATCCCTAACCCTCCCTTCCTGTATCCTATCCCTAACCCTCCTGTCCCACAGCCTAATCCTCCCTTCCTGTATCCTGTCCCTAACCCCCCATCCCACAGCCCAACCATAACCCTCCCTTCCTGTATCCTGTCCCTAACCCTCTCTTCCTGTATCCTGTCCCTAACCCTCCCATTCCACAGCCCAACCATAACCCTCCCTTCCTGTATCCTGTCCCTAACCCTCCCATCCCACAGCCTAACCCTCCCATCCCACAGCCTAACCCTAATCCTCCCATCCCACAGCCTAACTCTAACCCTCCCCTCCCACAGCCTAACCCTAACCCTCCTGTCCCACAGCCTAACCCTCCCATCCCATCCCACAGCCTAACCCTATCCCTCCCTTCCTGTATCCTGTCCCTAACCCTCCCATCCCACAGCCTAACCCTAACCCTCCCTTCCTGTATCCTATCCCTAACCCTCCCTTCCTGTATCCTGTCCCTAACCCTCCCATCCCGCAGCCTAAACCTAACCCTCCCTTCATGTATCCCATCCCTAACCTTCCCTTCCTGTATCCTGTCCCTAACCCTCCCATCCCACAGCCTAACCCTAACCCTCCCTTCCTGTATCCTATCCCTAACCCTCCCTTCCTGTATCCTGTCCCTAACCCTCCCATCCCGCAGCCTAAACCTAACCCTCCCTTCCTGTATCCTGTCCCTAACCATCCCATCCCACAGCCTCACCCTAACCTTCCTGTCCCACAGCCTAACCCTCCCATCCCACAGCCTAACCCTAACCCTCCTGTCCCACAGCCTAACCCTAACCCTCCCTTCATGTATCCTATCCCTAACCCTCCCTTCCTGGATCCTGTCCCTAACCCTCCCTTCCTGTATCCTGTCCCTAACCCTCCCTTCCTGTATCCTGTCCCTAACCCTCCCATCCCACAGCCTAACCCTAACTGTCCCCCTAGTGCCTGACCCTTACCCTACCCTCCCATTCTGCCTAACCCTAACTCTCCCATCCCACAGCCTAACCCTCCCTTCCTGTAACCTATCCCTAACCCTCATGTCCCACAGCCTAACCCTAACTGTCCCCCTAGTGCCTAACCTTTTTCTTCTCCCTAACCCTAAGCCTCCCTCTAACCCTAATACTTAGCGCTGAAATGCAGCTGTCGGTATTATCACCGTCTGCGTCCTGACCGTCGGGATCCTGACTACATCCCCAATGCACATGTGCAGATCTGGTCCTGCACCGTCAGACACAGTGCGGCTGCAGACGTCGACAGATTGACAGTCTGCAGCCGTATGGGGGGGAGGGGGGGGGTGTTTTAGAAAATGGGGGCATGCTGCCTCTATTTTTGTGGCGTGGCGATGCCAGCGAAGAAAGGCAGCAGTAACATCACATTCATACTATTTATGCTAATCTCTATATATCAGGTATCTTCATACAGTATACTGATTTCCCATGGTAAAAGGCCAGAACACTCCTGGGAAGTACCGCAACATGTTGTCTTCTCTGTGTTGTTGGAGTCTGACCAGTCAGGATCAATAATGGCCGCTCATTCTAACCGGCAACATAAACCAACAGAAAATCTTATTTTTTACAACTTATTCCTAATATTGATCCACTTGTAGAGCAGAAAATGAAACTGTAATTTGTAACGATCGTTTGCCTCTAATTCCACATAAATTTAGGTGGAAATCACCAGGAAGTTTAGTACCGCGCGACACGATGATGATTTATTCGCCTATTGCCAGGCATTGTATCTTATAGATTACATTCTCAACAAGCTGCCTGTACAAATTAGCATCCAACACATGGGGCTTTTTATGACAAAACAATAAAAAAAATAATGAAACTGGAAAGAGTCATGAAAATGAAACAACTATCTTTATGTTTAGGTAGAAAGATCTGGATAGCCTACCTAAACCTTAGTATGAACTGTTCCAGTATATTTATCAGTCTAATAAATAATTGCAATACATGCTTGGCCAATGCGGACACACACACTGCAATACTGTAGCCGTCATTGGGTGGAGGCTTATCGTTATCAGCGTGTATGCACGGCCAATCTCCAAGTGCACCAACAGTTCACTGTGAATCAAAATTCAGCAATGACCTTTACCGCAGGTAGGGCATAAGGCTGATCTTGCCACTAAATAGGTTGGGTGTAGGACTGATCAAATGCAATGACCCTAATAAACCAAAGAAAAAGCACATTTCGGCGCATTATATAGATTGGTTATGGTAGTTCCACTTTCACGCACAGAAATCGTTGCACCTCCTCCTTGCAGAACAAAAGAGCAACAGCAGGAAACTCGCCCTTTGCGCTGCTCCCAAATTTCCTCGAACTTTTACAGGTTCCCGGGACACTTTCTAGCGTGATTGCACAACAAGTCATTTCCACGCCATAATGAGATCCCAGCCCTGCCACCCTGCAAAGACCTGAGCAGCTCACGGAAATGACTGTGGTCTAGACGATAAATTATCACAAACAGATGGTGTCATTGTATTGTGTCTGATAAATAGCTTCTTAACCGATATGATCACGCCATCCCACTAATTCCTAAAAAGAGGGACAGTGGAAATACCTACGGCGGTGGAGCACAAGGAGCTGGTATACCATTGCTCAACCTCTCATCAACGACCCTTTCCAATTATATTTACATTGAATGCGTTGATGTTGTTTTGTTTTATATATATATATATATATATATATATATAATTTCTTTTTTTTGAAGCCTTGTGGCCTTTCTGAGTGTTCTGGAGATGAGATGGACATTTGTATTGCTTGGAAAAGATAAGATTTTTTTTCCACACTGTCAAAGGAAATTTGCTGCACAGCGGGAAGCCCTGAAGCTACAAGCAGGCAGCAATACACTCAAGAAGACAGGCTGGGAAGGGCACCTATCACTTTTTAATATTAAAAGGCTTCTGTTTCCCTCTCAGACGGAATTTGTCTAAAAGGCAGAAAGCAGAAGCTGACAGGGGGGAAGCTTAGAACTGTCTCTTTCAAGACGTTTCACATCAACAGACGAGCCAGCCGAGATTGGTATACAAGAGTATCCCGCTGTTTCCAAGAGAAACCTGATTTTTTACCTGTGTATAGGTCACTGTGGATTTACTACGGAAGATGCTGAAGCACTGTTGTAAGACTAATCTACTGTACTCTGCAGTCTGCACACAGCTTCCAACCCCATTCAGGAGCATGGACTAATACAATAAATGATCGTTATGCTAAAAACATTAACATTTACCTCCCATGCAGCGAAGACTGTCAATTTACATCATAATTTAGAGCATACTTGCCAACTCTCCCTCATTGTCAGGGAGACTCCCTGAAATAGTAGCAATCTCCCTGTCTCCCTGAAGAGTCTACCAATCTCCCTCATTTCACCTTACCCCCATTATGAAGCTGTTATATTAAAAAACAGAGATATATACATTCAAATGGGATCATTAGTGTCATTTCCTTGCATTGGTTATTATAAGGCACAATGGGATAGATGTATTATAGCGGCACTTACCGTGCCGCTATAACGCTACCCGCTTCGCCTCTTTACCGAGGCGAAGCAGGAAGCACTACCGATGAGATGTATAAACATCTCATCGGCCGGAGAGGGGGAGCGTTAACTCCCCCCTCCGGCGCTACCCGCTAGAGGCAACAGCGCATCAGCCTAGTGCTGACGCGCTGTGTGTCAGTCCCGGCCAGCTCCACTGAGCATGCGCGGAATCTCGCAAGTATCGCGAGATCCCCGCGTGGAGCCGGCAGCCGCCGCAGCAGGGACAGCGCTGTCCCTGCTGTGGGGATAGGCTAGCGCCAGGCTGTAGCTGTCGCTAACGACAGCTACAGCCGGCCGAACGGTCAGACGTTATGACCGTTCGTACATAGCCCAGGCTATCGACGCTGCTATCTTGTAGATAGCAGCGCCGATAATGACAGGGGCGCATAGCGCCCCTGTCAATTACCGCCCAGACCCCCAATCATACACCGGGGAGAAGCAGTATCAGCGCACATAACGTGCGCTGATACCGCTTCTGGGCTTCGTACATCTACCCCAGTGATCCCTATGAATTTCTGCAAAGTATTTGTGTGTTTTCATCAACAAACAGATCTTACTAACTGCTTTTGGGCTGGTTTACATTTGGATGTAAGTCAGGTTTAGGACACGCCTCTCAGATTTATCAGTACACGCCCATCACATGTAGGACACGCCTCTCAGATTTATCAGTAGACGCCCATCACATGTAGGACACGCCTCTCAGATTTATCAGTACACGCCCACTGTAACACGCGCTCATAGGTGCTGCTTTCACAATCTCCCTGAAATGCTCTTTCAAAAGTAGGCAAGTATGATTTGGAGACATTGGGCCAATAGTCCATTAGAATGTGTGGCAGCTATTATTTACTGAAACACACTCACATTCAGCTTCCTATCTAGAGAGAAACAATATTATCTGCCTTTATCCATATCTAGGAACAAATGTATTATTATTATTATTATTAGTAGTAGTAATATAGTTATTTACATAGCAATTAAAGGGCAGTTAGAGTCGTTTTCATGAAAAACTACTCTATGCCCTTTCATTTGCATATTTTTAGTATGCAGATCGCTTTTCCCATACTTGCAATGGGAAATGTGATCTGCCTGAGAATTACTAAAAATATATTGTAAAAAAAATAAGTGGAAAAGCCCTGTGATAATAATGCCACCTGGAGATGGCGTTACCAGGGCTTTCCCCATGGTCACCCGACTCCTGTTCTGCTCTAACAGGCAGAGCAGAGATGGGAGCCAGCCCAAGTGATCAGCTGTGTGGTCTAAATAGACCACAAGTTGATCACTGGAAAAAAAAAATAGGTTAAAAAAACAAAAACACTTACCTGATTCCAGGGACCGGAGATTGGTACTCCGGTCAGGTCCTCTGGGGCACCGGTCAGCTGGTCTCGGGGCTCCGACACAGTGACCCTGGTCAGCTGCTGCATAGAGCAGTTGACAAGGGCCACAGTGCAGGAGCCAGGAGACCAGCTGACCGGAGCCCCAGAGGGAGGACTTCACCTGGAGCACCGAGGTAAATATAGGTGAGCAGGGGGCTTTCTCGCGCATTTGGGGGGGCGGGGGTGAGTCGGCAGTGCATGCTGTATTTTTTTGAGAAAAATACAGTGAGAAGACTGCGGAGGGGATTCCCAGGGACAGAGCTTTATCGCAAGCTCTGTCCCTGCAAGGGAATTTTGATAAATTCCTGTGATATTTCCTAAATTCACAATGCGAATTTAGGTGAAAATATCACACTACAACCCCGTTTTGAAATGCGGATTGTAATAAATAGGGCCTAAAGTGCTTTAAATATGCATTTCAAAAAACACAAGATACAAAATAAGCTTAAAAGAAAAGAGAACTAAGCATTTGGGATGTATTTTCTTAGGAACCAAATGGACATTAGTGAAATGCGTGAGAAAAAACAGGTGAGACTTCGGCCAGTGTTTAAGTGATTTTAGAGTGGAGTCCTCTCGAACTGTGCGGGGAAGCGCGTTCCATAGAGTCTAAGCTACAAAGCTAAAAGCTCGACCCCCAAATGAATTAAGGGAGATTGTAGGTACTGCGAATAGTCCTGCACCTACAGTTCGCAGTAAGCAAGGGGGCAGTAAGGAATCAGAAACTGCTTCAGTTACCCTGGACCCTGTAGATTTGCCATCTTACAGGCAGCCAGTGATGGGAGTAGAGAATGGGTGTTACGTTGATGGAATGGGGCTGGTTGGTTAAGTTAAAAGTCTCCCAGGCACATTTTGTACCAGCTGCAAGTGATGCAATTCTGGGAGACACAGGTAGAGGGCAGTGCAGTAGTCTAAGTGTACAGTAATGATATAAATGCATGTATGATCTTCTGAGGGAATTAGGTGCCTGATTCTGGTTATGTTACTCAGATGAAAGAATGAAGATTTGATAGTGGCTGATACCTGACGTTTCAGTGTCATTCCCCATCCAGGATACCACCAAGGTTACATTCATGGTCAGCGTTTTGTAGTTCTTAACACCCAAGCATATGCCTAGTCGGTTGGATATACTGCAATCTTGTCCTTTGATGGTGAGCTCCTATCATAAAGGACCTTTGTATAATCAGGATTCAGTCATAGTCAACGGGCACCATCCGCTCCTGGAGCTCAGCTAGGCAGCCATTTGGGGCTGGTATTGGTCTTGAAAAAGCTGCTCAAGTTGCAGGGAAAATGCGTTGAGGACGCGGAGGGTGGCTTGCTCCTGACCTTTTATCGTATACGCATTTGGGGTGCGCTGGCTCACATGGAGAATACTGCATTGCTATTAGTGAGCACAGATCATCCAGGCTCCAGCAGTACATCCCCCACAGGGGACTGGATAGATGCACTCTGATACCTGGTCTCTGTGACGTTTTGGCTACAGCTAATACTGTGAGTACGGACATCGGCAGGGAGTCTGGGGCTGCGGCTGCTATTCTCACTCACGATTATATGCTGCTACAAACTAGCTGCTCACTTTACCACTATCGTGTACTCAGTGATTCATGTGAACGTTTGTGGATACAAGTGTTGCCAGTAAAACCTCCTCATGGACTATATGGATTAACCACGCATGGACTATAGTGAATTGAGGCCATATGGGACAGTGATCTAGTGTGGAATCAAGAGCCATATGTTTTATTTTCATCTATATATATATATATATATATATATATATATATATATGCATAATATGTTTTATTATCATTATATATATTTTACTTTTTGGTAATATGTGTTTTGTCAACTTTTTATGATCCCCACTCGCCGGGAGTTTATATATGTGAAAGTTGATTTTGATGTTGTTAACGATTTTTATGGTAATAAATGTATAATTAGTACCCTTGTGCTGTTTATTACAAGCGCTGCCCTCTTTGTATATATGTACTGTACATATGTGCTTGCTGTTTGGACATTTACATTGTACAGATACATACCTTTGGTTCCCTTATTGGGTTCTCAGTACCTGGAGCAAAGGACAGGTACAGTTGTGTATCATCTGCATAGCGGTGGTAGACCAGGCCAGGACGTCTGATTAAGTCACCCAGTGGTAACGTGTATACTGCAATTACAGACCCTCCAACAATACCGATTTAGCCGGTACAGTACCGCTTTTTAAAGGTCTGTACCGGCAAACGGGCTGTACCGTTTTGTACCGGTGGGCAGGGCCGCCAGTGTCCCGGGCCCGGACACTAGGGGGGCCCATCCGTCACTGATACTACTGGCCGCTATTACCCCCCTGACAGACAGACAGTGACAGCCCCACCCCCGCTGCTGCACAATAGAGCGAGTAAAGTGACTCGTCATGAGTCACTTCTCACTCAGCAGCCCTCCCGCTCCGCCTCCTTCCTTACCTCTTGGCCGGCGTTCCCCTCAATAAAGTTTTCCTCTGATCACTGAAGCCGGCGCGGCGTGACGTCATGATCACTCTGCATCGGCTTCAGTGATCAAAGGAAAACTTTATTGAGGGCACGCTGAATGAGGGAGAGGAGCCGCAGTGGGTGTGTGGTGTCGTGTGAGGAGCCGCCCGAAGCAGACAGAAGAACGTAGGAGCAAGTAAGAGAAGGTGAGCGTGTCACTTCTCCCATTGATTCTGAATTCAGTCGATAGAGCATAGCCCCTGTGGACACGCCCCTTTATATAACCACGCCCCCTTTTGAATGTGGCCACGCCCCTGTACCGGGATTTCCCTGTGACATGTTGGAGGGTATGCAATTAGCATGGGGGATAGTATAGAACCCTGTGGGACACAGCATGGAAGTGACAGTAATGGTGAGGAGTATACTCCAGAAGAAACTCTCTGTGACCTGCCAGTGGGAAATGATGTGAACCAGCTAAGGACTGTGCCATCCAGTCCACAGAAATTTTTCAGGTGCTAAATCAGAATCTCATGGTCTATGGCAGGGGTCTTCAACCTTGGCCCTCCAGCTGCTGTGGAACTACACATCCCAGCATGCACTGCCACCTTTTTGATATAACAGCATGCTAAAACTATGGCAGTGCATGCTGGGATGTGTAGTTCCACAGCATCTGGAGGGCCAAGGTTGAAGACCCCTGGTCTATGGTATGAAATGCTACAGAGAGATCCGGAAGGAGTAGGACTAAACAGTCACCTCTCTCTCTTGCCATCAAAATAGCCTTAAGCACAGGTGCCTAAAAGTTACCAAAGACTCATAGGTAGAGTAGGATCTATAAGACGTCTCTTAGGAATAACAAATAGTATCAGGAAATAAAATGATCTCCCCCATTTTCTTTTAATTGCAAAAGAATGTGATCATAAAATAAGAGATTTTGGTCTACAATATGAAGAAGAGTTCAGTAATAACATAGGATTTCTCTTTGCCTGTTAAAGGATTCCATGCGAAATGCGTTGTGGGGTATCCTGACATCAGGTCAACCCTCTTTGCTACATGCTTATCACTCTACATTGCTTCCAAGTGCAATCATTTATTTATTGTAATAAAGTCTCTTTATCCCGAAGGTTTTTTCTTTGCAGGGTTAGTTCATTACAAAATCAGCACTAGCAGGTCCACTTCCCTCACCAGCACCTGGGACGCACTGTCTCAGTATTCTAAACACTTTCATCAACTCGTAAATGCACTATGCGTTTCACCTTTGGGTAAGCATTAGTAGACGATGCCAGCTTGTACTGATGCTCACCAGAAGTTGTTCCTCCACTCTGCTGCTCTGTATAACCTCACAGTGTCCTAGACCACGTTAAGTTGGGCCTGGCTTCACGGATATGTTGGGTTTCTGCAGATTGAGGACGGAGTTAAGGCTGATCAGGCTGGGGTCAATATTTTGACCTGATTTTGGACCTCATTCAGAGCCGCTCGCAAAATGCTGTGCGCTCGCTCTGAATGAGGGCGGCCGCTTCCTCTTTAAAATCCGGCCTCCTGGCTGCTCGCTAAGCTGTGGGTGAGCAGAGCAGGAAGCTACCTACTGACATCACTGCGGATATCAGTAGGGCCGCCTACAAATGGCAGGCGTTCCTTCAGGAACACCTCAGTTTGTCCTGCCACCCCCCCTCCCTGCCTACAAAACGGGGTGAGCGGTCGATCAACATCCACAGCCGCCCCTTTTGTAGCGAGCCCCGGAGCGAGTTAATTTGTCACTCACTCCGAAGCTAGCGCACGCCTACTGCGGCCGCTGCGTGTGCACAGGGCCTCACCATCGACCCGCTTGCGAGCGGGTCTGAATGAGGTCCTTTATCTTTTAAAATGTTGGTATGTATGTAATATTAGTGAACTAAAGTTCCATACTACTTAATATCTTTCACTGAGCACAATCCCAAAACAGACTTCTCAGATTAGCTCCTGTAATTATAAATAATATATGGGAGATAACCATTTGTACACAGGGTATGTAGTCAGGAAGCCGGTGGTAGAAACGCCGACCGCCCGTTTCCCGACTATCAAATCCCGGCATGGGTCTAATGATAGGCGCCGAAATCCCGACGCCCGGCATACCGAAAGAAGGTAAACCGGGCGTCGGGACCTCTTAACCGTGGTAGGGGGGGGTTAGGTTTATGGACTCCCGGGGTTACTTAGGGTTAGGCACCCCCCTGAAAGGGTTAGGCTAGGGGAAGGGGAGATTAGGATTAGGCACCCCTTGGGGGGAGGATTAGGTTCAGGCACCCCCGGGAGGGTTAGGTCTAGGGTTCAAAGAGGAAGATTCGGTTTAGGCACCCCTGGGGGGGAGGTTAGGGTTAGGCACTAGGGGGGAGGTTAGGCACCTATAAGGGATGGTTGGGGGGGGGGAAGGGGTAGCCTACTACTTCCGCTGTCAGGATCTTCACCCATTGGGCTGCCAGCATCGGTATTTCAGCCGCTGGCCTCATGTCCGGCGGTTATACATACCGATGTTGTACACAATATAACGAACATACTGCAATCTCTACCTGGGCCCCAGATTTACTTCCTTCCACAGTATAAAATTTTCCCTTTGTTTCCCTTTATCTTCACTTAGCAAACACTCCATATGAAACATCCACAGTTTCATTGTAACCTCTTCATATTGCAAGAACATAATCACTTTAAATCAGGGTATCTCTCCGAGAGGTCCCTCACAAAACGCCCCTCTCAATATCTTTTCTATGACAGCACAGTGATTACCAGCGAGTGCAAACAAAAGGCTTTTAGGAACAAAACACAACACTCAAACCCTAAATCAGACACCTTGCTGATATTATTCAATACTCTGACGATGTGCGGAATGGTCTATTTTTTTTTTTAAAGGGGGGAAAAGTGAGGCTCCCTTGTTAGACATAATGGCAGGAGCCCCACCCTTGGAACATTCACTGTTCCCAATTACCGAAATCGCATCCTTTCACCGTAGCGTCACAAGAAGTCCGCTCGCACATGATCACTTCATTTTACGCCACTGTGCGAACAAAGCAACAGTGGTTTCCCTGTAACTGGTAACATACAGCGACGATTAATGAATATATACATATCATTCCAAATATTCTCAGTTGTTTTAAAGTATGAGCGCTGGGTGTCTTTTTGTTAGGATACTGTCACTTTCATCATTGATTTCCTTTTTTTTTTTTTTCCAAAGAACATTTGTAATAATAAGAGAGAAAACCAATACATTTCTACCGCAATTACCGATTACTGACTCCTCAGTTTGGCTGTTTATATAAACGTAATGGCGAAGTACATTTTTGAATTGATCAAAGACTGGAAATAAGATTGCTCAACGACTCTTCTTAACTCGCCTTAGATCGCTTTGTTACCGTAGGCCAGGGACAAAAGGGTGATCTCAGTCGTCCATGATGTCCTCCTCTCCTCTAAGTAGCCTCCTATTGCTTAAGTTGTACAAGATAGCAGACCTTAAACACTATGCAGGCAAAAGTGATTGGACACCTCTGCACAAGCAGAATGCATACTATTGCACACATGTTCCAAATGCCCACTAATGTGGCGGTTTCGACAAGAGCACTCGGCGGGGAGGCCCATGCACTTGGTAGGGAGGCCCATGCACTTGCAGTTGTACAGAAACAATGAATGTTTTTTTATCAGGACGACAATGCCACCTGTCATGTTTCCAGGGTGACGCTGGACTGGTATACAGAAAATACGGTAACCCCTATGGACTGGTCAACTCAGAGTCCAGGTCTTAAGCCCACTGAGGTCCCCTGGGGTGAACTAGAGCGACGGGTGCGTTCTAGGCCGACTCAACCTTTTTCAGTGTCACAGTTGGTCACTGTACATAAGGCGGAATGGCGGAATATACCGCCTGCTGTTGTCCAGGAACTTGTGAGCAGTTTGCCGAGAAGGGTGTCTGCAGTAATCACTGCACGTGGTGACCTACACAGTACTGACGGCAATAAAGTCTCGTAGATCTATTTGCTGTCAGTGTCCAATCATTTTTGTCTACATAGTGTACTTACCTATCATTTGTCAAGCACAGTCTATAAAATGATAGCCAGGAGATGATTGGTTGCTATTGGCAACTGTCCTCTTTAAAAGGTTTGATATATTTGCCCCATTGTTGTGCTACGTTTGAGAAGAATGTGAATAAAAGTGTACTTGCAGGGTTTTAATAAAGTTTAGCATTACTCATGAGTCTTTTACAAGGGTATTCAAAATGGGTGCGATAACATCGTTTTTGCGTTAATAACGGAGGTATGACATCATTATCGCAGGTTTTACTTTTACACCGTATTCAATTTCAAAGACTTATCGCAGTTTTGACAAGTCTTTGATAAAAACGGGGATAACTTTTCACCATTGAATAGGTGTCGAAAAAAAGTGCAGAACTGGGGTTTAGGGGTGCAGGCTTAAAAAAAATAGCCTGCACCCCTGGGAATGACATTTAAAAAAGAACTGTGTCAAAAAAAGTAAAAAAAAAAATAGGGACACCCCAAAAAATTTTTTTCTAAATTGGGGTGAAAAAAAAAATGGGAAAAAATTGTTTAACAATAGGGAAATAGGTTCAGGGCTATTCTGCAAGTATGCGGCACGTGTTTTCTAGAATAGATTATTAGTGGCAGGTGTTTTCTAGAATAGATTATTATCGGCAGGTGTTTTCTAGAATAGAATTATAGCGGCAGGTGCACAAATGCAGAATTTTTAAAAACTTACTTTAGGGACATCAAAATATGCTAGTACCCATTTTCATGTACCCCAAATTGATGGGACCACTTAAAAAAACGAAAAAAAATAACCTAAGTGCTCTTCTGCATCACTTAGTCAATGTCGGGAAAAAACACCTGCTGCGTCTATTTAAATCCCCGACTTTCAATTAAAGGCTAAAACGGGGGTACCCATAGTGTTCCCTCATGTTTTTACAACTTTAGGGGGGTCTTACAATTATTTTAAGGAAAAATTCGTAACTTTACGCAAATCCAACTTCGGAGTTTCCCGTTTTCGTTAATTTAATATTGAACACGGGGATAAGCGGGAGCACGCACCATACCTTAACACAGAAAAAAACTCCGATATGAAAAGTTAACTTCGACAGTGAAGTTAACGTTTCATATTGAATACCCCTATTAATCATACAGGAAAAGGCATGCACATGGCCTAATTACATTGTGCTTATACAGCTATCTCCTGCCTCTGGACAGGCAACTCTACCTGCTCTGTCATTTCTTCAGTGCTATCTAGATCCTGCCCACCCCCAATTTACATCATACCCTGCTTCCCAGGAAAGGGCCTAACGATGCAGCTGTAGTCTCCTGTGCCTCTCACTCTGCTCTGAAAAGACTATGGGGAGACCTTGGTGGGACATGCATGGTTAGCCATGTGTGGGGTTCTCAGAAACGAGAAGACCCAACATTATCAGGTCCCTTTCACCTCAGGGTCCTGCCCTGTAGCTGACGTAGCCACGGAAAGTCCACCACAGCTGCCTCCAGTGATGTCACCCCACCCTTACTATTAGCCCATGCCCCAAGCTATTGTATTGGGAGGATTATCACATTTCAGTAAGATTGACAAAAAGCCTTTGGAGCAGAAAAACAGAAAATGGGAAAGAGAAATCAAACAATGGTCATGACACCAAAATGCTGAGCTCTGCAATCAGACTGGCAAGTAGTATCATAGAAACAAGGTACAGACCTATAACAATAATATTTTATAACATTTGCCCCTTAATGTTCTTTTTAGACAACTGACCACGGCAGTGGTCTGATGGGCATGGACATTTCATGTGGGGAGGACATCAGTGGGGGTGATGGAAGTGTACAATTACTAGAGACCCAGATTGACTAGGGTACAAGTCTGCATCAATGATGCCAGCCATGAATGTCTTGCCAACACCAGTGGACAGTGGGGCTTGTGTGATGGAGACATTTCAGAAAACTAACCTTCCCACCATCATCTGACCAGGTTAGCCAATGATTCCAGGTGCTGGAGTTTCTATCTGTAAGTGTTAACCAGTCTGATGGCATGTTGGGAGGTCTGAGATACTTATAAAGTTCATGTGGAAAAGTCTGAGTGATAAGTAAATGTCATGTGGGGAGCTTTGAAAGACATGTAGGGGGGTCTAGTGGTTACATAAGGAACATTTGGGGAGGTCTGATGGCCATAAAAGGGGCAAAAGGGAAGGTCTGAAGAGCATGTGTGGGGCACATGGAGAGTTCTGAAAAGCATGATAGGAGCATGTGGCACACCAGTACTGGGGGAAGAGGGTTGGGGCATGGGTTTGCTCTGGATGCCATGGCTCCACGCTACGCCAGGCTGGTGGAGGGTGGGTGTTTTGTTCAAGAAGGAAGGGGCTATTAGTTTTATTTGTATTGGTCCCCACAGTTTTGGATGGAAGTCTTGCTAGACAAACACAAAGGAAAAACTAAGACCATGCGGCCTATTCCAAGTTGGGCCTCGAGGTTTAAGAAGAATTAAAAGCAGCTGTCGCCAAGATCCCTAACACGGTTACTTCAGTAGTCTTGTTACTTATCGGTGATGTGCCGGACTTTGAATGCGTGATCTAAGTACACGCATGCCCACGGCCGCAGGGCACGAGTATAGAAGGGGGCGAAGGGGTCCGGTCAGATTTCTCTTTGTAACCTTGGACCTCCATAGGAAAGAGCAGCGGTCCAGAAATATGTCGTTGGTTCCCACAGGCAGACCCGGAAAACAAGTCTTGTTAGTTTGCTGAATACGAGGCGGCCCCATCGGGCCCCAAGTAATGAATTGGATTTAGGATGATGATGTAAAGTTATATGTAAAAACACTATTATTTTTTAATAAAAGGGTTCATGTTGCTCCTCTAACCAAGAACGGGAGGCCAAACGTCTATCATCATGAATGAAGTCCATGAATCATTATAATGCATTATTTAGCAGGCAAAGATCTTTCAACTCCCCATGGAAATTAAGGTAATATGCAAAATCCACATAGGGGACTTGTTTATGGAATCAGCCATTATCTTTAATGTTTCAATTAACAGTCAGAGGTTGCTAATTAATTCTTTTTGTTTTCGAGCGCAAATGGAAATTTGCAAGACAAAACATTTTTTATTTTAAAGAAAAGTTTCAACTGGCTAACATTAGCATCAGCATGTGCGATTCAAGGGAAGGTATTTCCGATTGTACGTCTACTTGAAAGCATCTTAGATTGTAAAGTAATTAGTTTGCAAAGATTCTCAGTCCTTTCCCTTGGCTTCATACAATAGCATAATTAGCCTAATTAAAAGAGATTTTTTTTAAATTATTATATATTTGAAAACTCCTTTATATTCCATGCACACTATTTTTATTTAAGTGCTAATCTTCATTACTGCAAAGCTTTTAATTGTACTGGTCTCTGTGATTCACGTCAGTCACTCCTGATACCAGTGATCGCCACGTAAATCCAAGGGCAGGTCACCGTTCAGGATGAATTCTGCTAGTTAGGAATATATTGGACTCCCTGTGGGGCCTACAGAAGAAACATCGCCCCCACTCCTCCAAACTTCCATCAACAATTAAATTCCTTTTACGGATATGGGCTGTATACTCATTTAAATTTGCTATCACCACCCCTATATCTCCTCTTACACCCAAATGGCATAACCCCCAATTTTCCCCCAGGTTTGCATGGGGCCCGCATGAAGTCGTGGATACAGGCGTCCTTTAAATTTCCCGCTGATTTTAGTTCACAGGAGCTTTGGCTTTCCCTCTAAGACCTACAATTACAATGTCCAGCCCAATCCCTAAATCCCTTTGAATATTTCCAAATACGGCACTTTTTAGGGTCCCTACCACAAACCCTGCTTCTTCGTGACCTAACCCCCTTTGAACGGCTCTGTAAACATTGCACCATGTCTAAGGGAATGAGCTCTCAAATTTACAATATCCTCATCGATGCGGTTCTCCCCACTAATAATCCCCATGAATCCTCCTGGGAAGTAGATCTTAATAATCCCCATGAATACTCCTGGGAAGTAGATCTTGGCCTCCACCTGACGAGGAGGCTTGGGACTGGCAATTGTTAAAAATCTCTACTCGCCTTAAAGAAACTTCTTATAAATTATACTACCGCTGGTATTATACCCCAGTGAGGCTCTCTCATATGTATCCCTCTGTTTCACCCATGTGTTGGAGAAACTGTTGCCTTCGGGGTACGCTAGCCCATATCTGGTGGACCAGCCCAATCCTCGAACCCTTTTGGACCTTGGTCCATACTCTTCTGAATAATATATTTGAGAAGCCGATTGCGAAGGACCCATGGACCTTTCTTTTAAATTTCCCCCACCTGATTTTAATAAACACTCTGTTAAATTGTTACCCCATAGTTTCGTTGCTGCCAGGAGTTTAATTGCTCGCAACTGGAAGAACCCTCTTCCACCATCCCTCTCTGCCCTAAAGTTGCAAATCAGGCATATAGTGGAGATGGAAAATATCACCTACTATCTTCATGATAGAGGTCATATGTTCTCTCGAGTGTGGGCTCCATGGCTCTTATATGATGGCACTGCTCCACCTGGTATTCTTAACGATACCTTATTTCTCTTGGTAGTCCTGTTTCCCACCTCCCCCCCACCTAAGGAGATGAGGTAGATAGTAAATGGAAATAAGATAAGAGATGAATGGGGAAGGTGTTAGGGAAGGTTTCAAAGGTGAGGGCGAGAAGTTTGAATTGGGATCTGGAGGGAATGGGTATGTAGAGATTGGCAGGGTGGTGTGGCTTAACTGAAGCAGCGAGACGGGTAGAATAAAGACATCTCAGAGAGGTAGAGGTTGCAATAGTTCAGGCAGGAGAAGATGAGAGTGTTAATGAGGGTTTTGGTAGGGAAGAGGTGAGGAAGGGGCATATTATGGCAATGTTCCAAAGGTGGAGGTGAGAGGACAGCTAAAGGGACTGGACGTTTGCAGTGAATTCTTCAGGAAGAGTTGAGGAGGACACCAAGACAACCTGCCTGGAGAACTAAGGAGACTACTATGGTGTTGGAGATTTGAGGGGTGGGGGAGTTGGAGGGAGGTGTGAGTCTGGGGGGAGGGGCGGAAATGTGCATTATTTTTTAGTAATTTTCCGTATTTGGTAGCCTTGAAACATCCAAAACAGGAGCGGAAAAATGTCAGACACTGGAGAAAGTGGGGAAGGGAAAGTAGGACCTGACTAAAGGATCCCACCCCCATATAAAAAATATAATCTCTCAGCAATTCTATTTATAATTATTGCTCCAGTTTGCAGATAGAGTCATACTCATGTAAAGCATGCATTAGGGATACGTCAACAGGAGGACGGGAATCTCACCTTAATCAGGTTGATAGGATTTGTCATTGACGTTAAATAATGAACTGTATCTGAGACAATATATAATCTGCATATCCCAACATGTTACTCCACGTTCAGGCTTATCGGCATAAACAGAGGGCAATCTGTCATGTAAACACAAATGAGTTTTGCCGACGTAGCTTACACTGCTAAATTAATGAGGCAAGTCCCAGCAATACAGTGACATCGACTGCTGACAGATGCCAGGGGTCTTTATTGGGGCAGACATCAAACATTGCCCGCGGAGACCCCATTTCCATCCATCTCCCCCGGTCGCAGCAATTTCTGCTCCTGCTGGAGACAGATACCGAATGCTGCAGCTGGAATTTTGATCTTTAACACCATTAGGCTCATACAGAGAACATTAATAGCATTTGATGCACATTGAATTGACTTATCTCACGGTTTAATGCATTACTACCAGAATTGAAGGAAAGAATAGTCCATAGCAACAAAGGCAGAATTACTGTACTCACTATATAATGCACTAGGATATTTGGGTAACAGGGTCGATTACTGCACCTCCCAAGTAGTCCCAATGCTTTGGAGGACAGTTACGGAGTTCCACAGGCCAAAATGGGTGATGGGTGAGGTTTATCATAAAAGCCCGAGGGGTAGGTTTACTAAAGCATCTAAAAATGTAAAGTCCACAGTAACCAATCAGATTAGGTTTGTCATTTTTTTGGGATGCAGTAGAGAAATGACAACTAGTATCTGATTGGTTGCTAAGGGGAACATCACAACTTTTAATTTTTAGAAGCTTTAGTAAATCTACCCGAGTCTCCAAGTCTCTCTCCCAGTCCCATCACCTCCAACCTAAATATATTGCCATAGTAACCCCATCTCTTACCTAAAATGTGACATAGTTGCCGACAATCTGGCTGCCCCTGCCGGGAGGAGGCGGCTCCCAGGTCATCACAGAGAGGGGGGCGTGATGGGGGAGGGGCATGACCCCCGTTTGGGGGAGGAGTGGTGGCGTGACTATATGGTTGTTTCATCGCAGCCCTCCCCCGCTACACAATTGCCGATATCTCCAGGAAAACAGGCCTACAAGTCACCAGGTATACATAATATACATACAGGGGCTGATTTCGAGCCTCACTTTGCCGGCAGCTATGGAATCCTGATTTACCACCAAATGCTAACGTGCAAATCCCTATGGAAGTGGAAAACTTGTGCCGCCCCATTTATTTTACGTTGCACTTTAACAGATCCACTATAAACAGGCGCCCCGCTCCCCATACGCACAAATCAGACTCACACAGAGCTTTAGATACACGCCCACGACACTACTGTGACACGCCCACAAGTCAGGGCAGTTCCGTGTGCTCGCACGGTCAACGCTCAGTTTACGCCCTAAAACACTTTATTTCACGGAAAGACAGATCCAGCCAAGTTTGGTTCAGCTAGGACAGACATACACAAAAAATGCGTAAATTGGCTTCTGTGCGCGCGCTGTAGGTAAAATCTCGCCGTGCCCGTGCTGTGAGATCCGCCCAAATCAGCCCCACTCTGTTCTGTACTCTGATTACCGTTTGTATGTCACTGACCTTTGATGAATTTTTACTGTCTTTGCCCAATGAATTAAAATAATAGACAGCAGCCATTATATTTACTAAGCGCTTGTCCTGTAGCAGTAAGCAAGCTGTAATGGCTTTTGTCACATTTGGATCTGTCCATTAAGCCCCGGTCTGCTATTAAAGTGCGCCCAGGCCAGAGAGGACACAATGGGGGCACTGCGCTATCACTGGTGAATGACACTCGGGATGAATGGCTATCCGGGGTTACACACAGTATACACAGAGGGCCCGATTCAGACCCGCACGCTAGTGTTGTGCGCTCGCTCGCCCAGCAAAGACAGCCCAGTGAAATGAGTGACAGAAGAGGCCGTTTGTGGGTGGTAACAGGGGCAGGACACTAATAACAGGGGTGTGGAGGTGCGAACGCAGGCATGCCTGGGTGTTTCAACGCCGTTTTTAAGGCGTGCATAATTAACTGGCAGCGTCATAGTACACATCACATGCCTGTTTTTTACACTGAAGTCCTCGCAGTGCCTGCGGTAGGGTAAGGCAACCACAAGTGCTGCGTTAGCTTCCGATGGTGATCTATGTACCAATGTTTTAATACACTTCATGGAGATGACGTGCGCAAGTGGGCGTCTCAACATATGCTAATGGTTGTCTACATACACAGAGCGATCGCTCGCACAGCCAAAGTGGGTGTGCTTATGCCTTGGCGAGCGATCACCCCCCATGTCGTCACTTTGAAAAATTTGCATACGCTTAATGCGAGCGATCGCATCTAGCGAGCGGGTCTGAATCAGGCCTAGAGTGTGACGGCTGTTCTTTCTTTCTATCCATTTATCTATATGGATGCACAGCCAGTTCCTTAAGAAATGCGGGTGAGGCCGAGTGCGGGCGTATTTCTTTGTAGGAGAATCATCCCCTGAAGATAAAAGCAGGTAAACGGGAGACAGGAATCAGATAAAGGGGTGGTTACGTGATGTGAATGATTGAGACGAGAGGCGGATGGCGCAAATGTAAGACGTCAGGGATATGGATGGTGGGAATGGGTATGATATGGGTTCGATTCCCGTCAGCGGCAGCCCGACAGGAGCAGAGTGCGACGCAGCGGAAGCCCGACAGCGCTGGAAATCCCGATCGTGGATAGGTAAGTATCCACTAACCTAACCCCCCCAACCCTCCTTAGGGGTGCCTAACCCTAACTTCCCCCCCAAGTGCCTAACCCTAATCCCCCCTCTAAGTGCCTAACCCTAACCACCCACTTCCCCGCTGCCTAATCCTAAGTACTCCGGGGGGGTGCCTAACCCTAAGTCCCCCCCGGGGGTGCCTAACCCTAACCCTCCCTCCCCCTAGCCTAGCCCTAACCCTCCCGGGGGGGGTGCCTAACCCTAAGTCCCCCCCGGGAGCCCTAAACCTAACCCTCCCCCCCCGCGGCTGTCCGCTCGCGGCGCCCGGCATCACTACGATCGTGATGCCGGGCGCCGGTCTCCCGGCGTTGGGAAAATGCGGGCATCTACATCTAGACGACCGGCATTTCACCCTTGCCGGGATAAGACAGTCGGGAAGCCGGCTGCCGGTATATAGGCAGTCGGCTTCCCGATTGCTTCCCGGATGGTGATAATCACAACCGATTAGCAAGAGGTCATTTTATTTAGGAACCTTTACAGCTGTAAGGAGAACGTAATAGAGGTAAAGAGTGAGAACGGGAACAATCGGACCTTAAAGTTGGACGACTACAAGATGACGCAAATTAGTGCGACCTTACATTAAGATGACAATTAGGCTGGGGAATTAGGCCAAGCACCAGAGTCAGGGGCTTAACAATCAACAGACTCCAAAGCAAAATTTGGGGGGATTGCGATCAACTCTGGAGGCCCCCACTCTTCTCTCCTGATTGGCAATGAAGCCAAGTTTGGGCTCTCGGTTCTGGAAATGAAATACCATGCAGGGCTCCCCTGCCAGGGCCGCAACTAGGGGGGGGCTGGAGGTGCACGTGCACCGGGTGAGCCGCTGTACCTGGTGCCAGTGACCTTCAGCCCGGCGCTGCAGAGAGGCTCCAAGCCGGACGTCCGCTGGTAATATTTATCTCCCCCATAGTTCCAAGGAGCAGCCGGCGGACCGGACTCGACGCTGGATGCAGGAGCGAGGTTCAAGGTAAGTTTTTTTTTAATAAGCTGCACTACAGGGGCATTATTATGGGGGCAGGGGCATTACCACAGGGGCATTACTATGGGGGCATAGGCAATAAGGGGCATTACTAATGGGGCATGAGCACTACAGGGGCATTACTATTGGGGCATGGGCACTACAGGGGCATTACCACAGGGGCATTACTGTGGGGGCATGAGCACTACAGGGGCATTACTGTAAGGGCACTACAGGGATATTACTATGGGGTATGGGCAATACAGGGGCATTACTATGAGAGCATGGGCACTACAGGGGCATTACTATGAAAGCATGGGCACTACAGGGGCATTAATATGGGAGCATGGGCACTACAGGGGCATTACTGTATGGTGGGCACTACAGGGGCATTACTATGGGGGTATTAACATATGGGCATTACTATGGGGGCATTACAATATGGGCACTACTGCAGGGGGAATTACATGGGGGGCGCCAAATTACTGTCTTGCCCCTGGTGACAAAAATCCTAGTTTCGGCCCTGCCCCTGCTCATGTGCTGGACGGACAGGCATCACCAAGCCCTCTTCCACCACCATCGTTTGTAGTTCTGGTCTTTAAATTACTTGAAGTCTTGTTCCTTACTGGTTCCTATAAAGGCGATATCCCAACTCAGAAACCAAATCATGTGTATTCTGCTTTCACATAGCTAAAGCATGCCACACATTGGTCGATACTGGAGTTCAACAGGATGATTGTCCAATGGTGCCACAGACATTGCATCAGCTGGTATCTCGGGTGTCATGGAGCTTGGCTAGTATGGCCATCCCCCTCACGCCATTCACATTACACCTTCAGGTCAATTACATGATATCCAATCTTGCTGTGTTAATGGCCAAGATTAACTAATTAAATACACAAAAACATGGCATGGGACAGGCCAGGGCTCAATGGGTAACACTTCATGGTAATTAAGCCATAAAAAGCAGGGACATGGGAAACATTTTCAGGAGGGTCCCACATTTATCTCTCATTTTCAATCTATGGCCCCAGTAGCTAAGGGTTTTTCCTCCCATCACACAATACCTAGCTGTGCCCTCCCACCAGTTGTCCATTATTCCGGCTCTGCTACTTTGATTGGCCCGCCATGATCATATGTCAAACTAGGGATGGACATTGAAAATCGATCTTTTGGAAAGTTCTCTCTTCATGTCCGATATATGCCGATTTTTGGATCGATCCTGGAGATATGGTGTACTGAAAGGATTGATCCAGAATTCTCCATGGGGGCGGTGATGCTCTTACCTTCCTGGCCGGCGTCCCTTGCTCCACTGTGCATGCATGACCTTTTTCCCCTATGTAACTGGAAAAGGAGCCATCCATGGTGAACCATTTGATGCCCATCCCTAAGTTTCACTATCCGATACAGCAAACTAGCTGTGACCTATGCCAGATCAATGTCCTCATTATAAGGCTGATTGAGAGGCGCTAGCAATGCCGTTATTTACACGATGGTAAATGTTTTTCAACTGCGCATGCATCTCACACGCTAAAAAGTCGCACATGCCTCCCATGGTGTGTATGCACAGAGGTGCAGTTGCGATTATGACAC
The DNA here is from genome assembly GCA_031769625.1 of Taudactylus pleione. NCBI lineage: Eukaryota > Metazoa > Chordata > Amphibia > Anura > Myobatrachidae > Taudactylus > Taudactylus pleione. The sequence goes on from JAUIMM010000883.1 coordinate 2,403,612, forward strand.
ACGTTTCTTCAAAATGTTTTGGAAATGTGCTGGATGTTCCTGGCTGGTGGCTATTTGGGCGTACAGAGACGTACTGTCTTATTACGGAGTGTCGTGGGAGTGTCGCTGACATCATTGTGAACTCAGACACTTAATCACTCAAATTGGGGCTTCATACTCTGAGGGAGATTCTGAACCTCGCATTACAGTGTCGTAAGATGCTCAAAGTAGGCGTCTTAGTCCTTGTACATTCAGGCGTACGCTTGTACACCGGGAAAAGGGTTTTACTAGAATTAGCATAAAATGGCAGGCGTGACTTCGGCAAAAGGCGCTAAAGTGATCGCAGCAGCTTGGGACTCAGAATCAGCCCCTATGCGTTACAATCATATCTTACCGTCAATCTAGCGAGCAGTGAAATCCCCGCCATATTCAACCGGCGCAGCATTAAACCCTTACCTTTCAGCATGAAGTTAGACAAATATAAAACAATTGCTTAACTCTCGACAATTTAAAAGTCCTTCAGTGTCTCTCCCAGGTGCCGAATGGGTTAAAGTGAAATGTTTTTTAGTAAACAGTAATTGCTCGTGTACCGTACCGCCGCCAACAAGATATTTCCCCAAGTCAATTTGATTAATCCATCAACCATATTTCCACTTATTTAAAACATAATCAAAGAGCCATCTGGCACCAATGAAATTTATTCCAAACAAGAAGGATGACTTTATGAAGCACCTTATTTCCATTCCTGCTCCCCTGAGAGGGTGTTGGGTAAATTAGCATAAAGATTAATGCAACATATGGGAGATTATATTTTTCTCTTTATAGCAAAATGAAAACACTGAATTATTAGAGAGAGAAAGAAAGCTTTATTTTCCCACTTTTGTCGTTAGCGAAGCTAAACAATCTGTCTTGAAAGAGGAAGACATACTGCACTCTCTATCATTTAATCTGATTAATAGGACAGGGGGCTGGCTGACAGAACAACTGCCTCTGGGAGTACCACTGTCATCTGAATCAAAGCTTCATCAGGAGAGACTAGTTTTTTTGTGGAAGCGGGGTAGAAGCGCTAGGACAGTGGCAGATGGGAACCTTGGCTGGTGAGGTTATTAAGGAGCCACTGCCATTGATCCTCTCAGCACACCAATGGGTCTCAAATGCCAAGGCCTTATTGGTCGTCACACTGTTCCTCATCGTAGCATCCACATTGCACACCCCACCCCCCCCCCACCCCCCCATTGGCACACACATTGCCCAGAGATCCCAATGCCAGTCTCTCTATACAGAAAACCCAATGACTAATACCCAAACCACTCCCCTGGCCAGACGAGAGAGTAGGGGCCATGCACAGCAGAGTTCCTAGGGTAGCATTGGAACCTCATCCTGATGCCTCCATGTAACTTGTTTGCTGAATGGAGACTCCAGGTACAATCAGTCTATGTACTGTAAGTCCCTCTCTGCATTCCAAATCTTGATGGTTAATATCCAGTGCACTGATTGTCTGTAGTTGTGACAGAACTAAAGTCTAAGGGATCTATTAATCATACTTAGGGGCACATTTATCAAATACAATTTGCGTCTGTTTTCGGGGGATCCCGGCAAAAGCTAAGTATCCCCAGAGTTTAAGAAGGGGGGACCATAGCCAGGGGCGGACAGAACAATTTTATGTGGAGGAGGGGGGGGGCAACATAAAATCGTTCCGGCAGCACAGAATAGTGATGTCAGGCTCCAGTCACACTGATAAAGGAAGTCACAGCCTGAGAGTTATATAGTGGAAGGAGCAGGGTCCCCAACTGCACAGAGTAGTGATGTCAGGCTCCTGTCACACTGATACAGGAAGTCACAGACTGAGAGTTATATAGTGGAAGGAGCAGGGTCCCCAGCAGCACAGAGTAGTGATGTCAGGCTCCTGTCACACTGATACAGGAAGTCACAGACTGAGAGTTATATAGTGGAAGGAGCAGGGTCCCCAGCAGCACAGAGTAGTGATGTCAGGCTCCTGTCACACTGATACAGGAAGTCACAGACTGAGAGTTATATAGTGGAAGGAGCAGGGTCCCCAGCAGCACAGAGTAGTGATGTCAGGCTCCTGTCACACTGATACAGGAAGTCACAGACTGAGAGTTATAAAGTGGAAGGAGCAGGGTCCCCAGCAGCACAGAATAGGGATGTTAGGCTCCTGTCTCACTGATACAGGAAGTCACAGACTGAGAGTTATATAGTGGAGGGAGCAGGGTCCCCAGCAGCACAGAGTAGTAATGTCAGGCTCCTGTCACACTGATACAGGAAGTCACAGACTGAGAGTTATATAGTGTAAGGAGCAGGGTCCCCAGCAGCACAGAGTAGTGACATCAGGCTCCTATCACACTGATACAGGAAGTCACAGACTGAGAGTTATATAGTAGAAGGAGCAGGGTCCCCAGCAGCACAGAGTAGTGATGTCAGGCTCCTATCACACTGATACAGGAAGTCACAGACTGAGAGTTATATAGTAGAAGGAGCAGGGTCCCCAGCAGCACAGGACTGAGAGTTATATTGTGGAAGGAGCAGGGTCCCCAGCAGCACAGAGTAGTGATGTCAGGCTCCTGTCACACTGATACAGGAAGTCACAGACTGAGAGTTATATAGTGGAAGGAGCAGGGTCCCCAGCAGCACAGAGTAGTGATGTCAACTCCTGTCACACTGATACAGGAAGTCACAGACTGAGAGTTATATAGTGGAAGGAGCAGGGTCCCCAGCAGCATAGAGTAGGGATGTCAGGCTCCTGTTACACTGACACAGGAAGTCACAGACTGAGAGTTATATAGTGGAAGGAGCAGGGTCCCCAGCAGCCCAGAGTAGCGATGTCAGGCTCCTGTCACTTTGATACAAGAAGACACAGACTGAGAGTTATATAGTGGAAGGAGCAGGGTCCCCAGCAGCATAGAGTAGGGATGTCAGGCTCCTGTTACACTGACACAGGAAGTCACAGGCTGAGAGTTATATAGTGGAAGGAGCAGGGTCCCCAGCAGCCAGCAGTAGCGATGTCAGGCTCCTGTCACTTTGATACAGGAAGCCACAGACTGAGAGTTATATAGTGGAAGGAGCAGGGTCCCCAGCAGCAGAGAGTAGTAATGTCAGGCTCCTGTCACACTGATACAGGAAGTCACAGACTGAGAGTTATATAGTGGGAGGAGCAGGGTCCCCAGCAGCACAGAGTAGTGATGTCAGGCTACTGTCACACTGATACAGGAAGTCACAGACTGAGAGTTATATAGTGGGAGGAGCAGGGTCCCCAGCAGCACAGAGTAGTGATGTCAGGCTACTGTCACACTGATACAGGAAGTCACAGACAGAGAGTTATATAGTGGGAGGAGCAGGGTCCCCAGCAGCAGAGAGTAGTAATGTCAGGCTCCTGTCACACTGATACAGGAAGTCACAGACTGAGAGTTATATAGTGGGAGGAGCATCAATGCTCTCCATGTACTCTGCCGTGCAGCGCCGCAGCAGGGTGCGCACGTGCCCTGGACCCGCTCCACCTACCCCCTTGTCCTTGTTGCACATGATGTCACAGAACAAGCACAGGGTGCAGAAACAAGGGTCCCAGACACTTCCTATGGATGTACCCTGCGCGTTTCTATGTAGTGGAGTACGAGGTGGAAAGGCATGCTCACAGGGTAGAATTAGGTGGCATCAGCGACCCCTTATCCTTGCACCCTGCTTGGTGGCACGTCATTATAACCCTGCTGCATCCCACGTTTATTGTATCCAAACCTTTATTGCTATTTTGACAATAAGCTAACAGTTTAGCTATAAGAAACACTTATGTCACTAGTCGGCAATTCAGGCATTTTATTGAAAGCAGTTGGAGCCTTGGAATAAAGTAAATGACAATATTTCCCCAATAAGCATCGTGGTACAGACGACCAATGAACGACAATTACTCAAGTGGTAGAAAACATCACAATCAATATTTGGCTTTATATCCCTGTGAAGATAAAGCTTCCAGTTTTCTATTACAAAAACAGCAGAAAATAAACCTGACAGCTCTCGCCCATGTCAATGGTCTCAGAAGCTCAGTGATCCAGAAACGCTGAATATCCCCAATTCATACGTTCTCGGTGTCAGATAGTCAATAATTCTTCTACTGTCGGCTCAAAGAAGGATTTGCTGATGGAGGCAACTGTTTTATAGTGAGTAACAATTACGCTCGGTACATTATATTGAAGTTCTTAGTGAGCGGCCATTATGTACATAGCACTCTAAGCTGCGCGGATGATTTCGGGTCACGCTCTGAGCCGATAAAAGTGAAGACAAAGTACAAAGATTGTGGCGTTGCTTTTCATAGTTTTGACTCCATTTTTTCTTTTTTTTTTTTAGACACCAGCGTCCAGGGCCGCCGTCATGAAGGTGCAACCAATGCACATGTAACGGACCTAGGCCCTCATTCAGAGCCGTACGCTCTGAGCAGAGCGCACGCTCTGAATGAGGGCCGGGCTCCATTTTCATGGAGCGTCCTCCTGGACGCTCGTATAGCTGTGGGTCACCACCCACAGGCTATACGAGCGTGCATTGTGATGGCTGCGATGGTCGAGACCATCGCGACCATCGAAATTGCGAGCCGGAGCCTGCGGTTGAGGTTTTCAACCGCAAGCTCCGGAGTGATTTTGGCTCTATCAGAGCCAAAATCACTCCCACTGACATCACTAGTGATGTCAGTGGGCGGGCTTCTGACGGGAGGCGTTCCCGTGGGAACGCCCCCGTCAGGGAGGCACACCCCCGGCACGCCCACCAAAGGGGGCGTGCTGTCAATCAACATTGACAGCACGCCCCCTTTGATCGGACACAACGAGCGAAGGACTTTCCTTCGCTCGTCGCGTCTGGCGCATGCGCACGACGGAGCTCCCTCCGTCGTGCGCATGCTCAGTCCATAACATCGACCCACTTGCGAGCGGTCAGCCGCTCGCGAGTGGGTCTGAATCAGGCCCCTAATCCGCAATTGGCGCCGGAGGAGATATATTATAGGTACACTCACCGGGTCCCCCCTCTCTAATGGGTCCACAACTGTCCAGGTGCCGCACTGACATAGGGGTATATTTACTAAAGTGAGAGACTTTTTAGAAGTGTAGATGTTGCCTATAGCAACCAATCAGATTCTAGCTATTATCTTCTAGAAGGTGCTAGTTAAATGTTAAGTAGAATCTGATTGGTTGCTATGGGCAACAGCTCCACTTCTAAAAACTCTCTCACTTTAGTAAATATACCCCTAAGCCTTGGATGGAGATAAGGTACCAGCCAATCAGCTCCTAACTGCCATGTTACAGGCTGTGTTTGAAAAATGACAGTTAGGAGCTGATTGGTTGGAAGTTTATCTCCATCCAAGGCTTAGTAAAAAGAACCCTAAAAGGGCAGCATCTAACTTAGAATATGTGGCCTCCAAATAAAAATGGGACCATAATCATGACATCAGGCCTGGGCCATGAAGTACCACCAATGACTACCAATGACTGGAAGTAGGTCTTATGGACAGATGAATAAATATGTGAAATCTCTGGTTCATCGTGCAGGGTTTTTGTATGTCGTAGAAGAAATGATGGTATCGTACCTCAGTGTTTGGGGTTTATGTACCTCGCTCTATATCCTTCCCCCCTTCCCATTTGTGCCTCTACCCACCCTCCCATGTGTGCCTCCACCTCTCATGTGTGCCTTTGACCGGGGGTCCCTACATATTTCATTTGTACCTGGCCACACAAATTCTGATGGCAGTGCGTACAAGAATAAAACCCACACCGGCTCCCACCCGCCGGTCTCCACCTCTCAGAAATCAGCCGGGTCATCACTTTGCAAAAATTTCCAGTCTAAGACAGTCTCAAAAATATCATGAATGGCTTTTTATGTTTACTAGTTCAGCGATGACACAACCACCAGCCAACTACCCACCAGCCAACTACTCAAAATGTTCCCAGGGTCTTCCAGACCTACAGACCCAACAGTCGATTACCCAAAAGCATCATTGATATAATGGAAATGTGAACGAACTATTATTCAAAATATAACTGCTGTCTACAGTGACGGGGCTGATGCAGAGTGAGCACCCGCGCACGCAGGGGGGGTTTCTGAGTACCCAGAAACCCCCCCTGATGATCCAAAATTCTTTTTTTTTCAGAGACGGAGACAGCGCTCCTTCTCCGACTTCTGTGGCTCCCTGCACTGTGAACACTGGCCTCTGAAGAGACCGGAGGCTAAAGAAGCCTCCGATCGCTTCAGAGGCCAGCGTTCCCAGTGATGCACTGCGCGGGTGACGTCATGACGTCACCCGCGCGATGTGAAGAGCCTGATCCAGCCAAAGCAGCGGCGAAGCGGGAGACAGCGTGGTGGTGAGGTAAGTACTGGGCGGAGGGGCGGGGGGCATGTATAATGGGCACTAGTTAAGGGGGCCATGCATATGGGACAAAACTACTGGGGGCACAGCATTAGGGGCACTGCATAAGAGTAACAATACAGACAGATACACATAACTAAAAACGGGGGTGTATCTCTCATATATATATATATATATATATATATATATAATATTATATATATATATATATATATATATATATATATATATGTGTGTGTGTATATATAGAGAGAGATTTGGAAACCCCCCCCAAAAATCCTGCGTTTGCCACTGCGTAGCGAGCAAGAATTTGTACTGCGCATTCCCAGAGCAGATTTGTGTGCTCTGACGGGCAGGGCTTGTTCTAATGAGACGCAAAAGATGTATCCCATAAACCAATGGCAGCACAGGGGCACAGTGGTTAGTATTGCTGGCTCACAACACTGGGATCACGAATACAACTCCAACCAGGACCCTACCTGTGAGAAGTGTATATGCTCTTCCCATGTTTGGCATCGGGCACACAATTAACCATAGAGTGCACTTGTATGTCACACCGTAAGCTCTATTGGGCAGGGACTAATGGCAACAACAAATATTTTCTGTGAGGCAATGCGTAATATGTAAATACTATATAACAACCTGTTAATAAATTTAATATATTTTCCTCCACTAGTTCCTAATGAAATCATAGACTGCATTGTGGCTGTTATGTAGCCAATGTACTGGAGCCAGCACGTTGCCAATCTGATCACTTACCATTAACCAGGGCTAGCCCATTTATCCCCATCATAAAACCGCCATTACTAATTTTCCCATAATTCAGATCGCTGAACCATCCAAACTAAGAGAATAAAAACAGCTTCCTAGAACTTTTTCACTTCATGGGGCATAAAAATAAAAGGGATAATTTTACGGCCTGGGCGACCAAACATTGCATCTGATTTCTGACTGGGAGCCAGTCTCCAAGTAACTGATGCCGCGGTCAGCCTCCATTTTACTTACCACACCAGACAGGCAAAAATGAAGTCTCTCCCGTGGAAGAGGTGAAATGACAGTACAATAAAAGACGTGCGCTCTCCTGGCCCAGTGTGTACATTTAAATATATTTCATTCCCCATCAGCTGAAATAAAATGTTGCGCACTGACTGGAATACACGGAGCATTTTACCCGCACGCTGAGAACTCGCGGTTACAGCATTTTTCATTAGATTAAGGGACCAAACGCCTCCGGACAAGGAATATAAACAGGACATTTTTACAGGAAAGGATACTAATAATAGTAATTGGTGTCAGCGGTTTAATGCATTGCGTCTTGTGTACACCAGATGGAAATGAACCTATTTGTATATTACAGATCAGATCCATGCAGAGAAAATCACCCGGCGGAGACATTTCCTCTACGAAAATCCATAAACAATAAACATGAAACGGTAAAAGTACGATATGTCAATCGCTACACTCTAGCCATTACATAGCCTGGAGGGGAGGGTTGTGTTTGGGACAGGGGCGACTATACAAGCCAGACCCCAAGAGCTTACAATCTATGCTTTGATATGTATGTTGCATTGCATTCAAAATTTTGTAACCTGCCAAAGATATATCACAATCTGATTTATTACAGGTGTAATGAGCATATAATAGGACAAACCAGCTCAAAGTTTGGTTACATTGCTATTAAAACTAAATAAATAAATGTGGGGTGATATATAAAATATATAGCCGCGTGTTCTGCAATTCACGATATCTAATTGCATCTCGCATTTTGCGGCTGTGCGCATTGGTGCAATGTATGCGACTTTTATGCTGCAAGTTTAGTTTTGCAAAGTCACATCCAGTGGAACTGACCCCATTGTTGCTGACCCAAGATAAACGTCACCTAAGGATCAATTATTTGAGTTACTATGTACCAAGGTCAGGTCTGATCGCTGCACTTGATGTTTATTTAAAGTGGCAATCTCAGGAAAGGTAAATGTTTTTTTTTTTTTTCTTAAATAGGTCTCTGCGTCAGTCCTTACATTTTAGCATTGCTGTAAGGTGTGAGGGTAATTACTGAGGCTTGGTGGGAGAATGTAGTGATGGGCTTAAGGCCAAACAAGTGCCTACAACATGGGAATAAAATCACAGAAACTCTTGTATTGGGGCTTCCAGGGTCAGAGAGTGAGCTCATTAGGGGGAATATTTATATCAACGTATGTTTGTGGGAAACAGCCGAAAAGCGAAAACAACTATTTTTTTAGCAGGATACCTGCAAAAATTAAGCATCCCAGGATATATGAAGGGGTGATCGCAGCAGATATTTTGGGTTGGGTGTGGAATGCTGGTAGTCACAATCCCAACGCCGGCATCCTGAAAGGGTTAGAATACCGACACCTGCAGGTAAGCATCCTAACCCTTCCTCCTCACAAAATACACTTTTTTTTCGATCCATTAATTACCAAGTAACATAGTTGCCCATGTATTGGGAATATCCTTCATTTCTGCCCTGCTGATTGGGTGACCATAGTTAGGGGTGAAGTTGGGAAAGTGGCAATTGTCCATGTATATATTTATGTTTTCACCATTGTGTGGTACATGGGGGCTACGCAAAATGTTGCTTTAGGGACCACGAGGGGCGAAACTATAATTGGTACAGGCACACACGCCCCTGTGGCAAGAGTGGCCCACACTGCTCACCCTACGCCCACTGACTATACTTAACTTTCAGCCATAGAAATGCCCGAAAAATGGTGCTGGTGCCATATTCCCAGAGATATACATATGTGCAGTAATGAAATAACCGGGAGAATGGTGCTGGTGCCATATTCCCAGAGATATACATATGTGCAGTAATGATATAACCGGGAGAATGGTGCTGGTGCCATATTCCCAGAGATACACATATGTGCAGTAATGATATAACCGGGAGAATGATGCTGGTGCCATATTCCCAGAGATATACATATGTACAGTAATGACATAACCGGGAGAATGGAACTGGTGTCATATTCCCAGAGATATACATATGTGCAGTAATGATATAACCGGGAGAATGGTGCTGGTGCCATATTCCCAGAGATATACATATGTGCAGTAATGATGTCACCGGGAGAATGGTGCTGGTGCCATATTCCCAGAGATATACATATGTGCAGTAATGACATAACCGGGAGAATGGTGCTGGTGCCATATTCCCAGAGATATACATATGTGCAGTAATGATATCACCGGGAGAATGGTGCTGGTGTCATATTCCCAGAGATATACATATGTGTAGTAATGATATAACCGGGAGAATGGTGCTGGTGCCATATTCCCAGAGATATACATATGTGCAGTAATGATATAACCGGGAGAATGGTGCTGGTGTCATATTCCCAGAGATATACATATGTGCAGTAATGATATAACCGGGAGAATGGTGCTGGTGCCATATTCCCGGAGATATACATATGTACAGTAATGACATAACCGGGAGAATGGTGCTGGTGCCATATTCCCAGAGATATACATATGTGCAGTAATGATATAACCGGGAGAATGGTGCTGGTGCCATATTCCCAGAGATATACATATGTGCAGTAATGATGATATAACTGGGAGAATGGTGCTGGTGCCATATTCCCAGAGATATACATATGTGCAGTAATGATATAACCGGGAGAATGGTGCTGGTGCCATATTCCCAGAGATATACATATGTGCAGTAATGATATCACCGGGAGAATGGTGCTGGTGCCATATTCCTAGAGATATACATATATGCAGTAATGATATAACCGGAGAATGGTGCTGGTGCCATATTCCCAGAGATATACATATGTGCAGTAATGATATAACTGGGAGAATGGTGCTGGTGCCATATTCCCAGAGATATACATATGTGCAGTAATGATATAACCGGGAGAATGGTGCTGGTGCCATATTCCCAGAGATATACATATGTGCAGTAATGATATAACCGGAGAATGGTGCTGGTGCCATATTCCCAGAGATATACATATGTGCAGTAATAAAATAACCGGGAGAATGGTGCTGGTGCCATATTCCCAGAGATATACATATGTGCAGTAATAAAATAACCGAGAGAATGGTGCTGGTGCCATATTCCCAGAGATATACATATGTGCAGTAATGATATCACCGGGAGAATGGTGCTGGTGCCATATTCCCAGAGATATACATATGTGCAGTAATGATATAACCGGGAGAATGGTGCTGGTGCCATATTCCCAGAGATATACATATGTGCAGTAATGATATAACCGGAGAATGGTGCTGGTGCCATATTCCCAGAGTTATACATATGTGCAGTAATGATATAACCGGGAGAATGGTGCTGGTGCCATATTCCCAGAGATATACATATGTGCAGTAATAAAATAACCGGGAGAATGGTGCTGGTGCCATATTCCCAGAGATATACATATGTGCAGTAATAAAATAACCGGGAGAATGGTGCTGGTGCCATATTCCCAGAGATATACATATGTGCAGTAATGATATAACCGGAGAATGGTGCTGGTGCCATATTCCCAGAGTTATACATATGTGCAGTAATAAAATAACCGGGAGAATGGTGCTGGTGCCATATTCCCAGAGATATACATATGTGCAGTAATAAAATAACCGGGAGAATGGTGCTGGAACCATATTCCCAGAGATATACATATGTGCAGTAATGAAATCACCGGGAGAATGGTGCTGGTGCCATATTCCCAGAGATATACATATGTGCCGTAATGATATAACCGGGAGAATGGTGCTGGTGCCATATTCCCAGAGATATACATATGTGCAGTAATGAGATCACCGGGAGAATGGTGCTGGTGCCATATTCCCAGAGATATACATATGTGCAGTAATGATATAACCGGGAGAATGGTGCTGGTGCCATATTCCCAGAGATATACATATGTGCAGTAATGAAATAACCGGGAGAATGGTGCTGGTGCCATATTCCCAGAGATATACATATGTGCAGTAATGACATAACCGGGAGAATGGTGCCGGTGCCATATTCCCAGAGATATACATATGTGCAGTAATGACATAACCGGGAGAATGGTGCTGGTGCCATATTCCCAGAGATATACATATGTGCCGTAATGACATAACCGGGAGAATGGTGCTGGTGCCATATTCCCAGAGATATACATATGTGCAGTAATGACATAACCGGGAGAATGGTGCTGGTGCCATATTCCCAGAGATATACATATGTGTAGTAATGATATAACCGGGAGAATGGTGCTGGTGTCATATTCCCAGAGATATACATATGTGCCGTAATGACATAACCGGGAGAATGGTGCCGGTGTCATATTCCCAGAGATATACATATGTGCAGTAATGACATAACCGGGAGAATGGTGCTGGTGCCATATTCCCAGAGATATACATATGTGCAGTAATGACATAACCGGGAGAATGGTGCTGGTGCCATATTCCCAGAGATATACATATGTGCAGTAATGATATAACCGGGAGAATGGTGCTGGTGTCATATTCCCAGAGATATACATATGTGCAGTAATGATATCACCGGGAGAATGGTGCTGGTGCCATATTCCCAGAGATATACATATGTGCAGTAATGAGATCACCGAGAGAATGGTGCTGGTGCCATATTCCCAGAGATATACATATGTGCAGTAATGAAATAACCGGGAGAACGGTGCTGGTGCCATATTCCCAGAGATATACATATGTGGAGTAATGAAATCACCGGGAGAATGGTGCCGGTGCCATATTCCCGGAGATATACATATGTGCAGTAATGATATAACCGGGAGAATGGTGCTGGTGCCATATTCCCAGAGATATACATATGTGCAGTAATGAAATAACCGGGAGAATGGTGCCGGTGCCATATTCCCAGAGATATACATATGTGTAGTAATGAAATCACCGGGAGAATTGTGCTGGTGCCATATTCCCAGAGATATACATATGTGCAGTAATGAGATCACCGGGAGAATGGTGCTGGTGCCATATTCCCAGAGATATACATATGTGCAGTAATGATATAACCGGGAGAATGGTGCCGGTGCCATATTCCCAGAGATATACATATATGCAGTAATGATATAACTGGGAGAATGGTGCTGGTGTCATATTCCCAGAGATATACATATGTGCTGTAATGAGATCACCGGGAGAATGGTGCTGGTGCCATATTCCCAGAGATATACATATGTGCAGTAATGATATAACCGGAGAACGGTGCTGGTGCCATATTCCCAGAGATATACATATGTACAGTAATGAAATAACCGGGAGAATGGTGCTGGTGCCATATTCCCAGAGATATACATATGTACAGTAATGAAATAACCGGGAGAATGGTGCTGGTGCCATATTCCCAGAGATATACATATGTGCAGTAATGATATAACCGGGAGAATGGTGCTGGTGCCATATTCCCAGAGATATACATATGTGCAGTAATGAAATCACCGGGAGAATGGTGCTGGTGCCATATTCCCAGAGATATACATATGTGCAGTAATGACATAACCGGGAGAATGGTGCTGGTGCCATATTCCCAGAGATATACATATGTGCAGTAATGATATAACCGGGAGAATGGTGCTGGTGCCATATTCCCAGAGATATACATATGTGCCGTAATGATATAACCGGGAGAATGGTGCTGGTGCCATATTCCCAGAGATATACATATGTGCAGTAATGATATAACCGGGAGAATGGTGCTGGTGCCATATTCCCAGAGATGTACCCAGAATATAGTGCATCGGCGGCCAGAATATAAAAATATCACAAATTTAGCAACTGGCCGTGGCTGCGGGGGGCGGGTTGGCGGGCTCCTATAAGCTTCGGGCCCTTGGGCAACTGTCCAACAAGCCCAATGGAAGAGAGATGGCACTGCCTTAATGTCTATGATGTCTGGGGCGAGATGACTGATGACTGATGTCATAACTTGTTTATATGGTAATACAATGAGAGGAGTACAAGCCAGAGCCAGCATCTAGGAGCTGTTTGGTAAATTACACACAGGACTCACATATGTATATATATGTATCAATTTATCAAGCAAACATTACGTCTGGGATTGTGGGGCAGCTGATTTAATTTGAACGCACGAAGCAGACTTTGCCCGTTATGCTGGATGTTCATGTAATGTGGGCGGAGGGGTCACCAGGAAGGAGGATTTTTTCGGCATTATCTCCAGTAATCAATATTTCAATCTCCTTTGCCGTCAGACATCACAGGCTAATTAGCTACATGTTACACTCAGTATCTGGCTAGCAGTGGCTGATGTGGGAGACCTGTCAGGGTAAGGGACCTGCAGGCAATGACATGAGGGCAAATCTTATACATACATACATTATAGAATAAGGATAATCACAGCAGAGCTGGCTGCATGGAGGTCGCTGTCACAAAATGATTGGAGCACATGACAGATGGTCCTTATGGTGAGACACTTCGCTATACCTGCAGCTTCCTCCTTCAAATAGCATGCCCATTATAGCTTGTCTGAAGGTGGCATTGAGACGTGTACAACTGTTACGGTCATTTCATTATAACACAAGCGGGCCAAATGCTTAGCTCCCTTCTCTGTTGTCTAGCGTCACTTAACTTTATTTTGTACCTTGTGTGTTTTTTTTTGTTTGTTTTTTAATGCAAATATAAAGCACTCTGAGTCCTAACTGGAGAGAAGTGCTATATAAATAACATTATTATTATTATTATAAAAATGTGTACTAGAATCTAACAGAGGCACAGAGTATTTAAGCTCCGCCAACTCCTGCAAACAAATTTGAAGTTGGATGGGATAAGCCAACGTTTAGCTGATCTGAGCATTTACCATCATGTAACGATGAGAATAATTTTATTTATCTAGAGCTGTTCTCCAAAAAGACTCCAAACGCATTACAGGAATCATGAAACATAGTAGAGAGGTTCAGCTTCACAGAAAATACGTCAGACCGCCAGAAGGTCGGTAATAAAGGTGCGATATAACCACTAAGGGGTCTATGCACTGAGCCTTAGAGAGAGATAAAGTGGACGGAGATCAAGGACCTCATTCAGACCTGCTCGCAAGCGCCTTTGCGCTCGCAAGCTTGTCGATGGTGGGGCAATCACATGGCACGTGTGCACGCCCCGGAGCGAGAGAGAAATTCTCTCACTCTGGGTCTCGCTACAAAAGGTGCGGCTGTCGATGTTGATCGACAGCTCGCCCCGTTTTGTAGGCGTGGTGGGGGGGGTGGCCAGACAAATGGAGGCGTTCCTGAAGGAACGCCTGCCGTTTGTAGACGGCCCTACTGACATCACCAATGATGTCAGTAGGGAGCTTCCTGCTCTGTTAGAGCAGGAAGCTGCCTGGGGCTTGCGGTAGACGAGACCCAACCCCAAGGGTCTCGTTGCAAGCCCCAAAGGTCGCGATGGTCTCGACCATCGCGACCATCACCTAGTCACTCACTTAGCGAGCGGCCAGGAGGCCGACTTTAAAAAGAAAAGTGGCCACCCTCATTCAGACCGAGCGCTCGCATTTTGCGCGCAGCTCTGAATGACGTCCAGGGTACCAACCAATGAATCAGCTCCTGTCACTTTACATGCTGTTTGAAAAATGACAGTTAGGAGCTGATTGGTTGGTACTTTATCCCTTAGTACATAGACCACTCAGTTCATTTACCTAAATTGCTTTGCACATTTTCCTGTTGAAAAATAAATGTGAAAAACAGGTGATAATTTTGACATATTCCCCTAGGGGTGATCCTCCTGAGACTTGGTTGGTTCCTCATGTTGAACGCTGTTGAATCACTACCAAATAAGAGTAATTAAGTGCCAAATGTGAGTGATTTGCATGGCTCATCTCGTCTCTGGAGGCCACTTTAATCTCTAAAGGAAAAGACGCGGATGAGTAAGGTAGTAAGCCGCCGTCTAATACAGGCCGCGGTTTCTTAATGAACACTTCTACAAGCAGCACAATTTCTGGCAGCGGTGTAAGGCTATAAATAGTCACACTACCCACTTTCCACTGGCGGGTTGTGGCTGCTTCCAGGCCAGACCAAATTATACTTACGGAGATGCGTCATTTTAAAAACAGGGATAACTTATGAGTAAATAAATTAGTTTTATATATTTTTAGACAGAACTATCTTTTGCTTGGGAATGGGAACCTACATTTCATATTAATAGCATTTATATGGGGGAGGGGGGGTACAGATTCCCAGCGCACACAATACAGAATCCTAACGCTAGAACCCAGACTGACCCTAACTCTCCCACCATGCAGCCTAACCCTCTCCCACCACAGCCTAACCCTTACCCTCCCCCCCCCCGCAGCCTAACCCTAACTCTCCCACCATGCAGCCTATCCCTAACCCTCTCCCCCCGCAGCCTAACCCTAACTCTGCCACCCTGCAGCCTAACCCTCTCCCACCCTGCAGCCTAACCCTTACCCTCCCCTCCCCTGGCAGCCTAACCCTTACCCCCCCCCCCGCAGCCTAACCCTTACCCTCCCGTCCCCGCAGCCTAACCATAACTCTCCCACCCTGCAGCCTAACTCTCTCCCAACACAGCCTAACCCTAACTCTCCCACCCTGCAGCCTATCCCTAACCCTCTCCCCCCCACAGCCTAACCCTAACTCTCCCACCCTGCAGCCTATCCCTAACCCTCTCCCCCAGCAGCCTAAACCTTATTCTCCCACCCTGCAGCCTAACCCTCTCCCACCCTGCAGCCTAACCCTTACCCTCCCCTCCCCTGGCAGCCTAACCCTTACCCCCCCCGCAGCCTAACCCTTACCCTCCCGTCCCCGCAGCCTAACCATAACTCTCCCACCCTGCAGCCTAACTCTCTCCCAACACAGCCTAACCCTAACTCTCCCACCCTGCAGCCTATCCCTAACCCTCTCCCCCCCACAGCCTAACCCTAACTCTCCCACCCTGCAGCCTATCCCTAACCCTCTCCCCCAGCAGCCTAACCCTTATTCTCCCACCCTGCAGCCTAACCCTCTCCCACCACAGCCTAACCCTTACCCTCCCCCCCCCCGGCAGCTTAACCCTAACTCTTCCACCCTGCAGCCTATCCCTAACCCTCTCCCCCCACAGCCTAACCCAAACTCTGCCACCCTGCAGCCATAACCCTTACCCTCCCTCCCCTGCAGCCTATCCCTAACTCTCCCACTCTGCAGCCTATCCTTAACCCTCTCCTCCCACAGCCTAACCCTAAATCTGCCACCCTGCAGCCTAA
This sequence comes from Taudactylus pleione, assembly GCA_031769625.1. Taxonomy (NCBI): domain Eukaryota; kingdom Metazoa; phylum Chordata; class Amphibia; order Anura; family Myobatrachidae; genus Taudactylus; species Taudactylus pleione. Next base: position 2,420,147 of record JAUIMM010000883.1, read on the forward strand.
CCCTCTCCCACCACTGCCTAACTGTTACCCTCCCCCCCCGCAGCCTAACCCTAATTCTCCCACCCTGCAGCCTATCCCTAACCCTCTCCCCCCGCAGCCTAACCCTAATTCTCCCACCCTGCAGCCTATCCCTAACCCTCTCCCCCCGCAGCCTAACCCTAACTCTCCCACCCTGCAGCCTATCCCTAACCCTCTCCCCCCGCAGCCTAACTCTAATTCTCCCACCCTGCAGCCTAACCCTCTCCCACCACAGCCTAACCCTTACCCTCCCCCCCCGCAGCTTAACCCTAACTGTTCCACCCTGCAGCCTATCCCTAACCCTCTCCCCCCCACAGCGTAACCCTAACTCTCCCACCCTGCAGCCTATCCCTAACCCTCTCCCCCCGCAGCCTAACCCTAACTCTCCCACCCTGCAGCCTATCCCTAACCCTCTCCCCCCGCAGCCGAACCCTAATTCTCCCACCCTGCAGCCTAACCCTAACTCTCCCACCACAGCCTAACCCTTACCCTCCCCCCCGCAGCCTAACCCTAACTCTTCCACCCAGCAGCCTATCCCTAACCCTCTCCCACCACAGCCTAACCCTAACTCTTCCACCCAGCAGCCTATCCCTAACCCTCTCCCACCACAGCCTAACCCTAACTCTGCCAACCTGCAGACTAACCCTCTCCCACCACAGCCTAACCCTTACCCTCCCCCCCCCGCAGCCTAACCCTAACTCTCCCACCCTGCAGCCTATCCCTAACCCTCTCCCACCACAGCCTAACTCTTACCCTCCCCCCACAGCCTAACCCTAACTCTCCCACCCTGCAGCCTATCCCTAACCCTCTCCCACCACAGCCTAACCCTAATTCTCCCACCCTGCAGCCTAATACTAACTCTTCCACCCTGCAGCCTATCCCTAACCCTCTCCCCCCCCGCAGCCTAATACTAACTCTTCCACCCTGCAGCCTATCCCTAACCCTCTCCCACCACAGCCTAACCCTAACCCTCTCCCACCACAGCCTAACCCTTACCCTCCCCCCCACAGCCTAACCCTAACTCTCCCACCCTGCAGCCTATCCCTAACCCTCTCCCCCCTGGACCTAACCCTAACTCTCCCACCTGCAGCCTATCCCTAACCCTCTCCCCCCTGGAGCCTAACCCTAACTCTCCCACCCTGCAGCCTATCCCTAACCCTCTCCCCCCGGAGCCTAACCCTAACTCTCCCACCCTGCAGCCTAACCCTCTCCAACCACAGCCTAACCCTTACCCTCCCGCCCCGCAGCCTAACCCTAACTCTCCCACCCTGCAGCCTATCCCTAACCCTCTCCCCCTGCAGCCTAACCCTAACTCTCCCACCCTGCAGCCTATCCCTAACCCTCTCCCCCCGCAGCCTAACCCTAAGTCTCCCACCCTGCAGCCTAACCATCTCCCACCACAGCCTAACCCTTACCCTCCCCCCCGCAGCCTAACCCTAACTCTCCCACCCTGCAGCCTATCCCTAACCCTCCCCCCCGCAGCCTAGCCCTAAGTCTCCCACCCTGCAGCCTAACCCTCTCCCACCACAGCCTAACCCTTACCCTCCCCCCCGCAGCCTTACCCTAACTCTCCCACCCTGCAGCCTATCCCTAACTCTCCCACACTGCAGCTTAACCCTCTCCCACCACAGCCTAATCCTTACCCCCCCCCCCGCAGCCTAATCCTAACTCTCCCACTCTCCAGCCTATCGCTAACCCTCTCCCCCCGGAGCCTAACCCTAATGGTGCGTACTGCGTACACAATAGAAGATGTGCTCCCTGAGTGATATTGTCTAGTGTGTCCCTGGCAAGGTGTGCTCAATGTCATTCATGACATTGAGCACACCCGCTGAACGATATCATTAACGATATCGTTCAGCGCCGGGCTCTCTTCCCCCATTCCCCAACATGCAGCAACCTGATGACATCGTCAGGTTGGCCTGCATGTTAACCCGATGAACGATGATGACGAACGACCCGCGGGAACGCGCGTCGTCGTTATCGTTCATCGTTTTTGTGATAAAAATGGACGATAAAGTGGACGACTGAACGATAACGATATTGTTATGGTTGAGTCGTCCACTTTAATCGCCCAGTGTGTACCCACCATAACTCTCCCACCCTGCAGCCTATCCTTAACCCTCTCCCACCGCAGCCTAACCCTTACCCTCCCCCAAATGCCTAACCCTAACTCCTAACCCTAATAAACCTAACCCTAATACTTACCATCAAGATGTCAGCGGTCGGGATCCTGGAGCCGGGATTCTGACTTGTTAGAATTCCGGCGCTGGCATCCTGACCATTAGGATGCCTACTACATCCCATATGAAGTGAGGGACTGGAGTTCATTCCATATGGGATGTAGTTGGTCAAAGAGTGTTTCCTTGATAATGTAATTTAATTAGTGCAGACCCTGAAATTTAAAACATTATTCAATCGGTTAGTGCACCTGAGTACAGCGATAGCAAATATAGGCACTTTAATCAGGGTCTGCTGTAGTTACAGGTCATGATAACGGTGTAATGGTTAGCATTACTGCCTCACAGCACTGAGGTCGTGGGTGTGATTCCCACCACGGCCCTAACTGTGCAGAGTTTGTATGTTCTCCCTGTGCTTGCGTAGGTTTCCTCCGGGTGCTCCGGTTTCCTCCCACACTCCAAAAATATACTGGTAGGTTAATTGGCTCAAAAAAAAATTAACCCTAGTTTGTATGTGTGTGCGTGTACATGTGGTAGGGAATATAGGGGTCTATTTACTAAGCTCCCAACTGTCATTTTTCAAACAGCCTGTGAGATGACAGTTGGGAGCTGATTGGCTGGCACCTTATCACTTTCTTATCACTTTTCACTCTGTCTCCTAACACTGCTTAGTAAATAGACCCCATATATTGTAAGCTCCACTGTGGCAGGGATGGATGTGACCCCTAGGGGTAAAGTTACTAAAGTGACAGTTTTTAGAAGTGAGTTTTAAAAGTGATGTTGCCCATAGCAACCAATTAGACTCTAGCTATTATCTTCTAGGAGGTGCTAGTTAAATGTTAAGTAGAATCTGATAGGTTGCTATAGGCAACATCACTTCTAAAACTCACGTCTACAAACTCTCACTTTAGTAAATTTACCATCTAGTGTGTACATGTGGTAGGGAATATAGATTGTAAGCTCCACTGTGGCAGGGACTGATGTGAGTAGCCAGATATGCTCTGTAAAGCGCTGCGGAGTATGTGTGCGCTATATAAATAACTGGTAATAAATAAATAAAATAACTAAAATGTCTATGGGGCCTATTCATCATCAGGGGCCGCAGGGCCGCCGATTATTAAGTATCCACCTCGCCGTGGGGGATCATTATCACTGGAGCAATTCAGCATTGCTCCGGTGTAGGGACAGCGGCTCCGAAAAGCAGCTGTCCCCCCGGTTAGTAGCGCTGCGACAGAAGTAGCTGCGTTACTTACCTGTCCCCGTCACTGCTTCTGCGCATGTGTGACCTGATTTCAGGTATGCGCAAAGCCGCCAGGGAGTGAGTGAAGATAATTTTTAGCATCCCTGGAACTCTTTCCCGTAGGAAGGGCCCGGGATCAGAGAACAAGCACCGTCTGAAGATAGCGCTTTTTCTCTCAGGAAAACTCAGAAAACTTTCAGCTGAATATCAGGTGCCCCTATCTGTCCCCTGATGATTAATGGTAACTTAAATATGCGGAAACTAGCGTTACGGGCCATTTGGTGATGATGAATAGGCCCCTCTGCCTTACAGAATTATTAGAAACAACATTTTTTTTTATACAGTTGAAACTCTTAAAACCCCAGAATAATATCTGTAGGAGTGTAAATAGGATTAGGGGAAACACAGTAACTCATCTGATCATGTTTCTATATATAATATAATGTACGTAGCCGCAGCTGGAATATAAGCACCCAAATCCCCAGGACACTCTAGCGTAATCCTGGTTAGAGAATTATATATGTATCAAGTAAGAATTCATTATCTCCCAGAGTATCGGGACTTGAGCTGTAAAACGGAAATATGCTTCTCCGAATCCATTTATGGAATAACTGGGGATTAGTGGCGCAGTAATGGATTCCTGGCCGCGTCGCATACATATGTAAGATACAAAATGTGTGTTATTCAGCAATATACTTCACAATATGTATTTACTAACAACACTTTAATCTAAAGCTTGGCCTCCATCACTTCTCCCGTCATAAATAAGCTACCACTGGTACCCCTCTAAGCACCGCAGCTTCACAGTGTACCCCAATATGCCCCCCCCCCCCCCAACAGTATGCTCATCTGCCAACCAAACAGTTGCTGGGACAGCTCAATGAACTGTTGTTTACCTTATGTTCAGTCCAGTAGGGGGCAGGAGAGAGAAGGAGTGTAGCACTGCAGGAATCTATCCACACAATCCTGAATTGATGTAATAGGAACAGATACATTATAGTGTTCATTCTAGCACCCTGCACCTGTCACAACCTGTGCATTTCCTCTTTCCTGCCTGGGGTGTCGCTCTCTGCTCTGGTGCTTCTAGCAGACTCAGCTGATGCAACTAACTGCTGAGATACAGACCAGAGTGTGCTAGAAGCACCAGAGCAGAGAGCGACACCCCAGGCAGGAAAGAGGAACTGCACGGGTTGTGACAGGTGCAGGGTGCTAGAATGAACACTATAATGTATCTGTTCCTATTACATCAATTCAGGACTGCGTGGATAGATTCCTGCAGTGCTACACTCCTTCTCTCATTCGGAATACCTAGGGGCATCCAAGCCTGCCCAGGGCCAGCGGAGGTTTGGTGCAGGCACCTGCAGAGACTCTGGCAGATAATATTGCTGCTGCGCAGTGTCCATGATTGGCGCTCAGCTAGCAGCTAATGGGCCAGGGTGATGGGTGCTGTGCTGGGAGAGGGGTGATGGGTGCTGTGCTGGGAGAGGGGTGATGGGTGATGGGTGCCGTGCTGGGAGAGGCGTGATTGGTGCTGTGCTGGGAGAGGGGTGATGGGTGATTGGTGCCGTACTGGGAGAGGGGTCGTTGGTGCCGTGCTGGGAGAGGGATGATGGGTGCTGTGCTGGGAAAGGGGTGATGGGTGCTGTGCTGGGAGAGGGGTAATGGGTGCCGTGCTGGGAAAGGGGTGATGGGTGCTGTGCTGGGAGAGGGGTGATGGGTGCCGTGCTGGGAGAGGGATGATGGGTGCTGTGCTGGGAGAGAGGTGATGGGTGCCGTGCTGGGAGAGGGGTGATGGGTGCCGTGCTGGGAGAGGGGTGATGGGTGCTGTGCTGGGAGAGGGGTGATGGGTGCTGTGCTGGGAGAGGGGTGATGGATGCTGTGCTGGGAGAGAGGTGATTGATGCCGTGCTGGGAGAGAGGTGATTGGTGCCGTGCTGGGAGAGGGGTGATGGGTGCCGTGCTGGGAGAGGAGTGATGGGTGCCGTGCTGGGAGAGAGGTGATGGGTGCCGTGCTGGGAGAGGGATGATGGGTACCGTGCTGGGAGAGAGGTGATGGGTGCCGTGCTGGGAGAGAGGTGATGGGTGCCGTGCTGGGAGAGAGGTGATGGGTGCTGTGCTGGGAGAGAGGTGATTGGTGCCATGTTGGGAGAGAGGTGATGGGTGCCGTGCTGGGTGCCGTGCTGGGAGAGGAGTGACGGGTGCCGTGCTGGGAGAGAGGTGACGGGTGCCGTGCTGGGAGAGGGGTGATGGGTGCCGTGCTGGGAGAGGGGTGATGGGTGCCGTGCTGGCAGAGAGGTGATGGGTGCCGTGCTGGGAGAGGGATGATGGGTGCTGTGCTGGGAGAGGGGTGATGGGTGCCGTGCTGGGAGAGGGGTGATGGGTGCCGTGCTGGGAGAGGGGTGATGGGTGCCGTGCTGGGAGAGGGGTGATGGGTGCCGTGCTGGGAGAGGGGTGATGGGTGCCGTGCTGGGAGAGGGGTGATGGATGCCGTGCTGGGAGAGAGGTGATTGGTGCCGTGCTGGGAGAGAGGTGATTGGTGCCGTGCTGGGAGAGGGGTGATGGGTGCCGTGCTGGGAGAGGAGTGATGGGTGCCGTGCTGGGAGAGGAGTGATGGGTGCCGTGCTGGGAGAGAGGTGATGGGTGCCGTGCTGGGAGAGAGGTGATGGGTGCCGTGCTGGGAGAGAGGTGATGGGTGCCATGCTGGGAGAGAGGTGATGGGTGCTGTGCTGGGAGAGAGGTGATTGGTGCCATGTTGGGAGAGAGGTGATGGGTGCCGTGCTGGGTGCCGTGCTGGGAGAGGAGTGACGGGTGCCGTGCTGGGAGAGAGGTGACGGGTGCAGTGCTGGGAGAGGGGTGATGGGTGCCGTGCTGGGAGAGGGGTGATGGGTGCCGTGCTGGCAGAGAGGTGATGGGTGCCGTGCTGGGAGAGGGATGATGGGTGCCGTGCTGGGAGAGGGGTGATGGGTGCCGTGCTGGGAGAGGGGTGATGGGTGCCGTGCTGGGAGAGGGGTGATGGGTGCCGTGCTGGCAGAGGGGTGATGGGTGCCGTGCTGGCAGAGGGATGATGGGTGCCGTGCTGGGAGAGGGGTAATCGGTGCCATGCTGGAATAGAGGAGATGGGTGCTCTGCTAGGAGAGAGGTGATTGGTGCCGTGCTGGGAGAGGGGTGATGGGTGCCGTGCTGGGAGAGGGATGATGGGTGCCGTGCTGGGAGAGGGATGATGGGTGCCGTGCTGGGAGAGGGATGATGGGTGCCGTGCTGGGAGAGGGATGATGGGTGCCGTGCTGGGAGAGGTGATTGGTGCCGTGCTGGGAGAGGGATGATGGGTGCCGTGCTGGGAGAGGGATGATGGGTGCCGTGCTGGGAGAGAGGTGATGGGTGCCGTGCTGGGAGAGGGATGATGGGTGCCGTGCTGGGAGAGGGATGATGGGTGCCGTGCTGGGAGAGAGATGATGGGTGCCGTGCTGGGAGAGAGGTGAAGGGTTCCGTGCTGGGAGAGAGGTGAAGGGTTCCGTGCTGGGAGAGAGGTGAAGGGTTCCGTGCTGGGAGAGGGATGATGGGTGCCGTGCTGGGAGAGGGATGATGGGTGCCGTGCTGGGAGAGGGTTGATGGGTGCCGTGCTGGGAGAGAGGTGAAGGGTGCCGTGCTGGGAGAGGGATGATGGGTGCCTTGCTGGGAGAGGGGTGATGGGTGCCGTGCTGGGAGAGAGGTGATGGGTGCCGTGCTGGGAGAGGGGTGATGGGTGCCGTGCTGGGAGAGGGGTGATGGGTGCCGTGCTGGAAGAGAGGAGATGGGTGCTCTGCTAGGAGAGGGGTGATTGGTGCCGTGCTGGGAGAGGGGTGATGGGTGCCATGCTGGAAGAGAGGAGATGGGTGCTCTGCTAGGAGAGGGGTGATTGGTGCTGTGCTGGGAGAGGGGTAATGGGTGCTGTGCTAGGAGAGGGGTAATGGGTGCTCTGCTAGGAGAGGGATGATTGGTGCCGTGCTGGGAGAGGGGTGATGGGTGCCGTACTGGGAGAGGGATGATGGGTGCCGTGCTGGGAGAGGGATGTTGGGTGCCGTGCTGGGAGAGAGGTGAAGGGTGCCGTGCTGGGAGAGGGATGATGGGTGCCGTGCTGGGAGAGGGATGATGGGTGCCGTGCTGGGAGAGGGATGATGGGTGCCGTGCTGGGAGAGAGGTGAAGGGTGCCTTGCTGGGAGAGGGATGATGGGTGCCGTGCTGGGAGAGGGATGATGGGTGCCGTGCTGGGAGAGAGGTGAAGGGTGCCTTGCTGGGAGAGGGATGATGGGTGCCGTGCTGGGAGAGGGGTGATGGGTGCCGTGCTGGGAGAGAGGTGATGGGTGCCGTGCTGGGAGAGGGGTGATGGGTGCCATGCTGGAAGAGAGGAGATGGGTGCTCTGCTAGTAGAGGGGTGATTGGTGCTGTGCTGGGAGAGGGGTGATGGGTGCTGTGCTGGGAGAGGGGTAATGGGTGCTGTGCTGGGAGAGGGGTAATGGGTGCTCTGCTAGGAGAGGGGTGATTGGTGCCGTGCTGGGAGAGGGGTGATGGGTGCCGTGCTGGGAGAGGGATGATGGGTGCTGTTCTGGGAGAGGGATGATGGGTGCCGTGCTGGGAGAGGGATGATGGGTGCTGTTCTGGGAGAGGGGTGATGGGTGCTCTGCTAGGAGAGGGGTGATGGGTGCTGTGCTAGGAGAGGGGTGATTAGTGCTGTGCTGGGTGATGGGTGCTGTGCTGGGAGAGGGGTGTTGTGATCTAGGAGAGGGGCAGTGGCGGAACTCCCGGAGACAATGGAGTCATTTGCCGCCGGGCGCCAGCCCTGGCTCCATTGTCATCCGGGCCGGCCACTGCTGAGGCGGAGCTGCATAGAAAAGGAGCGCCACTAATGGGCGTTCCACCTCCATTGGCGTAACTATGGAGGATGCAAGGGGTGCAGTTGCACACCCTGCACCCTCCATTTGCCGGGCACCCGCTGGTAACACACTCAGCTCCTTTTCTCACCCTCCCCCTCTTCCCACCTGAGCGCCAGCGGCAACCGGGGCTCACCACTGAGGTCCGGGTCCCGCAGTGCACTATGGGAGTGACTTCAGAGGAGCCGGGCCGGACGGCAGCAGCACGGCAGCGGGGTTGAAGGTAAGTTTTTATTTTTGTATATGTGTGCGTGCGCGCCCGGGGGGTTTACTACTGGGGGCACTACAGATGGCTTAATACTGGGGGCACTACAAGGGGCTTAATACTGGGGGCATTACAGGGGGCTTACTACTGAGGGCTCTACAGGGGGCTTAATACTAGGGGCACTACAGGGGGCTTCCTACTGAGTGCACTACAGGGGGCTTAATACTGGGGGCACTACAAGGGGTTTAATACTGGGGGCATTACAGTGGGCTTACTACTGAGGGCTCTACAGGGGGCTTAATACTGGGGGCACTACAAGGGGTTTTATACTGGGGGCATTACAGGGGGCTTACTACTGAGGTCTCTACAGGGGGCTTAATACTGGGGGCATTACAGGGGGCTTCCTAATGAGTGCACTATAGGGGGCTTAATACTGGGGGCACTACAGGGGGGCTTACTACTGGGGGCACTACAGGGGGGCTTACTACTGGGGGCATTACAGGGGGCTTACTACTGGGGGCACTACAGGGGACTTATTACAGGGGGCTTATTTCAGGGGGCTTACTACAGGGGCCTTATTACTGGGGGCACTACAGGGGCCTTACTACTGGGGGCATCATATGGGGGCACTACAGCGGCATTACTACAGTGGCCTTACTATTGGGGGCACTACAGGGGCCTTACTACTGCAAATTTCTACTGCGTACGCAGATTGGCCGATTGTTGTGTACTGCGCATGCGTATGTACCGCACTGGGCGTGCGCAGCGATCGTGCTGCAATTACGCACGCAGTCAGGAATCCATCGCAGAGTGAGTGTCAGGCCGTGAGCGTTTGGGAGTGGTGACGCGGGAGTGGTTGCAGAAACGCAGGTGGGTCTGTCCGGTTGAAGGCCGTTGCATGGGCGTGCATAAGGTAGCCTCTGCGATTGCCTACGCAGATTGTGTTCTCACTGCATGCAACAAGACTTGCAATTCCTACGATGGGTCAGACCTGCTATAATTGGGCCGATGTGCTTCGATGTTACGATGTATACGCAGGACTGCAAGGTGTTACGGGTATGAGAAAGTAGTATTGGGTGTCTCTATGCTGGCTGAGCGGTGGCAGTAATTAGAATATTTTTGCAGCTGCATTGTGTGCGATTACGCAGCTGCGATCCATGCTGAATCAGGTCCAAAATGAAATATCTAAACTCATTTGAAGCTATGGGAGATGTTATGTATGAGATGCATTGTATAGGTTTATCATTGCAGGTCTGTTACCCCTTTAAACAGGATGCAATCGGGAAGCCGGCTAACGTAAGCCCGACAGCCGGCTTCCCGACTGCTTTATGCTGGCGAGGGTTAAATGACAGGCATCTACATCTAGATGCCTGTCATTTTTCCGACGCAAGGAGACCGGCGCTCGGCATCCCGATCGAAGGGCTGCCGGGCGCCGCGAGGGGACAGCCGTGCAGGGGGGGAGGGTTAGGTTTAGGGCTCCCGGGGGGGGACTTAGGGTTAGGCACCCCTCTTGGGAGGGTTAGGGTTAGTCTAGGGGGAGGGAGGGTTAGGGTTAGGCACCCCCCCGGGTGACTTAGGTTTAGGCAGCGGGGAAGGGGGGGGTTAGGTTTAGGCACTTAGAGGGGGGATTAGGGTTAGGCACAGGGGGGGAGGTTAGGGTTAGGCACCCCTAAGGAGGGTTAGGGGGGTTAGGTTAAGTTAGTAAGTACTCACCTACGGACGATCTGGATTTCCAGCGCTGTCGGGCTGCCGCTGCCGGGATCTCTTCATTTGTCTGCCTGCCGCTGCTGGGATTCGAACTCCCGGCCATGCGCCCGGCGGTATTTCATACCACTTCCCTTTAAACATCACAGAATGCTCTTCTCATTTTAACAAATCCACATATACATTCTGCAGACACAGTAGATGTGTGTTGTATAATATTACTTGCACAATATATTCCTGACACCCAGGAGAGTGCGGCTACCACAGGAATAAAGGGATGCTGATAATATAAGTGGCATTTTAAATAACAAAATGGAATTTAAATGAGTTTAAATAAGCTCAAACAACACTGAACAGCTATGGTAAGTGCTCAATAAATGCAGATTTAATATTCTTGTTTGGACAAAAGATCACATTTAACATTTGCCTCTGGCTCTGCAAATATTGAAATCTTGCAAATGATCATTTTCTATACAGAAACCAGACTCTTAAATGTACAGTTGTTTGTTTTTTAACATGGGCAAAATGAATGCTCCAGCCCTAAGGGGATAATGGCCCTCATTCAGACCCACTCGCAAGCGGGCGCACGTACGTTAGGCGTACGTACAAAAATATTTAAATTCAATGGCTCGCTCGTATTTTCGTTCGCATCTAAAATTCCTCCCTAAACTCTGACGACCCCTCCTCTAACTAACGAGCGTACGAAATAGCGAGCGTACATCCCCGAAATGGCTTGAAAGGAACGCACGCACACGTATAAACAGGAAGTGGCCTTGTCAGATGTCGATTACCTGCTCCTTTATTCTGCCTACCTCCATCAATCGTATCATGCCAATCAATGTATCAATTAGCTTAATTGTTTGTTTTTTTTCAACACAATGCAAGAAACTTTACTCTTGTCCGTGTTTGTGTTTACCCGCAGAATACGTACGGATGAAACATTCGCTTTTATTGTTCAAAAAACATGTGAACCACAATTAAACAATTGTTCTATTGCTGTGGATCCCCGCATATTTCCCTGGGTTGATTTCTTTATTTAAATTTGCTTACGCATGTCACTGCATCAAGCCTATCATAACTCTCCAGAGATTTCTGGCCCTGTCGAACACATGACTCATACACTAACCAATAAAATTGCTCCTGTTAATTTCCAAAATACATTAGCCAATCAGAAAATTTTTACACACTTTATCAAAAATGATTTTTAAGAAAAACACCATTGCCATCATGAGAGCCTCCGCATTCACCAGGCGTGAGCTGCTGGTGCTTACGGAGGTCATGGATCGCCGGATCACCAGCCAGCCTCAACCCATGACCAACCGGCAGAAGCGCTCCGCGTATGCGGAGGTACGGTCCCGCCTGCGGTCCTTCGGCTCACGCCGCAACATCGGGCAGCTGGAGCGCAGGTGGTCCGACCTGCAACGGCGAACGCCCCGCTTGCTGGCATGCTTTCGCATGCAGATCCTGGCAAGTAAGTGTTATGTATTGTGGTTTTAATGTTTGTGTTTGTGGGGCAAACTGCGTGTGCATGTTTTCCTGTCTGTTCTATTTATTATTTGTACTCATATCTGCGTCTGCATGTTTTCCTGTCTGTTCTATTTATTATTTGTACTCATATCTGCGTGTGCATGTTTTCCTGTCTGTTCTATTTATTATTTGTACTCATATCTGCGTCTGCATGTTTTCCTGTCTGTTCTATTTATTATTTGTACTCATATCTGCGTCTGCATGTTTTCCTGTCTGTTCTATTTATTATTTGTACTCATATCTGCGTCTGCATGTTTTCCTGTCTGTTCTATTTATTATTTGTACTCATATCTGCGTCTGCATGTTTTCCTGTCTGTTCTATTTATTATTTGTACTCATATCTGCGTGTGCATGTTTTCCTGTCTGTTCTATTTATTATTTGTACTCATATCTGCGTCTGCATGTTTTCCTGTCTGTTCTATTTATTATTTGTACTCATATCTGCGTCTGCATGTTTTCCTGTCTGTTCTATTTATTATTTGTACTCATATCTGCGTCTGCATGTTTCCCCTCTATTTCTGATTTTTTAATTCTACTGCTATTTTTTTTTTTTTTTTTTTGTTTTTTTTTGTTTGGTTGCCCGGATTTGTCCATAAACTAAACGCAATTTCTTTGACATATTTTAGGGGGACAGCCAAGACTCCGCCGTCAACGTCCGTCCAGACGGCGTTCCCGCCCACTCTCCCCAACCCCCAGCCAACACTCCACCCCAAATCTTTCCCCTATTCCCCACTCCTCCCCATCCTTCCCAGACCCTCTCCCGGAAATGTCGGGCCTCCTTCCCCTCCGTCCCACTTCCCCCTCTCCTCCACCCACCCCTCTTCCAATTACCCCCTCCCCGGAGTCCAGCATAACTCCGCCCCATTCTTTGGGGAATGACGGATCCTCCGAGGAGGATCATGGAGGTTTGGCCGGAGCTCCCGATTTGTCTCCCGGTATGTTTTTTTAATTTTTTTTTTAAAGCACAAACTGTTTGTATGTAATCATGTGTCGTGCCTTTCTTCGTGTTTTTGTGGCTTGACTTTTGTTGATTGTGAAGGTTTGCCTTTACCTCTTCCTGGTGATTTAAGCATACACATATCATACCTGTGGGAATTTGTACCTAGGCCTTGTATTTTTGCCAGCCCACCCTTTTTATTTTTGTTTTTGGGTTTAGGAGTGATTTGGTTTTTTTTTTTAAATTTTCTGTGGATTCCCTATTGTTGTATTAACCCACACACTTTTCTCACCCACAGAGGAACAGAGGCGTCGGCAAGAGGTGGCGGATGTTGTGGGGCAGATGCGCCAACATGTAATCGGCCTTCTGGTGGCCCTCGACCGGCTGTCTGGCCTCCTTCGGCATTAGTTTTTTTTTTTTGGTTCTATTTTCCAAATAAATTTATTCAGACAAATATCCGTTGTGGCTCATTTTTAAAAACCAAAACCAAGATAGTTTAGCCTGACATAAGTAGACTGTTCCTGCAAGGATTTCCCTTTTTTAAAAGTTAGATTGTGTTTTGTCTTTGTATGTCAAACAGACACCAGAAACACATAACAGTAACAATGTCATTTCCCTTTTTGGGTGTAGTGTCAATTACAGATTTCTACATTTTCCAGGTTCCTACTTGGTGCGCAAGCTGCTTAGGCCAATCTTACAAATCCCAAGGTTGGGCCAGGCTTCCTTTTGGTGTGGGTTGGGAAGCTGAAAACATATTTCAGTTTTGCTCAACTGGCGTCAGTACTGGTTTACCCCTTAGTCAAATGTAACTTGTGTTAACCTGGTTACACTTGCTGTTAACGTCCCAAAAAAGGAAGACCATTTCACTCTTCAAACATTTATTCACAACATAACAGAGAAAACAAATTGGTCACTCCCAAAAAAAATACACAGTGATAAATTCAAATACAACACATACCAAGAAATAATTAAATAAAAACACAAAATCAAGAACTGGTTGACGAAGGACCATGCCAACATGATTCCACAAACATGGCGTTGCGATATGGGTTCCAGAATATATGCCCAAAAGGACCAGATCCAGGTTTGGTAAGGGTAGCAGGAAGTAGTGAGCGTTGGAGTGCCAAAGATTATGTGAACAAACAGAAGATGGTGAGAAAAATAAAAATAAATTAGATGTTCGCCAAAAAACACAAACACATTAGGTATAAACACTGTAGTTTTGTTCAAACTTACCTAAAAAATCTGGCCACCACATCATCGCGTATGGCCCCCCCACATACTGACCTTCGACCAACCTCGGGGGGGCCATCCTCAGGTAAGGCATCCTCTGGCTGCATTGGGACACCACTCCTTATGGCAATGTTGTGAAATATCCCACACAGGACCACAATTTTCGACACCATATCCGGCACATACATGAGCTTGCCACCAGAGCGGTGGAGGCATCTGAATCGGCCTTTTAAAAGGCTGATACAGCGCTCCACCACTTGCCTGGTGGCTGTAAGTGCGGAATTATACGCACTTTGTGGCCCTGGTGTGGGAGCCAAATAAGGAGTGAGCAGCCAGGACATGCAAGGGTATCCACTGTCTCCTGTGAACAAAAATAGACCACATCAGGAACACTGTGTAGGAGTCATGAGCACTTCCGGGTAATTTAGCATTCAGGGACAGGATCTGGAGGGAGGCATCACATACCACCATTACATTCAGGGAGTGATAGTGTTTCCTGTTTCTAAATATGGCCTCCAGCCGTGCTGGAGGCTGAAGTGGTATGTGAGTACCATCCACAACCCCTATGATGTGTGGGAAGCCAGCTATTTGGTAAAAATTGGCCTTGGCCACACTAAGGGCACCCATATCCAAAGGCATTTTAATAAAATGATGGAGGTGCTTGAAAAGTGCCTCCATCACTGCCCTCAGGATCCGGGAAAAGGAGGATTGGGAGATGCCCGCCACTATTCCCACCGTTGTTTGAAACGATCCTGAGGCACAGAAATGTAACACCGCCATAAATTGCGTCAGTGGTGGTATTGCTGTTGGACTGTCAATTTGCCGCTCAAGATCACTTTCTATTAATGAGAGAGTGTCTATGATGATTTTGGGAGGTAGACGGTAGCGTCTTAAAACCTCATCATCGGGCATTCCAAAAAGGGTGACACGTGTTCGAAATATCTGGGGCCTTGCATGCCTACGATGCCTACGCCTGGGACGAGTTTGAGGTTGGTCGTCTTCCGGGAGCAGGGCCAGAACAATTCGCCCCAGATCTACCTGAAATTCAAAGTTTACAATGTAAGGCTTTTGACCCACCCCAAAAGTAACAAAAAACAACTTAGCTTTCTGATACCATCCATAGCTGCTTACATGCCGGGGTATTGTCATGATACGTATAAACTGTAAAAAAGCCAACAATGAGACTTCAAAAATTTAGAGGGTGTTTTTTTTGTTTAAAAATTGTTGCAAGCCAACACAGAAAATAGCGGAAACACACATTTGGCCATCGATGAAAACGACATTGCACAGCGTACGTCAAATAGGGTTCAAATGGACCCAAAAAATGGAAAAGGGAAAAGCAAAACTGGATTATATGATGAATAAGCCGTCAAAAATGCGGTAATTAAATCGCAAATGCAAGTCACTACACCAACAGTCAAAAATGCGGTAATTAAATCGCAAATGCAAGTCACTACACCAACAGTCAAAAATGCGGTAATTAATTCGCAAATGCAAGTCGCTACACCAACAGTCAAAAATGCGGTAATTAATTCGCAAATGCAAGTCGCTACACCAACAGTCAAAAATGCGGTAATTAATTCGCAAATGCAAGACAAAAAATGGACTTACCCAACTCGAATATATAAGATTTCCACAAAAAACTTCTTTGGGTCCGAAAACCAAAAAAAACTAAAAAAGATGAAATGAGTGTTAAACAAATTAACGAACCACAAAACAGAAGAATACACCAATTGGCCACAAATTTGAATGCACAAAACTTACCAAATCAGGAAAGGATGTGGAAAAAATGAAAAAAATGCGAACGGAAAAACCAAAGAAATGTAGCAAAAACAAACAAAAAACCAACTCTGCCAAATCCTCCAACCGCAAACAACCAAATCCAAACCACTTAACCGACAACACTCCAACAACCCCACCTCGACTCCACACACACCAAGCCATAAATAGTGTTTATTTTCCCGCACAAATTAAGGATGAATCATAGGGACGCACAATCAATGATGCGGCCGCAAACTAAGGACGCATGTATAAATACGTCACGAAATCACATAGAATTTCTGGATGATTTCATGCTGGAAGCAGAGACATGGCTTCAAACCAGGGAAACAATGGTCAAAATTGCGGCGGTAAGGCCTTCATGCATTTTGTGTCAATGATTCTTTTAAAACATAATATTGTGCAAGTTGTGAAGTGGCTAAATCTGCATATTTACCCAAATAGGTGAGGAGGATGACATGGAAGAGACTGCTGGCCCCAGTCAACCCGCCAAAGCTGGCAAAAAAAAAAGGCAGCCACATTTCACAAGCAAGGAGATGGAGGTTTTGATCCAGAAGTGCGTTGACATCCTGCCCCAGGCAGCCAGGAATATGAGCCAAAGCCAGAAGTGGAGAATGTGGGAGGAGGTCGCCGTTGCTGTCAATAGGGTGGGTGATTATGTCCGTCTAGCCCGGGATGTCAAACGGCGGTAAGTAAACACTTTCCCATCCTATAAACAAACCCCATTGTAAAAAAAAGGATAATGGTTCCAATTTCATTCCACAGATGGGCAGACTTCAAATATCGTCTCAAACAAAAACTTGCCGACAGGGCTAGGCATGCAAGGGGGACAGGTGGGGGTCCCACCCCTGTGTCATTGGAGTTGACAGACTTAGAAGAGATGGCACAGGGGTGTGTGCAGGCTGTGGAGGTGTTTGGCGTGTCCAACATGGATACGGACATGCCAGACTTTGCGGCTCCTCATGTTGGCCAAGGTAAGTCTTGTGATGTCACCAACTCAGAAATGCTATTGTGCCAATATGTAGATTCTAATGTGAGTCTTTTCTCCAATTTCCTAACAGAGACAGAGGCGGATGAGTCTGCTCCAGAGGGGAGCCTTGGGCGCAGAATTTCTGCTGGCTCTGCAGGGGAGGAACCAGTACATCCGGCTGAGGACCCTGCAGAAGCCAGTCCAGGGCGTGCCCCCTCGCAGGCAGTGGGCCTCCTCACAGAACTCAATTTTAAATCGGATTGCCATACGGAGATTCTGCAGAGGATGGACGCCAGTCTGCTACGGGTGGCTGAGGCCCTGGAGCAAAATGCTGCGGCCAACGTGACCATTGGTCAGGCCCTGGCGGAAAATACCAGGGCCAACATCCGCATCGCCGATGCCCTGGAGCAGCTCGTTCGCCAGCACATGGTGGAGCCGACCTCCCTTCCTGCCGGAACATCCGGATCCTCCACCTCTGGCACAACATCAGCCAATCCTCCAAATGTGCCTAGCCCTGTGCCTAGTCCAGAGGCCACAACATCTGCCTCTGGACAGGCCAGCCCGATGGCATCCCGGACCCGGTCTGGCGCCCACCCTCACCCAGCCAAACGGGCGAGAAAACGGTGACAGCAATGGCGACTTTTCCCACACTCCTTCTGTGCTTGGCTCATATTCCTTTCTGGTCAAAACTTCCCTCTCCTTTCTTGTGAAATGTTTTTAAATTTTGTATTTACGCTTATGTTAGTAGTTATGTTATATTTTTTTTTGGATCAAATATCTTGGCCACAAAAAAAGGCAATACAATATTAGGCCAATTTGTTTGTGTGTAAACAATAAATTAAAAACAAAACACTGACATTGTATTGTGACATTATTGTACAAATGGGTTACATTTAATCCTGGCCTTAAACGCAAAAACTGACCCTCTTTAAAAAAAAAAAAGGCCTCTTTAAGGAACGTTTAAAAAATCACATAGCGATGCAAATTCCACAGTAAACCAAAAAAAAGGGGAGCAAATTAAAAGATGATGACATTATTGTTACAATAGGCCATAACCACCAAATTGTGGCCAAAATAAAACCCCAAAAATGTACGCTAATTGATTGTGTAATCATGACATTAGCAGCTCTGATTTCCACCTGCGTACGCTTTTGTGCTATCCCAATAAACTGCTTTCCAAACACATACCAAGCCGGATTTCAATCCAACACTAATTACTTTACTGACCAGCCGCGATTAATCGCTGCACCATCGTGGAGTCCCGGGACGGAGGAGAAGGCCATCGCCAATGTGGTCGAGTAATCCTGACCCTAAGCTGTGCGAGCATTTTGAAGGGAAAGCGGATGTTTCAGTGACGTATGAGACGATCCGAACACATTTGACGTTCGCATCTGCTAATGTATGTACGCCCCAAAAACGCCTCGCCACGCCTGCGTTTTTTCATCTCCACCCCCGTCAACACCCAAAAACGCCCTGTTCTGTCAATCACATTTGACATGTCACTTCCTGTACGCTATTTTAGGAACGAGAGAAAAAAAGCTCGCAATCTGCCGTACGCACATGCGCAGTGTAACACCGACGCATGCGCGGTTAGTCAACATCGGAACGCAACGAGCGTACTGTTGTTAACGTGCGGCTCTGAATGAGGGCCAATGATAGCAAAATACTGTACACACTGAGAAGAGGAGCCCGAGCATTACATCCAAGAGGTCAAAAGGAGAGGGGCATATTAGAAAACATGTTCTGTACTTACCCCCTGGGGAATCAGGTCGTGATTTGGGTGGATAAAGGAGCAACCTAAATTCTCCTGGGAACATTAACCTAGTAAGTTTACAGTATATACGAGTACATTTTTGCCAGGAAAATTAGCTTTTATGTGCAGAATTTTGTCACATGCTGGAATGTGTAAATGTTTAATTTGAGTGGCTGTTATAACCTGGAGGGTCAATGCCTATGGAAAGGTTTAGG
The DNA here is from genome assembly GCA_031769625.1 of Taudactylus pleione. Lineage (NCBI taxonomy): Eukaryota > Metazoa > Chordata > Amphibia > Anura > Myobatrachidae > Taudactylus > Taudactylus pleione. Next base: position 2,438,811 of record JAUIMM010000883.1, read on the forward strand.
CTGTGGATCCTACGTTACCCATTGTGACAGCCTAACTTATAGGCCCAAATATAAGAGCTTGCGATTTGCAGGCACTGGCGCAATTTAATGAATATAGCCTCTAGATTTAAAACAACAATTAGTCTTTAAATCAAAAGCAACCTGGTTTTGCCTCAATTGCTGCATTAAATCTACCAGATATACCGTACATTGCGCCATGAAATAGTTTAGAACTACAACGTTCTGCAAATCTTATTTATAAAATGCATTGGTCTGTTTGTCCGATTATGCATTCGGTCACCGTTGCACCAATTGGGATGAAACCAATGCGAGGTGGTCCAGTTGGATCCTGGCCAGGTTTTAGGGGGGTTAGGGTCCCGGTCGGACATCCCGTTGGTTTACTCTGGGCAGAACTGTGACCCGGGGAGCCTGTTTTGAGCCTTCCACTGGATGGATTTGGACGAAAACGTCACAGAGTGGTAGCATTGGATCCCAGAAGACATACTAGGGGGGTTGAGGTCCCGGTCAGACCTCCAGTCTGTGTACGCTGGGCAGAACATTGACCTGGGGACGCTGGGTAGAACTTTGACCCGGGGAGCCTGTTCTGTGCCTTCCACTGGATGTATTTGGATGAAAACCACAGAGGGGTGGCAAGTGTTCTGGGGTGCCTAGTGGAGTGGTTGAGGTCCCAGTCGGACCTCACGGTGGAGTGCGCCGGGCATAACTGCGACCCGGGGAGCCTGTTCTGAGTCTTCCACTGGATGGATTTGGAAAAAACTTCACAGAGTGGTAACATTGGATCCCAGAAGACATACTAGAGGGTTGAGGTCTCAGTCGGGCCTCCCGTCAGTGTACGCTGGCAAGAACTTTGACCTGCGGAACCTGTTCTGGGCCTTCCACTGGAATGATTTGGATGAAAACTTCACAGAGGGGTGGCAATTGGTCTGGGGTGCTAATGGAGAGGTTGGCCTGCGAAGTGCGCCGGCCAGGACTTTGACAGAAGGAGCCTGTTCTGTGGCTTCCACTTGATGGATTTGGATGACATCACATAATAAAACTTAATAACTTGAAAATTTCAAGCTAGTGTCTAATAAATAAGCCCTCGAGTAATCATTATGCCCCCTGCTGGCACCAAATGAGTACTGCATCTATGCTCCTTTTTCTCTTTTCCGATTTATTAAATCACTAACTTTATAATAAATTATTTAATACAAACGCTGTCATTCATTTGCAATCACCAGTGAGGATTATTCTATAAAATATTTATATAAAATTGACACAAACTGGCAAAATACTAAAGATAAAACGATACATATATCTTGCTGCTAAGGAAAGTACTAGACAATGTATTATTATTTATTTATAACCAGCTATTTACATACAGTAGTGAGTACCCGGAGGGAATCCCACGCAAACACGGGGGCAATGAAGTTTTGTCTGTGACTGACAAGACCACGTTAGACAATGCGGTACGGTATACTATCTTTAACATGATAATATGATGCATTTAATAATCTGCGCATCCTGTCCGCTGTATATTCATCAGGCAGAGAAATGCCACTTACTCTAAGTGACATAACTAGACGAGACACTAGAGAAAAGATGCAATGTCTGTTAGTATACGTCCTCTTACTTATCTCATGAAATGCAGACAAAACCAATCTACTCTGATGCTGATGGATGGGAAATATTTATTGTAACGAGACAAGGCCCAGGGTTGCCCTGCGTGGTGCGAGATATCATCCTTCTCTACTGCACTATACGATGAATAATAGAGGATGAATATTTTTATTACTGTGCGGAGACAAACGTTTTTGTTTTTTAATTTGACTAAACCAGGGTCATGTCATTTAGGACATCAGGGGGTCTATTTCATACTTGCCGACAATCAGCTCCAGCCTTCCGGGAGGGAGCTGATTGTCGGCTAATAGCAGGGGGCGGGGCCGTCCATTGGGGGCGGAGCCAGGGGTGGGGGCGGCCATTTGGTGGCACACAGGGGGCGAGGACGCACGATCGCGTCATCGTGACTCCGCCCCCTCTTCACAATGCTGTTATTTTCAGCATTGTGAAGCAGGGGGCGGGGCCACGATGACGCGATTCTGCGCGAATCGCATCACCGGGCCCCCCGCTGCGGGGGTTTCCGTTTGTTTCAGGGGGGAGGTTGGGAGGGTCGCAAGCTTCCGGGAGGCTTGCCTGCCTTTCCGGGGGGCCGGGAGCGGCACCCGAAAATCGGGAGGCTCCTGGCCAAATCGGGAGGGTAGGCAAGCCTGGTCTATTTACTAAGCAGTGTTAGGAAAAATGAAGAGTGAAAAGTGATAAGGTGCCAGCCAATCAGCTCCTACCTGACATCTCACAGGCTGTGTTTGAAAAATGACAGTTGGGAGCTGATTGGCTGGCACCTTATCACTTTTCACTCTTCACTTCTCCTAACTCTGCTTAGTAAATAGACCCCCAGGATTGTAACTGCAGAGATGTACTGTATAGCTTAAACTGTGAATATCAACCAATGCTGACAATAGTCAATAGCTTTATTCAGGGGCGTAACTAGGTATTTGGAGGCCCCATAGCAAAAGTTTGTATGGGCCCCTATGTACCACCCAATGGTGAAAAATGTATATAACACATGTAATTTGGAAAGGAAGAGCCCCCTCAGCTCTGGGCACCATAGCAGCTGCACCACTTGCACCAGTAAAAGTGCGAAACGGCCTGTCGTCATGCAGTAAAAAAATAAAAATGAGTGATCGGTAAAAATAGCACCGCAAAGACGCTAATAGATTACTCAAATCACGCAGCTCGCTAGTAACGTTGGCTAAGGTGAACAGGGGGTCTGCGAGATCTGGATTCTTCTAGATTTGCATGTGTGACATTTCATCCATTGCACTGACAAGGCTCCATTGTGTTTCCACACTGCCAACAATGCAGGGATAATACTTGGGGCGGACACTGTGGTGCCAGCCTGCCAGGACACGCCTTCTTCTGCCTATTTGTTACTGAAGCCATGCACACAAGTGGCACAGTCACATGAAAATGGGGATAATTGAAGGGGAGGAATTAGCACTTAGTTGGCCTGCGTTGGGTAGGTGGGAAAGGCAGCCGGGGGGCTAGGCAGAAGATGGCTGTATGAGGGGTGGCTTTGGTGGCAGAAGAAAGGGTATTTATTAAATGTTAAAAGTCACTCGGGTAACGGGCAGGCAGGCTAATGGCCTTAGTGCTGAGTAGACATTTTGTGCACCTATCACCTGCACAAATTGGAGTCGGCAACAAATTCCCTGGGAACTAATGACATCACAGAGGCGTGAGGCATCATATAGGTCACCAGTTCCTACTCAGCGGACAGGCTTCATTCTCCAACATGTTGGTTCCAGGGCCGCCATAGGCATCGTGCTGGCACGGATGCCATGAGGGCCAGGTCAACAAGTGGGGGAGTGGATACGCTCCATCGGAGCCCTCCGCATATATGCGTGGTGCTCCATCTTAGAGGTGTAGTTACATGACACCTGCCACTTTCTCCCGGGCCCTCACAGAGCCACTTTGTATACCCCCCTTCTCTCTGTACCCCTGGATGTTCAGCCCACAAAATGGCTGCCTCCATTGTGTTACATGGAATTTACTTGCTTAACCTACCAGGATGTCAGGGAGATTCCTAATTTTCAGAGAGTGATCATGGACTGAAGGGGAGTAGGCCCTTGAGGGGCAGGACAAGGGTTGCAGCTTGCACTAGCCCCTTAGATCTCCCCTAAATGTAGCCATCTATGTATTAAACCACCCCATTAACCTTACAGGAAGCACTTCATCATTTCTGTTCCTGCCGTACAAAACAACAAACGTACAGTAGATGTTCGCTCTGAAATAACGGGATGTAGTCAGGAAGCCAACTGTCTAAATGCCGACCGACCGCCTGCTTCCCGACTGTCAAATCCCGGCAAGGTACTAATGACGGGCGTCGAAAACCCGACACCTGTCATTAGACCTACGCCGTGTCGAAGCTGGATAATTGGCTGAGACAAGATCAGCTTAAAATTAGATCGAAACGACGCCATCTTGTGACTGGCCGCAAGACACCATCTTGAAAATTAGATCTGCAAGACGCCATTTTGCGAATGGCCGCCCAGCGCCATTTTAGCTAAACTCACACTTAAGTACATATGGCGATGCTATTATAAGCATCAGGCGATCGCATCTTTTACCATACCACATACACACATTAATACACACAGTTGCGCTGTTAGCATGTCGCACATTAGCGAATGCATAATACCCCGCATGCGAACGCTGTTTATTAGCTTCGTGCGTACGCATCTGCGCCAAGTTAACCAGCGTCTTTTCCCAAAACCCTAACACTCACACACTGCACATTCACAAAAAAGGTTCCATAGTTTAAAGTGTAAGATTCAAGCTTTGTTCATTTATTACAAATGCTGTGAAATAAAGGTTATTTAGTATCTAAGGTTTAATACATGATAAATAAGCCATGTTTGGTGTTATACTGATCTGCACTTTCTCAACAGCTTCCCGGTATCATCGGTGTGAAGATCGCAACATGCATTCTCAGCTTATGGACGTAGAAAGTTAAAACACCAAAATGTACTTTGTAAAGCCAACAGCCTAGATTTGCATGAGGTGGGAAAACGGAGATAACCAGCTGTCAGAGGCTGGTCTGTGTCCATTTGAATCAACTTGTTAAATGTCCTGTAACAGAAGCACCGTGATGGGGAACCAATGGGATCGCAACGAACCTCTCTATTGTGTAGTCTATTTCTGTGGGGGTATAAATATATGTGTTCTGACCCCAGTCTTCAGTCTTCTTGCTGATGCTGTTGATGGAGGTTTCTTGCTGATGCCGGAATCTGGTCCCAGAGCGCGTGCGTATGTGTAACTGTATCTTGGGTCTGTATAATTTCTTTGCGATAATATGTACTTAGATCACAGCATGTAACTAACTGTACTTTGCTTGAAATAATACTTTGTGCTTTGGAAACACATGTTCAAGGTCTAAGGTCTTTATTTTACTGTATGACTGCGTACGCAAATAGCGTCAATTTAAGAAGGTATAGGCATTCCGAACAAAGGTAAGCCAGGCACCGACAGCGCAGGGAGGGGGGTGGGTTAGGTTTTAGGGCTCCCAGAGGGACTTAGGGTTAGGCACCCCCGGGGGAGAGATTAGGGTTAGGTACCCCTAGAGGAGGGTTATGATTAGGGTAGGGAATTAGGTTAGCGGTACTTACCTTAATTAGCGAACAGGATCTTCACCCTTGCCAGGCTTCCGCTGTCGGGAATGAACCGCCGGCCTGAAATAACATCTCTTCCTCTGGAAAATGTACATACACCCCATCCATCCTTTAATGGGATTTTTTGAGTTATTTGATTTGATTCAAGTGAAGGTCAGCACAGCAAAAATAAAATTTACTTATTGCAAATAAATGTCAGTGCCATTAAATCTTTTACTTTTCCCCTGTTGTCGGATGTGAAACAAGGTCATTCAGAAAAAGATGGGAAATATTCACATTAAAAATAAAAGTCAAACTCCACAGGTACTTATTATAGATGTGCGCCGGGCCATTTCTGCTGGTTTTGGATCCTTCATGTTTTGGATCTGGATTTGGTTTTGCAAAACCACCCTTGCGTGTTTTGGTTTTGGTTATGTATTATTTTTTATTTTTTTCCAAAAATTATAAAAACAGCTAAAACCACATAATTTGGGCCTGTTTTTGTTCCTACAGTATTATTAACCTTAATAACAATAATTTTCAGGCATTTCCAGTCATTATTAACCACCTCACAGCTCACAATATTGTTTTCACTACTTTTCACCAATATTTTCGCCAAAAGCTGCATCGAGCTGGCTGGCTAAAGTAAGCGACAAGCAAAAATATAGGACATCTATGAAACATTGCCACACAGCAGTGGCAGACAGGATGGCAGTTTAATAAATATGTCAGTCGGCAATGCCCCAAATTGTGCAAAATGTAAAGAAAAGAGGTGCAAGATGGAATTGTCCTTGGCCCCTCTCTTACGTGGGATATTAGATAGGACATGCACAGTTTAACAAACCAAGCACTTTACAGTTTTTTGGTTGAAGTCCTTGGTTTGTTTGGGCCCCCACAAAACAATATTTTGGAAAGACTACCTCCAATTATTATGGAGGAGGTTGATGATGAGGGTGTTGGTGGTGGAGATTGCATGTGCTGGTCCAAACTGCTGGTAGCTGATACTGGAATGCTCGTTATTAATTTACAAATTATTATAATTTTGTTAAATAAATTGCATGAACTCGCTGCAAATGATGTAACAGGGAGGAGGTGCCTAGACGGTTAACGCCCCTACCTCTACTAACTTTGGCTTCACAAATGGTACAGTTGCCTTCACAACTGTTGTCATGATTTGGATTAAAATAATACCACACCCAAGACGTGGATTTTCTGGTTTTATGTCCAGGTATGACAATGGCTTTCTTTTTATCACGAGCAAGAACTGCTGCCCCTGGTGGCTGATATATACAAACAACATCCTCATCATCAATATTCTCATTAGCGTCAGATAGGACACAAATAAACCCCTCAGCCCATACTTGCCGACATTCAGCTCCCTCCTTCCGGGAGGGAGCTGAATTTCTGCACACAGTGGGGGGCGTGGCTGGGTAATGATGCCGCATTGGGGGCGTGGCTGGGGGCAGGGCCGCGTGATCGCAACATCATCGCCCCGCACCCTCTTCACAATGCCAAAAATAACTGCATTGTGAAGCAGGGGCGGGGCCACGATGACGCAATTCAGCGCGAATCGCCTCACCGCACCCCCCCCCGCTGCGGAGGTTTCTATTAGAAGCCGGGGGGGTCAGGTGGCAGCCGGGGGATGCTTGCCTGCCTTTCCGGGGGGTCGGGAGCAGCACCCAATATTCGGGAGGCTCCCACCCAAATCGGGAAGGTAGGCAAGCCTGCCTCATCCTCGTTTTGCACTTCCTCCACACTATAATCCTCAATTTCTTTTATTTCACCATTTAATACTACCACCGCTGTCATGGCGTCAGTGATCTGTGCAACTGAGTGACAGCGGTCATACTTGCTTCCTCTGTTAAAGGATTCTTTACCAGTCAATTTTTTTTTTAAACTACTAGTAGTAATCTTCTTGGTCCGTTTCTGGGATGAAGATCCACCCCCAGCAGCAGGCCTAGCGCTCAAGGATTCTTCTGAGGAATCCTGGATAAGGGAGGAGTCACCTAGCCTTATCCTAGGTGACTCCTCCCTTATCTGTCTGGAGACCCACTGTGTCCTTGCTGGTAGCAGGAGAGCCCTCTATGTGTCTGGAGACCCGCTGTGTCTGCGGCAGCTTAGACTTACTCAGAAGGCTGATCTGCGTTCCATGTTTCCGGTTTTGTGCATGAGCAGCAAATGCTAGATGCTTTCAGTGGGTTTCTCTAAGCACTGGGCGGCGAGTGACTCATCAGCATATTTTCGCAAATGCGAATTAGTGAGAGCTGCGATGCTGCGATGGCATTGCGTCCACATCTGAATCTAGTTACTTTCTTTTCCTTTCACTTCTTTTTCTTTGAATATATCTGCGGGTATTCGAAAGGATTTCCTCACTGCAAACAAATTCTATAAAAAAATGGGTGTAAACCTAGCGCAAAAGCTGCGGGCGCTGAGATGTTCACATCCTGCGTTTCTCCGACTGCACATAATCGCGCAATTTTACTTTTTATAGGAAATGTGTTTCTTGTCAGCATTTTAGACGCAAATGCGTTCAAACAGCATCAGCCTCAAAAATGTCTGCTTCCAGCTTATTAGGACACAACCGGCGAGGGAGACCGGTATTGTATATACAGGCACTGTTATACAGAGCTGGTGTAGAGGACTCTTTAAAGCCAACCGTGCTATCATTATTTTTTTTCTATTAATTTTACAGCAGGCTCCTGTTTTATCTCCTCACCTTCCTCTGGAAAGGCTTTGGTTCCGCCAGCACAGACTGCGACACACTGCGATGGTTTAGTGACGCACAGATCCGCGTGATGCTCGGAGAGGCCATCAAAAGACACTTTTATACAAAATGAGAAATTCTGGGAACATAAAGAAAGTCACTTGGAGTAGTCACAAATGTCCTCAGATCAGAGGCTTCATCAGATCGAGCATCCCGCTAACACTGGCCTGTGGCGTTATTCACCAAATCACCGCGCAAATGCCGGGGAACCTGTGTAATGAGTTACTCGTATAATATGAAACAATCTCCGAAGCATCAGTAGTGTATTGTACAGAGGATTTGTCTATCTTCCATCTATTGTATCTATCTGACAGACACATTATTGAAGGTAAGGGATGGCATAACTGTCCGGCATGGATCTGTACAGCTGACCACAAATAAGGAAACGTATAAGAAAATATATGAAATGCTTTGGATGACATGGTAAAAAATAGCAATTTCACTTATAATTGTGGCAGACATGAAACCTGTGGACACTTCACGGCCGCCCCCCTCCGTAGATCCGTTTAAGCCAATCGGATGTGTTTCCTTTGCGACCCGTTTAGGAGATATGCCTCATCGTTAAGGGAACATTTTTGCAACAATAAGTCAGCTGCTTCTGTGTTACTGCATATCTCCTGTGCTCGCCATAGGGGAGGTTAATTCAGGGATTATATTGAATCTGATTGGCCACCACCAGGGTTGGACTGGCCCACAGGGGTACAGGGGAAATCCCCGGTGGGCCCCACTGCCTGAAGGTCCCACTCCTTCTCTATGGGTAGAGCAAGGTCATGGATGAATTTGGGTGCCTGGTTTGTTTCTAGGGAAACTAAACCAAAATTAGCCCTCCTGCCAATCTACACACCCCTGTCCCCTCCTTTATAAAGGGACCCTATTCTTTGCATGTGCTCGCTAATGGAGGTCCAAGTCCCTCTGTTGGGTCTGGCCATGCCTCCTCTGGTGGCTGGATACACCCCTAAAGCTTGGGTCCCCACCACTGCATTCCCTGGTGGGCCCTTCCTGCTCCAGTCCGACACTGGCCACCACCCTCACTCTAGAAGGTTTGGTAAATCTCCCCTTTAATATCTGATGGTGACCTGAAAATGACTGGCTGTGAATGAGAAAAGATCAGAAGCCCTTTTGTACTTAATGAGCCGATCATTACTCAACATAAACGCAGGCCCCATCCATTTGCGTCAAATGATCAGAGATTGATTATATTTTGCCTAAGGCACAAAATAATTTATTTGGTGGCGTCAGCCCCCGAACCCCACGTCACAGGCCTGACAGTGACTTGTACGGTCATGAAGTGGCATGAGATATTGGTTAATATAGAAGGACTGCCTACGTTCATGTCTGATCTAAGGAACGTCTATAGATCTATGGCTTAGCAAATCTCGCACACTCATTACCACCGCATACAGGAGATGAAAAACGTCTGTACGCACAGTACAGTCTATATATTTAAACCACTGTAAGAAAAATTTGCGCCACATGTGTTCTGGAACCCCCAACACTCCCCGAGACCCCCAACATTACATTCATCCTTTCAGGAAGAGAACAAAAAAACAGCTAATTGTTAGCACATTCCCAGCCCATTACAAATCCACGTTGCACACAATTATGGTTACATAAAATTACAGTTCATTATAAACTTTGGGCTATAAATTGTTCAGTGCAAACCAGACGTCACACACAGGTGTGGCACACCTCCACTAGACGACAGGCAAAAGACACCACGAATACGACATTGTAATCGTGCAGTCGTTTATCTGTCTGTGCCTACACTGAACGATCAGTCGTTCAGTGAAGGCACATCAAACATCTGCATACATATTTGTACGATGATAGATGTCTAAACTAGGGGTGTGCACCGGCCACTTTTCGTGTTTTGTATTTTGGTTTTGGATCTGGATCTTTCTTCGTGTTTTGGATCTGGATTGGTTTTGCCAAAAACACCCTTCCGTGTTTTGGGTTCTAGGTTTAGTGTTTTGGATCTGTATTTTTTTTTTTTTTTAAAGCGTAAAAACAGCTAAAATCACAGAATGTGTTGGTTTTTCTGCTCCTATGCTATTATTAACCTCAATAACCTTAATTTCCACTCATTTCCAGTCTATTCTGAACACCTCACACCTCACAATAGTGTTTTTATGTCCAAAGGTTGCACCGAGGTAGCTGGATGACTATGCTAAGCGACACGAGTGGGCGGCATAAACACGTGGCCCATCTAGGAGTGACACTGCAGTGGCAGACAGGATGGCAGTTTGAAAAACTAGGCCCCAAACAGTACATAATGCAAAGAAAAAAAAGAGGTGCAAGAAGGAATTGCACCCTTATGTTGTATAAACAGGACATGCACACTTTAACAAACCAATCATTTCAGCGCCAGGGTCTGCCACACGACTGTGGCTGAAATGATTGGTTCGTTTGGGCCCCCACAAAACAAGCTGGCAATTAATCTGTCCCTGCACAAACTGGCTCTACGGAGGCAAGATGTCGTCCTCATCCACCGATTCCTCACCCTCTTCAGTGTTGTGTACATCCTCATCCTCACAGAGTATTAATTCGTCCCCGCTGGAATCCACCACCACAGGTCCCTCTGTACGTTCTGGAGGCTGGTCTCCCTGGAAGAGTTGATAATTCATTTTTATGAACATCATCTTCTCCACATTTTGTGGAAGCAACCTTTGGGGTTACAGCACCCTTTAACGGACAAGCCAGTCGGCCCTTTACTTATGGGACACAGGCGCACGCTTGGCGCTGCTCCTTTGTTGATGCACGTGCAGACACAGGCCCTGATTCAGAGCCGGACGCTCTGACCAGAGCGCTCGCTCTGAATCAGGGCCCACCTCCATAATTATGGAGCGTCCTCCTGGACGCTCGTATAGCTGTGGGTCACCATCGCCACTGCGAGCCGGAGCCTGCGGTTGAGTTTCTCAACCGCAAGGCCCGGAGTGATTTTGGCTCTATCAGAGCCAAAATCACTCCCACTGACATCACTAGTGATGTCAGTGGGCCGGCTTCTGACGGTAGGCGTTCCCTTGGGAACGCCCCCGTCTGGGAGGCACGCCCCCGGCATGCCCACCAAAGGGGGCGTACTGTCAATCAACATCGACAGCACGCCCCCTTTGATCAGACACAACGAGCGAAGGAAAGTCCTTCGCTCGTCGCGTCTGGCGCATGCGCACGACAGAGCTCCCTCCGTCGTGCGCATGCTCAGTGCACACCATCGACCCACTTGCGAGCGGACAGCCGCTCGCGAGTGGGTCTGAATCAGGCCCACAGTGCACACAATTCACAATTACAGTTCAGGCTAAGAAACAACCAAGTGACGTGGTCGATGACGCTGCTTTGTTAATTATGCACACCCTTAAATTGGCACGCCTACGTTCGGATCTCCACTCCCCGTTTTCAAGCACCTTGCCCTGTTACCACCCACAAATTCCTCATCCTATCACTCAAATTAGCAGGCACACGCAATTTTGCGAACACACGTTTTCCGACCGCACTGACTGGTTGGCGCATGCGCATTACAAACCATACGCATGCGCAGATGTGCGAACATCGCTCGGAGCGAACGAGCGGCCGCTTACGAGCGGCTCTGAATCAGGCCCACAATTCACAAACACAGAAAAAATATTTTTTTTTTTGCACTTGGGGGGAGCACCCCTGATGGACAGAGCACCCCCTGGACAACACTACAGCACCCCTTTAGGACTGGGACACTGCACAGGACTTTGGAGTGGACACAGCCCCTATGGACAACAGACTGCACAACACAGTCCAGCCAGCCCCTATGGACTTTGGAGGAGTGGACACAGCCCCTATGGAAAACAGTAGAACAGCACAACACAGCCAGCCCCTATGGACTTTGGAGGAGTGGACACAGGACCTGATTCAGAGCCGGACGCTCTGACCAGAGCGCTCGCTCTGAATCAGGGCTGTCCTATTTAAATTTGGAGCGGCCTTTTGGACACTCGCATAGCTGTGGGTTACCACCCACAGCTTATGCGAGCGTCCATGATGATGGCCGCGATGGTCAAGACCATCGCGACCATCGGGCTTGCGACGAGACCCTGCGGTAGGGTCTCGCTGCCGCAAGCCCTGGAGTGATTTTGGCTCTATCAGAGCCAAAATCACTCCCACTGACTGACGGGTCTCGCGCATGCACACGACGGAGCTCCCATCGACCCGCTTGCGAGCATCCTGCGCTCGCGAGCGGGTCTGAATGAGACCCACAGCCCCTATGGACAACAGCAGCACAGCGCAGCACAGCACAACACTACACTGCACTACACTACCCTACACTACACAGCCCAGCCAGTCCTAACTCCCACCCTCACTCTTCACTGTCCACAGCCGAGTGAGAAAATGGCACAGACCCGGGTACCTTATATAGAATCCAAAACCCGTGAGACCCGGAAGGCGGGATGATGACGTTTTGCCTGGATTTCAGATCCGAGTCAGGCGGGAAAAGTCGAGCATGACTCGGATCGGCCTCGGATCGGGGGGGCTCGAATTTCAGAAATCCAAACCCGCTCACCCCTAGTCTAAACGACCAGCAATTTTCAAACGATGTTCAAACGATTATCGAACGAGAACGATATCGTTATCGTTCAATCGCTCAATTTCATAGTCTAGTGGATGTGTGCCTTTAAGTCACACACAGAGGGAAATAGACAAAAACCAGCGAAGAGAGTAATTGAGACATCTAATGGCAGCAAGAATAGACCGGAACATGGGGCTGTTACATTATGCTCGCAGGGTCATTCTGGAGCTCAATCAGTGGATTTCTCAAGAATCATTCAGGATTCAGTATCTGTAAAATACTGTAGCAATAATACAGGTCTGGCTCACCTATTAGTGAGAGCACAGTTTAACTGCTATTAAGTGCGTCTGGCTGGTCTCCCAGCCCTCAAGCTAACGTAGCATTTCTCCAGTGCTTGTGAGGTCAATCTGCAAGAGCGAAAACACTGACCTTTATTCACATCTATGATCATTACCAATATAAGGGAGAACAGAATATTAAACTTGCACTGAAGCTGAAAGGCAAGTTCATCCAATAACAATCTGATAAAAGAGAACTTGTTTAGCGGTACATTATTTTCTTCCATCCACACATAGAAAACTCCAACCCACCACCAGGGCAGTTTCTAGATGATATGGCCCCCGGTGCAAACACTCAAAATGCCCCCTCCTCTCCCCAACTGGTATTTTTAAAACTAATTATATTGTTCGCTGCCAAGGATAAGATAATGTACAGTAGTACCTTTGCGCGTGATGAAATAGAGGGTGTGTCCTCACAAAAAGGGGGCATGGCCTGCAGCCTGCACCCCCACAGATTGGCCACCACAGTAAAAAAAGCACACACATTGGCTCCCACACGAAAAAATTAAATACTGACCCTGATAGGAAAGCAAACACAGTGGTCTCCACAGAGGGAAAAAACACACACACTGACCCCCACTTTAAAAAAATAAAAAAAATACAATGGCCCCCACAGTAAACAAAAACACAACAACGGCTCCCAGAGTAGCAAAAACAACACAATGGCTCCCACAGTAAAAAAAAACAAAAACACAACAATGGCCCCCACAGTAAAAAAACACCCAAAAACTCAACATTGGACCCCACAGTAACATGCAAAAAACCACAATGGCCCGCACAGTAAAAAAAAAACCCACAACAATGGCCCTGACAGTAATAAAAAAAACAATGGCCCCCACAGTAACAAAAAAAATACAATGGCCCCCACAGTAAAAAAAAACAAACAAAACAATGGCCCCCACAGTAACAAAAAAAAACTACAATGGCCCCCCACAGTAACAAAAAAAACTACAATGGCTCCCACAGAGCCATTAAAAAACATTTAAAACACAACAATGGCCCGCACAGTAAAAAAAAAAACCACAATGGCCTGCACAGTAAAAAAAAAAAAATACAATGGCCCCCACAGTAAAAACAAACAAACAAACACAACAATGGCCCCCACAGTAACAAAAAAACTACAATGGCCCCCACAGTAAAAAAACAAAACAATGGCCTCTACAGTAACAAAAAAAAACAACAATGGTCCCCACAGTAAAAAAAACAAATAAACACAACAATGGCCCCCACAGTAACAAAAAAACTACAATGGCCCCACAGTAACAAAAAAATACAATGACTCCCACAGTAAAAATTAAAAACACAACAATGGCCCGCACAGTAAAGAAAAGAAAAAAAACAACACAATGGCTCCGACAGTAAAAATAAATAAAAAAACCACAATAGCCTGCACAGTAAAAAAAAAACTACAATGGACCCCACAGTAAAAACAAACAAACATAACAATGGCCCCCACAGTAACAAAAAAAACTACAATGGCCCCCACAGTAAAACAAACAAACAAACAAACAAACACAACAATGGTCCCCACAGTAACAAAAAAACTACACTGGCCCCACAGTAACAAAAAAATACAATGGCTCCCACAGTAAAAATTAAAAACACAACAATGGCCCCCACAGTAAAAAAACAAAAAAAACACAATGGCCCCCACAGTAACAAAAAATAAAACAATGGCCCCCACAGTAAAAAAAAACAAAAAAACACAACAATGGCCCCCACAGAAACAAAAAAAACACAATGGTACCCACAGTACCTGACCTACCTCAGCTTCAATCACACCGGCACCAGCCGCCAAAGCAGCACTACAGCCTGAGAGATGCAGATGCTGGCTAAGTCTACACTGTGCGGACTGTACAGCGCCGGTGGGCCGCTGTGTGACTTATGATACCACGCTGCCGCATACCCATAGGTCACAGCACGGGCAGCCTCTGAGATGATTGGCAGAGCCCAGTGCTGACCGGACCTGAAGGTAGGACTGGCGGCGTTGGTGTTGCCACTAGTTGCTCTGCTCCCCCCTTTCCCCGCTCTGGTTGCCAGTGTCAGCAGGGTGATTGCCCAGCTCACTCGCCCCAAGAAACGGTCCTGCCCACACTCACAGCTGGTCATCATCATACGGTCATTATAATGGGCCTATTTTTATGTGGATGCCTGGGGCAGTAGGCCCATTTTACCCATTGTTAATCTGGCCCTGCCCTACCCCAAAACATACCTGCCGACTTTTAATCTGCCCTCCCCAGGAGAAGCCTGGGGAGAGGCAGCAGTCGGGCAGTGATGGGGGTGGGGTCGGACCATCGCTCCTCTCGGGGAAACTCCCACTAATTGCGCAATTTTTATAGGGGCGGGACCAAATGACACGATCATAATAGAATCTCGTCGTTAAGACCCGCCCCTAATGACGGACCGTGGATTTCAGGTAAGTTTCTTCCCATTCTGCCCACTTCACTAGGAAGTGGGTGGGATGCGGGAGATGTGCCTGCACTCCCGGGAGTGCGGGGGGTTACCCGAAAAAAACGGGAGCCTCCCGTGACTTTTGGGAGTGTAGGCATGTATGCCCCAACATCATGATCTAAAAAAAGTTAGATTTTTCCTGAAAATACAAACCACAGCCCATGCCTGGTGGGCGCGCGGAAGTGGCTAGCAGGCGGAGTGGTGCCCATCATTCAGCACCTGTGGCATGGGGCACCAGCAGCATCCCCAGGAACCGCACTTAAATTGTCCTGCTATTATGACTCTGAAAATTCTTCTACTTCATCAGTTTGCATTCATCCTTCCCGAAAATATATCCAAAATATGAGAGAGAGAGAGAGAGAGAGAGAGAGAGAGATCTAATAGACATGTATACAACTCAATACATAGCAGAGCAGCTGCAGCTATTATTCTGGCTAATGAGCCAGTGACCTGCCAAGTAACAAACACTGCGAACAAAAGTTTGTGGTTTGCAAGTACTGAACACTTTCCATATGTTAGAGTCACAGAATCACCGGCGTGATGGATGCACAGAGAAAATTGTTTATATCACGGCAGCCAAAGTCATCCTCACAGCTGTTTTACTTCATATCATTGGCGGGGCGTGATATTGCGCCATTTGTCATGTTTACGGGACAGGACGGCTATAGAATATTCCCAGATAATCACACACTTGCCTAAAACGCACTGCTAGGCTAATTGGCTGCTGACAAAATGAAACCTAGTTTGTTTGTGTGTGATAGTGGACAGAAATAAAGTACCAACCAATCAGCTCCTAATTACCATGTTACAGGCTGTTTGAAAATTGACTTTTGGGAGCTGATTGGTTGGTATTTTGGACCTCATTCAGAGTCGGCCGTTGCGGCCGCACGGTCGTACGCCACCGATGTTCGCTATACTGCGCATGCGTTAAGTTTGCAATGCGCGTGCGCAAACGAGCCGCTACGATCAGAAATTTCACTCTCCTTGAACACAGCCAGGTCGGTAGTTTGAGTGACAGATGGAGGCGTTTGTGGGTGGTAACAGGGGAAGGTGCTTGAAAACGGGGGAGTGGAGATCCGAACGCAGGCGTGCCTCATTATGCGAACGGCGTTTTATGGGAGTGCATACGGATTATGGGAGTGCATAATTAACAAAGTAGCATCATGGCACATGTGACATGGGAGGTTTTTACACTGACATGATCGTAGAGCTTAAGAGAGGGTATGCTCAACCTTAAGCTCTACAACCAGTTCCGATGGTTCCCGATGGCCTCGATTAATCCTTATATGCACGGAGATGACGTGCAATGCGTACGAGAAGGGGGCGTATTTTTTTGACTTCCGACCGCTTCCTCCCCTTGGTCGGCCAACTACCGATCCGAACTTAGGGACGCAACTTGCGAGGGAATCATTTGAATATCCGGCCCCTTTTCCCATACGACCGTGCGGTCGCTTCGACCGACTCTGAATGAGGTCCCTTATCTCCGTCTCATATATGCCTACTTTTGAAAAAGCACGTCAGGGAGATTGTGAAAGCAGCACCTATGAGCGTGGCAGTAAAGTGGGCGTGTCCTGCTACATCTGAGAGGCGTGTAATTGACTTGATTTACAACCAAATGTAAAAGAGCCCCAAAGCAGTTAGTAAGATCTACTTGTTGATGAAAAAAATTATTTATACTTTTCAGAAAATGCCTGTAGCCATAGGGATCATTACGGAAGATTATGAACCACCGAAGCGGCATCAGCGCACGTTATGTACGCAGATACCGCTTCTGCCTGATGTATGATTGGGGGTCTGGCCTGTAAATGACAGGGGCGCTACGCGCCCCTATCATTATCGGCGCTGCTATCTACAAGATAGTAGTGCCGATAGCCTAGGCCAGGGGTTCCCAACCACGGTCCTCAAGGCACGCTGAAGCTGGCCACACACTAGACCAACTTACATCCAACCAGCCAACTAGTTGATTGGTTGGAATGAAAATCTGGTAAGGTATGAAAGCAAATGAGAATCAGCAATTTGCTCCCAAACGCCGGAAAATGGACAAAAACTGTTGTTTGAACAAATTGTTTAGATCAAACATTTAATAAACTTGTCTGACTCCATTTTCATCTGTTTTCTGGCATTTAGGAGCAAATTGCTGATCATCAGTTACTCCCATACATTACCAGATTTTCATTCCAACCAATCAACTAGTTGGCTGGTTGGATGCAAGTTGGTCTAGTGTGTGGCCAGCTTTAGACTGTAAGCTCTGTTGGTCAGGGTTGATGGCAATGATTCAATGTTCTCTGAAAAGTGCTTTCTTCTAGAATGTTAATTGTTCAATCCTCAAACCGGCCTTAAACAAACCACAGGTGTAAGTCAGCCCCCATGGGTCACTTGTAATGTTCTTGTGTTATGTTTGGATGCTTAAAAATGTTTCTCAGCAAACTTAGCAGCCAGTTGCTGCAGAAGGCCCCAGGGAAGGTCTGTACAGCCACCTGCATTTAGTGGGGGCACTAAAGTTCACCCCAATCTGAAGGTCCAAAGCACTGCAAGTGGTTCAGCCTGCAGAATGCACATTAATGTCACCATCTAGGCTGAAATTTCACTTTAAAAATCGTTAAAAACAAACAATACCCTTAAAACCCTCAGTAGCACATTCAGACCACAAGAAGAGCGGAACAAATTGGTTCATCTAAAGCACCGCAAATAGATTGTTGCTACACCAGGCATTTTAATTATGATGCTTTAATTAGGCACAAAATTAATTTAATCTCCACACATCTAACTAACCCAGATCAGGAGGCAGAGAGGGATTCTGAAACAACAAGGCCGCAGGGGGGGGGAGCGCAGAAACGTCACGCCGCGGAATAAGGGAGTTTGGGATGTCTGAGCAGCAAATGGCCGTACCGGTGCCAGCATTTTATACCCACAATTCATCTGAAAATAGGTTTATAGCCTGAAATAAATATTTTTTATATAATAAGATTTTGGTCTTGGCAAAGTAAAAATGAATCCCAAAGATATACATATTTGGCGATATATCTCACTAACGACAAGCGATATATATCGCGAGTGCATCAGCGGGTGTGTTCATCAGATCAAGGCCATAGAGAGCCGGCCCGGGCCCCATATTTGCAGCGTTGCTGGTTAGAAGGGTGGCTGTGAGCCCCTAAGCCCAGCGCAAATACAGGGAGGGGGCACGATCAGGCAGTGGAGAGGATACAGCTGCTGCTGCTCAGTCTTCCTGGTTTCCCACTGCAGCCTAGCACGCAGCAGCGTGTGCCAGGGTTGCCTACCCTCCCGATTCGGGCGGGAGCCTCCCGATAAACGGGTGCAGCTCCCGCCCCCCCGGAAAGGCAGGCAAGCCTCCCGCATGCCGCCGATCCCCTGTCTCCCCCCGTCAGTACCTGATAAACCCCCTTCAGCGGGGGGCCGCTTACGCGGTTCGCGTCATTTTGTCCCCGCCCCCTGCTTCACAATGCATTGTGTAGCGGGGGAGGGGCCAAAATGATGCGATCGCGTGGCCCCGCCCCCTGTCACACCCAAAAACAACCTTCAGCCAGCCCGGCCACGCCCCCTTTTGCCGGCCACGCCCCCTGTTCTGCCGATCTGGCTGCTCCCTCCCGGAAGGAGCAGCCAGATAGTCGGCAAGTATGGCGTGTGCTGTGCTGCTGACAGATAAGAGGGAGGAGGGGGTGGCATCAGTGCCCCTCCAACAAGCCCAGCATCCAACTCCCCCCTTCAGCGCTCCTGCACCAGATATGATTGGGTACAATGTCGTTCACAGACATATCAGGTCGGCCCAGCAGCACAGTCACGGCCGATGTATCATGCAGATATATATGTGCATATGTATGTACGGGTGACCCCCCGACTGCCCGTACACTTGCTGCCGTTACCACCGACACGGACATCACAACTGGTCGGGCACTTAAATGCCCGTCCAGTTGTGATGACTAGCCAGACATATTGTGTGGCCGATAGATAAGCTATACACACTTACCAATCGGCCACTCGGACGGCGGATCGGTCTGCTGTACCCAGCTTTAGTACATTAAGGAGAACCAGGAACCATGTTCATGACTTGAATGAAAGGTATCATAACAGTATATAGAAATAAAGATGAGTGAAGCCATACTGGCGTTACATTACATGCATATACTGGCGTGACTATGAGGCCCACTGTTTCTGATCCACTGCGCTATCGCTGCCTTTTTCTGACCCTTTTTTGCTCCATTCAATGCTTTTAACTTGACCTCTATCGACCTCTCGGATGCAGGTAATTGCGCTAGTTAACAAATGCCCGTGAAACATGCGCTTCATATGCGGTTACACCGGCATTTTTGTTTCTCTACGTGAAGCATGCACCCATTTGTACCCAGCCTACAGCTGGGGTTTACCTGAACCCTCTTCACTGACATGAATCAGAGTAAATTGGATTGTCCAGAATTACTAGCGATAATAAGTGACAGGTCAGGTAACCTTCTCCTCCTGGCTGCAGCCGTTAGTGGCGTGACGCACTTCTCTATACAAATGACCGCCAACATTTGCACTAGTAAGATGTGTGCGCTGCGTAGAAAAAGACGGATATTACCATTTTAAACATAATTGGGTAGAAACCACTAATTTACTCTTCTACAGCATTTGTTGTAAATAAAGTTCCCTAAACTTGCTGCCCCACAAAACATGAGACACTGGCCCCAGTATGGCTGACTATAGGGAATAATGCGCTACTTGCGCTGTTCGTAATCACCCGACCATGTAGGTTATGATATAAGACACAAAGAAGGTTGCAGAAGAAGTAAAAATCACAAATACATATGGCCCAATGCTGGGCTGGACGTAAATCGATGGATGTTGCTCCTGAACCAAGGTGCGTATATACATCCGTATGCAAAGTTGTATGGAACTGTGTACTATATATACCAGAGGTTCCAAAACTCTGCCATTACAGTCCACGTTTTATGGGTAACCATGCTTGAGCACAGGTGACTTAATTGGTATCTCAGTCAATTTGATTTAACCATCTAGACTCGAGCACAGATATCCTTAAAACATGGACTGTAATATGGCGGGGTTTGGGAATCTCTGGTATATACTGTATCCTTTTTCCCCACGATATATATTATAAACTTTTTAAGCCTGTAATGAGTAAAACCTCTTCACCATACCATAAATGCCTAGTATACAAACACACACAACATGCAGTGAGGTCAATGGCTGGGGAGGCACACATGGAGATATGTCCGAGTGCTGGGAGCCTGTCTCACCACCTACTCACTGTTACTCTCCCCTCACTACACTAAGCTTCAGTGTTCATTGATTCTCCTACCTGCATCACTGTCTTCTCTTGCTGCTACTGACTGAGCTCCGATCTCTAAACACTGCAGTGCCCTTACTGGTCACATGACACATCCAAGGTGCCCATCAGTGTTCAAGGCATGCCTCCAAATTCAGAGGTAGGTTTCTATTAGCTCTCTTTCTGTGCAGCTTACTGCCCATGGTGTGGCCCCGCCCCCAGCTCTGCAAGCAGTGACTGATTATACAGAAGTGAGGCTGAGAAGTTGCTGCCTCATCTCTCGTCTCCCTGCAGTCCCAGGGAGCTCCAGAAAGCTGGTGAGTGTTAACTATAAAAAGATGTTTTTTAAGTACTAAATATCTTCTTCATATTATTCTAATCATTTTTATATCAAATCTCAGGAGTATGACAGGGGAGGCTCTGCCTACACTGACTGCAAGTCTGGTACAAGGGCCTGATTCAGAGCCGCTCGTAAGCGGCCGCTCGTTCGTTCCGAGCGATGTTTGCACAACTGCGCATGCGTACGGATTGTAATACGCATGCGCGAACCAGTCAGTGCGGCCGAAAATCGTTTGTTCGCTAAATAGCGAATGCCTGCTAATATGAGTGACAGGAGGAGGCGTATGTGGGTGGTAACAGGGGAAGGTGCTTGAAAACGGGGAGTGGAGATCCGAACGCAGGCATGTTTAAAGGTCAAAACGGGCGTTTTATGGGTGTGCATAATTAATACAGCAGCGTCATTGACCACGTCACTGGGTTATTTTATAGTCAGAACTGCTCGCAAGATTGTGGTAGGAAAAACCAACCACAAGAATAGCGAGCAGTTCATACCCTGGTCGATGTACTCGATTAATCTAATAAATAGCGGACATGACGTAGGATGCGAGCGGCCAGGGGGCGTAGTTTTCCAAAAAACGACCGCAAGTTTTCTTCGCTCGTTCAGACCTAGAGGCGTGAACAGACCGCAAAGAGCGAACGGTTCATTTGAATAGCCACCCTTATTTTCTGAACGAGCGAGCGCAAATAGCGTCTGGTTCTGAATCAGGCCCCAGGTACGCAGTAACTTTACTTTTCTGTTACACATTATACAGCCTCCAGTTGTTAGGAATTGGACTCCACAGGATACAGGCTCACAGAAAAGACTGCTTACAGTATAAATCCATGTGTAGATGTAATTGTTTTTTCCAGGGGTGCACTTTAATCTAATTATTTCCATGGAAACATATGGGGGGGGAAGAAAAAAACCCAGTAAATCTGTGCATAATTTTGTTTAAATACATTTTCTCCAAACAAAATAAAAACACAAAGGATTAATTGTGCGATTGTGAAAGAATGCCGCGGGAAGGACGCAGGTTTCTGCAGACTGAATGACATGCAAATGGGGAAAATAACAATTCTTACAAACATTGTTGTACAATAACAAAATACTCATTAGCTTGTTCTGCGCGATTTCGCTTCCAGTATCATTACGTTTCACAATCGTTTCCCGGAGACCAAATACATGTCTCAGTAATCTACCTCATTTATCTGCCTGAGTGTCAGTCACCAATAATTACATGTATCGCTGATCCTGTGATGATCAAACATGATGTATATATAAATCATGGTTACTTTACTGAGCGATAAGAACTAGGCCCGGCAGTAACCTGAATTTAAGGAGGGAATAAATGTAGAATTATCCTCTTACCAACCACAAGGGGGAGATGTATCAAGAAGTGGAAAGAGTGGGGAAGTGGACCAGTGAAGAATTTGCCCATAGCAACCAATCAGCTTTCAGGTAGCATTTATCAATTACATGCTATAAGATGATAGGTAGAAGCTGATTGGTGGCTATGGATTAATTATCCACTATTTGCACTGCTTGATAGATCAACCCCGTCCTGGACATATGTGTTCCTGGAGAGAAGTGTTAAGCTGGCAACACGTTATCTTCTTAACACATGACAGCGCAATTTCATTGTGCAATCAAATTGTATGACCTGGATTGCTGAATAACCAGACGTGTGGAAAATTTGGCCATAAGCCACAGGTGTGGTCATTTAGCAATTTGGCTTTACAACCACATGGTAACAGGAGGCTCCAGTACAGTCTGGTCAGCTGAAAGCACGCGCCAATTTGGGCATCTGTTCGCCAAGGATTCTGAATGGGCCAAGTACAATTCAATTGGCGGTTGCTCCGGCAGAATGCGTTAGCCACGCATTATGGTATATCGGGTTGATTTGGACACTAGTAACCAAATCTCACCGTGTGCGATGACGCACACTTGCCCATACCTCCCAACTGTCCTGCATTCAATGGGACAGTCCCATTTTTTTAGCACTGTCCCTCTGTCCCACCCGCGGGCCGCAGTGTCCCTCGGTGGGGGGTGGAAGTTGGGGGAAGCATGCAGAGCAGCATGTATGCAGAGCGAGAATAGATGCTGTGCGCATGGGCACAGTATCTATTCATCGTACTGGAGGAAGCATCTTGGAGATGCTGGGCACGCCCCTTAGTGTGGGGGGAGTGTGCCTCGAGGCCACACCCCTTTCTGTATAGGCCACTCCCCCTTTTTGGGAGCGCGCACCTTTGCGTTCACCAAATGTTGGGAGATACATCTAGAGGTGTACCATAAAATTTACTTAAATCCCAATGTAAATGAGCCCCAAAGCAGTTAGCAAAACCTACATGTATTGTTTTACAAGTGGTTCCATATAAGTGGCAATGAGAAACCTTATATGAAAAATGTATGTAGCCATAGGGATCATTGTGCCTTATAACTAATGCAAGGAATTGCTCTGATTATACCATTTGAATGTGTAAATCTCTATATTTTCAAGTACATAACAGCTACATAATGAGGGTAAGGTGCAATCAGGGTGATTACTAGGCTCTTCAGGGAGTCAGGCAGATTGCTACTAATTCAGGGAGTCTCCCTGACAATGTGGGAGAGTTGGCAAGTATGCAAAGATGGGATAAGGCACGGAAGGAAAGTCGCATTCGCAATCTCGCGACCTGTTTGAACTGCAGGACTCCTAGGCCTTTTATAATTATAATTACCATGGATAATAAAAGTGGCTGCGATGGGTAGTAAATCAGATTAGCAGGCAGAGCAGTGGCGGATCCCTAATGGGTACAGCGTATGCGGTGCCAGAGACTGCAGATTCCAATATTTATTATCGGGCAAAGGTTTCGGTATCGGTCTACATTTCATGTGTCCAAAAAGGAGAAATACAGGTGCATTACACAGTTTAAATATTTGCAGGACTTACCTATTATTGTGCCTCTGACTGGTGTGCATATTACTATGCCAGACTCCATGCTCTAAACCAGTGTTGGCTAACCTTGACACTCCAGCTGTTATGGAACTACATAACCCAACATGCACTGTTACAGTTTTGCTATTAGGGCATGCTAAAACTGTGGCAGGGCATGCTGGGATATATAGTTCCACAACAGCTGGAGTGTCACAGTTAGCCAACACTGCTCTAAACCAATGTAGTAGGGGTGCCAGTCTGAGTGGAAAGTGTCTCAGGCTTTCAGGTGTGCAAAGCAATGCACTGATTAGATTCATATAGGAAATGGACCTCAGACTGCACACCTTCAATATATATTATATATATATAAAAATATATATATATAATTGGAGGTGCTGCCTGTGGAGACAATTGATATATACACAAAGAAATACAGGTGCACAACTCCAAATTAACTGATTATATATAAATAAATACATTTTTGCAGTAAATAGAGGTTTTTGGTATAATCTTGGCCAAGGTAGTGTAGTGTAGACTGTGTAGTGCAGCTTTGGTTCATTTTTGGGGCGTGGGTCCCCCTGGATTGCTTTGGTTGATCTGCCTCAGGGCACCGCAACGCTTCACTGTCTGTCTTTTATATATGTATTTCACTTTTATTTTTATTCTTTATATGCAACCGCGGCTGCTCTTAACTATTTCCTTTACACTGCACTTTTCTTACTATGGTGGTGCCCTGTGGCAACTTAGCTGGGACAGTTTGGGGTGTCCTGTGCTCTGGATTTGAACCCTAGTATGTTAGGGACCTACCCTATAGAGGTTATCCGGATGTGGTGGGTAGGCCCATAACCTTGGCCAAGATTATGCCAAAAACCTCCATTTACTGCAAAAATGTATTTATTTATATATAATCAGTCGTGCACCTGTATTTCTCTTGTGTATATATCAATTGTCTCCACGGGTAGCACCTCCAATTTATATATATATATATATATATATATATAATGTTCAGGGTGTGCAGTCTGAGGCCCGTTTTCTATATAAGAGCAGGAGATGGAGGCTGGTCTCACTGAGTGGATGGATTCATGTCTCCGACCCTCGTGTGATAGAAATACACGCTGGCTCCTAAACTATATCTGTCCAAATGATGTTTGTCAGATCAGCGGCCAGCACCGGAATGAGCTGTAAGCGGTGATTAATCGTCTTCCATAAACAAGGCAGACAGGACTGTCAGCACAATCTGCAGAATACACTGTGACACGGGAGGATGAGCGGCGCATACAAACTGCTAGTAATGTGCAGCCGGTGACAGCCGCCGCCTCTTCCACAAATAAAAAGGAGACATTTTGGGATATTTAGGACATTTTCATCACAGATACACGAGCGCCGGTATTCATATCTGCCCCCTATGATGTGGGGCTCTGATATCTTATGAGGGACATTTGGTCCTCAGGGTGTGGTAGGATATGTCGACATTCGTAATGCCGACATTCATTATATCGACACCATAATGTTGACATATGCAGAATGTAGACATTCAACTTAACCCCAACTGCAGCTCAACCCCAACCGCAGCTTAACCCCAACCACAGCCTAAGCCTAACCGCAGCCTAACCCTAACCGCAGCCCAACCCCAACCGCAGCCCAACCCCAACCGCAGCCCAACCCTAACCACAGCTTAACCCTAACCACAGCCTAACCCCAACTGCAGCCCAACCCTAACTGCAATCTAACACCAACTGCAGCCTAACTTCAACCCTAACTGCAGTTTAACCCCAACTGCAACCCACACCCAACTGCAGCCCAACCCCAACCGCAGCCTAATCCCAACCACAGCCTAACCCCAACCACAGCCTAACCCCAACCACAGCCTAACCCCAACCGCAGCCCCAACCACAGCCCAACCCCAACCGCAGCCCAACCCTAACCACAGCTTAACCCTAACCACAGCCTAACCCGAACTGCAGCCCAACCCCAGCTACAATCTAACAAACACTGCAGCCTAACTTCAATCCTAACTGCAGTTTAACCCCAACCGCAGCCCAACTCCAACTTAACCCTAACTGCAGCCTAACCCCAACTGCAGCCTAACCTCAACTGCAGCCCAACCCCAACCCTAACTGCAATCTAACACCAACTGCAGCCTAACTTCAACCCTAACTGCAGCCTAACCCCAATTGCAGCCTAACCCTAACCGCAGCCTAACCCCAACCGCAGCCTAACCTCAACTGCAGCCCAACCCCAACTGCAGTCCAACCCCAACCACAGCCGCAGCCCAACCCCAACCGCAGCCTAACCCCAACTGCAGCCTAACCCCAACCCCACCTGCACCCTAACCACAGCTTAACCCTAACCACAGCTTAACCCTAACCACAGCCTAATCTCAACTGCAGCCTAACAAGGTCACCATAACTGAATAGGCTATATTCTCAAGACTATTAGGCTAACAGAATGGCTGCACCTGATGAGTACAGGAGTCAGGGGCTATTGTTGACCATTTTTTAGAGGGGTTAAATGTTAAATTAAATAAATAAATAAGCTAGTGGGCCAGGAGCGTGCACCATGTACCAAATGCCATTGGGGTTAAATGGGTAAGAAGCAATAGCTTTTCAAGCTGGTCAGTTCATGTCCCCTGGGTGCCGGGCAGTTGCAGAGGACTGATTATTACCCAGGGAATGGGATTGAAATGCCGGTGGCTGTTTAACCACAATCACCCCCCAGCGGCGCCTAACCCTAACCCACCCTTCCCCTAGCCTAACCCTAACCCTCCTCGGGGGGTGCCTGAGCCTGTCCCCCCCCCCCCGGGGTTGCCTAAACCTAAGCCCCCTTCCCCCCTGCGGCTATATGCTAGGGACGCCCGGACTCGCCTCGATCGGTCCGGCGTCCTTCGGCACTCCGTCGTCGGGATGAAGATAGGTGTCGGTATTTCAACGCCTATCTTCTGTCCCTTGCCAGTCTTCTGGTGTCGGGATACAGACTGGCTGCATTTAATCCACCGGTCTATTAACTACATCCCATTACCCAGCTCAGTGAAGGTGAATACCAGTGGTTACATACACGTCAACAACTACAGATAGGACAAGGGTTATATTTGCAAAACAGGCTATATGGATGTATGTTGCAACCCTTGCTCATGAATGTAGAGTATGAGAGAGAGGGCTCTATTTATTAACATTATTTTTACTAAAATTAAGTGAAAAAGGCTGTTTTGTGATTTCACACCCTTTTCACATTATTTTAGTATCACCTATAGTTATTACAGGGCAATTGGAGTAGAATTCGTAAAATTCTACTCCAACCCCTAAGTATCACTTATTTTTAGTAAGCAGATCGCATTTCCCATAATAGTAATGGGAAATGTGATCCGACCAAAGTTACTAAAAATAAATTGTAAAAAAAATACGGGGAAAGCCCTGTGATAATAACGCCAACTGGAGGTGGCGTTATCCAGGGTCTCCCCCGGTTACCAGACTCCTACTCTGCTCTAACGGGGAGAGCAGAGCCCGGAGCCGGTCCCAGTGATCAGCTGTGTGGTCTAAACAGACCGCAATCTGATCTCTGCAAAAAAAAATAAATAGTCAAAAAAAAAATTCAGTTACCTGACTCCAGCGACCGGTGGTCATGGCTCCGGTGATGACTCCCCTCTAGTCAGCTGGTCTTCCATGCTGCACTGCGACCCGATCATCAGGTGATCGGGTCCCAGTGCAGTATGGGATATCAGCTGACCGGAGGCATGGAAGACATCACCGGAGCACCGGTGACTACAGGTAAGTGCTATTAAGGGAGCGGGGGTGGCGAGGGGGGTCGTGGGGGGGGGGCGCGGTCATGGGGGCGGGGCTTAGTGTCGGGGGCGACGGCTTAGCGCCGGGGGGTAGCAGTGGCGGCCGGTCAGCGCGTGCGCGGGCTACTAGTCACAGTATTTTTTTGTGAAAATGTCGTGACTAGAATGCGGAGGGGATTCGCAGGGACAGAGCTTTATTGCAAGCTCTGTCAATGCAAGGGATTTGTAGTAAATCCCTGTGATATTGCCTGAATTCGCAATGCAAATTCAGTCGATAATATCACACTACAATCTGCATTACAAATGCAGTTTGTAGTAAATAGAGCCCAGAATGTGATAATTTCTCAACTAAATGCAAAATGCACAATCATACAATACTGTGCTAGCGGTTTCCTGATTCAGGATAGTATCCTGCTGCTGTTTCAGAGTTTGGAATGTCTTGTTAATTTGAGGCTATTTGGTACATCTTCAGTAAACACAGATACGTGCTATTCTCACCTTATGCGTTGCTGCTGGAAGTACGGGAGGTTGAATAGTACAAGTTTGAAGGGCAAAACATTCTATTCCTGTAACCAGCAATCTATTTGTGCAATGTGGTTAGCCAGTTAGGTGACTGCAAGCAACTGGACCCTCTCCCCACCAACATTTGTTTAGAAAGAAAAAGAACAAAGCTACCAGGGCCCTAGGTTGATTAATGGATGATCCAACCAGGGTCGGACTGGCTCACAGGTGTACAAGGGAATTCCCCGCTGGGTCCCACTGCCTGAGGGCCCAAACCCTCCTATAGGGGTCAGTAACTTGGTTGAGCAGGATCAAGAATGAATTCGGGTGCTTGGTCTGTTTCTATGGAAACTACACCAAGATTAGCCCCCTGCCTCCTGTTGGTTGTCCTGACACACCCCTGTCCCCCTCCATTGGCCAAGTCCCTCTTTGGTGGCAGCCACACCACCTCTTTTGGTTGGCCACATCCCTTAAGCGTGGGCCCCTACCACTGCATTCTCTGGGGGGTCTTTCATTTCCCAGTCCAGAACTGGAGCCAGCTGTGGTCTTTTGTCTTCATAGAATGACAGGAGGTGGAGACAGAAAATATTAAAGGTCTTTAGCATGACTTTAAAAGCCTAAGGGGCCCATTTATCCTTAACTATTTACAGCACATTCCCCGAAAAACACCTGCAGCCACAACCCCTATAGTTTTCTATGGGGGATGCGATGTTGGATTTACCAAGCTCAGGATGGCGTTGTGCTAGTGTAGACCACTCATGCACTGGAGTCCTGGCATAGGAGTGAGAAGACCACTGACGCGGTCACTTCAACCCAAGCTCATCGCGGGGACGGGCACCTTTCCCTGCGGGTGCTCTGTGATACATTTGGCCTATATGATCGCATACTGCAGATCGCATTGTGTATGTGATCATTGATAAATGGGCCCCAAAAGGAGGCATATATATCAATGAAAACTTTGTGGAAAATTCCCAAAAAGGGCTACACAGAAATATTAAACATCCCCTGTACAGTGGGAGCACAGCAGATATTGGAGATATCTGCCGTGGTCCCCCATTTTCGATCGCAAAAGCAGCCCCCATAGGTTTCTACTGGGCTGCTAAATTGTCAACTTTACCAAGTTTGTCCCCTGTAGAAGATTTGCTGTGTGTTTAGCGTTAGACGTTGTAGCCGAACGTTTTTGCGGGAGAGGGATTCCCGGTAGTATCCACCAGCACATGAATGATGTTAAATGTCTGTCATATTGAATTTCTCATTGCTGCGATATGCAGCATTAAGAAGTTGTAATTGATGGGCATACTTACCAACTCTCCCTGATTGTCAGGGAGACTCCCTGAAATAGCAGCAATCTCCCTGACTACCTAAAGAGCCTAGCAATCTCCCTGATTGCACCTTACTTCCATTATTATACACTTGAAAGAAAGAGAAATCATAGATATATACTGTACATTCAAATGGTATAATCGGTGCCATTTCCCTGCATTGGTTATAATAAGGCACAGTGGCCCCTATGGCTACATGCATTTTCAATACATGAGCACGCTCTGAAAAGTATCAGTTTGTTTTCATCAACAAGTAGATTTTACTTAGGGTGGGATGTACTAAGAGAATCGGTATGATTTACTGGCGGACCCCTGGCCGGCTGTTCAAATCCCGACAGCGGCAGCCCGACAAGGATGAAAATCCAGATCGTCCCCAGGTAAGTATTCATTAACCTATTCTACCCCCCTAACCCTAACCCTCCCTTAGGGGTGCCTAACCCTTGCCTCCCCCCCTGTACCTAACCCTAATCCTCCCTCTAAGTGCCTAAACCTAACCCCCCCTTCCCCGCTGCCTAACCCTAAGTCCCTCCCGGGAGCCCGGCATCACTTCAGTCAGGATGCGGTCTCCCGGCGTCAGTGAAATGACAGGCGTCTAGATTTAGACGCCTGTCATTTAACCCTCGCTGGGATTAAGCAGTCGGAAAGCCAGCTGTCGGGATTAGGTCCGCCGGTTTCCCGACTGCATACCGTACTAAGAATCACATTAGCGATGCGGTACACCCCCCTGATTTCGGGGACATACCGCTGTTCATTACCGTGGTATGTACCAAGAATTTCGCAAAGGACAGCTCTCCCGATAAGAGTTGTCCTTTGCGATGCTGCCGGGCAGAGGGACTTCTGGGTGTGCATGCGCAGAAGGCCGCCGGCCGCGGGGGGCTCATGGGAGGGATCCGATCGGATCCCTCACAGCCTGGAGCGTCCCAATAAGAAGCCCCTAGGCTTCTACTGGGTTACCAATTGGGACAAAGCACCAGAATGCACCACATTCCAGGTGCTTAGTACATTCCGGGAATGCGGTAAAACCCCTGGAAACATCCCGGCCTAACTGCTATGGGGCTCACTTACATTTACTGCCGCACACATAGGTGTTGCTTTCACAATCTCCCTGAAATGCTTTCTCAAAAGCAGGCGTATGATTAATGGGACCAAATCACAATTGTAATACCCCGAAAATGAGAGAATAGAAAGTGCGGGAGAAAGCTGGAGTTACCTCAGTGGTGGATCAGTCTTCTTAGTTATTCCTTTGGTGCAACTCTCAACTCATATCGCAGACACAAACAGAATTGCAGCAAAAATGTATTCTAATAATTCTTGCATTTATTAATAACGACACCAAACGGTGACTGAAATGGGTCAGTTTGACTTAAATTTTCAATTAAGTAGTTCACACATAACGTTCAATACAAGTATCAATACGCACAACCTCACCTTAATAATGAATTATCTGGTTCTGCACGATAAGTCTAAAATAACAATATTACTACAGACTTAACTAACACTGAACCTGCAGTTCTAGGTCACATTTGAGTTCCTGTGTGTACACGTTGGGGCCGGTAATTGCATGCATGCACAAAATTAGTTTTTACTTAAACAGTATTGTTGCAGCGCTGTTGATGAGACAATAGCTGTTATATATCCATGCCACAGAGCGACTGCTTGTGTATGTGATAAATGTCTTTCTGTCACCAAATCTGAGGCAGGATCTTAGGATGCAGCTTCCCCTCCGGAAGGTAGGCACAGCTTACTGGAACATGTTTGCTTTGTGTTAATAACACGAAAAACAGACTGTGGCACTACAAGTCCCAGCCACTCTTTTGCTATAGCTTGTTTCCTCTGGTTCTGTGCAGGAGCCCCACTCTGAGCACACGCCCCCTCGTGTGTAATGGCCCCGCCTCTCTCAGCACACGCCCCCTCATGTGTAATGGTCCCGCCTCTCCCAGCTACTCCTCCAACTGCCAATTCAGCCTGCTGCCCGCCACTCTGCTCTCTCCAACTGTTGTTTTTCTTTTTTAAATCAACTTTATTAAAAATGTCACAGGCTTCCACTCCCTTTTCCAAAATGGCCAATGAAATTTCATCTCTTATGAGATGGCCGTTGTCAGAAACATCTGTAAAATAATAGTCTACAATGGCTGGGTATTATCTGTGGCTGGGACAGGTCTTTAAGTGATACCATACACCTGCAGGGTGATTGATAAATATGCCCCAAAGTGAAAAACGAATGGTGCATACACACGGGACGATCGTCAATGATAACAACATCGCTGAACGATCTCCCTGCACCTGCCCGGAGTGCTGGATGATCGATATCGATCACCCAGCCCATCACCAACCCACCAATGACGGGCCAGCGACCCACGATCAATGATCGTGGGTCCCTATGTAACCTGGTCGATATCGTTATCATCCATACGTCGTTTGTGGGTTGGAAGGTACCAAATAATGCACTATATGAACGATAACGATATGATCGATAATGTTAATATCGTGCATTTTTATCGTACCGTGTGTACGCAGCATAAGAGAAAATTAAAATCTGTACTTTTCTTGATAGCGTCTATAAATAAATAAATGAAACCTTAAAAATAAAAAGGTTACACACATCTGGTATCCCTATATTCAAGAGAACCAGCTAATTCACGTCTGCGGTAAGTTAGTGGGGTTGCACCAATTGTGTAAAAGTAACTATGATTACGTTTGTATAAAAGTATACATTTTACTGTTTCCCCTGTATTGGGGCCTGAAAATAAAAGACTATTGCATAGTGCAGGGATGGGAAACCGAGGGCCCGAGGGCCGTATAAGGCCCGCGGAATCATTTGGTCTGGCCCTCTGAGCTTTTATTGTACTTAGGATGCTTCAGACGGTCACACCGCTACCCTTACATTGCTGTAATCACCGGCTATTGTGGCCCCGCCCCGTGTGACATCACACGGAGGGGGCGTGGCCTGCACTGGGCCCACAAATAATTTTATATATACAGTGTCGGACTGGAGCACAAAGGGCCCACCAGTGGAATGCAGCGGTAGGGGCCCATGCTTTGGGGTGTGGCCAGTTACCACAGGGGATGGGGTCAGCCCCCAAAGAGGCTTGGACAGACAATGGAGACCATGTAACTGACCCTATAATAGAGTAACCATGTATAATTCAAGTGTACAGTCTGAAACCTGACATTAAAGCAAGTGGTGGGGCCCCCAGGCAGTGGAGCCCACCGGGGATTTCCCCTGTAGCCCTGTGGGCCAGTCCAACCCTGTATATATATCAAAATGGTCCTCGGCAGAAAAAAGGTTCCCCACCCCTGGCATAGTGCTACAAAATGAACACAGCAAGGAAGGTGTTGTATTTGTAATAACTAAATGTAAAGTAGAAAAATAAATATTCTCTGCTTAAGCAATGCTGAGTAACAACAATAAAAGTTAGTCTGGTCACAAAGTTATAAAAGACACGAACAGCCATAAAAATAAGTTCCGTCCTGATACGCTACAATACACTGCCATTTAAACTTGAAATTATGACTAGCGTTGCGCTTAAGATTTCTTCTCTAAAAAAGTAGCCTGAAAGATGCACTCGCTTAATAATTCTGTCCGTCTACGCTCTAAAGGTCATTGGGATAATTGCTCGTGCTCAAAAATGCGCATTACTAAAATGCTGACACCACTGTGATGTCACGTAGTAAAATAAATATATGACAGGACGCGGGTACGGCTGGTCTCTATCCAGCTATGCGCATAGGACATCCACTCCTTCCTCACAACTACCTGAGAAATTAAAAAACGGGAAAGGAAAGCCTGATCAGCAAGTTTAGCCAATAAAACCTTCTGAAGGGCTCCTATTAGCAGTCTGGCCCAGAGTAAGTCACTTCTTCTAATCCATTTCATGCTCCGTTTCTCCCCGTTACTAATAAAGAGACAAAACGATTTCATATTCACACTGGGGCTTGTAGGAACATCAAAAATATATACAAAAAAAATGGAGAGGAAAATTGTATGCAGCGGGCTGTTAAGACTCGCTGCTGCTGGGAAATGACAAATGGCACCGCTGCTGGAAAATTAAGTCCCTTGTGTCTTTGTTTTTCCTTAAAAAAAATGAATTTCGCTTCTAGCGTCTCCTCTCCCTGAGCCACTGCGCCATTTATCTCTAGGACAGTGTACAAAAAAAAATGTGTTCTAGACTTAGTTTGGGGATAAAAACTGAATAACGTTTAATAAATAACAGCGGATTGTTAAAGAAAAAAAAATACTAAACCAGAAGGTGAATCACAAAATGTGCTTATCACTACAGCACATGATGTAAGCAGACATTTTATGTACTCGGCCTATATTCATCAATGGGCAGCCAATTCATTTTGAAGATGGTGAACGCTGCTGCACTGACTCACCAGGGAGGCTTCATTTCTGTACCAAGATGGCTGCCGAGGCTACTACTGTACATACGTGGCATCATCTTGTCACTGTTAGAGCGAAACAATTGGAGATACACGTTTTCCACTTAGCTCCGGAGAGACATGCGATATATTGCTACCACACAGAGGGCCTGATTCAGAGCCGCTCGCTCTGACAGAGCGCTCACTCTGAATCAGGGCCGGGCATTTTTTGGATCGGCCTCTTGGCCGCTTGCATAGCTGTGGATGACCACCCACAGCTATTGCGAGCGGCCATGATGATGGTCGCGATGGTCAAGACCATCGCGACCATCGGGCTTGTGATGAGACCCTTGTGGTAGGGTCTCGTGGCCGCAAGCCCCAGAGAGCTTTCAGCTCCAACAGAGCCGAAAGCTCTCCCACTGACATCACTTGTGATGTCAGTGGGGCCGCCCCCAAACGGTAGGCGTTCTCATGGGAATGCCTCTGTCTGGGCAGCCACCCCCCCCGGCCCGCCCACCAAAGGGGGCGTGCTGTCACTCAACATCGACAGCCCGCCCCCTTTGGAGCGAGACCCGGAGCAACGGATTGCCCGTCGCTAGCCGGGTCTCGCGCATGCGCAGGACGGAGCCGGCTCCGTCTGCGCATGTGCTGTGGGCCACCATCGACCCAGTTGCGAGCACTCAGCGCTTGCGACTGGGTCGGAATCAGGCCCAGAGTCGTTACTAGACTTTTTAGTGCCTTGGGCCAGAAAGAGCATTGGCGTCCCCCCTTGTTTTTCCAATAGGGACATAAGACCCAAACCCAACATTTTCACAATTTCTGATGGCAGCCTCATGGGCTCCCATCAGAAATTATGGGGCGGATAGCTCCATGTGTAAGGCGTCTGACTGCCTTGTAAGAGGTGATGGGTTAGAGTCCCGGGTATGACCATATTTTGAAATGTGTGTGTAAATAAAACAAGATGTGACTGAAGGTACTTGGGGAGGTGGTCAGATGGAGTGAGAGTCAGCCAGGGAGGAGGTAGGGGCGGCCAGTAGATGCCGGGGATAAACGAAGAGGTAGCTACAAGTGAGAATGATTATAAACAGAAAATTGACAGGCCCAAACAGCGCCCCCTGCCCTGCGGTGCCGTGTGCCATGGCACATGTCACACCACCCTAGTTACGGCCCTGCTACCACAACTGCTGTTCCAGCATTCCTACACCACTACCTTGTATCCGCATACACACTGGCTGGTGAGTCCCGCTCCACTCAAGCTCCACTCTATCAACCAGTGTGTATAACAGTGAGTACGGCTGTACCTATCTTACCATCAATAAAACCACTCCACTAGTAAAAGTAACTGGGCTGTTCGTTGTCTCAGGGCATCCGCTGGTATGTACAGAAACTCTGCTACATCAATAACCTGTACACACATTTCCAACAATTAATAAGGGGTTACCCACCTTTAAGTTTAGTAAATGGGGGCAGGGGGAGCCGTGAACTAGGCAATAAATTAAAATAATCCAAAAACCCCTTCCAGTTTGCCAGGTGACATCACAGAAACAGTGAAATGTTTATTTTCTTGCTACATTCGCCTTACCAGCTGCCGATGGTTCCCAATAAGAATAATGGACAGGTGAATAGGCTCTTGTCAGAGACACAACATTGACTTGTTCAAATATATACTAGAAATTCCAGATTTGGGTCAGCAGCTCCATTTAAAAAAAAAAAAAAAAGTTTCAGAATTCAATGTCACAGCCAGGTCACGAAAACTACAGATCGAAGTTAAAAAATGCTTAATTCCTGGGGTTTATCCAGACGTGAGAGCTTATCTTCCCTTCTCAGGCTCTTTAAGCAGAGAACTACCACTTGGAAGGATATGAGTCGCAGGAGAATTGCTCTATTCTAGCCACAATCTGGCCTTATTAAAGGGCAAGGATAGAAGGAATTGGGCTCCATGCAATAATTCCCTGGAATTGTTATTAATAAATTTGCTGGCAGTAGGCAATGTGGCTGTCGTTTTAGCAAGAAAATAATGACTAATGGGATATTGTCCCCCTACTCTGCTATAGTCAATATACAAGTCCACTTTTTGACCCTCAAATCACTGAGCCTCCACTGTCCGGTAACTGATATATAATCCATATTGTATATCAGGGGTGGTGAACTTTTTTTTCTGCCGAGGGCCATTTTGATATATATAACATTATTTGCGGGCCCGGTGCAGGCTACGCCCCCTCCGTGTGATGTCACACAGGGCGGGGCCACAATCACAGGTGATTACAGCAATGCCCGGAGCATCCTCAGGATGCTCCGGGGAGCTCTAAAGGCAGTGAGGTGACCATCTGAAGTGTCCTAAGGACTCTCCCGGCGGCACTGCTGCATAGATTCTGGCTGCAGGGGACCATTCTAGGCACTTTGCTAGCCAGATGAGGCTAGCAGAGAATAGATCTGAGGGCCAGACCAAATGATTCCGGGGGCCTGATACAGCCCCCGGGCCTGAGGTTCCCCATCCCTGTTGTATATGAAAGAAAAATAGAAAGCGGTGTTAGGCCAAATGGCTTGAACCAATGAAAATAAAAGCCCTCTGTACCTGATTGATAGGTGCGCACTAACTGCAAGCAATGCACAGGGGTGTATCTAGGGATCCAAGCGCCCCTGGCAATGTAATGGAGTGACGCCAATCCCCAATCCCCCTATGCTGCATTGCCCCCATTAGTAGCCCCCCTATACAGTGCCACCAGTAGTGGCCACAGCCCTAAATTGCCCCCAGTAGTGGCCACCCCACTAAATTACCC
This sequence comes from Taudactylus pleione, assembly GCA_031769625.1. Classification (NCBI taxonomy): domain Eukaryota; kingdom Metazoa; phylum Chordata; class Amphibia; order Anura; family Myobatrachidae; genus Taudactylus; species Taudactylus pleione. The sequence continues at coordinate 2,475,335 of JAUIMM010000883.1, forward strand.
ACAGTAGTGGCCACCCATATACAGAGCCCCCAGTAGCAGGCACCCCCCCATAAAGTGCCCCAGTAGCGGCCACCCCCTATTTCAGTGCCCCCAGTAGTGGCCAACCCTATAGAGTGCCCCCAGTAGTGGCCACCCATAAAGAGCCCCCAGTAGCAGGCACCCCCCATAAAGTGCCCCCAGTAACGGCCACCCCTTATTTCAGTGCACCCAGTAGTGGCCACCCCTATAGAGTGCCCCCAGTAGTGGGCTCCCCTATAGAGTGCCCCCAGTAGTGGCCACCCATAAACAGAGCCCCCAGTAGCAGGCACCCCCCCATAAAGTGCCCCCAGTAACGGCCACCCCCTATTTCAGTGCCCCCAGTAGTGGCCAACCCTATAGAGTGCCCCCAGTAGTGGCCACACCTATACAGAGCCCCCTGTAGTGGGCACCCCCCCATAAATTGCCCCCAGTAGCGGCCACCCCCTATTTCAGTGACCCCCTACACACACACACAAAGGAAAAAAAAAAAAAACTTACCTGATCCTCGCTCCTGATGCGACCGCCGCTGTCCACTCAGTCCCGCCCGCTCTTCTCCTGCATGGGAGAGACATCATACGTCATGACGTCTCTCCCATCACATGCTGCAGAGGGAGCCGGAAGACGGAGCTCATTAGTGAGCTCCAGCCGGCTCCCTCCCACGGACGACGCAGCAGCTAATGAGAGTCTGTCTGACTCTCATTGGTTGGCTGCTATTACAAACACCCAGCCGCCGGTTGCGGCTGTCTGTTTGTAAACTGTGTAGGGCAGACCGCTATCACTGCGGTCTGCCCTACACTTGTGGGGCCGGGGGACTTGTCCACCCCTTGGCTACTGGTGGCACTGCTGGGTGGCGCCCCCCACTTTGGTCGGCGCCCCTGGCGAGTGCCATCCTGGCCAGTGGATAGATACGGCCCTGGCAATGCATAGGGCTGGTGAGAGTTTTGTTGTTGCGACCGATGGTGCATCTAGAGACGCAGCGCGACAGATTAGCGCGGCTGCTACCGGGCATCTCAGTTGGAGGATTGTCGGTCACGGCATTAGCATAGAGACACAGCCGCGGCCGCCTCTGAATCGGGTCCCCTGTGCGTTTCAACCCGCGTCTGTTTGTGGGAATGGCTTGGACCAGTACCGCGCCTATATCACATCCAGGTGAACTTTCTGTGCTGTCCATCGCGGCTCCCCACCAGCTGGTTTACGCTTTATAACATTAATCCAGTTGTTAGAGCAAAATTACATTTGTGTGAATACGTCATCTATTAGCATAACGCCGCTCTCGCCTTGTGCCGACTTATTTTGGAGATTATTGATTCAGTATCTGTGTTGAAAACAGAAGGTCCAAAGCAATCCCGAGGGACACCCGAAGGTGGAGGACGTGCGATATTAGAGCTGGTACTACATACCTTACATACATAAACATAACCATTTTGGGCGTACCAGGGCCCATTTTTACGAAATCCGCCACAATTTTATACGCCATGTTTCTGCTCATTTCAATAATGCGGCTCCGTTAACATGATCATCACATCGGTTCTATGATGTGCTCCGCGGCAACAGCCAAAGAGAAACCTGCAATGACCTCCAAGGGTTAATTCTTGTCTCAGAGCCCCTGGATCTATAGAAAAGAACACACAGACTCTCATTCTGTTTTCTTTCCATCTGTCAAAGAAAGTTGTTAAATATTAAGAGGTCTTCCGACTTACAAAGAGAATTTGACAGAGCAGGGAAGCAGGGAAGCGTGTTCTGCAGGTTCGGATTTAGTGGATGAAAAATTTCAGATACTGTACTGTACCTCATTTATTGTACCCTAAATAGATCCCTGAGACACAGCCCTCATCCATAGCCTTTCCCCAGACCATTGCATGCATAACAACATAACCAGCAGCCAGGCCCCCTAAAATGAGCATCCCTCAGCCAGGGCCTCTATCATAAGCAACCAGCAGCCAGGTCATCTAACAGAAGCAACCCAAAGCCAGTCCCCTGCACACAAGCAACCTGCAGCCAGGCCCCCAAGCAACCTGCAGCCACGGCCTCTCACACAAGCATCCTGCAGCCAGACCCCCTCACACAAGCAACCTGCAGCCAGGCCCCCAAGCAACCTGCAGCCAGGTCCCCTCACAGAAGCAACCTGCAGCCAGGCCTCTCACATAAGCAACCCGCAGCCAGGTCCCCTCAAATAAGCAACCCGCAGCCAGGCCTCTCACATAAGCAACCTGCAGCCAGGTCCCCTGACACAAGCAACCTGCAGCCAGGTCCCCTGACACAAGCAACCTGCAGCCAGGTCCTCTCACACAAGCAACCCACAGCCAGGCCACCTCACACAAGCAACCAGCAGCCAGGTCATCTAACAGAAGCAACCCGTAGCCAGACCCCTGCACACAAGCAACCTGCAGCCAGGCACCCAAGCAACCTGCAGCCACAGCCTCTCACACAAGCAACCTGCAGCCAGGACCCCTCACACAAGCAACCTTCAGCCAGGCATCTTCACACAAACAACCCTCAGCCAAGTTCTCCTCACATAAGCAACCTGCAGCCAGGTCCCCTCACAGAAGCAACCTGCAGCCAGGCCTCTCACATAAGCAACCCGCAGCCAGGTGCCCTCACACAAGCAACCCTCAGCCAGGCCTCTCACATAAGCAACCCGCAGCCAGGTCCCCTCACGCAAGCAACCTGCAGCCAGGTCCCCTGACACCAGCAACCTGCAGCCAGGTCCTCTCACACAAGCAACCCACAGCCAGGCCCACTCACACAAGCAACCCGCAGCCAGGTCCCATCACACAAGCAACCAGCAGCCAGGTCCCCTCACACAAGCAACCTGCAGCCAGGCCTCTCACATAAGCAACCCACAGCCAGGTCCCCTCACGCAAGCAACCCGCAGCCAGGTCCCCTCACACAAGCAACCCGCAGCCAGGTCCCCTCACACAAGCAACCCGCAGCCAGGTCCCCTCACACAAGCAACCTGCAGCCAGGTCCTCTCACACAAGCAACCCACAGCCAGGCCACCTCACACAAGCAACCAGCAGCCAGGTCATCTAACAGAAGCAACCCGCAGCCAGACCCCTACACACAAGCAACCTGCAGCCAGGCCCCCAAGCAACCTGCAGCCACGGCCTCTCACACAAGCAACCTGCAGCCAGGTCCCCTCACACAAGCAACCTTCAGCCAGGCATCTTCACACAAACAACCCTCAGCCAAGTTCTCCTCACATAAGCAACCCGCAGCCAGGTCCCCTCACAGAAGCAACCCGCAGCCAGGCCTCTCACATAAGCAACCCGCAGCCATGTCCCCTCACACAAGCAACCTGCAGCCAGGCCTCTCACATAAGCAACCTGCAGCCAGGTCCCCTCACGCAAGCAACCGGCAGCCAGGTCCCCTGACACAAGCAACCTGCAGCCAGGTCCTCTCACACAAGCAACCCGCAGCCAGGCCCCCTCACACAAGCAACCCGCAGCCAGATCCCCTCACACAAGCAACCAGATCCCCTCACACAAGCAACCAGCAGCCAGCTCCCCTCACACAAGCAACCTGCAGCCAGGTCCCCTCACACAAGCAACCCGCAGCCAGGCCTCTCACATAAGCAACCCGCAGCCAGGTACCCTCACGCAAGCAACCCGCAGCCAGGTCCCCTCACACAAGCAACCCGCAGCCAGGTCCCCTCACACAAGCAACCCGCAGCCAGGTCCCCTCACACAAGCAACCCGCAGCAAGGTCCCCTCACACAAGCAACCCGCAGCCAGGCCTCTCACATAAGCAGCCCTCAGCCAGGTCCCCTCACGCAAGCAACCCGCAGCCAGGTCCCCTCACACAAGCAACCCGCAGCCAGGTCCCCTCACACAAGCAACCCGCAGCCAGGTCCCCTCACACAAGCAACCCGCAGCCAGGTCCCCTCACACAAGCAACCAGCAGCCAGGTCCCCTCACACAAGCATCCAGCAGCCAGGTCCCCTGACACAAGCAACCTGCAGCCAGGGCCTCTCACACAAGCAACCCGCAGCCAGGTCCCCTCACACAAGCAACCTTCAGCCAGGCATCTTCACACAAACAACCCTCAGCCAAGTTCTCCTCACATAAGCAACCTGCAGCCAGGTCCCCTCACAGAAGCAACCTGCAGCCAGGCCTCTCACATAAGCAACCCGCAGCCAGGTCCCCTCAAATAAGCAACCCGCAGCCAGGCCTCTCACATAAGCAACCTGCAGCCAGGTCCCCTGACACAAGCAACCTTCAGCCAGGTCCTCTCACACAAGCAACCCACAGCCAGGCCACCTCACACAAGCAACCAGCAGCCAGGTCATCTAACAGAAGCAACCCGCAGCCAGACCCCTACACACAAGCAACCTGCAGCCAGGCCCCCAAGCAACCTGCAGCCACGGCCTCTCACACAAGCAACCTGCAGCCAGGTCCCCTCACACAAGCAACCTTCAGCCAGGCATCTTCACACAAACAACCCTCAGCCAAGTTCTCCTCACATAAGCAACCTGCAGCCAGGTCCCCTCACAGAAGCAACCCGCAGCCAGGCCTCTCACATAAGCAACCCGCAGCCAGGTCCCCTCACACAAGCAACCTGCAGCCAGGCCTCTCACATAAGCAACCTGCAGCCAGGTCCCCTCACGCAAGCAACCGGCAGCCAGGTCCCCTGACACAAGCAACCTGCAGCCAGGTCCTCTCACACAAGCAACCCACAGCCAGGCCCCCTCACACAAGCAACCCGCAGCCAGATCCCCTCACACAAGCAACCAGCAGCCAGCTCCCCTCACACAAGCAACCTGCAGCCAGGTCCCCTCACACAAGCAACCCACAGCCAGGCCTCTCACATAAGCAACCCGCAGCCAGGTACTCTCACGCAAGCAACCCGCAGCCAGGTCCCCTCACACAAGCAACCCGCAGCCAGGCCTCTCACATAAGCAGCCCTCAGCCAGGCCTCTCACATAAGCAACCCGCAGCCAGGTCCCCTCACACAAGCAACCCGCAGCCAGGTCCCCTCACACAAGCAACCCGCAGCCAGGTCCCCTCACACAAGCAACCCGCAGCCAGGTCCCCTCACACAAGCAACCAGCAGCCAGGTCCCCTCACACAAGCATCCAGCAGCCAGGTCCCCTGACACAAGCAACCTGCAGCCAGGGCCTCTCACACAAGCAACCCGCAGCCAGGTCCCCTCAAATAAGCAACCCGCAGCCAGGCCTCTCACATAAGCAACCTGCAGCCAGGTCCCCTGACACAAGCAACCTGCAGCCAGGTCCCCTGACACAAGCAACCTGCAGCCAGGCCTCTCACATAAGCAACCCACAGCCAGGTCCCCTCACACAAGCAACCCGCAGCCAGGCCTCTCTCATAAGCAACCCGCAGCCAGGTCCCCTCACACAAGCATCCTGCAGCCAGGTCCCTCACACAAGCAATCTGTAGCCAGGCCCCCATCCTGCAGCCAGGTCCCCTCACACAAGCATCCCGCAGCCAGGTCCCCTGACACAAGCAACCTGCAGCCAGGTCCCCTGACACAAGCAACCTGCAGCCAGGGCCTCTCACACAAGCAACCCGCAGCCAGGTCCCCTCAAATAAGCAACCCGCAGCCAGGCCTCTCACATAAGCAACCTGCAGCCAGGTCCCCTGACACAAGCAACCTGCAGCCAGGTCCCCTGACACAAGCAACCCGCAGCCAGGCCTCTCACATAAGCAACCCGCAGCCAGGCCTCTCACATAAGCAACCCGCTGCCAGGTCCCCTCACACAAGCAACCCGCAGCCAGGTCCCCTCACACAAGCAACCCGCAGCCAGGTCGCCTCACACAAGCAACCAGCAGCCAGGTCCCCTCACACAAGCATCCAGCAGCCAGGTCCCCTGACACAAGCAACCTGCAGCCAGGGCCTCTCACACAAGCAACCCGCAGCCAGGTCCCCTCAAATAAGCAACCCGCAGCCAGGCCTCTCACATAAGCATCCTGTAGCCAGGTCCCCTCACACAAGCATCCCGCAGCCAGGTCCCCTGACACAAGCAACCTGCAGCCAGGTCCCCTGACACAAGCAACCCGCAGCCAGGGCCTCTCACACAAGCAACCCGCAGCCAGGCCCCCTCACACAAGCATCCTGCAGCCAGACATCTTCGCACAAGCAACTGGTACCCAGGGCCCCTCGCACAAGCAATCCACAGCCAGGCCCCCTGCAATGGTCCCCCAGTACTAATGCATTGTCTTCCACCAGTCATTACCCTTCTGTTTGACCTCCACATATCCTTGCCCAGAATGACCGTCGCTACCCCCCAGCTACCGCATCTGGCTAGCAGGGTGCTTGGAACGGCCAGTAGTTCTGCCTCAGTGTTGCTCATAGCATTCGCCCATCTCTCCACTTTCTAATGCCGCCAGCGAGCACAGCCCTGCTCTGCCACGTTAATCTATTAAATATATTCTTCCAGAATATTTTCAAGGACCCACAAAGACCGTAGAATGAAAACCATATGATACACAGATATGACGCATGGATGTGCGCAGAAAGGTTTAATGAGGCAGATGTAAGCCCATGGGGTCTATTCATGATGTTAATTATTGGGGTCCCGATAATTAACATTATAACTCAATGCAAGTGCCGAAGCAATTCATCATTATGCGTATGGGGACCAGGGTCGGCAACAGAAATCTTGGGGCCCGGTACATTGATACCATCTGGGGACCCCCCACCTATGATGACTATAGGCAACTATTATATATATATATAATTCCACACATTTGCAGCCACCTGGGTGCCCTTACTGTGAAAGTCATATAGGCCCAATAATGCCCCGAGAGAGAGAGAGAGAGAGAGAGAGACCAAGACAGACAGAATACACTGTCACTTACCTGACTGCAGCTGCCTCATGGGTGTCTGCATGGGAGCTGAGCTGACAGTGCTTGAAGCTTGTTGTTGGTTGTTTGTGCGGTGCAGCCTGCCATCTGCCCGGTGGTTCCGTCTCAAGGCTGCCTGTTCCAACTTCCTGCTCCTCAGAAGCCACTTAGGTGGACGGCGGTCCAGTGAGGGAGAAAAGCAGGAACAGAGCAGCGGAGGGCGCAGCGTCAGAGTAAAGACGTGGGAATGGGCACCCGTTTGTTTAGAAATTACAATTAAGTGCTGCAAACCCATTTTTTGCCCCTCTGAGCACAGGATGGGTGTACCCTTACTACCCCCCTGTCACCGAACCTGATGGGGACAGCGGGCCATTCCACCAGAGGAAGGTAAGTAGGAGATATCTGTGATACTAGTGTATGGGGAGACAGCGGGCCATTCCGGGAGAGGAAGGTAAGTAGGAGATATCTGTGATACTAGTGTATGGGGACAGCGGGCCATTTCGGGAGAGGAAGGTAAGTAGGAGATATCTGTGATACTAGTGTATGAGGACAGTGGGCCATTCCGGGAGAGGAAGGTAAGTAGGAGATATCTGTGATACTGGTGTATGGGGACAGCGGCCACTCCGGGAGAGGAAGGTAAGCAGGAGATATCTGTGATACTAGTGTATGGAGACAGCGGGCCATTCCGGGAGAGGAAGGTAAGCAGGAGATAGCTGTGATACTAGTGTATGAGCACAGCGGCCACTCCGGGAGAGGAAGGTAAGAAGGAGATATCTGTGATACTAGTGTATGGGGAGACAGCGGGCCATTCCGGGAGAGGAAGGTAAGTAGGAGATATCTGTGATACTAGTGTATGGGGACAGCGGCCATTCCGGGAGAGGAAGGTAAGTAGGAGATATCTGTGATACTAGTGTATAGGGACAGCGGCCATTCCGGGAGAGGAAGGTAAGCAGGAGATATCGGTGATACTAGTGTATGGGAACAGCGGCCACTCCGGGAGAGGAAGGTAAGCAGGAGATATCTGTGATACTAGTGTATGGGGACAGCGGGCCATTACGTTTGAGGAAGGTAAGTAGGAGATATCTGTGATGCTAGTGTATGGGGACAGCGGCCATTCCGGTTGAGGAAGGTAAGTAGGAGATATCTGTGATACTAGTGTATAGGGACAGCGGCCATTCCGGGAGAGGAAGGTAAGCAGGAGATATCTGTGATACTAGTGTATGGGGACAGCGGCCATTCCGGGAGAGGAAGGTAAGCAGGAGATATCTGTGATACTAGTGTATGGGGACAGCGGGCCATTCCGGTTGAGGAAGGTAAGTAGGAGATATCTGTGATACTAGTGTATGGGGACAGCGGCCATTCCGGCTGAGGAAGGTAAGTAGGAGATATCTGTGATACTAGTGTATGGAGACAGCGGGCCATTCCGGTTGAGGAAGGTAAGTAGGAGCTATCTGTGATACTAGTGTATGGGGACAGCAGCCATTCCGGGAGAGGAAGGTAAGCAGGAGATATCTGTGATACTAGAGTATGGGGACAGCGGCCACTTCGGGAGAGGAAGGTAAGCAGGAGATATTTGTGATACTAGTGTATGGGGACAGTGGGCCATTCCGGTTGAGGAAGGTAAGTAGAGATATCTATGATACTTGTGTATGGGGACAGCGGGCCATTCCGGGAGAGGAAGGTAAGTAGGAGATATCTGTGATACTAGTGTAAGGGGACAGCGAGCCATTCTCGGGAGAGGAAGGTAAGTAGGAGATATCTGTGATACTAGTGTATGGGGACAGCGGCCCCTCCAGGAGAGGAAGGTAAGCAGGACATATCTGTGATACTAGTGTATGGGGACAGTGGCCACTCCGGGAGAGGAAGGTAAGCAGGAGATATCTGTGATACTAGTGTATGGGGACAGTGGGCCATTCCGGTTGAGGAAGGCAAGTAGAGATATCTATGATACTTGTGTATGGGGACAGTGGGCCATTCCGGGAGAGGAAGGTAAGCAGGAGATATCTGTGATACTAGTGTATGGGGACAGCGGGCCATTCCGCGAGAGGAAGGTAAGCAGGAGATATCTGTGATACTAGTGTATGGGGACAGCGGGCCATTCCGGGAGAGGAAGGTAAGCAGGAGATATCTGTGATATAAGTGTATGGGGACAGGGGGCCATTCAGGGAGAGAAAGGTAAGTAGAAGATATCTGTGATACTAGTGTATGGAGACAGCGGGCCATTCGGGAGAGGAAGGTAAGTAGGAGATATCTGTGATACTAGTGTATGGGGACAGCGGGCCATTCTGGTTGAGGAAGGTAAGTAGAGATATCTATGATACTAGTGTATGGGGACAGCGGGCCATTCTGGTTGAGGAAGGTAAGTAGAGATATCTATGATACTTGTGTATGGGGACAGCGGTCCATTCCGCAAAAGGAAGGTAAGCAGGAGATATCTGTGATGCTAGTGTGTAAGGGGACAGCGGGCCATTCTGGTAGAGACAGGTAAGCAGGAGATAGCTGTGATACTAGTGTAAGGGGACAGCGGGCCATTCCGGGAGAGGAAGGTAAGCAGGAGATATCTGTGATACTTGTGTATGGGGAGAGCGGGCCATTCCGGGAGAGGAAGGTAAGCAGGAGATATCTGTGATGCTAGTGTATGAGGACAGCGGCCCATTCCGCAAAAGGAAGGTAAGTAGGAGATATCTGTGATACTAGTGTATGGGGACAGCGGGCCATTCCGCAAAAGGAAGGTAAGCAGGAGATATCTGTGATGCTAGTGTAAGGGGACAGCGGCCATTCCGGGAGAGAAAGGTAAGCAGGAGATATCTGTGATACTTGTCTATGGGGAGAGCGGGCCATTCCAGGAGAGAAAGGTAAGCAGGAGATATCTGTGATACTAGTGTATGGAGACAGTGAGCCATTCCCGGGAGAGGAAGGTAAGAAGGAGATATCTGTGATACTAGTGTATGGGGACAGCGGGCCATTCCGGGAGAGGAAGGTAAGAAGGAGATATCTGTGATACTAGTGTATGGAGACAGCGGGCCATTCCGGGAGAGAAAGGTAAGTAGGAGATATCTGTGATACTAGTGTATGGAGACAGCGGGCCATTCCGGGAGAGGAAGGTAAGTAGGAGATATCTGTGATAGTAGTGTATGGAAACAGCGGGCCATTCCAGGAGAGAAAGGTAAGCAGGAGATATCTGTGATACTAGTGTATGGGGACAGCGGGCCATTCCGGGAGAGGAAGGTAAGTAGGAGATATCTGTGATACTAGTGTATGGGGACAGCGAGCCATTCCCGGGAGAGGAAGGTAAGTAGGAGATATCTGTGATACTAGTGTATGGGGACAGCGGCCCCTCCAGGAGAGGAAGGTAAGCAGGACATATTTGTGATACTAGTGTATGGGGACAGTGGCCACTCCGGGAGAGGAAGGTAAGCAGGAGATATCTGTGATACTAGTGTATGGGGACAGTGGGCCATTCCGGTTGAGGAAGGCAAGTAGAGATATCTATGATACTTGTGTATGGGGACAGCGGGCCATTCCGGGAGAGGAAGGTAAGCAGGAGATATCTGTGATACTAGTGTATGGGGACAGCGGGCCATTCCGCGAGAGGAAGGTAAGCAGGAGATATCTGTGATACTAGTGTATGGGGACAGCGGGCCATTCCGGGAGAGGAAGGTAAGCAGGAGATATCTGTGATATAAGTGTATGGGGACAGGGGGCCATTCAGGGAGAGAAAGGTAAGTAGAAGATATCTGTGATACTAGTGTATGGAGACAGCGGGCCATTCGGGAGAGGAAGGTAAGTAGGAGATATCTGTGATACTAGTGTATGGGGACAGCGGGCCATTCCGGTTGAGGAAGGTAAGTAGAGATATCTATGATATTTGTGTATGGGGACAGCGGGCCATTCCGGTTGAGGAAGGTAAGTAGAGATATCTATGATACTTGTGTATGGGGACAGCGGTCCATTCCGCAAAAGGAAGGTAAGCAGGAGATATCTGTGATGCTAGTGTGTAAGGGGACAGCGGGCCATTCTGGTAGAGACAGGTAAGCAGGAGATAGCTGTGACACTAGTGTAAGGGGACAGCGGGCCATTCCGGGAGAGGAAGGTAAGCAGGAGATATCTGTGATACTTGTGTATGGGGAGAGCGGGCCATTCCGGGAGAGGAAGGTAAGCAGGAGATATCTGTGATGCTAGTGTATGAGGACAGCGGCCCATTCCGCAAAAGGAAGGTAAGTAGGAGATATCTGTGATGCTGGTGAAAGGGGACAGCGGCCATTCCGGGAGAGAAAGGTAAGCAGGAGATATCTGTGATACTTGTCTATGGGGAGAGCGGGCCATTCCGGGAGAGGAAGGTAAGTAGGAGATATCTGTGATAATAGTGTATGGGGACAGCGGGCCATTCCAGGAGAGAAAGGTAAGCAGGAGATATCTGTGATACTAGTGTATGGAGACAGTGAGCCATTCCCGGGAGAGGAAGGTAAGAAGGAGATATCTGTGATACTAGTGTATGGGGACAGCGGGCCAATCCGGGAGATGAAGGTAAGAAGGAGATATCTGTGATACTAGTGTATGGAGACAGCGGGCCATTCCGGGAGAGAAAGGTAAGTAGGAGATATCTGTGATACTAGTGTATGGAGACAGCGGGCCATTCCGGGAGAGGAAGGTAAGTAGGAGATATCTGTGATAGTAGTGTATGGAAACAGCGGGCCATTCCAGGAGAGAAAGGTAAGAAGGAGATATCTGTGATACTAGTGTATGGGGACAGCGGGCCATTCTGGGAGAGGAAGGTAAGAAGGAGATATCTGTGATACTAGTGTATGGAGACAGCGGGCCATTCCGGGAGAGGAAGGTAAGTAGGAGATATCTGTGATACTAGTGTATGGAGACAGCGGGACGTTCCGGGAGAGGAAGGTAAGCAGGAGATATCTATGATACTAGTTTATGGAGACAGCGGGCCATTCCGGGAGAGGAAGGTATGTAGGAGATATCTGTGATACTAGTGTATGGAGACAGCGGGACGTTCCGGGAGAGGAAGGTAAGCAGGAGATATCTGTGTACAGTATCTCCTCCTTTACCTTCTTGATGAATGGCCCAATAACTTAATTTCTACATTTGCTTTTGTAGAAATTAAGTGATGATGAATACGTCCCTTTATCTGAGAGAGGTTCAAAAAGGAAAATTCAAAACACAAGAAGGACAAAAGGCCTCAGGACCGAGCACCAATTGTTAGGGGTTGCCTAAAACACTGGATGTTCGACATGTCACTCAAACAGTTTTTAATGTCCCCACGAGGAAGGAAGGCCGGCCCCTGACATGTCAGTGATACGCTGGGAGTGTGACGCTGGGATAGGACGACACCACCAAGCACCACATCCTCAATCTGAGGAGCCCAGGATGCCGCCCACATCTTCCACCTGACAAAATGAGAAGCAGGAGGGGTGGCAGGAGGCTACTTTGGAGAGTTTGGGGGAAGGGCGTCCCCAGGTTTTACGCTAGACCTGGTTAAAGCGACACAGAGAGGTGAAAGGAGAGAGCTATGCGGGAGCAAAATGAATTTATTTCTACAACGTTAGAGAAACATAATAATGTCATTGCTTGTCACACACGATACAATGTCTCCCAGTCCTTTTGTTGCCAATCTACACATGACAGAAGCCCGCTAAGTGTATTTGGTCAGGTCAGTAAAATGACAGTGTGTGAACGGTAATAATATAAGGCTACAGTAACAGTGTAATATTACGGTGTCATAGGCCCAGCGAGGATTGCACACTGCGATTTTCATCCTCCTGTCACCTGTCTCAGGCACAGACACATACTGACCCATGTCACAGAATTCCTTTTGTCTCTACAATTATCCTTTACTTGTTTCAGGATTCTTTATACTGCAGACTCGTATAGTGCAATATAAAACGTACCAAGGTCTAGGCAAGAATTTTACATTGATTTCTTCAATGGATCTTATAATCTAGGGTCCAAGGACCTGATTCATTAAGGATCTCTACTACGATCGCAGCTATGTAATCGCGCGCAGGTCTGCTATGAAGATATGCTAATGATTGCAATCGCAATGTCGTCGCACTGCCAGCATAGAGACGCCCACTGCCTCCCACTGCCGCTACATCGCATCCGTAATACCTTGCAAACCTCCATAAACATCGGTAACATTATGCAAGCGGGCAGGAAGCTGTTTTACTAAACTCTGCGTGAATACTGTGGGCCTGATTCAGAGCCGGACGCTCTTTCACAGCGCTCGCTCTGAAACAGTGCCCTCCCTCTTTTTTTAGAGCGGCCTCCTGGCCGCTCGCATAGCTGTGGGTGACCACCCACAGCTATAGTGAGCGGCCAAAAAGATGGTCGCGATGGTCAAGACCATCGCGACCATCGGGCTTGCGACGAGACCCTTGTGGTAGGGTCTCGTGGCCGCAAGCCCCAGTGGACTTCCTGCTCTAATAGAGCAGGAAGTCCACCTACTGACATCACGAGTGATGTCAGTAGGGCCGCCCACAAACGGCAGGCGTTCCTTCGGGAATGCCTCAGTTTGTGTAGCCATCCCCCTGCCCCACCTACAAAACGGGGCGAGCAGTCTATCAACATCGACAGCCGCCGCTTTTGTAGTGAGTCCCGGAGCGAGAGGATTTCTCTCTCACTCCGGGGCTCGCACATGCGCAGTGGGGGACCATCGACCCGCTTGTGAATCAGGCCCTAAGTACTCAGGCTGCATATGCAATTGCACTGGCTAATATATGCACGCCCATGCAGCGGCTTTCATACTGACAGAGACGCCTATGTTTCTCCGACCACTCCCCCATCACCACCCCCAAGGGCTCACCGCCTGTCACTCACTCTGTGATGGCTCTCTGTGGTCTGTGTGATCGCAATGTAATCGCAGTCGTGCCTTTGCGCACGAGCACTGCGATGCATACGCATGCGCAGTACGCAACAAACGCCCGTCTGCGTATGCTTTAGCAATATAGATCCTTAATGAATCAGGCGCTAACAGTCACTTACCTTGGTCAATGGGATTTGTACCTGTGTCTTCTTCAGGTCACCCAATGTCACTGTGAAACTGGCAACGCTGCGGCAGAACCGGTCGTTTGACCTGATCACCAAGCAGACAAGTGGACGGCAGAACAGACAGAGGCCATGGAGCCAAATCACCGCAGATGGGCGACTGTAACAATAGTTGGGCAGTTTGGTCAGTAAACATCTGAGTATAGGATCCTGAAGAAAGAATCAATAAAGATTCTGAAACGTTGACATATGACTAACGAAGTTTTGTGAAAGTCGTCTGAGTGCCGCATCATCCCGTCGCATTACATTGGTGTGCCAATCGAGGGTGGCGCACACAAGAGGAGGGCAACGGACATGACTGTTTGTTCGTAGCAAAGGAGTGCCGACTATTGTACAGTTAGAGATATAGATATATATATATCTATCCAGATTCAGGGATTTACGTAAATCCGATATTTAGGATAGGAGCCGCACTGCGCATTTGTGCAGATCTGGTCCTGTGATGTAGCTCGCGGTTCCCCAAAAGCCGCAGAATGCTGCTGGTGTTTGGGGGTGGTGATGGGCAGCTTAAAAAAAAAAAACATGGACGCGTCGGCCCTGTTTTCTGGGCATTCTGACACCAGTGGCTGCGTCCTCGGACAGCGTGATTTTGATGGACATCCTCAGTAACCTAAGGGTTACTCAGATAGCCAATGTTCATGCAGTTGATCCGAGCTGCATCTGTGGACGCAGTAGCGGATCGGAGAAGTCGGCAGTTTGCGTCGTTTTCCTTAAGAAGCCTCCTGTGGCTTTGGCATAATTTAGCCCAGTTGCTGCGTGCAAAGATTCATCGGCTGCGCTCTAGCGTACATTCCCTGAATCAGCCCCATAATCGCCAAGTGAGTGGTCATTTCTATTCAGAGATTTTATACACTGGGTCAGTCCAGCAATATGTGCCGGCACAGTAATCCAGCCTGGTACTGCCAGACCCTGCCCGTTGCTATCCCTAATATAAATATACCTATCAGCTTCTTTACCATCCGATTTAAATTCATTTTTAACATCTTTAAATAAACACGATATGCATAATTCCTCTTTAACTGCTATATGATATTTCATTTACAAAATTCAATTGACTGCAAGTTACTGGAGCACGTTAACCACTTCATGCCTGGAGAGGTTTCACTCTTTACAACCTTTTTGTGCACAGCAGCAGCATAAATTCCCGGACAAGGGGCCAGAGGGGACACGTTTGTGTTTTTACTGGACTTAGGACCTGATTCAGACCCGCTCGCTAGGATGCGTTCGCACGTAGCCAGACGATTTTCGCATGCGTAAGCATTGCAGTGCGCGAACCAGTGTGAGATCGGGAAGCGTACGCTCGCTGCGCATAGACAGCCCAGCAGAGTGAGTGACAGGAGAGGCCGTTTGTGGGTAGTAACAGGGGCTGGCCACTAGAAATGTGGGAGTGGAGGTGCGAACGCAGGCGTGCCTGAGCGTCTCAATGCCGTTTCAGAGGCGTGCATAATTAACAGGCAGCGTCCTAGTACACGTCACCTGGCTGGATTTTACACTGAAGTGCTCGCAGTGCTTGTGATACACTATGGTCAGCCACAAGCGTTGCGATCGCATCGATGGTACCGATGGCTGCATACGCTTCCTGGAGATGACGTGCGCAAGTGGGCATCTTAAGACAAGCTGGTGGGCGTCTGCATACACAATGCGATCACACGGCAAGATATAGTAAGCGTGCTAATGCCTTGCCATGTGATCGCATGCCTTCCCGAATTTGCATACACAGCGAGCGAACGCATCTAGCGAGCGGGTCTGAATGAGGTCCATACACCCGGAGTTGTCAATAATAGTTTGTGTCCGTACCCGCCTTCCATTTTGCCAGGATTGCTTGTACATTCAGCGGCTGTACTGCCAATACAGAGAGATAAGTCACAACACCAGAAGCCTAACTAACTGAGGGGGTGATTACTGAGCTTGGATCAGCTGCGTGTCCCCCAGCCGGCTGAGTGACCATGGAGTCACGTAAACCAGCCATCGCAGATGCCCAAAAGAGACCAGGAAATCTCCGTCTTCCCTTCCACCCAATGGCGGCGACATGCCTCCATTTTGGGAAACAGAGCTCGTCACTGCCCCCTCCCCGCACAACAAACGGCAGCACACTGACAATCACTGACAGTCTACTGCCGCTCTGCATGTGATCATGGAGGACTCCATAATCGGGAATCGGCATTCAGCAGCCCCTGAATTCTGAAACACACATACTATGGACGAACATAAGTAAGCCCGAAGACTGACGTTTAAGTATGAGGGACATTAAACCACAAGTGTTTTGAGTGTTGCCAGTTTAATAACGTGTTAGATATTGCCGCTTTAAGTTTAGCTGGTCTTATGCAGCCAATGAATGTCTCATGGGGAGTGGTCTAAGAGTATAAAATGGAGTGATGTATGGGAATCTGCCTCTTTGTTCCAGTTTTTCCCAATCCCTCTTTTTGTTTATCGTTTGTTGAATGTATGATGGTTGGTTTGGTGGTTGCGGAAAAGAACGACACTTGGAGTTACTTTATGTTAATAGTTAGGCTTAGTGGGTGCGCTCTCATTAAAGTGGAGTAAGGCGACAGCCAATTGTCCTGGACAGGAAATGGCTATACCACCTGGACCGGTGGTTGAAGGTAAAGGAGAGTTGATCACCAATGCTTGGCTTGTGTGTGTGTGTGTGTGTTTGTTTGAGCTGTTTGGTTGTTACTGTCCTGTGCGTTCTTTTTGTGCCTTCACCATTATTAGTATTAACTTAGAGTCTAAAATTTAATGAATTGTCAAAAATAAATTTGACAAAATATTTAAACGCCAACACTGTCTGTGTCTTTATTTTTAGAAGTTAAGTTACATTGTGTTTAAGAAGGTTGTTACATGGTAACACGATAATACACGTTAGTCAGTGTAAAGCAACTATTCAGTAATCAAAATTGTCCAATGTTTTGTCATTAAATTAACTGCATTAATTATTTTATACAAACTATTTGAAAATCGTATCTTAAATGATACCTGGGGAAAATAGGAGAAAATAGCTGGTGAGGGGTTTTTTTGATGAAGAGAAAAGAAAAGACGACGGTTTGTTTGTTTATTGACGTCAGTTCAGCGTGTCGCTAGTCTCCACGCTACAATCCCGACCAATCAGACTGTAACTCAGAGGCATAATGCGATCTATAAATCTCAAGGAGAAGAAATGTATTTTCCCCGAATCCCCAGCGGTGACAGCGTAAGCAGAGATATAAATAAAAGGGAATATATTCTCCTCTAATTGCACATGTATCTCTCTTAATTACGCTGCACAGAACATACAGCAGCGGACATGTATCATAAGTGCGCCCAGCAATATACAGGGAAAGGTCACTGGGGGGCTGCGCTGTGGAGTTTGTAAATCTAATTTGATTTATTTGCGGAGTGGAGATGAGCCATCTGTGTGCTGATAACCTATGGGACGTCAGGAAAAGCAACAGTTCGAAAACAGCAGAGTATAAAGCAATATTTCAAACATTCGCGGAACTGAGAGCCCAGATATGGCGGCGGGCCGTCAGATCCACGGTGCTCGCAGGAGTCGGCCCAAGTATATTCACAACCGCAGAGACCAGCCCCGCACAGCCATAAGTGTCTCGTCACTCAGGCCCAGCATGGCCAGGCAGTCTTAGTAACGCTTAGCTTCCTCATTCAGGGGCCCATTTGTGAATGACAGCATTTACAATGCATTCTGGGTGCAATATTAGTGCCCATGATCACATTGCAGGATGCAATCATAGCTCACGTATGTAACAAAAGAACCCGCAGGGACAACGCATCCCACGTCCCTGCGATTATCCTATGGAACCCTCTCCCGGCTAGGGGATGCAATCGGCTGACATTATACCGACAGCTGGCTTCTCGACTGTCATATCCTGGCGAGGGTGAAATGACCGGCGTCTAGATGTAGACGCCGCTCATTTCACCGACGCCTGGAGACCGGCATCCCGACCGAAAGGATGCCGAGCGCCGTGAGTGGACAGCCGCGGGGGGGGGGGGAGGGTTAGGTTTAGGGCTCCCGGGGGGGACTTAGGGTTAGGCACCCCCCCGAGAGGTTAGGGTTAGGCTAGGGGGAGGGAGGGTTAGGGTTAGACACCCCCGGGGGGAGGTTAGGGTTAGGCACCCCCCAGGGGGACTTAGGTTTAGGCAGCGGGGGGATAGGTTTAGGCACCCCTAAGGGAGGGTTAGGGTTAGGGGGGTAGGTTAGGTTAGTTAATACTTACCTAGGGACGATCGGGATTTCCAGTGCTGTCGGGCTGCCGCTGCCAGGATCTGTTCCACTGCCGGGCTGCCGCAGCCGGGAATTACATACCGATTCCCCCGGCTAGTTATGCGGTGTGTAGCCCATAGGCACGGGACAATCTCCGGAAAGCATTGCATTCCATAAGTTGGTAAATGTGGCAGCATCGGATTTCCCCATCAGCCCTATCCGATCTATCGGCCCTATCAATCACCCGGCGGCCTTGGGTAAGACAGATTACAAGGTATAGGTTAAATTCCCAAAAATGAAAATCCCAAATCCTGGAATTTCATGGAAACATTTTATCACAGTAACAAGATGGCACCACACATGCGCAAGGCCCGTCACGGCAAAGAGTGAAAAGTAAAGCGATAGCTTACACCAATGGTCCTCAAACTCGGCCCTCAGGACCCTGCACAGTTCATGTTTTCCAGGTCACCCAGGAGTTGCACAAGGGATTTCGTTACTCACTGAGACATTTTAAAAGATTATTTCACTTGTGATTCTGTGAGGAGAACTGGAAAACATGCACTGTTTGGAGTCCTGAGGACAGAGTTTGAGAACCTGTGGCTTACACCAATCACTTCACTGCCTGGTCCGGAGCCATCCAACCAACAGTGCATGTTCTACCATCAGCCCACGTATATCAACTTGTACGCTGGCGGGGAGATATCTAATGATCCCGCTCCGATGGAATAAATAACAAAAAAAAAGTCCTATTTAGGCTACAATGGTCAATGGCGATCTAAATTGGCGCTAGCGATCGCTGGGTCAGGTTCCAAAAAGTTTGCTTTTCAGAGGTCGATAAATTTGTGAAAACTGAAGCCTCCATTGACAATTAAGGGGACAGTGGTACACGGCCATGACTAGGAGTGTAGCCTGTAGAGATGGCCCGAAGCATGATGTCACATGTTCGGGGGCAGGGCACAATGCTGGCTCTTGGAGTGTTCGACCAGTGCGCTCGAACAGGGGCACCACCCCATAGAGGATGCACCCCCCCCAACATCCCGATTTTCAGTACTGTCCCGCTGTTCCACCCATGGGCCGAAGTGGCCTGCGGATGGTCAATTCGGGAGGTTGGGGACCCCCACTGCCGCAGCTGTGCGGCGGTGCCCGACCCCGGAGTACCTGAATGGATGCTGCGCGCATGCGCAGAATCCATTCAGTGCCGGGAGAGGGCTGGGAGAAGCCCAGCTAGTGACGGAGTGCTGGACTTACCCCCACCCTGACATTATTTGGAGGCGTGCCACGTGCCAGGTGTGCCATGTGGGCACGCCTCCAAATAACATCACTTAGGTCATGTGGCCTATGGTAATTAGGCCACCTCCCCCATTTTCGCTTTCCGCTCGCTAGTATTGGGTGCTCTTAACTGAGCCGGCACAGGGTACTCCGACCCTAGCAGGGCAGAGCACGTCTGTGGTACTTAGCAGAGATTTCTCCTACGTTCACTTATCTCCTAACTCCTTTGCTAAATATCCCCAATCCCAAAAAGGTGCCTGCGCAATTGTGGCTTCAGAAATAGGCCCCTGTTTTACTATGCAATTCCATGATCTCTCATTTATCATACGGGCAGATGTACTAAACTCTGAAAAGTGATAAAGTGGAGAGGTATAAAATATCAACCAATCAGCTCATAACTGTCATTTTTCAAACACTGTAACTGACAGTTAGGAGCTGAGTGGCTGGTGGTTTACCACTCTCCCATTTATCACTTTCCAGAGCTTAGTACATATTAGCCATAACTATAGGAATATTATGCCCAACTCTCTGACTAGGAGAATATACAGAATTTCTGCCTTATGTCATGTTGCTTTCGTAAGAGTTTAAAAGAATCGCTGGGAAAATATCAGACAAATTAAGCACGGTCTCACGCTTCTTACATTGATTTATGAATTTCTATACATTACATTGAATATAGAGGGGCAAATACTACCGGCTCCGTCTGGTTTGTTGCATATCAAACAAACAGTTGGACATTTTAAATGTGGTAAAAATGGTTGTGTTACTTGTGAACACACCAAAAATCTAACTACACATTTTAAATCTTTTGTCTCGAAAGAACAATTTGAAATAAAAACTGTTCAAACTGTAGATCAGCATAATGTTGTTTATGCGATACAATGCCAGTGCGGCCTCCAAAATGTTGGCAGCACAATAAGACCACTTCATCAAAGATTCATGGAACATAAGCGGGCATGGTTGAAACAAATAAGAACACGTCCGTTATCAAAGCATATAGGGGGTCATTCAGACCCACTCGCGAGCGGCAGTCCACTCGCAAGTGGGTCGATGTTCCCCACTGCGCATGCGCACGACGGAGGGAGCTCCATCGTGTGCATGTGCAAGACCCGACGAGCGAAGGACTTTCCTTCGCTCGGAGTGTCTCATCAAAGGCGGCGTGCTGTCGATGGTGACTGACAGCACGCCCCCTTTGGTGGGCGTGCTGGGGGCGTGCCTGCCAGACGGAGGCGTTCCCAAGGGAACGCCTACCGTCTGAAGCCGGCCCCACTGGCATCACTAGTGATGTCAGTGGGAGTGATTTTGGCTCTGATAGAACCAAAATCACTCCTGGCCTTGCGGTTGAGAAACTCAACCGCAGGCTTTTACTCGCAGTTCCGATGGTCGCGATGGTCAAGACCATCGCGACCATCATTTTGCACGCTCGTATATGCTGTGGGTGGTGACCCACAGCTATACGAGCGTCCAGGAGGACGCTCCATATTAATGGAGGTGGGCCCTGATTCAGAGCGAGCGCTCTGGTCAGAGCGTCCGGCTCTGAACCAGGGCCATAGTTAGCTGTCAGGAAAAGAATATAAAAAACATTGTCATCACAGTCATTGAATTGGTGAAGCCGACAGTAAGGGGGGGGCAATAGATTCAGCATGCTTTGTAAGCGCAAAGCATATTGGATCTTTCGCCTCAAAACACTTATTCCACACGGCTTGAATGATACGGTAGAGCTGAATAATATTTAGGTGGCGGAGGGCAGTTGTTTAGTCCAGAGCTCGGAGTTTAAATATATCTCGAGCACGGGGCGGTACACCCATCTCCCACCTTAGTTTGGTTTCTTACTTGTTAGACTATTATATTGCTTTAGGTTATTCACTCGGTGGTACTTATCCACGTTTCAATGGGATGATGTATTATGGAAAGTGGTCTATTGTAATATACAAATCCCCTATTCCCTACCCCAGGTATAATCTTCATGGTCACTATTGTTATGGATATATGTGTGTCTATATATGTATATGTCTAATTATGTATATATATATATATATATATATATATACATATATTGTATGTGTATATGTGTGTATGCATGTTTGTTTATGTCCATGCGATATGCACGTCTATGTATGTCTATAGTTCCAGTAGAGTATGGACACTGACTTAAATATATTGTTGTTTAATGAGAGGGGGAGGAATTTAAAATCCCGTCAGTGATGGTCCAGTTATATAGTTTATTAGTTGTAGTCTGATCTGGAAACATTAGGTCCATTTAATTGATGGGTGTAACAAACAATATAATTATTTTAATTTTAATTTCAATATATATATATATATATATATATATATTTTATGATCTACATATATAGGGATGTTCACATGTGCACAATATGGGGTATATGTAGGTTCATGGGTGGGGTGTATGTAATTGGTCATTACATAGTATCTTGCCATTTATCTTATTTATATATATATTAAAAAAAAAATCTTTACATATAATTTGAATTTATTGTTTATTTAAATGATTGTATTATATGGTGTCAGATGTAACTTCAGTGGCATGATTCAGACGTTTTTTCAGTAATTAAGTCTGACAAGTGCTATAAACAAGCTATGGCAACAATTGAGGTGCAAATATAAAATAAAAAATTAATAAAAAAATGAGAGACATGAATATTCTGGAGGATATATGATATATTAAATATGGCACAAGTATGGATAAGTAAAAGTCTTTTAACATTGAAATACATTCCCACTTTGCATTTGTTATGGCAGAACATTTGCATGTCAGAGACAATTTGCTAATGAAGGGTTAAGTGGACACATCTGATTGAAATTAAATTAGATAATAGCCTCTATTTAAATGAAAGAGACATATGAGTTACACACCATTGACTTCCTGAGGAAGCTGCTGACTTGGATTGTAGGCGGAGAAACGCGTTGAAGTGGACACGGCAATTGCCGGTTGTGTGATCACACTACCTTATCTAACTCCGGTCTCATCGGGATATCAGAGAGCAGCGCGACTGAGGTGATTACTTGTTTAATACAACACGCCCGTCGAGAGGGTTCTCTCGGATTGATACAATTGGAATGTGAGTGCACCACATTTTCTAACTACCGCACAAGTGGCTAAGTACTGTATATCTTTACCCCTATTAAAGGGAATAATAAAGACTTTTTATATTCAGTGTGTTTAACATATCCGCACCATAAACTTTGGAATCTCATCAGAGTTTATCTATTTCTATTGCAGAGATCGAATGTGACTACTTCTAGCAAGTTGGACACTGTGTTGCCATTCTAAGCTTTCAGCTATACTACTGCAGTTTTAAAGTGGTTGCAATATCATATCTGTTGCTAACAGCACCTGCAACTGATAAGGACACTGTCCACAATTTATGATTAAATTGCCTATTAATTCTGGTCATAGTTTGCATATGTGCAATTATATCAATTTAACTATAGACCAGGGCTTTGTATCAAATTTAAATACATATCATTTTTTAACTATTCAATGAGGTCTTTTAGTTTATGATTACATCGATGTCGTCAGAATAATTTGTTTTAGATTTCTTATTTTATATAATTGTGATTAAATTCTGCTTTTAATATATAGACAGCGCTTCATTTTTTCTTTATCATATTGTTGCATATCTGTTGCTGAGACCTGTTGAATGCTCTCCATCCTTCTACATATATTTACATTGAATATATATATTGTGACACAGTCAGATTAGGAGGTCCCTCTCCTGGGTAGAGGACTCCTTCCTTACACACACACACAGCAGCAGGGAAGCAGCACACCAGTCTGGATGCGAGTACAAGCTGGTCGGCGCCAGTCTTTGTTGTACTCTGGGCTCTATTTACTACAATCCGCATATTAAATGCGGATTGTAGGGAGGATATGGTTAGGCACTAGGGGGAGGGTTAGGGTTAGGCACTAGGGGGAGGGTTAGGGTTAGACACTAGGGGGAGGGTTAGGCACTAGGGGGAGGGTTAGGGTTAGGCACTAGGGGGGGTTAGGGTTAGGCACTAGGGGGAGGATAGTGTTAGGCACTAGGGGGGAGGATAGGGTTAAGCACTAGGGGGGAGGATAGGGTTAGGCACTAGGGGGGAGGATAGGGTTAGGCACTAGGGGGAGGATAGGGTTAGGCACTAGGGGGAGGGTTAGGGTTAGGCACTAGGGGGAGGGTTAGGGTTAGGCACTAGGGGGAGGATAGGGTTAGGCACTAGGGGGAGGATAGGGTTAGGCACTAGGGGGAGGATAGGGTTAGCTACTAGGGGGAAGGTTAGGGTTAGGAACTAGGGGGAGGGTTAGGCACTAGGGGGAGGGTTAGGGTTAGGCACTAGGGGGAGGGTTAGGGTTAGGCACTAGGGGGAGGATAGGGTTAGACACTAGGGGGAAGGTTAGGGTTAGGCACTTGGGGGAGGTTAGGGTTAGGCACTAGGGGGAGGATTAGGGTTAGGTACTAGGGGGAAGGTTAGGGTTAGACACTAGTGGGGAGGTTAGGGTTAGACACTAGGGGGAGGGTTAGGATTAGACACTGGAGGGAAGGTTCAGGTTAGGCACTAGGGGGAGGTTAGGGTTAGGCACTAGGGGGAGGTTAGGGTTAGGCACTAGGGGGGAGGATAGGGTTAGGCACTAGGGTGGAGGATAGGGTTAGGCACTAGGGGTGAGGATAGGGTTATGCACTAGGGTGAGGGTTAGGCACTAGGGGGAGGGTTAGGGTTAGACACTAGGGGGAGGGTTAGGGTTAGACACTAGGGGGAGGGTTAGGCACTAGGGGGAGGGTTAGGGTTAGGCACTAGGGGGGTTGGGGTTAGGCACTAGGGGGGAGGATAGTGTTAGGCACTAGGGGGAGGATAGGGTTAGGCACTAGGGGGGAGGGTTAGGGTTAGGCACTAGGGGAGGATAGGATTAGGCACTAGGGGGAGGTTAGGGTTAAGCACTAGGGGGGAGGGTTAGGGTTAGGCACTAGGGGGAGGGTTAGGGTTAGGCACTAGGGGGAGGATAGGGTTAGGCACTAGGGGGAGGATAGGGTTAGGCACTAGGGGGAGGATAGGGTTAGGCACTAGGGGGAGGTTAGGGTTAGCTACTAGGGGGAAGGTTAGGGTTAGGAACTAGGGGGAGGGTTAGGCACTAGGGGGAGGGTTAGGGTTAGGCACTAGGGGGAGGGTTAGGGTTAGGCACTAGGGCTAGGATAGGGTTAGACACTAGTGGGAAGGTTAGGGTTAGGCACTTGGGGGAGGTTAGGGTTAGGCACTAGGGGGAGGATTAGGGTTAGGTACTAGGGGGAAGGTTAGGGTTAGACACTAGTGGGGAGGTTAGGGTTAGACACTAGAGGGAGGGTTAGGATTAGACACTGGAGGGAAGGTTCAGGTTAGGCACTAGGGGGAGGTTAGGGTTAGGCACTAGGGGGAGGTTAGGGTTAGGCACTAGGGGGGAGGATAGGGTTAGGCACTAGGGTGGAGGATAGGGTTAGGCACTAGGGGTGAGGATAGGGTTATGCACTAGGGTGAGGGTTAGGCACTAGGGGGAGGGTTAGGGTTAGACACTAGGGGGAGGGTTAGGGTTAGACACTAGGGGGAGGGTTAGGCACTAGGGGGAGGGTTAGGGTTAGGCACTAGGGGGGTTGGGGTTAGGCACTAGGGGGGAGGATAGTGTTAGGCACTAGGGGGAGGATAGTGTTAGGCACTAGGGGGAGGATAGGGTTAGGCACTAGGGGGGAGGGTTAGGGTTAGGCACTAGGGGAGGATAGGATTAGGCACTAGGGGGAGGTTAGGGTTAAGCACTAGGGGGGAGGGTTAGGGTTAGGCACTAGGGGGAGGGTTAGGGTTAGGCACTAGGGGGAGGATAGGGTTAGGCACTAGGGGGAGGATAGGGTTAGGCACTAGGGGGAGGATAGGGTTAGGCACTAGGGGGAGGTTAGGGTTAGCTACTAGGGGGAAGGTTAGGGTTAGGAACTAGGGGGAGGGTTAGGCACAGGCACTAGGGGGAGGGTTAGGGTTAGGCACTAGGGTTAGGATAGGGTTAGACACTAGTGGGAAGGTTAGGGTTAGGCACTTGGGGGAGGTTAGGGTTAGGCACTAGGGGGAGGATTAGGGTTAGGTACTAGGGGGAAGGTTAGGGTTAGACACTAGTGGGGAGGTTAGGGTTAGACACTAGAGGGAGGGTTAGGATTAGACACTGGAGGGAAGGTTCAGGTTAGGCACTAGGGGGAGGTTAGGGTTAGGCACTAGGGTGATGATAGGGTTAGGCACTAAGGGGAGGGTTAGGATTAGACACTGGAGGGAAGGTTCAGGTTAGGCACTAGGGGGAGGTTAGGGTTAGGCACTAGGGGGAGGTTAGGGTTAGGCACTAGGGGGAGGATAGGGTTAGGCACTAGGGGGAGAGTTAGGCACTAGGGGAAGGGTTAAGGTTAGGCACTAGGGGGAATGTTAGGATTAGACCCTGGGGGGAAGGTTAGGGTTAGGCACTAGGGGGAGGTTAGGGTTAGGCACTAGGGGGAGGGATAGGGTTAGGCACTAAGGGGAGGGTTAGGGTTAGGCACTAGGGGGAGGATAGGGTTAGGCACTAGGGGGAGGGTTAAGGTTAGGCACTAGGGGGAATGTTAGGATTAGACACTGGGGGGGAAGGTTAAGGTTAGGCACTAGGGGGAGGTTAGCGTTCGCTACTAGGGGGAAGGTTAGGGTTAGACACTAGGGGGAGGGTTAGGCACTAGGGGGAAGGTAGGGTTAGGCACTAGGGGGAGGGTTAGGGTTAGGCACTAGGGTGATGATAGGGTTAGGCACTAAGGGGAGGGTTAGGATTAGACACTGGAGGGAAGGTTCAGGTTAGGCACTAGGGGGAGGATAGGGTTAGGCACTAGGGGGAGGTTAGGGTTAGGCACTAGGGGGAGGATAGGGTTAGGCACTAGGGGGAGAGTTAGGCACTAGGGGAAGGGTTAAGGTTAGGCACTAGGGGGAATGTTAGGATTAGACACTGGGGGGAAGGTTAGGGTTAGGCACTAGGGGGAGTTTAGGGTTAGGCACTAGGGGGAGGGATAGGGTTAGGCACTAGGGGGAGGGTTAGGGTTAGGCACTAGGGGGAGGATAGGGTTAGGCACTAGGGGGAGGGTTAAGGTTAGGCACTAGGGGGAATGTTAGGATTAGACACTGGGGGGGAAGGTTAGGGTTAGGCACTAGGGGGAGGTTAGCGTTAGCTACTAGGGGGAAGGTTAGGGTTAGACACTAGGGGGAGGGTTAGGCACTAGGGGGAAGGTAGGGTTAGGCACTAGGGGGAGGGTTAGGGTTAGGCACTAGGGGGAGGATAGGGATAGACACTAGGGGGAAGGTTAGGGTTAGGCACATGGGGGATGGTTAGGATTAGACACTAATGGGGTGGGTTAGGGTTCGGCACTAGGATGAGAGGGTTAGGTTTAGGCTGTGGGGAGGGAGTGTTAGGGGAAGGGTTAGGATACTTACTGGCAGGTGTCGGTATCCTAACCCTGTCAGGATGCCGGCCTCGGGATTCTGGGCCTGATTCACTGTGGAACGTAACTGCGAATGCATTAGCGATTACGCATGCAGTTCAAGTGCAGTAGTAAGGCGCCGCTGCACTACATAAGGATGTCCACTTTTCCTTTACACCCGCAATGTTTAACAAGACTGCGAAACCATCGGTAACATGGAGTAACATCGCAGCCTCACGCACACTCGCACAAGCTCTGACCTTACTCAGGAATTGCTAACTTCATCGCACGCTGTCAGGCCTCAGGCTGTGTATGGCTAATTTATGTACGCCCCTGCAATGGCATTCAAACGCACTTCCACGCCTGCATTTCTCCAACACCCCCCCATCACCACCCACAAACGCCACTTCCTGTCAATCACTCTGCAATGGGTCTGCGTAGTCAATGCGTCCGCAGTCCCGATAGCAGTGGCCGGTTCGCACACGCATACTGCGATCCATATGTATGCACAGTACAATTGGCTGATTGCGTGCGAATTAGCAACAGCATTCCTTGCTGAATGAGACCCTTTAACCACCGGAATCCCAATCCACCCTGTTCTGCCCTGTAATGCACTCCCACTCCTCTGTCTGAAAAGGAAAACTAATCACTACCATTTATTTGCAGGGCACACGGCAATACTACCATAGAAATGCAAACGAGGGGAGAGGGAGGCACCACATATAGGTACGTTACCGCCTAAGGGTAGTGCCATTTACCTAACAGAGCGCAAGCCTATCATTAGTAAAAGCTGAAGCCAATGTATGGACCTGCATTAAAAGGACATCATTACGAATGTATACATCCTACACAGGGGTCCTGCAGCAATAACTATTAAACACGCATGAGCAGCCGCTGTGATAAGATCCATTGTATTTTCTCTCTACCTCGCGGTTTGGAATCAAACACACCGTACCCCTGATTCAGTAAGGATGGCTATTCTGCTAATACGCACGCACCGCAGTTGCGAATATCAGCGGTGATATGTAAATGTTTGCAATCGCATTGTGATCGCAGCCTAACACAAGGACGCCCACTTCCCCTTACACACATCCGTATACTTGTGCAACATAGCGACATACTCAGTGACATCGAGTAACATCGGACACATACGCACAGTTATGGCAGGTCAGACCGCACTCAGGAATTGCTAACTTCAGCGCACGCTATGAGGCCTCAGGCTGTGTATAGTATTGCAGTGGGTAATTTATGCACGCCCCGGCAACGCCGTCCCTACGCACTGGCACGCCTGCGTTTGCCCAACCTCCCCCCCGTCACCACCCACAAACGGCACTTCCTGTCAATCACTGTGCTCTGGGTCTGCGTAGTCTCTGCAGACGCAGTTCCCATTGCTAGTACGCGCACGGCGATGCAACACCCATGCGCAATGCGAATGAATCGACCGATTGCGTGCGTCTTTGCAACTGCGTTCCTTGCTGAATCAGGCCCAGAGTCCGCCGACGTCTGGCAGAACACTGATCGCGTTTGTTTTGTAGCCATCTCCTCATTTCATCTAATATTCTGATGCGCAGCTTTGGGTAAATGGAATATTTCTATTCCTGTCATGCAAACTGCACCTTCCAATCTAAGCGCTCGGCTGCTGTCCTGTCTCCCAGCGTTTAATCAAAGGGCTCTGATGGTGGCGGAGACGTTAAGAGTAAAATGCAAAGATATGTCCTAATTAGAATGACCCTTTCATCGGGAGACTTTCCCATGAATGCCAATGTCTCGCTGCGGGAACCGTCTGCAATGATGGCGTAGAGAAACCTCTCCTGGGCTCGTTCTGCATAAATGTGCCGCTGTTAACTCGACACTAGCAGACAACTCTGCGGTGACAGGACGCTGAAGGGCAGCAAGGGGTTAATGCATTCAGATTAGTAGATTACCCCGTCCTTGCTGAATGTATGGTAAGGAGAAAATCATGTAAAGTGATCAGTCTTATTATATTTTTTCTCTTCCCTCCATTAGCAAAGCAGACGTCTAACCCATCTACCTGTGGGCTGGAGATAATTCAGAGAATGCGGACAGAGGCGAGGCGCCTGCTTCAGACGGGTCTTTTTCACCCAGCTTGCAGTGGGCGATTGTCTGGATACTAATGATGATGGCTGTAGACATACAAACAGCAGGCGGGAACCTATATTGTGGGCAATGGAGGAGGTGCCACTTCAGTGCTGGCGTCCGGCGGCAGGCGCCTCCATTGTC
This sequence comes from Taudactylus pleione, assembly GCA_031769625.1. Taxonomy (NCBI): domain Eukaryota; kingdom Metazoa; phylum Chordata; class Amphibia; order Anura; family Myobatrachidae; genus Taudactylus; species Taudactylus pleione. The sequence continues at coordinate 2,504,365 of JAUIMM010000883.1, forward strand.
TCCCATCGTTCTGCCCCTGTATGGACCTCTTCTGCTGCTGTCCTTTGAACTAATTTAGCAAATTTTGTAAATCTACGTGTTGGTAACCATAGGATTCCCAGTGTCCTCAGTATTGGAGGAGTCTGAACTTGGTTCTACTCAACTTATTAGCCAGATCCGTAACTGCTGGTAAACAAGAGGACTCATCGGCAGGGCCCAAGACGATTAATAACTTTCCTGAAGGATTGTAAGAACATCCACGTGACCAGACTGATACGTGTTATCTGGCAGTATAAGATTTAACCACAGCGCACTAGTTCGCTGCAGTCATAATATGGGGGGGGGGGAGGATGGAGCAAGCATGGAGAGCAGAACCTCAGAGGAAGCAAATGCCCCAAGTGAAAAAAAATACCCCAGTGCTGATCACGGATATAGATCAGGGAAGCTCACAAATCACAACGGGCTGAAAAAGAACTCGCCAATAAGCAAGAGGAACAAAAAAAAGATCCCCAATTGATAATCCCCTGACATTTATAACCTGAGTTTAGAAATATTATATAGTAGCCTGAGGTTTCTGGGCCTGATTCAGAGCTGGACGCTATTTGCGCTCGCTCGTTCAGAAAAAGGGGCCGGCTATTTAAATTGAGCGCTCGCTCTTTGCGGTCTGTTGACGCCTCTATGTCTGAGCGAGCGAATGAAACATGCGGTCGCTATTTTGAAAAGATGCCCCCTGGCCGCTCGCATCATACGTCATCTCCGCTATTTATTTGATTAATCGAGTACATCGAAAGGCATCTGAACTGCTCGCAGTGCTTGTGGTTGGATTTTCCTACCGCAATCATGCGAACACTTCAGGCTAAGAGACAACCAAGTGACGTGGTCGATGACGCTGCTTTGTTAATTATGCACACCCTTAAAACGCCCGTTTTGACCGTTTGGCACGCCTGCGTTCGGATCACCACTCCCCCGTTTTCAAGCACCTTCCCTGTTACCACCCACAAACGCCTCATCCTGTCACTCAAATTAGCAGGCATTCATTATTTTGCGAGCAAACGATTTTCGGCCGCACTGACTGGTTCGCGCATGCGTACTAAAACCCATATGCATGCGCAGATGTGCGAACATCGCTCGGAGCAAACGAGCGGCTGCTTACGAGCGGCTCTGAATCAGGCCCTCTGTTCCTGTCTGACGATGTTACAACAATGTCTCTGTGCTCTTCCGGGGTACAGCTACTTCAATTAGCCACAGGCCAAACGTTAGCAACTCTTCCAATACTCTCCTTTCATTCTCAATCACACGTTATTCCACGTTACAGTCACCGTGAACAAACCACATTCACACTACAACTAAATAATATTATAATGATGCATTTTTAATGGAGCCCCACAGAGGTGCATTTAATTCAAAGCCATGTTTTATGTACTGTATTACCCAGAAGTATGTGCAGCGGGATGGCCATAAGGAAGGGTATGCAACTAGCGCCACCGCCCATGGAACAAGGTCAAGAGGCCTGTACTATTGCTGCCCAAGTGATACCCTTCTCCGGCTTGTGTAGTCCATAGATAGAATGGCACTCTGCAGCCAGGAGAGGCGTTTGGTGGCGCGTCCTCTGAACGCACCCAACGCCTGGCTACCTAGATGCTCCCGACCCACTCGCCTTGTCATGACGTCACTTGTTCTGTGTTGGGGCAGGTCAGGCCGTTGCAGCGCAGGGCGTAGGCTATGGCCCTGTGCAGCAGACCTTTGTCGCTAATTGAATTGGCCCCTAAATGTACTTGAAAGAGGCAACTTTCATACACAGGAAATGATTACAGACTTTGGGGGCTAGATCCAATTAGGTGCGAAATGCAAGTAGCGAGTTTGTTTCTTTAAACTCGCACACTTTGCCGCGAAGCGCGCTCCCGAAAATTCTCCAATCCAATTAAAAATGCCTAATCGCACTACTCGCAGCGTAGGGGTGCGAATTGACTGCCAAATGAGATTTGCGAGAAATGCAGGAAAATGTGGGGAGACCATCCTGGACCCCCCAAAATGGATCATTTCGTTAGCATGATTGTATAGACGGCTGTTTGTGGCCAGTAGAAAGTTACTGTAGGTTTTGAAATGGTGTCAAATGGCTGATTTGTGCCTTTTTTTTTTAAATGCAAGAAAATGTTAAAAAATAAACTTTTTCCGTTTAACCTCAAACGAAGTAAACAAAAAATGCAAAAAAAAAAACTAGGAAAAAGGGTGATTTGGGGGTACTCTGAGGGCACCTTAAAAAATGGAACAAAATGATAAAAAACAATTATTTTTCAACTAAAAAAATTATTGTAATTAAATTTGGGGTGCCTAAACTAACAAAAAAGTTGATTTTGGGTAATTTTAGGTCTTTTTTTTACCTCAAAAAATTACAAGCATTTATTGGACTAAATAAGCTAATTAGAAACTTCCAATTGCCTAATTGGTCATTCGGGGGGTGTCCAAGGGGTTCAGCACAGTGTCTCCACATTTTAACCTTAAAATAAAGATCTTCGTTTCCACCTCTCACCCTCAGGGAGGTGCGAGTGGAAAGTTGCGAATTCAGGGCCTGATTCAGAGCCGGACGCTATTTGCGCTCTCTCGTTCAGAAAAAGGGGCCGGCTATTTAAATTGAGCGCTCGCTCTTTGCGGTCTGTTGACGCCTCTATATCTGAGCGAGCGAATTAAACATGCGCTCGCTATTTTGTAAAGACGCCCCCTGGCCACTCGCATCCTACGTCATCTCCGCTATTTATTTGATTAATCGAGTACATCGAAAGGCGTCTGAACTGCTCGCAGTGCTTGTGGTAGGATTTTCCTACCCTATCAGGCGAACAGTTCAGGCTAAGAAACAACCAAGTGACGTGGTTGATGACGCTGCTTTGTTAATTATGCACACCCTTAAAACGCCCGTTTTGACCGTTAGGCACACCTGCGTTCGGATCTCCACTCCCCGTTTTCAAGCACCTTCCCCTGTTACCACCCACAAACGCCTCATCCTGTCACTCAAATTAGCAGGCACTCGCTATTTTGCGAGCGCTTGATTTTAGACCACAATGACTGGTTGGCGCATGTGCATTACGACCCATACGCATGCGCAGATGTGCAAGTTGCTAACTGGATTGCAAAATGAATACGCTATGTGAATTCGAAGTGAAAATCGCAAGTCGCACCTCGCAATTCGCACCTAATAGGATTGACCCCTAAAGATCCATGGTGTTTATTCCTTAGGAACTATAGCCCTCTTTTTTATTTGGAAACGAGGGACTCAGCAATAATAATAGTAATTGACTTTATCTATTACCGTAAGAAGGCAATGATTAGCTAAATGTACATAGCTGGCTCCTGCACACAGCTAATACAGTCATATGAATTGTATAACGCTCAGTGGGTCTCATTCAGACCCGCTCGCAAGCGGGTCGATGGTACCCAAATGCGCATGCGCACGACGGAGGGAGCTCCGTCGTGCGCATGCGCGAGACCCGGATAGCGACAGCCAAGCTGTCGCTCCGGTTCCCGCACCAAAGGGGGCGTGCTGTCGATGGTGAGTGACAGCACGCCCCCTTTGGTGGGCGTGCCGGGGGCGTGGCTGCCAGACGGAGGCGTTCCCATGGGAACGCCTACCGTCTGGGGCCGGCCCCACTGACATCACTGATAGAGCCAAAATCACTCCAAGGCTTGCGGCAACGAGACCCTACCGCAGGGTCTCGTCGCAAGCCCGATGGTAACCCACAGCTATGCGAGCGTCCAAAAGCCCGCTCCAAATTTAACTAGGACGGCCCTGATTCAGAGCGAGCGCTCTGGTCAGAGCGTCCGGCTCTGAATCAGGGCCAGGGGTAAATTAGCACCCCGGAAACATTGAGCTTCTGCTGAGAATAAATGACCATGCAGCCGGCTTCTGTGAAGATGAAATATTACGGTTTAAAAATGTAAAAGAGAAGAAATAAAATGAAAACGCCTTATACAGATATCCGCTGCGAGCTGCCACGCAGCCACGATGATCTCTCTCAATGCCGCTTCGTGTCTGCGGATAGAACTGTTTTCCATGGGACTATTAAGGCTGTGCGTATGAACGGTTCGGTTTCCTTTCTAAGAGGATTGAGCTATTGATATTGGCGTCTTAGTCACTCATTTCATTCATAAAGTAAAGTCAATTGATTTACGTGGTGATCAGAGTTTAGGATTTATATTTATTACGTGTGAGGTTTTGGCCGCAGAGAAAACAGAGACAGGTTTCATCTCACACCAGCGATTCCTCCACCTGCTTTGTCCTTTTCACAAATATTCATTCAGAGGGATGCTCAGGAATAGATTAATATTAAGAGTTTAAATCACAACAATGCCAGACTATCCTATAAATTATATACTACAAGCCCCACGAGACACTAAACAGACCATTTTTTTCCCAGGCCCTTTTTTGTTTTTCTCTATAGCGTTGTAAAGAAGTAATGCGCTTTATAGCTTCTACAAAATGGTGTCTCACCGAGTGACCGCTCTTGGACAGACCTCGCCTTGCCTATACATGCATGTGTGCGGCCAAAGCTGAAAGATCTGGTTATTCGGCATTGAGACCAAGGCCCATATTCAATTTCAGCCGAGCCGCGATACTTTTTTGCCTCCTGGACTTTTCGCCTACTTCGCCTGTTTTGCAGGCGGAAAAGTATCGCGCGTGTGCCCGCGTATCGCCGTATTCAAATTGAAAGTAGGCGAAAACGGGACCCGGCGAAACTTAAACAAGCGGAAAGTCATGTCAGATTTAGGGAAATCAGCCTGAAACCCCCCAAAAGATGCTCTGACATGGGGGTTCCCTATGGTAGCCCCCGATTTGGCTTGCGGAAGGTATTTGGTGTTTTTAAATGGGCTCAATAGCTGCTAAATAGCGTTTTTGTACAAGTGGTGAAGAATAGTATTCAGGAGGTTTTTTTTGCAGAAAATAACTTATCCCAGCAAATTTGGGGTACTTGAAAATGGGGGTCAGCATATTTTAAAGTTAAAGTTAAGTTGAAAAAATCATGAAAAATCCACCTTCCGCAAGCCCTTGCAATGAAAAAAAAAACACCTGGGGCAATTCGCTCCAAATTGAATATGGGCCAAAGTGAGAGCTGTATCAAGCCTTGGAGAGAGACAAAATGGAGAAGTTGCCAAAGCGACCAATCAGCTTCTGTCATTTATCTTGCATAATCTATGGAATAACAGTTAGAAGCTTTGGTCAATTTCTCCATCTCACCTCTCTCTCATAGGTTTATTTATCAAGCAGTGAAAAACTTAGTGAAGCGGACCAGTAGAGAAGTTACCCATAACAACCAATCAGCTTTGAAGTAACATTTATTAAGTACAGTCTATAAAATAATAGGTAGGAGCGGATTGGTTGCTATGGGCAACTTCTCCACTGGTTCACTTCAATTAATTTTTCACTGTTTGATAAATAAACCTCTAAGGGGTCTATTTACTAAGCAGTGTTAGGAGACAGAGTGAAAAGTGATAAGGTGCCAGTCAATCAGCTCCTAACTGTCATTTTTCAAACACAGCCTTTGAGATGACAGTTGGGAGCTGATTGGCTGGCACCTTATCACTTTTCACTCTGGGGCCCATTTATCAAAGATCATTTGAGGTAAATTCCCCGAAAACACTTGTTTTCGGGGGTTTACCTCAAATACTAAGTATCCCCCGAATGTATGAAGGAGGGACCGCAGCAGGTTTCTCCGATACCTGCTGCGATCCCTCCATTGCCGCCGGCAGCCGCCTCCCCCATAGGTTTCTATGGGGGATGCGATGCTGCCAAATGTATCAATATCGGGAATGCTTCGCATTCCCGATATTGACCCCAGCAGCTAACGCCATCTGCAGATAGCGTTAGCCCCTGTGTCCTATGGGCACTTACCGCATTTCAGCCGGCGGAGGGATCTCCCAGATCTCTCTGCCGACAATGGGCACCGCTCATGTGCAGTCCGCGGGACTGCGCATGTGCAGCAGCCCGGAATGCGCTCCAACCACATCGCAGGGACGGGCTCTTTTCGGAGCCCGTCTCCGTGCATGTGCCGGGTCATACATTCGGCCGGTATGATCGCATTTTGCAATGCGATCATGGGTGGTACTGCATGCCCTGATCGCATTGCAAAATGCGATCCTTAATAAATGGGCCCCTCTGTCTCCTAACACTGCTTAGTAAATAGACCCCTTAGGCTTGAACAGCTCCCCTTAAGTGTTTGGGGCCAACATAGGCCATTACTTCAATTGCACAAGAATCATATTCACTGACAGACACAATTATCCCTGGTGGCTTTTAGCACCAATACCTACAGTCGGTAGATCTTGACGACACGTGGACCAGTACGGTTTTAGGCTTCTACACACTGTGGTTTCTGTTCATTTGGGTCAAAAACGGCCAAGCTAAGGCCTTAACTAGGGTGATGGAACATGTGCTGTTTGACCCCCCATACCCCTTTTTCTGGCATGCGCCTTGTATCCCCTATTTAAAAAATGGGGGGGGGGCACGGACAATGCTCTTTCTGGTATCTAAAAGTCCGGATACGGCTGCTGATCAAAATCACAGCTGGCATGGGCATAAAACGCTGGGTATAAAAGCCTCTACAGGGTACGGAGAAAGCTGCAGCTCTACATGGGGCAGTGACAAAACTTGAACTTTCAGGGAAGGGCTGAGATTTTCTGCAGTTACCCGCTGCCAGCTGGCGAGTTACCTCTCCGCTGACTCAGCGAACGCGCACGGCGTATGAACAGATGGCAGTCAAGGAACATTAACGCTCAAAACAAGAACCATTATCACATTACTGCAAATCTCATGCAATATTACATGCAACTGATCAATGAGATTTTTCCGCTTAGACAAACTTTGCTTCGTTCTGACTGTATTATAGTGTTTAGTTCTCTTCATATGTGGCGGTGTCTTTGCAAAGCTGGGCACACGCAGAGATCTCAGCGGCCACGTGAGGCAATTGGTAGACTATTACGGCAAGTGTGGCGCCAACACGAGATCCAACGTCCAGCCATAATCAATGGAGTCATTATTGGGCACATAGGTAACGTCAGCCAGACACTAGGCCTAAGGGGCTTGTGTGCACTCATTTTATTAATGTACTCAAATGGCATTACCGGCCCAAGTGTAACCAGTCTAACAATTACCAGCAAGCAGGGACGGAGTCAGTCTTTGCACCAGGATTTACACCGTGCTCAGGCAAATCTCATGCAATTAGATGGATTTAAATCTGATGTTGGGCAATTTTAAAGAAAATTGCACCGATGGGTAATGACTCAACAACTGTCTCAGCGTGGGGAAAAGCTTTTCTAGTATGTTACAAAATTGTGTGATGTATTACATTTATTCACAATTACAGATCCCAATTATCTTTCTGGGTTCTGGCAGGGGCATATTTAGAGAGGAGGGGATCTGTGTGCAGTCTCCATCCGAGGCCCCCTCCTCTCTCTCTCCGGCGTCTGGCAATTCACTGAGGCCCTGATTCAGAGCCGGTCGCTCTGACAGAGCGCTCGCTCTTAATCAGGGCCGGTCTTTTTTTTTTTTTAGAACGACTTCCTGGCCACTCGCATAGCTGTGGGTGACCACCCATAGCTATAGCGAGCGGCTAGGAAGATGGTCGCGATGGTCAAGACCATCGCGACATCAGGCTTGCGACGAGACCCTTGTGGTAGGGTCTCGTTGCCGCAAGCCCCAGAGAGATTTCGGCTATAACAGAAATCTCTCCCACTGACATCACTAGTGATGTCATTGGGGCCGGCCCCAAATGGAGGCGTTCACATGGGAACACCTCCATTTGGGCAGCCACTCCCCTGGCCCGCCCACCAAAGAGGGCGTGCTGTCACTCAACATCGACAGCACGCCCCCTTTGGTACGAGACCCGGAGCGACGGATTACCCATCGCTATCCGGGTCTCGCGCATGCGCACGACAGAGCCGGCTCTGTCGTGCGCATACGCTCTGGGCCACCATCGACCCGGTTGCGAGCGCTTGCGACCGGGTCTGAATCAAGCCCTGAGTGCAATGCCGCAACAGTAGAGACTGGGCACATTTTCCCAGCGATTTCCCTTCTGCGCATGCGCAAAACTCCGTGAAAATGGCAGCTGCGGCCATTTTGCAGGTGATTTTACAGCGCCGATAGCGCCGACGTGGGACTCTGGAGAGGTAAGTAATAAATATATGGGTGCAGTGTGTGTGCGCTGAGGGCCCCCCTGAACCCAGGGGCCCGTGTTATAGATACACCCCTGGACACCTCTGACACAAGGTGACTTTCATCCACAATGTTTTTGTTAATTTTATAGAGTCTTTAACTGCTCTTCCTACTCATTACTCCTCACCTTTACACCTCCTCCCTATTTCCCCAGCCTGCTATACTTCTGGGCTATCATCCCCTGATATTTCATCCAATGTTTGCTCGATACAACTGTCCCCTGTACTGTATTGCACCAGCTACAGAAGAACAGTTTGAGAGGCTCAGGATCTGCTGCACTGGTTGAAAACCAGTGCCTGATTGGACCACAGCCATCCAATAGAATGGAATAGTGGATCAACAATTATGGATCCTGAAGACTGCCAGTCAAATGCATGGTTTAGTACCGGCCGGTTAAGCCAAAACATTGTAGCTACTTTGTAAATGCTCTTATTTCAAAAAGGTAAAAAAAAAAAAAAAAAAGTCTCTTTAGAACAAAATAAAACTGAAAAACAATTATTAAACAAACTTGCATATTGAGTCAAAAACAGATGTAAGATAACCATAGCCTTATAATACAGTGTATTTAGCTCCAGGACACTGAGGATGTATGTACTATCAGATTTTATTTCATACCTGTTGAACGCAGGTCTTCCATGTTTGTGAAGAGTAAAGACTTTTGCAAGCTCTTACTATACCTGAATTTGTACTGCTGAGAGTACACGGCTCATCGTGGCATTTGGCGTAACCGGGAGCTCCTGATCCTACGGCACAGTCCAGAATACTTAAAGGCAAAAACATCATGGATGTCCAGGAAACAAAGGCCCTCATTCAGAGCCGTACGCTCTGAGCAGAGCGCACGCTCTGAATGAGGGCCGGGCTCCATTTTCATGGAGCGTCCTCCTGGACGCTCGTATAGCTGTGGGTCACCACCCACAGGCTATACGAGCGTGCATTTTGATGGCCGCGATGGTCACGACCATCGAAATTGCGAGCCGGAGCCTGCGGTTGAGGTTTTCAACCGCAAACTCCGGAGTGATTTTGGCTCAATCAGAGCCAAAATCACTCCCACTGACATCACTAGTGATGTCAGTGGGCCGGCTTCTGACGGGAGGCGTTCCCGTGGGAACGCCCCCGTCAGGGAGGCACGCCCCCGGCACGCCCACCAAAGGGGGCGTGCTGTCAATCAACATTGACAGCACGCCCCCTTTGATCGGACACAACGAGCGAAGGAAAGTCCTTCGCTCGTCGTGTCTGGCGCATGCGCACGACGGAGCTCCCTCCGTCGTGCGCATGCTCAGTGCAGACCATCGACCCACTTGCGAGCGGACAGCCGCTCGCGAGTGGGTCTGAATCAGGCCCAAAGTTGGTAAATTCTGCGAATACTTCCGTTTAGCACCAGTAGTTAGTCCTGCCCATTCCTACACGCACCTGTCCGTGGTCTTATTAACATTATTTATTAACACTTACTTATATACTGTAATGCTAACATAGGGGGTCATTCAGACCCACTCGCGAGCGGCAGTACGCTTGCAAGTGGGTCGATGTTCCCCACTGCGCATGCGTACGACGGAGGGAGCTCCGTCGTGCGCATGCGAGAGACCCGGCGAGCGAAGGACTTTCCTTCGCTCGGAGTCTCGCATCAAAGGGGGCGTGCTGTCGATGTTGATTGACAGCACGCCCCCTTTGGTGGGTGTGCCGGGGGCGTGCCTGCCAGACGGAGGCGTTCCTATGGGAACGCCTACCGTCTGAAGCCGGGCCCCACTGACATCACTAGTGATGTCAGTGGGAGTGATTTTGGCTCTGATAGAGCCAAAATCACTCCTGGCCTTGCGGTTGAGAAATCCGACCACAGGGTTTCACTCGCAAGTCCGATGGTCGCGATGGTCAAGACCATCGCGACCATCTTGTTGGACGCTCGTATATGCTGTGGGTGGTGACCCACGGCTATACGAGCATCCAGGAGGACGCTCCATTTTAATGGAGGTGGGCCCTGATTCAGAGTGAGCGCTCTGGTCAGAGCGTCCGGCTCTGAATCAGGGCCATAATCTGTTGTCACAATGTCTTTAAGAATAAACTAGAACCACACAACCATAAAAGGATCATATATTATTCCACAATCCTACACAAATCATTTTTCCAACATGTCTGTAATATTATTGTAGTGTCAGAAAGAAGACGATCGTGTTTTGTATACCAAGTTAGTAAAATGGATTGTACACCCTTAAAAGCAGTATATATAACGGCAGTGTCATAGCGCGTATCACTCGCTTCTGGGGATCGCAGAACATGCACATTATATTATTTGATATATTTCATGACGCGATTACAGGTTGTACTTCCATTAATGTGTTGCAAATATGCCCCAATTTAAAAACACATAAGCAAATGTAGATCTCTTCAGGTGGAGATACCATTCAGGGCAATAGACAGGGCTTAGGCAGAATGTACCTTTATGTGATGCAGAAGAATCCGGGCCACGTGAAATCACTGAAGTGAGATGTAACTGTACATAGAAACGTACTCAGGCTACAATCTCCTCCTCCGCCAAACCATCCTTCCCTGCACCGCGGAAATAAATACCTGGAAATAGATAAATACTCAAATATTCAGCGCCTACTAAGGTTAGTCATGCATCATCGATTGCTACTGAAAGGATGCACTTACCCCAGGTAAATTAAAAATAATTGGTCATTTAATAAGGTTGTATCAGATTGGACTTGTTACAATGAGTTAACGTTCCATTTGCTGAGTAAACACTGACTGCATAGCATGCCAGCAATTTGTTACAAATAAACATAATTTTTAAATGACTTTTTCATCTCTATATACCCTGATGCTGGTGCTATGTGTATGCAAACGAGAGCTAGGAAACGTTTTCAGCAGACTAAGGACCTGATTCAGGGCCACTCGCTAGGATGCGTTCGCTCATAGTTGGTGGATTGTCGCATTCTGCGCATGTGTATGCATCCCAGTGTGCGCGTGCACGAACCAGTGCAAAAGATCGGGAAGCGGTCGCTCGTTGCGCATAGACTGTCCAGTAGAGTGAGTGACAGGAGAAGCTGTATGTGGGTGGTGACAGGGGCAGGCCAGTAGTAACGGGGGAGTGGAGGTGCGAATGCAGGCGTGCCGGAGCATCTTAACGCCGTTTCAGAGGCGTGCATAATTAACAGGCAGCGTCATAGTACACGTCACCTGGTTGTTTTTCACACTGAAGTGATTGCAGTGCTTGCAGTAGGGTATAGTCAACCTCAGGGCCGTAACTAGGGTAGTGCGACCTGTGCCATGACACAGGGCACCGCAGGACAAGGGGGTGCTGTTTGGGCCTGTCACTTTACTGTTTATTATAATTCTCACTTGTAGCTTCCTCTTCTTTTATCCCCAGCATCTCCTGGCCTCCCCTATCTCTTCCCTGGCCCTTCCCCATGAGGCCGTGGCCCTCTCTCAGGTGCACTATATTATGTCCCTATTTATCCCCAGCATCTCCTAGCCTCCCCTATCCCTTCACTGGCCCTTCCCCATGAGGCCATGGCCCTCTCTCAGGTGCACTATATTATGTCCCTATTTATCCCCAGCATCTCCTGGCCTCCCCTATCTCTTCCCTGGCCCTTCCCCATGAGGCCATGGCCCTCTCTCAGGTGCATAACATTACAGAGAGCATCCTAGTGACCAATTTACAATACAGATATTACACAGAGAGCATGTTAGATAGGGATGTAGTTGAAATCCCGGCGTCTAAATCCCCACTCTGAACTAAAGACAGGTTTCAAAATGCCGACGCCCGTCTAAATCCTGATGCCGCAATCGCGACAGTCGGCTTCCTGAACGAAGGTAAGTCGGTCTGTCTTAGCTCTTAGCCGCAGGAAAGGGTTAAGATTAGGCATCCCCGGGGGTGAACTGAGGGTTAGGCACCCCCGGGGAAGGTTAGAGTGCGGAGAAGGGGTGTTAAGGTTAGACACCACCGGGGGGGGGAAGGATTAGGCACCACCAAGGAAGGGGTATGGTTAGTAAACGTACGTGCTCCTGTCATAATCTCTAATGATTGGGTTTCACCTGGCGGCTATTTAGGCGTCGGGATATCGTACCTAACCCTTTCAGATACAATATTTAGGGTAAAAAATACAATACTCACATATTCATTCTGTCTTTCTCAACAAGGTACTGTAATTGCCTCTTGTCTTTCCCCTTATATCAAGGCCGATACTCCTCTTGCTCACCCCTCCTCGCCCCATCCTTCCCCATCATTATTGCCTTGCCCCATGAAATAATTCCCACACACTCTCTGTACCTTTATGCAGTGGCTACCCAGCAGCAGCAGTATGGTCTGCTAGCAATAGACTGACTTATGCATAAAAAAGACTGTGGCCCTGATTCAGAGCCGGTCGCTCTGAATCAGGGCTTTTTTTTCTTTTTTGTGCGGCCTCCTGGCCGCTCGCATAGCTGTGGGTGACCACCCACAGCTATAGCGAGCGGCCAGGTTGATGGTCGCGATGGTTGACCATCGGGCTTGCGACGAGACCTTGTGGTAGGGTCTCGTGGCCGCAAGCCCCAGAGAGATTTCAGCTCTAACAGAGCCGGAATCTCTCCACTGACATCACTCGCGATGTCAGTGGGAACGCCTCCGTTTGGGCAGCCACCCCCCCGGCCCATCCACCAAAGGGGGCGAGCTGTCACTCAACATCGACAGCTCGCCCCCTTTTTTTGCATGACCCGGAGCGGTGGAGTGCCCATCGCTAGCCTTGTCTCGCGCATGCGCACGATGGAGCCGGTGCTGTGGGCCACCATCAACCCGGTTGCGAGCGCTCAGCGCTTGCAACCGGGTCTGAATCAGGCCCTGTGTACCTAGCACATTTAGGGACTTATTAACTAAGTTGGACTTTTAAAATGAATAGTGGCTAGTACAGTTTCTCACTATCATCGCCCCCACGGTCAAACATAACACATCACCTCTATACAGTCAGGGCCAAAACTAGGATTTTTGTCACCCAGATCAAGGCAGTATTTTGGCACCCCACACACACTATGCCACACACAGTAATGCCCCTTGCAAAGTATAACACACACACTAATGTTCCTTACACAGTATGCCACACACAGTAAAGCCCCTTACACAGTATCCTGCACACCGCAATGCCCCTTGCACATTATGCCGCACACAGTAATGCCCCCTAACACAATATGCCACACACCGTAATGCCCTTTACACAGTATGCCGCACACCATAATGCCCCTTGCACAGTATAATGCACGCACTGTAATGCGCCTTACACAGTATGCCACACACAGTAATGTTCCTTATGCCCCACCCCCCCACCCCCCGAGTAGCCTCTAACTGTGTCCCTCCAGTAGCTGTGTGTTTTGGAGCTGCACGCTTGCACTGGCAACCAGTTGCCGCTCACAGCCCTTGAGGCAAAGCGCCCTCAACCATAATTTGTATGTGGCGCTGGTTGCGAGCCAATCAGAGCTCGTGGACTGGCAACCGCTGTTGATTGGCTCATGACCGGCGTTGTGAGAATGAAAGCGGCGGGCCCTGTCTCTCAAGGGCTGAGGGCTGCCGCTACAGGCATGGGGCTCCAAATACACAGCTGCTGCCACCTAGGCCTTTGAATCCGCCCCCCCAGCCCCCGTTGCGACCCTAATACAGTATCCACACCTAACCTCAATTGTTATTAGCCAGGAATGGCATAAATCACATTTCTCATTTGTATTGTTACCGTAGTGATTTGACAATAACTATTCCTTAGATCACCTTTCTTTGTGTGGGCTTTATTCTCTCACATACAGACAGAAACACACACCACAAACAGCATCTGATATATACCTCATACACCACAGGAAGAGACTCACACAGAGCTGTCACCAATACTCTGTACTACCACCCGGGGGCTTATCAGCTACACAGATGCTGAAAGCTGTAGTCATGCAAATCAGGCAAGTCTGTATGGAGTCTGTATGTAAAGCGCTCAGCCTCGCAAGACTATGGGGGAGATGTATCAAACTTTTGAAAGAGTGAAGTTGCCCATAGCAACCTATCATCTTATAGCTAGCAGTACATTCTATAAAATATGTACAAACTGATTAGCTACTATGAGCAACTTACCCACTCTTTAGAACAGTGGTGTCAAACTCGGGCCCTACAGTTGCTGCATGCCTGCTATATCCCAGCATGCCCTAATAGCAAAACTCTGGCAGTGCATGCTGGGATGTGTAGTTCCACTGCAACTGAATGGCCCGAGTTTGATACCACTGATACATTCCCACCCACTAAAGGTGTGTACACACTGGGCGATTAAAGTGGACGACTGAACGATATCGTTATCGTTCACTTTATCGTCCATTTTTAACACAAAAATGATCAACGATAACGACGACGCGCGTTCCCTCGGGTCGTTCGTCATTATCGTTCATCGGGTTAACATGCAGGCCAACCTGACGATGTCGTCAGGTTGCTGCATGTTTTGGAATGGGAGAGCCCGGTGCTGAACGATATCGTTAATGATATCATACAGCGGGTGTGCTCAATGTCATGAACGACATTGAGCACACCCTGCCGGGGACACACTAAACGCAGAGTTGCCTACCTTTTCAGATCTCTTCCCGGGAGAAGCGCGGGTAAGAGAAGCAGGAGGGGGGTGATGAGGGCAGGGCCTGATGATTTGCATCATTAAGCCCCGCCCCCTTGCTGTAAAATTGTCGCGATAGGCTAGAATTTGCATAGGGGGCGGGGCCAAATGACATGATTCATGTAGAATCATGTTTTAAGCCCCCGCCCCCTACACGGAGACCCGCGATCGCCGCGGGTATTCTCCTCATTCTGCCCACTTCACTAGGAAGTGGGCAGAATGCGGGAGAAATGCCTACCCTTCCGGAGGTGCGGGGGGTTACCCGAAAAATCGGGAGCCTCCCGCGAAAACCGGGAGGGTAGGCATGTATGACTAAACGATATCGCTCAGGGAGCATATCGTCTACTGTGTATGCTCCTTAACTGTTCTGCGGATCGCTCTGCAAGAACCGGCTGCCTGTCTCACGTCACAGCCTCCCCCTTGAGGATGAGGTCAGTACCCGGTGAGCTTAGACTGCCAAGACAGACTAGCATCACATACCCCTCAGCGTCTGCTGCCAGTTTAAAATATATATACATATGTATGATTCTTTTGTCTTTACATGGATAGGCACCCATGCAAATATCTTTATTAATCATGAGTGCCAAAGTTTTTTTAATACATATATAACAATTAATAAGAGCAGTTACACCATCATTGTGATATTTCTCTCATTTTCATGTTAATTGTCCATTCATTTAAATGGGGATGCAGAAATCCCAATGAAATGAATGGCGCTGTAAAGCATTACTTATTGATTTTTTTCCCACCAACATCAATAGAGGTACAATTAAGCTTTATTGATATGCGGTCAAAGCAGGAAGTCCCCTGGCGTTCTCCTTATCGCCAATCAATGGGGGAAACCTCTTGTGATAGGTTGCCTGGGAGTTGTAGTCCACATTGGCCAAGAAGCATATGATCATGCAAATGTCATGCGAGTTTTAAAACCATAATTAATTTAATCAATTTACAACATAGAAATACATTTAATTAAATCTTGCAATATATTTATTTAAAAAAAAATGCTTTAAAAAAAGTTTTTAGTGTATCCAAATAAAACATATTAAAGTAGTCACATTTTATTTATAAACTTATGTACACACATTTTACTTTTATTTATTATTAATTATTATTATTTAGTTGTTTTTACACATTTTATTGTAATAGAATTGGGTTGTTGTTTTTTTATTTAAACTTACTGACCTGTAAAACCTGGGAGGAAAATATTAAATTGAGTCAACGTATCAAAGACCAATAAGGGTAAAAGTTGTGGCATAGTGATAAATTATTATGAGTGAACAAGACATATGAGCTTCATTGTTATGGAAAACGCTTTCCTCTGAGACACGTGGGAGCTTGCAGTGTTTTTTAGGGTCAAATAAGATCATTTACTTTAGAAATGCCTCATTGTCAGATAAACGTTACAGCGTGAGCGTGCTATTTGTGAATATAGGTACATACAAACATAAATACACTCATTTGCTTCCACATCTCACATTGGCGCCGGGTTTTGTCATTCCGCTTCATAGCGCAAATGTTTTTGAAGTGTTACCTGGATAACACTGACAGGCTGCCCCCTGGCCGCTGGTTTTACTGGCCCTCCATGGATGCTATATTGTTATTGTAAGTAGCATTATACAAAGTTCAGATTGCTCTCCGGTGATTGAGTGTAACAGCTGCCATATGCCACTGTAATTTCAAAATCCCGCAGATGTCATTCGGCTTTCTACATTGTGTCGCTGTCGTGCTTCAGCCGTCTGCAGCGATCCCCAGCGACTGCGCTGTGCATTCTCAAATTTGTTCTGTCACAGAGAATCTATGTATGAGGGTGGTTCAATAAATAAGGTAACAAGACCTCTCATTGCGTAAATGTATTAAACTCGTACATATATGTATAATCAGTAGTGTGGCCTTGGGGCCTGATTCAGAGCCGAACGCTCTGACCAGAGCGCTCGCTTTGAATCAGTGCCCTCCTCCATGAAAATGGAGCTGCCTCCTGGCCGCTCACATAGCTGTGGGTGACCACCCACAGCATATGCGAGCGTCCATGATGATGGTCGCGATGGTCTTGACCATTGCGACCATCGGGCTTGCGACGGAGACCCTGTGGTAGGGTCTCGCTGCCGCAAGCCCTGGAGTGATTTTGGCTCTATCAGAGCCAAAATCACTCCCACTGACATCACTAGTGATGGCAGTGGGGCCGGCTTCAGACGGTAGGCGTTCCCATGGGAACGCCTCCATCTGGCAGGCACGCCCACCAAAGGGGGCGTGCTGTCAATCAACATCGACAGCACGCCCCCTTTGGTGCGAGACCCGGAGCGATGGAGAGCCCGTCGCTCGCCGGGTCTCGCGCAGGCGCACGACGGAGCTCCCTCCGTCGTGCGCATGCGCAGTGGGGGAACATCGACCCGCTTGCGAGCGTCCTGCGCTCGCGAGCGGGTCTGAATGACCCCCTTCGTACAGATTACTTTTCCTCATTGTCCCCATACTTGTCTAAGCATTTGTTTCAATGGTATACCGAAGCATTTAACCCGGGCATAGAAGAAATCAGTGTCCAGCGCCTGAACACATGACATGGCGGCTTACTGAGCTTCACCATCGGTTGCTAATCACCTTCCACCCAGGTGCTTCTTCAATGGTCCAAAAAGATGGAAATCACTCGGTGCCAGGTCAGGGCTGTAGGTAGGATGGGCCAGTACCTCCCAATGGTAGCGCAGTTAACAACTCACATGTGCGGTTGGCCGGGCGTTATCTTGCAGCAATACGACGCCTCTTTACAGCAATCCAGGTCATTTTCCTCAACAGCGCGACAGGTTGTCGATGAATTTCAGCTGCTGATGTGCCCTTTAGAGGAGGAAATCTGACCACACTACCACCTATGACCATGTTTCCGCCAGCCCCGCCATCTTACAACAACTGATGTTGGGACACTATGACGGATATGAGGCGCAGTTTAATGGCCGTGAGGGGAAGCATTGGTCTACCCGTGGTGGCCTGGTGGGAAATTAGAATGAAATAGAGAATATTATATACACGTGAGAGGTCTTGTTACATTACTTATTTGAACCACCTTGCTACAATTAGGGACGGATTGGCCATAAGCCTCATTGGAAGATTAACTTTCGGCTGGTTAGAGGCATATTTCTAACATTTGGATTCTATGAACTTGATGTCTGGTCTGGTTGGGGGGGATCTAGGGGTATATTTACTAAAGTGCAGGTTTTTAGAGGTGGAGGTGTTGCCTAGAGCAACCATCAGATTCTAGCTATTATCTTCTAGAACACAGGTTCTCAAACTCGGTCCTCAGGACCTCACACAGTGCATGTTTTCCAGGTCTCTTCACAGAATCAAAAGTGTAATAATTATAACCACCTGTGGATCTTGTAAAATGTGTCAGTGAGTAATGAATACACCTGTGCACCTGCTGGGTGACCTGGAAAAAGTGAACTGTGTGGGGTCCAGAGGACCGAGTTTGAGAACCACTGTTCTAGAAGGTGCTAGATAAATGATAAGTAGAATCTAATTGGTTGCTATGGGCAACATCTCCACTTCTAAAAACCCACATTTTAGTAAATACACCCCCTAGAGTGTTCTCTCATGGCTTGGCTATACATGTTTTATTATTATCCATTATTTAAAAGTCGCCACAAAGGGTCTGCTGCACCTTACATAGTACATAAACAGACACTTTGCAAACAAAACAAGTAGAAATAAAAAAAATGCAGAAGACTTATGGTGCACTGCATACACACGGTCAGATATGTCAGATGAATGACTGAACGATTGAACAATTTGAACGATTTGTGCCTGTATTAAAATGAATGAAATCTGACTGCAAACACATCAGATGTCCGATACTGTTATATGACTAGCGGGAACGCGCATCGTTCATCTGACAAACATGTCAGATACTGTATGTCAGACTTTCCTTCGGATATGAACAATTGAACGATTTTTAAAATCGTTATTGTACAGATCTGAAGGAAAATCTGACCGTGTGTATGTACCAGTAAACTGCATACACACGCAGCGATCACGATAACGTTGCCTGATCGTCCTGCGCCCTCCCTGGTGTGCTGGATGATCGATAGCGATTAGGCACCCCCCCGGGAGGGTTAGGCTAGGGGAAGGGGGGGATAGGATTAGACACTCAGGGGGGAGGTTAGGGTTAGGCACCCCCTCGGGAGGGTTAGGTTTAGGCACTTACAGGGGGGGGTAGGTTTAGGCACTTACAGGGGGGGTTAGGCACCCCAAAGGGAGGGTTAGGGGGACGGGGGGTAAGGCTAGTTTTAGTAAAAATACTTACCTGTCGGGATCTTCTGTTGCCGGTGTCAGGATTTAACATGCGTCCGGTGGTATTTCATACCGATCCCGTAATGGAGGCCTCTTCAAACTTGTGTTTCAGGGCTCATAAAGTCTGCGTAACCCAAAGGGAGAGAGTGAGCTCCATTAAGGCAGCCCAGGAACTACTCCAGCCAGCAGACAGGAGACAGGACCAGTTCAACTTCTGCCTCTGCGTGTTTGCACACATAGGCTCTACTGTGCATGCAAACACGCTACGCTGTGTATGCAGCACACATTATTGTGGCCCCCCCCATCACTAATCACACCTCTGCATGGCATGCGCTGGTCACACCCCACCTTAATCTGGCACTGTCTCCAGCCGTAGTGTAACTACAAGTCCCTGCATGCCCTGCCAGCCAGAGCCTTTTCATTCCTTTCCATTAGAAGTTTGAGAACAGGAGGAAGAGCATAGGGGAACAAGGTTGATATTTACAAGCAAGTGTTGCTTTCTGACTGTTGTGGAACTGCAAGTCTCAGCATGCAATGTTACATGTTAATGATTAATCTCATGCAAGTGCTCAGGCCACCCCTCTCCTGCGCCACGCATGTCCCCCGGAACATCAGCCACGTAAGGCGGCTACATAGAAGCAAATATGGAGGAAACATTCCGCTCTATTCTCTATATTTGCCTTAATACAGTGGGCCTGATTCAGAGCCGCTCGTAAGTGGCCGCTTGTTCACTCCGAGCGATGTTTGCCCAACTGCGCATGCGTATGGATCGTTATACGCATGCGCGAACCAGTCCGTGCGGTTGAAATTAATGTGCTCGCAAAATAGCGAATGCCTGATAATTTGAGTGACAGAATGAGGCGTATGTGGGTGGTAACAGGGGAAGGTGCTTGAAAATGGGGAGTGGAGATCAGAACGCAGGCGTGCTTAAAGGTCAAAACGGGCGTTTTATGGGTGTGCATAATTAATACAGCAGCGTCATTGACCACGTCACTGGGTTATTTTATAGCCAGAACTGCTCGCAAGATTGTGGTAGCAAAAACCAACCACAAGAATAGCGAGCAGTTCATACGCTGGTCGATGTACTCGATTAATCTAATAAATAGCGGACATGACGTAGGATGCGAGCGGCCAAAAACGACCACAAGTTTTGTTCGCTCGTTCAGACCTAGAGGCGTGAACAGACCGCAAAGAGCAAACGGTTCATTTGAATAGCCACACCTATTTTCTGGACGAGCGAGCGCTAATTGCGTCCGGCTCTGAATCAGGCCCACAGACCCCAAAGAGAATCGACTAATGCACTTTATAGGGGTAACTGAATCCTTTACTCTTCTGTGACAGAATCCAGCTGAGATATTCATGACAAATCTGTACTTAGCATGGCTGCTATACAGGGGAGAGTAACAACACGTGCCCTGGCCAATGGGTAAATCTATTACAGAGGTTGTTTGTTAAATCCATTACAATGTTTAAATGTATTATACAGCATTACTAATAACTGCAGATACAATGAGAATCCCCTCTCACCTTGTTACCCCACTCTGCATGGTCCAGGCTGAGGAACACTCACATGTGTGATGAATTGCAGGTAATAAATTGCATTAGTCTGTAGTGCAGCTGCTGGACATGGTCACTGCACAGCGAGTCCTGGACTGATATACTTTAGCATTTATTACAGGGATTGTTATTATGGGTGCAGGGTGTGCGGGGAACACGGGCCCCTGGGTCCAGGGGGGCCCCGCACCGCACACCGCACCCATAATATTACTTAACTCTCCAGAGTCCCACGTCGGTGCGGGGGTCCGGCGCTGTAAAACGACTGGAAAATGGCCACGGCGGCATGCCGGCATGCGCAGTGCAGGGAAAATGGCAACAGCGGCCATTTTCCCAGTGACCTGTGCATACACTATAGACTCCGGGCACACTCTAGTGCACAGAGTCTATAACTCCGGTGCTGGTCGCGCACAGCTCAGTGCGCTGCCGGCCGCTGGGCGCAGAGGAGGGGGCCCGTGTCGGAGACTGCACATGGGCCCCCTCCTCTCTAGAAATGCCCCTGCATCCAGCATGTACCTCACTGGAAAACTATCCCGCTTCCAAACACTCATCGGTGAGGAAGTTGTCTTCGTACAAAATTACATATATATACCCCTTTCAGATCGCAATGCCGGGTCGCGCCCGGGATTTTGCTCAAGCGCCCATCCCGGGTGCGACCCAGCTGAAACCCCTTTCAGATTGGCGGTCCGACCCGGCTTATTGCCGGGTCGATGATGTCACCGCCATCACATGCCGAGCCGCCGATTGGAGAGTAGATCATCTCCAAACGCCCGGCTTTTCCTATGCTGTGATCGGGTCCCGGGTTGCATCGACCCAGGTTTCTCGTTCACACTGCATCGCGAGCCGTGTTGAACCCGTGTTCAACCCTGCTCGTTACCAGGGTTAAAATGTGGGGTCGCTCGGCTCGGCTTATTTCAACCTGTCCCTTTCACTCTGCACAGTAACCCAGGTCGCTGAGCGTTCACAGGCAATAAAGGCCCCCATACATCAGCAATCTGAAAACCACAATTGAACAATTTGAAGATTAATTGCCCGATGTTAGGATTTCCCAATCGAGCAATCTGCGCCCATACATTACAGATCTTTTTCAGTGATTTGCAGATCGATTGCAGCAAACACAGATCTGCCAATCTCGAAAGACTCCACCATTTTACTGGTAACGGTCTGCAAATCTGCAGATCATGGGGGTCATTCAGACCCGGTCGTTAGCGCCGATGCGCTTGGACCGGGTCGATGGCCCCCACAGAGCATGCGCACGACGGCAACGGCACCGTCGTGCGCATGCGTGAGACCCGCTATGACCGACAGTGCTGGTCGTAGCGGGTCTCGATCCAAATGGGGCGAGCTGTCGATGTTGATTGACACCTCGCCCCGTTTGAAAGGCGGGCAGGGGGGTGGCAGCCCAAACGGAGGCGATCCCATGGGAACGCTTACCGTTTGGGGGCGGCCCCACTGACATCACTAGAGATGTGAGTGGATTGCTTCCGGCTCTGACAGAGCCAGAAGCTCTCCGAGGCTTACGACAAGTGAGACCCTACCCTAGGGTCTCGTCGTAAGCCCCGATGGTCGCGATGGTCTCTGACCATTGTGACCATCACCGGAGCGGTCGTTAGAGCTGTGGGTGTTAACCCACAGCCTAACGACAGCAACAGAGGCGGGCGGTCAGGATGCAAGTGGCCGCCCAGTTTCTGAGCGACCGCTTGCATCCTTCGACCGCCTCTGAATAAGGCCCCATGTCCATACACTAGCAATCTACAGCCCCAATCCACCTGTGACATCCAACATTTTGGACAATCTGATTTAACAATTCCAATCACTTTTTGGTTGCAATCTGCAATCTGTGAAGCCCCATACATTGCAGATTTTTATACACAATCGATTGCAAATTGCAGAATTGCGACAATCGATTGCCTTAACCCGAGTTAGTGCAGAAAGTGTGAAAGGGGTATTAGTGTGCGTGTGTCTGCATGGTAGGGAATATAGATTGCAAGCTGCACTGGGGTTTCCCTATTAATATGTAGTATACGTATGTAGGGATGTTTTAAGGGCTGGAGAGGGGCCTGCTATGTACTATGCAGAACCCTGCCCATTCCTCTTCTGGTGGTGCCATCTTTCCAGTGATATTTTTGGAGATGGCACATGCAAAGTGCCGGAATCTTTGCCGCTTCTGTGCATAGCCATCTTTCAGAATATACCACCAGAACAACTGGATGAGTATAGGGAGGTGGTGGTGCTACATGGGCGAATTGGCCAGGGCAGGGTGTACAGCTCGCTGACCCCCTGGGCCGTCTGCGTCTCACATCCTGTACCCATGACAGTAAATACAGTTTTAATTAAAGTTGAACTTTTAAGCAAACAAAAAAAAGTACATTGTATTTATGATCTGCTTTACTCAGAGGCTTTTTGTGTTTGGTAATGGATTACCACTGGGTGGTGGGTGGTTCATGGATCCTCAGATATGCTGGAACCTGTAGTTCCACAGCTGCTTCATTGTTACAGATCGCTCACCTCTGATTTACCGGATCAGCAAAAGAGACATGTACAGTATGAAACACACATGGTACATGGCTGCATTACAATCCGTTCCCAAGAATGCAACAGTATACAAAGGAATTAGACAACTGCAGAACCCTGTAATAAATGTAACACACACCCTGGTGATCTAAACACACATTTCATTAACTCTGAGAAAAGACAACAACTTATTGTTACTGCTATTGATATCCTGAACCTATTTCATCCTGTCCCAGGAGCCGTCTGCAATGCGTTATCAGCCTTGGCGTTTCATCCTCACTAGTTACAGAAGAGAGCGGCGGATTCACTCGCAGACAGACAGGGACGGTATCACTGGGGCCCGTCGCCATGGCAACTCAGGTTACAGAAGATACTTTGATGCTGCTACAGAATTATACAATATTACGTCGCACGGAGAGAGCAAGGGAAAAGGTGCTGCAATTTCCTACTGCTGATACCCTAAATTATAGACACAGAGTATCACTGGGACAGCCTAGATAATTGTAAGGTATAAGACGAGCGCCTCTTTTCATACTGTTTGCAGATAGGGCACCAAAATACTGTATACCACATTTAGAGTCATTTGAATTAAATGAACAGGGAAATAAGCAATAAACTCTGGCCCTCATTTCTAAAGTCTAGACAGGCTGACGCAGGGTTTCACGCGCTTCGCATCCAAAACGCAGGCGGAAAATGCGCTGAAAAAAAAAAACATTTTGCGCAGATTACGACGCTGGATATAAACCAAGATGTGGCCAAAGGTGGCACATGCACAGTTTTACATCAGGGCAAAATAGGCAGACGCCAGGAGAAAATAGGAACTTATGCACCAGGAAGCGAGGGTTGGCAATGTTATACCCCTTTTCCACCAAAATCCAGGGTCTCTCCTGAGATTTGTTACCCGGCATTTTGCCAGGTCATACCTGGCTTAGACCCCGTTTCCACTGCACCCTTGTCCCGGGTTTTTCCAGGGTCGTCTCCATTTCCAATGAACCCGGATAAGCCCAGCAAAACCTGTGGATGTCATTAAAAATGGCCTTTATTCAGGCCATTTTTAATTACTTCCACATTAAATTACATTTCTAATGACATCCTTTATTATTTATTATTATTATTTTAATTATTATTATTTATTTTATTTATTATTTAATTATTATTATTATTTTATTTAATTAATTACATCCTTTAGTATTTATTATTTTATTTAATTCTTATTATTTATTTTATTTATTATTTCATTATTATTATTATTATTATTATTATTTATTTTATTTAATTAATCACATCCTTTATTCAGGTGTCTCTTCTGGTCTCTGGGTGGTTAATTCAGCAGCCAGCTCCCTGGAAAGACCAATCAGCGGCTTTTGCAAGTACATTGGTCAAAAAACCCGGGTAAGATCTGTTTTCACTGCAGTGATACCGGGATTTATCCAAATACCCTGCTCGATACCCTAGAAGAAATCCTTGGTTAGTAGACCCGGGATTTTCTCCTTGGAGCCGTTTCCACCGAACCGAAATCCTGGGTAGACACGGCAATTACCCGGGTGTTTTAGGCGGTGGAAAAGGTAGTAAATTCTATAGTTACAGTAAGTTTAACACAAATGACCTACATAAGGCAGTCTGTCCATTTCTGGGCAGTGCCATTGATAAATAACAAAGTTGCATTTACCATGTAAGATATAATTAAGTACACACGCAAATGCAAAATAAAAGTTATAATTAAGTTCAATCAAATACAAACATCTGTTGTCTTCTCCTTTAAAAAAATCACATGGGAATCTGCTTTCCTGCCTTGGAACGAATGCAAGGATTCATCATAGGCTACCGTAGCGCAGATCCTTTTGGAGAGGGATCTGGAGGATCGGTGCTGCGTTGTCGTCGGCAGGCAGCGGTTCTGAGAAGTCATGTTAATGTAGCAGGAGGCGTCTTTTGTAAAAAGACGCCCACTGCCGACTTCTCAGACCCGCTGCCTGCGTCCAAAGATCGCCATCGCAACCATTGGCTGGAACATCGGACACGGCAATGTCCAGCTGTTGAGGTTAGTGAAGCTGCGTCCGAGTGGCTTTGACACGCCCCGGAAACGGAGGAGACATGCCTCAGATTTCTGAAATCCCGCCCCCAAACTGCCGCTCTCTGCCAATCAGACTGCAGCTTCCGGGAGCTGGGCCCAGCAGCATCGCGACTCGTGCACACTCTGGCTCATGCGCAGTCCTGAGAACTGCTAACAATTTGGGACTGTGGGCCTGATTCAGACACACTCGCAAGCGGGTCGACGTTTGCCCCCTGCGCATGCACCGCGTCCGGTGTGCGCATGCGCGAGCCCCAGTGAGCGACTGAAGTTCAATCGCTCTGGGGCTTGCTACAAGACGGGGCGGCTGACGATGTTGATTGACAGCTCGCCCCGTTTTGTAGACGGGTGGGGGGGTGGTTGGGCAAATGCAGGGGTTCCCAAAGGAACGCCTGGCGTTTGTGGGCGGCCCTACTGACATCAATCGTGATGTCAGTAGTGGACTTCCTGCTCTACTAGAGCAGGAAGTCCACTCGGGCTTGCGGGAGCCGAGACCCTACCACAGGGTCTCGTCGCAAGCCCGATGGTCGCGACCATCTCCAGGCCGCTCGCACAAGCTGTGGGTGGTCACCCACAGCTTTGCTAGCGGGCTGGAGGTGGAAAAATAAAAAAATAAAAAACGCCCTGGTTCAGAGCAAGCGCTCGCCAGCAGCGAGTTGCTCTGAATCAGGCCCTGTGTCCAGGGCTGAATCCCCTGATAATGAATGGGCCCGTTATAAAAAAACATAACGGATCATAAATAGGCCCCATAGTACTGGATGTCAGTGGAGATTTATCTTCACAACTCCACTCCGGACCAGCCAGCCGCCTCCTACTATTAGTATCACTCTCCTTGTAGGTTAGCGGCAAGGTGAGTGTTTGATGATGTACAGGGCGGCCTCATCATGCTGGGTATACTGTGGTATGAAGGCCGGGAAGCATCTATGTACTATTCTCCATGTACCAGGTATATCTGGTCTGTCAGTGTTTCTCCAGGAGGAACAGCACGGGGGACCTTTTGTAGAACATATATGAAAGAAATAGTCTTTGTTCTGAGACGGACTGACGGGCAGGCGCCTGTGGGCAGCGGAGAAGGAACAGCCCATATAAGACTTGTAGGAGTGTTAGTAACACTTTGTCTAATTCAGACTGTACATAACACTGTTCACATCAAACCCTTTGCCCTGTGGGTTTTATACAATAATTGTGTGCACTCTACAAAGAGTGATGTTACCAACATCAACTGATGAATACCGCAGGCAGGGGAAGGGGGGAGAAAGGGGTTGTCAGTCCTTTAAATATGCCAAAAGATCTTGAAAACCACTAAACCTAAAATGCAGTATAATAGTAACTATCACAGATAACTGACTTCTACCTCTTGGCACCCTTGGCTTGTGCGGACTGAGGGCCTGATTTCGGAGATGTACATTAATGCCGCCGAAGCTGGATGAGGACACAAAGAGGTGCACCGGTGCCTGGTGAAAGTGAGTATGCTGGGATAGCAGCAGATGTGTAGAGGTTTACTGGTCTTTTAAGGAGCAATGGGCCTGATTCACCACGGAACACAACTGCGAATGCAATAGCGATTACGCACACAGTTCAACTGCGATAGTATGCTAATCCATTGTGATCGCTATGCCACCGCTGCACTACATAAGGACGCCCACTTTATCTTGCACACATCCGGAGTGTTTAGCAAGACTGGGAAACCATCAGTAACAGTGAGTACCATCGCAGCCTCACGCACACCTGCACAAGCTCTGACCTTACTCAGGAATTGCTAACTTCCACGCACGCTATCGGGCCTCAGGCTGCGTATGGCACCGCAGCGGCTAATTTATGCACGCCCCTGCAACGGCATTCACACGCACTGGCGCTCCTGCGTTCGGCCATCCCAACACCCCCCCCCCCCGTTACCACCCACAAATGGCACTTCCTGTCAATCACTCTGCGATGGGTCTGCGTCGCCACCAGGGGCATTTTAAGAGAGGAGGGGCCCATGTGCAGCCTCCGTTTGGGTCCCCTCCTCTCTGACGGCGGCTCAGCAACACTGAGCGCTGTAGATTCTGGCTTCATAACAAACAAACAAAAATGGCAGCTGCTCAATCAATCCAGCAGTACTAATCAGGTGCATGAAAGGGAGGGGTCACACTAAGTAGAAAAAGGAGGGGGATTTAACCCCCTATTGTACCTCAGCACACTGAATAATACCTGCAACAATATATGAAGACTATATGGTCATAGAAATTCAGAGATATTAGTTGCATGCATTTGCAAATACATGGGAGGCTGCTGGGCCACGTCACGGCTTCTCTGTTACCAGCAGTCCCTAACACTAAGGGGTTCACATCCGGGGCGCAGTGCACCCCAAAAAACGTCCAGCCCAGGACCCCCCCAGGGCATCACACGAAAATGTTTGTTTGTTATGAGTTGCATGAAGGAGCCAGCATTAGTAGGGCATGCTGGTTCTAGTAGTGCTAGTTGGAGTTCCCAGGGGTGACTCCCAGGTAAGCTGGCTCTCAATTTGGATGCATTTATGTATGTGCCTTTATCATGAGGCCTTACATTTGACAAAATTATATATGTGCCTTTATCATGAGGCCTTATAATTGGTATATTTTACATTTGGGGTGAGCGTTTGGGCGTAGGGCCCCCGGGACTGGTCTTGCAGGGCCTCCTCAGGGCATCACCACTTAATACACATAGTTGCTTTTCACATCACCTTTTATGTTTGTTCATTATTCATGTATTTTTTCACATATATTTTAACCTCTCATTCCACACTTAATGATTACTCACACACAGCTATACTTTACACTGCACTGTCACTCTTTTTCCATTTTCGTGTGATGCCCTGGGGGGGTCCTGGGCTGGATGTTTTTTGGGGTGCACTGCGCCCCGGATGTGAACCCCTTAGTGTTAGGGACTGCTGGTAACAGAGAAGCCGTGACGTGGCCCAGCAGCCTCCCATGTATTTGCAAATGCATGCAACTAATATCTCTGAATTTCTATGACCATATAGTCTTCATATATTGTTGCAGGTATTATTCAGTGTGCTGAGGTACAATAGGGGGTTAAATCCCCCTCCTTTTTCTACTTAGTGTGACCCCTCCCTTTCATGCACCTGATTAGTACTGCTGGATTGATTGAGCAGCTGCCATTTTTGTTTGTTTGTTATGAGTTGCATGAAGGAGCCAGCATTAGTAGGGCATGCTGGTTCTAGTAGTGCTAGTTGGAGTTCCCAGGGGTGACTCCCAGGTAAGCTGGCTCTCAATTTGGATGCATTTATGTATGTGCCTTTATCATGAGGCCTTACATTTGACAAAATTATATATGTGCCTTTATCATGAGGCCTTATAATTGGTATATTTTACATTTGGGGTGAGCGTTTGGGCGTAGGGCCCCCGGGACTGGTCTGGCTGGGCCTCCTCAGGACATCACCACTTAATACACATAGTTGCTTTTCACATCACCTTTTATGTTTGTTCATTATTCATGTATTTTTTCACATATATTTTAACCTCTCATTCCACACTTAATGATTACTCACACACAGCTATACTTTACACTGCACTGTCACTCTTTTTCCATTTTCGTGTGATGCCCTGGGGGGGTCCTGGGCTGGATGTTTTTTGGGGTGCACTGCGCCCCGGATGTGAACCCCTTAGTGTTAGGGACTGCTGGTAACAGAGAAGCCGTGACGTGGCCCAGCAGCCTCCCATGTATTTGCAAATGCATGCAACTAATATCTCTGAATTTCTATGACCATATAGTCTTCATATATTGTTGCAGGTATTATTCAGTGTGCTGAGGTACAATAGGGGGTTAAATCCCCCTCCTTTTTCTACTTAGATTCTGGCTTCATGCCAGAATCTACAGTGTATGCATAGGTCTCCGGGAAAATGGCGCCCACGCCTACCTTCCCGGGGACATCTTTTCCGTGCATACGCAGATCACTGGAAAAATGGCTGCCGCCATTTTCCCAGTGAGAGTTTGCTTCTCTACAGCGCGGAGCAGCACTTCGGAAATCGGCGGAGAGGTAAGTATAATTAGTACCTATGGGTGCAGGGTGTGCGGTGTGGGCCCCCCTGGACCCGGAGGCCCGTGTGCCCTGCACAGCCTGCACGCATTATAGATACGCCCCTGGTCGCCGCTGTGATCGCAGTCCCGATCAAAATGGCTAGTTTGCGCACTGCGATGCATACGCATTCGCAATACGCAACAATCGCCCGATTGCGTGCGTATTTGCAACTGCGTTCCTTGCTGAATCAGGCCCAATGGACACAATTAAGTCAAATATGTTTGAGTTCTAAGCAGTTTCCTTACTGTTTGCAAACATAAATCTGTTATAAGGAGTGGTAACATTCCCAGATGGAGCAGCCTGTGGTGCCTAAGCTGAACACCGTGAGGGAGCGTGCAATCGCTGGCACCCGATGTCATTGTTTTTCCTGCGCTTTTTCCCAGAATGCACCGAGTGACAGATCTTTTTCCGACTACGTCTGTTGGGCCAACAACAACAACCCACATAGCACTTAGCCGTGCAAGATCTGAACCAGACAGGGCTTTGTAGGTCTATCCTCTCCTGCGGCAAGAACAGTATCTGCCGCTCTGTTATCTCTGCAATTCATCTTAAAATATAAATAAGACGGATGGAAATCAGATGGAATATCAGCTTTATCTACACTGCCTGAGAGGTATTGACTTAATGTCAAGTCTTTATTCCTGCGCCTGTGGTTACCGAGAGACAAATCACAGACGTTAGATATGATCAGAGCCCGTCTCCGGGTTATGATACTGCATGGAAAGTGTTAATTTGTGCTCTCAGTTTTGGCATCAGCGTATTGTTGAAAGAATAGAGATTCTGGGGGGTATATTTACTAAAGTGAGAGTTTTTAGAAGTGAGTTTTATAAGTGATGTTGCCCATAGCAACCAATCAGATTCTACAGTAGCTATTATCTTCTAGAAGACGTTAGTTAAATGCTAAGTAGAATCTGATTGGTTGCTATGGGCAACATCAGTTTTAAAACTCTGGGCCTGATTCAGACCCGGACGCTATTTGCAGACGGTCGTTCCAAAAAAGGGGCCGGCTATTTAAATTGAGCGCTCGCTCTTTGTGGTTTGTTGACGCCTCTATGTCTGAGCGAGCGAACGAAAAATGCGCTTGCTATTTTGTAAAGATGCCCCTTTGCCGTTCGCAACACACGTCATCTCCGGTATTTATTAGATTAATCGGGAACATCGAAAGGCATCTTAACTGCTCGCAGTGCTTGTGGTAGCTTTTTCGTATTCTTTTTCTGTTATTACGCTCCAAATCCCCCCAAACTGAGGCATGATTGACATGCTGTGGCGTTTGGGGGCGGGGGCGTGGCTGGTCACCTTTCCTGGAAACGGAAGGAACGAGGCCAGTCGCAGATTCTTGGCCTCTTTTACGTGACTAGCACCGACGTCGCAGGCCGGGATCACCATCGCAACCGATGGCCGTGATGGTTGCGATGGTTGCTTTTTTTGGTCAGGGTGCGGGCAGCTTGCTGAAGCTGCCCGCAGCCTGACAAAAGGAGCAACCATCATGACCATTGGTCGCAATGGTGATCCCAGCCTGCAACGTCAGTCGCAGTGCTGGGATCGCAAATGCAGTAAGTTGGTGTGGACGGATTTGCACAGCCGTTTGTGTGCCGCTTATCTGCCGCTCTGCAAATCCGTCCGTCTCTGAATGAGGCCCTCTGTTGTGAATGTTTTTGCAATAAGAATAGGTTTAAATTAGGGGTGTGCACCGGCCACTTTTCGTGTTTTGTGTTTTGGTTTTGGATCTGGATCTTTCTTCGTGTTTTGGATCTGGATTGGTTTTGCCAAAACCACCCTTCCGTGTTTTGGGTTCTGGGTTTTGTGTTTTGGATCTGTATTTTTTTTTAAAAAAGCATAAAAACAGCTAAAATCACAGAATTTGTAGGTTTTTCTGCTCCTATGCTATTATTAACCTCAATAACCTTAATTTCCACTCATTTCCAGTCTATTCTGAACACCTCACACCTCACAATAGTGTTTTTATGTCCAAAACGTTGCACCGAGGTAGCTGGATGACTATGCTAAGCGACACGAGTGGGCGGCACAAACACGTGACCCATCTAGGCGTGAAACTGCAGTGGCAGACAGGATGGCAGTTTGAAAAACTAGGCCCCAAACTGTACATAATGCAAAGAAAAAAAAGAGGTGCAAGATGGAATTGTCCTTGGGCCCTCCCACCCACCCTTATGTTGTATAAACAGGACATGCACACTTTAACAAACCAATCATTTCAGCGCCAGGGTCTGCCACACAACTGTGGCTGAAATGATTGGTTCGTTTGGGCCCCCACAAAACAAGCTGGCAATTAATGTGTCCCTGCACAAACTGGCTCTATGGAGGCAAGATGTCATCCTCATCCTCCTCATCCACCGATTCCTCACCCTCTTCAGTGTGTACATCCTCATCCTCACAAAGTATTAACTCGTCCCCACTTGAATCCACCACCACAGGTCCCTCTGTACCTTCTGGAGGCTGGTCTCCCTGGAAGAGCTGATAATTCATTTTGATGAACATCATCTTCTCCACATTCTGTGGAAGCAACCTCCTACGCCTTTCGCTGACAAGGTTCCCGGCTGCACTAAACACTCTTTCGGAGTACACACTGGAGGGGGGGCAACTCAGGTAAAATAGAGCCAGTTTGTACAGGGGCCTCCAAATTGCCTCTTTTTCCTGCCAGTACAGGTATGGACTGTCTGCCATGCCTACTTGGATGCTGTCACCGATGTAATCCTCCACCATTCTGTCAATGGTGACAGTATCATATGCAGTGACAGTAGACATGTCAGAAATTGTTGCCAGGTCCTTCAGTCCGGACCAGATGTCCAAACTTGGTCCTGCCTGCCCTGCATCACCGCCAGCGGGTTGCTTAGGATACCTAAGTTTTTTCCTGGCAGCCCCAGTTGCAGGAGAAAATGAAGAAGGAGCCGTTGACGTGTCACGTTCCGCTTCAGCTGACAGTGTGTTCACCAGCAGGTCTTTGCACCTCTGCAGGCTTGTGTCGGCCGGAAAGAGAGACACCACATAGGCTTTAAACCTAGGATCGAGCACGGTGGCCAAAACGTAGTGGTCTGATTTCAACAGATTGACCACCCTGGAATCCTGGCAAAGCGAATGAAGGGCTTCATCCACAAGTCCCACATGCCGAGCGGAATCGCTCCGTCTTAGCTCCTCCTTCACTTTCTCCAGCTGCTTCTGCAAAAGCCTGATGAGGGGAATGACCTGACTCAAGCTGGCAGTGTCTGAACTGACTTCACGTGTGGCAAGTTCGAAGGGCTGGAGAACCTTGCACAACACGGAAATCATTCTCCACTGCGCTTGAGTCAGGTGCATACCCCCTCCTTTGCCTATGTCATAGGTGGATGTATAGGCTTGTATGGCCTTTTGCTGCTCCTCCATCCTCTGAAGCATATAGAGGGTTGAGTTCCACCGCGTCACAACCTCTTGCTTCAGGTGATGGCGGGGCAGGTTCAAGAGTGTTTGCTGGCGCTCCAGTCTTCGGCACGCAGTCGCTGAATGGCGAAAGTGGCCAGAAATTTTTCGGGCCACCCAAAGCGTCTCCTGCACGCCCCTGTCGCTTTTCAGAAAATTCTGCACCACCAAGTTTATTGTGTGAGCAAAACATGGGACGTGCTGGAATTTGCCCAGATGTAATGCCCGCACAATATTGGTGGCGTTGTCAGATATCACAAATCCCCAGGAGAGTCTAAGTGGGGTAAGCCACTGGGCGATGATTTCCCTCAGTTTCTCTAAGAGGTTGTCGGCGGTGTGCCTCTTACTGAAACCGGTGATACACAGCGTAGCCTGCCTTGTAACGAGCTGGCATTTCTGAGATGCTGCTACTGGTGACGCTGCTGCTGTTGCTGCGTAAGGTGATACATCTACCCAGTGGGCTGTCACAGTCATATAGTCCTTAGTCTGCCCTGTTCCACTTGTCCACATGTCCGTGGTTAAGTGGACATTGTGTACAACGGCATTTTTCAGGACACTGAGGACACTTTTTCTGACGTTTCTGTACAGTCTCGGTATCGCCTGCCTAGTGAAGTGGAATCTAGACGGGATTTGGAACCGGGGACACACTACCTCCATCAATTGTCTAAATCCCACTGCACTAATGGCGGATACCGGACGCACGTCTAACACCAACATAGCAGTCAAGGCCTCAGTTATACGTTTTGCTTCAGGATGACTGCTGTCGTACTTCATCCTCCTCGCTAAGGACTGTTGGAGGGTCAATTGTTTAGTAAAAGTAGTGGTGTTCCTACTTCCTCTCTGGGATGATGAACGACTCCCAGCAGCAGCAACAGCAGCAGCGGCAGCAGTAGGCGTAGCAATGCAGGATCCTCCAGAGGAATCCCGGATAGGAGAGTCAGTCATGCCAGTGACATGGCCTGCAGGACTACTTCCGATCCTGACTAAGGAGGAAATTGACGAGGAGGGAGTTGATGGTGTGGTTTGCAGGCGCTTGGATACAACAGGACAACGGGATTTAGGTGTCCCTGGACTGCTTACGGTCTTAGCCAAAGTTTCTGAACTTGACAGTAACTTTTTATGAACGCGCTGCAGGTGCCGTATAAGGGAGGATGTTCCTAGGTGGTTGACGTCCCTACCCCTACTTATTTCACCTTTACATATGGTACATATGGCAAGACAGTTGTTGTCCGGATTTGGATAGAAATATTGCCAGACCAAAGAGGTGGAATGTTTGGTCTTCTGCCCAGGCATGACCGTGATGGGCTTTTTCATCCCACGGACAACAACTGTCTCCCCCGGAGCCTGATTTAAACAAACCACATCACCATCAGAATCCTCCTCGCCAACTTCCTCCTCAGCGCCAGCTACACCAGTATCCTCATCCTGTTGTACTTCAACAGTGACATCTTCAATTTGCATATCAGCAAGTGGACTGTGGGTGCTCCTTTCAGCACTTGCAGGGGGCGTGCAAATGGTGGAAAGAGCCACCTCTTCCCGTCCAGTGCTGGGAAGGTCAGGCATCGCAACCACCACCACACTTGGACTCTCCTTGGGGATTTGTGATATCTTCTTAGAAAGCACAGTTCTTCGCTGTGCTTTTGCCAGCTTAACTCTTTTGATTTTTTTAGTGGGAGGAGGGCTTCCATCGTCATGTGAAGCTGAACCACTAGTCATGAACATACTAGGGATCGACCTTAGCCGTTCCTTGCCACTCCGTGTCGTAAATGGCATATTGGCAAGTTTACGTTTCTCTTCAGCTGATTTAAATGTCTTTTTCAAGGTCATTTTCCTGAACTTTGCCATTTGGGATTGTATGTGCCCTCTACTATGACATTGGGCATCGGCCTTGGCAGACGACGTTGATGGCATGTTATCGTCTATGTCATGACTAGTGGCAGCAGCTTCAGCACTAGGAGGAAGTGGTTCTTGATCTTTCTCTATTTTATTTTTATCGGAGAAAGTTTGGTCCTCCATTTATGTTATATCGATTTGATATATACGTGCGGCTAAACACAGAAAATAATTTTTTTTTTGGTTTGGACTGGAGTGTACTTTGGGGGTTACAGCACCCTTTAACGGTCAAGCCAGCCGGCCCTTTACTTATGACACAGGCGCACGCTTGGCACTACTTTGTTGATGCACGTGCGGCTACTGCGCACACAATTCACAAACACAGAAAATAATTTTTTTTTTGGTTTGGACTGGAGTGTACTTTGGGGGTTACAGCACCCTTTAACGGTCAAGCCAGCCGGCCCTTTACTTATGACACAGGCGCACGCTTGGCACTACTTTGTTGATGCACGTGCGGCTACTGCGCACACAATTCACAAACACAGAAAATAATTTTTTTTTTGGTTTGGACTGGAGTGTACTTTCGGGGGTTACAGCACCCTTAACGGTCAAGCCAGCCGGCCCTTTACTTATGACACAGGCGCACGCTTGGCACTACTTTGTTGATGCACGTGCGGCTACTGCGCACACAATTCACAAACACAGAAAATAATTTTTTTTTTGGTTTGGACTGGAGTGTACTTTCGGGGGTTACAGCACCCTTAACGGTCAAGCCAGCCGGCCCTTTACTTATGACACAGGCGCACGCTTGGCACTACTTTGTTGATGCACGTGCGGCTACTGCGCACACAATTCACAAACACAGAAAATAATTTTTTTTTTGGTTTGGACTGGAGTGTACTTTCGGGGGTTACAGCACCCTTAACGGTCAAGCCAGCCGGCCCTTTACTTATGACACAGGCGCACGCTTGGCACTACTTTGTTGATGCACGTGCGGCTACTGCGCACACAATTCACAAACACAGAAAATAATTTTTTTTTTGGTTTGGACTGGAGTGTACTTTCGGGGGTTACAGCACCCTTAACGGTCAAGCCAGCCGGCCCTTTACTTATGACACAGGCGCACGCTTGGCACTACTTTGTTGATGCACGTGCGGCTACTGCGCACACAATTCACAAACACAGAAAATAATTTTTTTTTTGGTTTGGACTGGAGTGTACTTTCGGGGGTTACAGCACCCTTAACGGTCAAGCCAGCCGGCCCTTTACTTATGACACAGGCGCACGCTTGGCACTACTTTGTTGATGCACGTGCGGCTACTGCGCACACAATTCACAAACACAGAAAATATTTTTTTTTTAGCACTTGGGGGGAGCAACCCTGATGGACAGAGCACCCCCTGGACAACACTACAGCACTCCTTTAGGACTGGGACACTGCACAGGACTTTGGAGTGGACACAGCCCCTATGGAGAACTGACTGCACAACACAGTCCAGCCAGCCCCTATGGACTTTGAAGTAGTGGACACAGCACCTATTAACAACAGCAGCACAGCACAACACAGCCAGCCCCTATGGACTTTGAAGTAGTGGACAACAGCAGCACTACACTACACTACACTACACAGCCCTAACTCCCACCCTCCCTCTTCACTGTCCACAGCCGAGTGAGAAAATGGCGCCGACGCGGGTACCTTATATAGGATCCAAAACCCGCGAGACTCGGAAGGCGGGATGATGACGTTTTGCCTCGATTTCAGATCCGAGTCAGGCGGGAAAAGTCGAGCCTGACTCGGATCAGACTCGGATCGGGGGGGTTCGGGGGGGTTCGGATTTCAGAAATCCGAACCCGCTCACCCCTAGTTTAAATAAGCTCTGAGGGCCAGAGTACCCTCTCCTATGTATTATTATCTACTCCTACATTTATGTGTTTTTCTTTTTACATTAGTTCAACAGTAGGATGACGTTTTATATTCAAAATGCACGAGGTGGGCTCTTCTCATAACTGGGCAAGAAGGGCAATTGTCAGGGCCTGATGGAACTGATGGGGTCTGTCAGAGGAACAAGATGATTAATGTTATGCATTGTCAGTTGCGTAGGATCATGGGTAGATGGCAAAGATATGTCAGTGTCATTGGCCAGAAATGTGATGGTTCTGGTCCACACCTGACTACTCTCCCGGAACCTCTCCTGATTATTCGGGTACCCCTCATCCTCCACAGCCTCTATCTATCTATCTATCTATCTATCACCACTATGGAGACACTATATAAGGGGCACTGCATAGGGGGAACCACTACTGGGGGCACTGCATAGGGGGATCACTGCTGGGGGCACTGTATAAGGGGGACCACTACTGGGGGCACTATATAAGAGACACTGCATAGGGAGGACCACTACTGGGGGCAATGCATAGGGGGGCCACACTGGGGGAACTACATAGGTGGTCCACTACTGGGGGCACTGTATAAGGGGCACTATTGGGGCACTGTATAAGGGGCATTACTGGGGGCACTGTATAAGGGGCATTACTGGGGGTACTGCATATGGGGCACTACTGGGGGGCACTGTATAAGGGTGCATTACTGGGGGCACTGTATAAGGGGCACTACTTCAGGGGTCACTGCATAAGGGGCACCCTTACTGGGGACATTGCATAAGGGGCACTACTACAGTGGGCATTGCAAGAGAGGCACTACTACTGGGGGCATTAGGGTACATATGGAATGAAAAGGAATGTTCCCAGAGTGACGAGAAACGGTGGTGCGTCATGTTGACATGCCCCCATTTTCCACTGGCCATGCTCCCTGTGGCATGTGACCATGCCCACTTTTTCGGCGTGATTACTTGGGGGGGGGGTGTCTCCATTTTTTAACTTGCCCTGGGCTCCAAATACCCTAGTTACGCCACTGATAGGGGAGGGAGGTCACTGCACAGAGAGGAGGCCACTGCACAGAGGGGAGGTCACTGCACAGAGGGGAGGTCACTGCACACAGACTCCCCCGGCTGTTAATACTCCTCTGCCAGGAAAATAAAGCAAACGCACTTATTAAGTGTCACCGGCAATGTACCGGCCACTACTGCAGATTACATTCTTCTGGAAGTGGAGAATCCCCTTAGGAACATGTATGTGTTCCCTGTATGTGCTCTTTATCTATCTCTTACTACAAGCCTCCAAATAATTGAATCCCACAGATAAGAATCTATATTCCCACCCCTGTTCCTCACAGTAGTGAGACATTGATAAATAGCAAGCACGTTATGCAGTGGAGGTTCGCATCAGTGGCACTGCTAGTGTTAATATCATACACCCCCCCCCCCCGAGACCCCCTCGCTGTGTACTTTATCAATAGAATTTCTGCTTCTTTTCTATTATGTATTGAATAATGAAAAATGTCTTTTTCTCGCTATCTTTTGTCCTGGCTGTCAAGATATTCTGCTCCCTTTGTTCCTGGACTACGTGATTTATAATGGAAATGACTAGATAATTATGTTACTTGTCAAAGGTATCTCTATGCGCACGTAAACCGCTGTTTGCTTCTCTTAGATTGAAAGTTTAGATATAATTGTATCCAGGCGCACAGTGCCATTACATTGGCAATGTAATAAAATGATATCTTAGTAATTGCTCACTATGAATACAGTGCATCGGTGAGACATTCAGGGGAAAGCCAACCTGTGACCTACACCTAGTGGAGGCAGCCAGTTCGTTGGTTATGGGCACCCTGCTCAACACCTCACGCCAGGGGCTGGCAGGTAAATTTTAGCCAGGTCGAGCAGCGGCAGCTCCTACCCGCTTGGTTAAGGGGCGCTGGCTTTGCTGCAGTCCGTAGACATTCCCGGCACCTGTGCAATGGATCTGGCAGGCGTCGGGACCGGTACATGTGCACAAGCAGCGGTGGGATGTAGCATGGGCACAAACACTGGCTTCTAGTGACTGCATCGGCTGCAGCCCCTAGAAGACGGGTTGGGTTGTCGGAAAGGCAGAGGAATGGCTACCTGTGGGAAACGCTCTCTCTGTTAATCACAGCCAGCACTGGCTGTCCGGTGTGTGATTAACAAGGAGTGCCTGTCCTGTGTGTGATTAACAAGGAGCACCTGTCCTGTTTGTAATTACCTGTCCTCTGTGTGATTAACAAGGAGCACCTGTCCTGTTTGTAATTACCTGTCCTCTGTGTGATTAACAAGGAGCGCCTGTCCTGTGTGTAATTGCCTGTCCTGTGTGTGATTAACAAGGAGCGCCTGTCCTGTTTGTAATTACCTGTCCTGTGTGTGATTAACAAGGAGCGCCTGTCCTGTGTGTAATTGCCTGTCCTGTGTGTGATTAACAAGGAGCACCTGTCCTGTTTGTAATTGCCTGAACAGTGTGTGATTAACAAGGAGCGCCTGTCCTGTTTGTAATTGCCTGTCCTGTGTGTGATTGACAAGGAGCACCTGTCCTGTTTGTAATTGCCTGAACAGTGTGTGATTAACAAGGAGCGCCTGTCCTGTTTGTAATTGTCTGTACAGTGTGTGATTAACAAGGAGCGCCTGTCCTGTTTGTAATTGCTTGTACAGTGTGTGATTAACAAGGAGTGCCTGTCCCGTTTGTAATTGCCTGTTCTGTGGGTGATTAACAAGGAGCACCTGTCCTGTTTGTAATTGCCTGTCCTGTGTGTGATTGACAAGGAGCCCCTGTCCTGTTTGTAATTGCCTGTCCTGTGTGTGATTGACAAGGAGCACCTGTCCTGTTTGTAATTGCTTGTACAGTGTGTGATTAACAAGGAGCGCCTGTCCTGTTTGTAATTGCCTGTCCTGTGGGTGATTAACAAGGAGCACCTGTCCTGTTTGTAATTGCCTGTCCTGTGTGTGATTAACAAGGAGCCCCTGTCCTGTTTGTAATTGCCTGTCCTGTGTGTGATTGACAAGGAGCGCCTGTCCTGTTTGTAATTGCCTATCCTGTGTGTGATTGACAAGGAGCCCCTGTCCTGTTTGTAATTGCCTGTCCTGTGTGTGATTGACAAGGAGCCCCTGTCCTGTTTGTAATTGCCTGTCCTGTGTGTGATTGACAAGGAATGCTTCCAATAGGAAGTCACTGCCAGTGAAGCCAGCGCATGGATTCACTGGTTCACCGGGGGTGGTGAATGTTACTGGGGGGGCTGCCTGGATAAAATCCGCCACTGTAGGGGAGCAGACAGCACTGGCCCAAAGTGCCTGAACAGTGGCCAGTGCTCCATGACGTGGCTGGCTGTATACCAGTGTAACCTATGGCTCTCCAGGTATTTTGCAGGGCATGCTGTACTTTGTAGTACCAAAAAAAGGTAGAACCAGAGAGACTGATAAAAATAAAGCGTCATTAAATGGAAGCCCACCCACCTTGTAGCTTGTATTCTGTCCGGTCTTCTTTGCCTCTGTAGCTTCTCTGGAATAGTGCAGGAAGCCGTCCACCCAAGAGGGAATCTGTATTGCTAAACAAAATACATATTCTATGTCATTAGCTGATATTTCAGGGTCTCTCGCTATATTCCAAAAAAAGACAAAAACTCCATATAAAAATAAATATCTATCTCTCCAAAACGACAAATCCCACAAGGTCCACTATGTCAGTGAATGCTATACCCGTGTACACACGTGATGTCAGTAGGTGGACTTCCTGCTCTATTAGAGCAGGAAGTCCACTGGGGCTTGCGGCAACGAGACCCTACCGCAAGGGTCTCGTCGCAAGCCTGATGGTCTTGACCATCGCGACCATCACCTGGCAGCTCGCATAAGCTCAGCGAGCGGCCAAGAGGCCGCAACTAAAAAAAGAAACGCCCGCCCTGATTCAGAGCAAGAGCTCGCCTTTTGCGAGCGCCTCTGAATCAGGGCGACTGTAAACTACTAAATATCGGAGGCGGAGCATGGTGACCACATCATATGTACGCACAGTGTGCTGCCCTCCTCTGATTGGTCAATCTTCCCCTGATATGTTCACTGGCCAATGAAGTAGAGGAACTCCAGCTCATATCTATGACTGAAGGAGTTTCAATTTGTGATTGGCCAGTGATCACATTTTCATGAATTGAGTGTTAATGAGGGGCTTCTTGGAAACAGGAACCCCCCTCAGGTGCTCCCTTATAAGACACCCCAGCTCCCCCGTGCACATCCCACCAGTGTACAGAATTAAATGCAGATTTGTGACCTCGCTACTCCTATCCATACGTTTGATTAAATAGCCATCATCATTATCAACGCACTTCCGCCAATCCTATTTTGTGCGCGAGATGCTGTATGTGTCTGAAGTAAGTCGGATCTCTGCCTACACACAACTCAGTGTAGACCGCAAATGAGTGGACAACCCCTCATTACCACCAAGTTACGCCCTTTGAGCTGCAAGTAGAAACGAGACCAAGTTGTGCACGACTCTGAATTGCGCGCTTAGCTATGGAGCATACGACGTGTAATATAGCACCAGATCTGTCCGCAAAACGGATTTACGTTCAATTGTGCATCAGCCCCTATACCTGCAGCACATTTTGATTGCAACTAGCCTTCTAGCAATTAAGTATTTGTGCTATAAATATGTTTCTAATAAAATTTCATATTGGCCCCGCCCCCTTCTCGATCAACCCGCAATTTGCTGCATTTCCAGTGAGGGGCAAGGCTTAGTGATGCATAGCACCAGGCTCCGCCCCACCACAAGCCAGCTGCGTCTCTCCTCTGGGCTGCTCCCGGAGGAGAGACTCAAAGGCCGGGATGTACTAAAGGAAAAATGCGGTAAAACACAAAAAAAATGTTTTTCTACCGCATTTCCATATGTACTAAGCACCGGACGCACTTTTATCGATGCAGAGGGTAATGCCAGAAAAACCAGGTGTTACCCAGCTCCCGATGCGTCACCCTCGCCTCGCAGTCTCCCTGCCTTGGCCCCCACTCACCTGCTATACACGCTCCTCCAGGGTGCTCCGCCTCCTCCTCCTAATCTTCTTCCGGGTGCAGGGAGGAGGAGGAGGCTTCCTGCACAGGTGACCAGCAGGAAGCTCCCGGGGCTCGGAGGGGGCGGAATCCCACGGAGACCCTGTCACCTGGCGTTGCCTGCATCGCAAAGGGCAGCTCTTATCGCAAGAGCTGTCCTTTGCGATACTAATCGCATATGTTAGTACATATGCGATTAGTAAGTTTGCGGTGACTGGTGGAATGGTCACCAAAACCTTAGTACATCCCGGCCAAAATGTGGGCAAGTATGATGCCAGGTAAATACCGGCAGCGACTGTTGCATGTAGCGCACACATGCTGGACAGCTTTATTTCTACATCGCTATTTAGTTTTCAGGGGTCTATTTACTAAGCAGTGTTAGGAGACAGAGTGAAAAGTGATAAGAAAGTGATAAGGTGCCAGCCGATCAGCTCCCAACTGTCATCTCACAGACTGTGTTTGAAAAATGACAGTTGGGAGCTGATTGGCTGGAACCTTATCACTTTCTTATCTTTTCACTCTGACTCCTAACACTCCTAAACTTTTCACTCTGGGCCTGATTCAGAGCCGGACGCTATTTGCGCTCGCTCGTTCAGGAAAAAGGGGTGGCTATTCAAATGAACCGTTTGCTCTTTGCGGTCTGTTCACGCCTCTATGTCTGAACGAGCGAACAAAACTTGCGGTCGTTTTTTGGGAAACTACGCCCCCTGGCCGCTCGCATCCTACGTCATGTCCGCTATTTATTAGATTAATCGAGTACATCGACCAGCGTATGAACTGCTCGCTATTCTTGTGGTTGGTTTTTCCTACCGCAATCTTGCGCGCTGTTCTGACTATAAAATAACCCAGTGACGTGGTCAATGACGCTGCTGTATTAATTATGCACACCCATAAAACGCCCGTTTTGACCTTTAAGCACGCCTGCGTTTGGATCTCCACTCCCCGTTTTCAAGCACCTTCCCCTGTTACCACCCACATACGCCTCCTCCTGTCACTCAAAATAGCAGGCATTCGCTATTTAGCGAACAAACGATTTTCGGCCGCACTGACTGGTTCGCGCATGCGTATTACGATCCTTACGCATGCGCAGTTGGGCAAACATCGCTCGGAACGAACGAGCGGCCGCTTACGAGCGGCTCTGAATCAGGCCCTCTGACTCCTAACACTCCAGCTGCATACACACACAACGATTTTTTTAATGATTATCGTTAAACAATATCGTTTAACGATAATCGTTTGCAAAAATCGTTCACTTTCTGAGTCAAACGATGAACGATTATCGTTCATGCGCGTTCACGTTTGTAGTTTGTCGTTTGTAGTTTGTAGTTCAGTCAGACTTGTCAACTCAACGATTTTCATTAAGGGAATATGCAAAAATCGTTTGTAGTTCATAAAAATCGTACATGACATTTAGTAAATGAACAACTTTAGTAAACGATTTTAGATAATTTTTTCAAGGGAAAAAATCGTTTACTAAAATCGTTCATTAAAAAAATCGTTGTGTGTGTAAGCAGCTTAATTAGTAAATAGACCCCTCAGTGTGGACACGCCCCTCCCAAATCTAACCCTCTCTGCACATTTAACATCTACCCCACCTGCAGTGCATCCTGGTGTTACCAAGATGCACAGTTACTTGCGCTTTCTTACTCCATTACTTACCTACTCTCCCAAAATGGCCGGGAGCATCCTGAAAATCGGGTGGCGCTTCCGACCACCCGGAAGACTAGGTAAGTGTTCCGGAACCAGCCCGCACTTCCCCCGTGACTGCCCACTTACTGTGCAAAAGTGGGCAGTCCGGGGGATCAATGACGCGATTCATGCTGAATCGCGTCATCGTAGCCACGTCCCCCCCACTTTACAGTGCCTGTATTATCGGCTCTGTACAGCGGGGGGCGGGGCCACAATGACGCGTTTGAGCCACCACGCCCCACGCACTGCCCACCTGCTGTGATGAGAGGCCCGACCTGGCTGCCCCTAAAGCTTAAAAGTCATAAGTATGTCTTATTCTATCTGAACCAGGCCCTGTGTATGCAAACACTTCATCGACACGCTCGCGACACTCCCATGAGACGGCCCGTGCATCTGAATAGCCACCTCCCAGTCACTGCCAGGGAGCGTCAATCACGCTGCGGCTTATGGGGCACCACGGCCGATGTTGCAGAACCAGATCTCTGTGCAGTCTGGCTTCTGAGCACACGCAGATAAATAAACCCATCAGAGCTCCGTAGATCTCTAACTCAGGCCCTCTGTACGAACACTGTGCCTGATTCAGAGCCGGACGCTAGTTGCGAACGGTCATTCAGAAAAAGGGGCCGGATATTTAAATAGAGCGCTCGCTCTTTGCGGTCTGTTGACGCCTCTATGTCTGAACGAGCGAACGAAACATGCGCTCGCTATTTTGTAAAAAACGCCCCCCTGGCCGCTCGCATTCTACATCATCTCCGCTATTTATTTGATTAATCGAGTACATCGAAAGGCATCTGAACTGCTCGCAGTGCTTCTGGTTGGATTTTCCTACCGCAATCATGCGAACAGTTCAGGCTAAGAAACAATCAAGTGACGTGGTCGATGACGCTGCTTTGTTAATTATGCACACCCTTAAAACGCCCGTTTTGACCTTTTGGCACGCCTGCGTTTGGATCTCCACTCCCCGTTTTCAAGCAGCTTCCCCTGTTACCACCCACAAACGCCTCATTCTGTCACTCAAATTATCAGGCATTCGCTATTTTGCGAGCACACAATTTCCGGCCGCAATGACTGGTTGGCGCATGCGTATTACAACCCATACGCATGCGCAGTTGTGCGAACATCGCTCGGTGCGAACGAGCGGCCGCTTACGAGCGGCTCTGAATCAGGCCCACAATCGGGACTCATGCACAGCGCTGTAACAAAAGTCGCTCAATTCCGTGAACAACGCGGCATTGCGTACAACTGAGAATCAGCACCAATCTGCTTCGTCTTCTGCATCTTCAGTATATTAACACATCATGAGCTAAAATATATTTTTAATATATGAATATATTGCAAAGCTCCATTACTTTCAAGTTTACACGTCTAATTACATTTATTTCATGCCGGTTCCATTTAAAATAAACTAAAAAACAAAAAAAAGCAGCAGACACTTTGCTGCCAGTTGTTTGATGCTCCTATACTGTCATTGCCGTCCACAGAAACCTAATTATACTTTGAAAATCCCATCAGCGCTCTGCACCTTTGGTCTGGTTATTAAATTATGTGTAGATCATCTGTCTGTAAGAAATACATTTAATACATAGACAATCATGGGCTTTTTATAAGTTGCTGAGACACATGTATCTCCGGAGACGCAGTATGAATAAAGAGTTGTCTTCTGCACACTGGATGCAATAGTGTGTGTGTGCAGGGGCGTATCTATATTGGGTGCAGGGTGTGCGGGCACACGGGCCCATCGGGTCCAGGGGGGCCCACACCGCACACCCTGCACCCATAGGTAATTATACTTACCTCTCCAACGATTTCCGAAGTGCTGCTCCGCAGCGCCGGACCGCCGCTGT
This sequence comes from Taudactylus pleione, assembly GCA_031769625.1. Classification (NCBI taxonomy): domain Eukaryota; kingdom Metazoa; phylum Chordata; class Amphibia; order Anura; family Myobatrachidae; genus Taudactylus; species Taudactylus pleione. The sequence goes on from JAUIMM010000883.1 coordinate 2,549,326, forward strand.
AGAGCAGCAAACACTCACTAGGAAAGCGGGCATTTTCCCAGTGATCTGCACATATGCAGAAAAGATGTACCCGGGAAAGCAGGCACGGGTGCCATTTTCCCGGAGACCCACGCATGCGCTGTAGATTCTGGCATGAAGCCAGTGCCACTGACAAGAGGAGGGGGCCCAAACAGAACCAGCACACGGGCCCCCTCCTCTCTTAAAGTGTGTGTGTGTGTGTGTGTGTGTGTGTGTGTGTGTGTGTGTGTGTGTGTGTGTGTGTGTGTGTGTGTGTGTGTGTGTGTGTTTTTGCCCTGCCTTCTTTAAAAAAGCATTTCAGGGAGATTGTGAAAGCAGCAGAAATAAAGGGTTAACATATGTGCTGTGTGTGTGTTTTGTCTTTTCTTTTATATTTTCTTTACAGTGGGGGTACAGGTGCCCTTGCTGTCCGGGCATGGTGGCATTTGTGGTTCTCCAAGTGCAGCCATGCAGGACAGGCTTGCTGGGACCTGTAGTCCCACTGTAAAGAAGAATGGGCCTGATTCAGCAAGGAACGCACGCTAGCAGACGCACGCACCCAGCTGCTGCGAGAATATGCTAATCAATGCATACTGTACGCACAGAGACCGCAGCACAAGAAGCAGACACCCAGCAAAACATAAAGCCGCCCACCTATGCCGTGATTGACAGTGTAAACATCGGGAACATCGAGTGCCATCGAAGCTGCGTGTAAGCTTAGGGTAGACCTGACCCTGCCGCAGGACTTGAGAGATTCCTGCATGCAGAGAGGTGCCCAGGTGCGTGCGGCGCCGCTGAGAGTAATTTATGCACGCCCCTATATCGGCGTGCGAACCACACAGCCACGCCTGCGTTCAGCCGACCACCCCCTGTCACCACCCACAAACGGCACTTCCTGTCAATCAACATCAAAGGTCTCTGCGGGCTCCCTGCGTACTCTGAGAGGGCCCCTACTGTACTCAGCGACCTGTTTGCGCACGCGCAATGTAATGCATACGCATGCGCAGATCGCAAACATCGGCTCGCACCGTGCGTTCTCTCACTTGCGTTGCTTGCTGAATCAGGCCCAATATTAGTTACTGTTTATTTTACACATTAACCCTGCACCCACTGCTACCAGGGGATAGCCCCGAGCTTCGCCCTTCGCCCCAACCTTGGGGTATCCTCGGGAGAAGGGAACACTGGGTCTCAGGGCTGGGGAATCCCAGTGCTGGGGTGACCAGTTCAGGGCCCCATGATGTGTGTCCCCCTGTTAAGGCATTTCTTCCCGACTGGTTGAGCCCGGTACTGGTTACTGGAAGCACAGCGGTTTCTCCCAAATTTCCAGCACCAGAACGGGCTAAGAGGCCTGGGGCTAGTAAGGTATGATGATTTTTAACCCTTTATTTACACAGTCACGCACTAAAGCACTTTACAAATCTGACTGATCTGTGCAGTACTCAGCGTAGGGGCCTAAACGACTGTACTCGCGCATGATACAACACAATCGGTATCACCATCGGATCAAAATAGACAGGCAAAGTCAATTCTTAGTAAATCCATGATTTTGTTCTAAACAAAACCAACGCGAATCCCAGCGATGTCCATCGTGTTTATATTCACGGCCAAACATGATTCTTATGCTGGGTACACACTGCAGATGATGGTCGTTCATACACATTGAACGGCCATCATCTGTTTCTGACCGCGGGGGGCGGGGCGGGGGCGTGTCTGCTCCCCTCCCCGCAGCCTCTGCTGCACGTGAATAGGCGGTCGGCAGACCACCCCTACACACTGGCCGATGGCCAGATATATCTGGAGAAATATCTGCCAACGGCTCTGCAGCACAGCAGACGCGATAAGTCTGTGAACGACATTATTCACAGACATACAGTATCACTGGTACACGCTGGCCGACAGGCACCAGATATATTGGCCGATCAATTGATCGGCTAATATAGCTGTCAGTGTGTACCCAGCTTTAGTAAATTTACCCCTGAGCCAAGCACTTTAGTAACATCGCCACTCCTTCTACCAGAAACTTCTCCGATTGTAACTTTTACAATGGTTTATTGACCAGCGCATGAGATACAAAGGGACTTGGAAATATGAAGTACATGGTAAAAACAGATGGAGGCCTTAGGAAACAAAGCACAACACATAGTTCTGTGAGAGTAGATCGCTCCTCGTTCTCGCTGGCAAAGGTACAGACTCATCCTGTCATTGTTAGAGCGGAATAGGAGCACTTCTGACAGCTACGCCGGCGTACAGCCCAATCACTGCACAGGAAATTAAATCCCTGTCATGGAACGCTGATATGTCACAGACGATGTCACTTCCACTACGGTGTAAGGATTGTAAAGCACATATCTAGGAGTTCAAGCATTGTCTTCGAAAAAATATTATATTTTCAGAGTGCCAATTTCCGACAGTAGGTCCGGAACATCCTCAACTGTCCCTGTTGTTGCTGGACTGTGTTGGATTTTAGGTACTATTATTTATTTATATATAGTGCCATCAACTTATACAGCACTGTACGGAGAATATTTAGCATCCTCTGCTGCTGGGCCTAGTATAAGTAAGATTACAGACACATATGACTAGGACCCTGCCAGACGGCCTTGGGCTAAGACTGCAAAGAAACTCTAAGGGGTAAATTTACTAAAGTGAGAGTTTTTAGAAGTGGAGATGTTGACCATAACAACCAATCAGATTCTACTTAACATTTAACTAGCACCTTCCAGAAGATAATAGCTAGAATCTGATTGGTTGCTATGAGCAACATCTCTTCTAAAGCTCACTTCTAAAAACTCTCACTTTAGTAAATTTACCCCTTAGGGTCAGATACTGATATAAGGAGGGTCCACTGATGGTTTGCAGAATTCTGCCTTGCGAAGCTATGAAGATCAGTGTGGATTCTCAAAAATTCATATGGCCTGGATGTGACTGAGGAAATCTGGCCTCCTCAAAAAGCATTAACAAAATGGCTTCCGGTTCTCCTCAGACTCCAGATCGTAATAGCAGCCTGTTACACGGATCAAGTGCATTAGACGGCATGACTGGAAGAAAATGTTATGAGGAAGAATGAGGTTCTAGCAAAATAAGATGTAGGGCCATGTAAGGAAGGATAAAATGTTATCCTAGCACATTTCAACATGATTTAGGTTATCGGATAGTTTGTGGTAACATGGGGCTATAGGGGTTTGTGGTTGGATTCTGGAAAAGCTGAGACTGGGGACTGATATTACTGTCCAGTAGGGCTACTCAAGACGAAGATCGGGATGTAGTCAGGATGCCGACTGTCAGAATGCCGACGGTCACAATTCCGACAGATTCCGACAGTGAGTATTAGGGTTAGGTTTAGGCACTAGGGGGAGGGTTAGAGTTAGGTTGTGATAGGGTACAGTTAGGGTTAGACTGCTGGAGTGTTGGGTTAGGGTTAGGATTGGGGTTAGAATACTTTCCAAAATCCATTAGGATTTTGACCGCCGGGATGCCGCTGTCGGTATTCTGACTGTCTGCCGGTATCTGTGATGTGCCCTACTAAAGGGTGATTCCCTGAGCTGTCACCTGCCAAGGTTTAGCAACTTTGAAAGGAGGCCATTAAATAGGCTTTCAACAGAACATTCAGTAAAATGTCTCGGTTATGCCATGAGAGTCATTACCTATGATCGTGTGACTTCCTATTATTCATTGTGCTATGTTATTCTCATACTTGGAATATCTTTCAGGCAGGGTTGGACTGGCCCACAGGGGTACAGGGAAAATCCCCAGTGGGCCATACTGCCACAGGGCCTCAACACTTGCTCTAATGTCAGGTTCCAGACTGTGCACTCAAATTATACATTGTTACGTTATTGTAGGGTCAGTTTCATGGTCAATGTCAGTCCAAGCCTCTGTGGGGGCTGCCCTAATCCCCTGTATTAACTTACCACACCCCAAAGCATGGGTCCTTACCATTGCATTCCCCCGGTGGGCCCTTCATGCTCCAGTCCGACGCTGCTTCCAGGTACTATCAAAACCAGTATTGTTCAACTAACTTGGTGTGAGCTGTTACCTCTAAACTGTGCTAATTCTCAGTCGGTCCTTATTTCCACATAGAGGTCCTTCTCAGCTAGAGCATTTATCCACCAATATCAGTGGGGGTTCCAGTAATTTACTTTAACCCAGAGACAGGCTGCCCCTCAGTATTTTGACAGATGTAGGTAGCTGTTCTGTGTTCAGCTGTAACCGTACCAAATGGCTGGGCAATGACTGGCATGTGGACAGAGCCCCAGAATCATGGTCTGCACCACGTAAATTACAGCATGTAGGTCCACGCACTGAAACAATGGCAACCACTGGAAAACAAGTATTTAACCCCAGACTTGCAAGCATTTCATCTTTTAAGTTCCTCCGAAAGCTTCCTTCGCCAGTACAGTCTGGAGTCCCAGCCTGGAGTCCCAGTTTCGCCTTAGACAAGTATAAGTCAGATAATTTTTCAAGGCTAAACCATCAGGTCTCGACAGGCACCCAGGAGTTAGCAAAAATCGCTTAATTGGGAATAATGTAGTCAAATAAGTGAGATAGCGGACAGGTTCTCTTGTGCACTTAGCTGATGTGCAAAGAGATGTGCACTACAAACACTGCCCCCCACCCCTCCCCGGAAGTAAAAAAATGCCCGTAGCATCTGCTTTAGAATTCTATTGCACTTTTTGCTAAGTCCATTGGTCTGAGGATGATAGAGGCATTACGGAGTTGTCTCACTCTGCACCTTGCCCAGAGACACTGGACCAGATCACTTATGAACAATTTCCCTTGATCGGTTAGGATCTCACTGTGGAGCCCTACTCTACTAAATACGCTTAGCAGTGCATCCGCTATCTTTTCCGCAGTGATGGCGGGCAGAGCTCTGGGTGGCGTAATCCACAACAGTGTGGATTTATCTCCTCCCTGATCTACTAGGCATAGGTTGGAAACCTAGGGCCTGATTCAGACCCACTCGCGAGCGGCTGTCCGCTCGCAAGTGGGTCGATGTTATGCACTGAGCATGCGCACGACGGAGGGAGCTCCGTCGTGCGCATGCGCCAGACGCGACGAGCGAAGGAAAGTCCTTCGCTCGTTGTGTCCGATCAAAGGGGGCGTGCTGTCAATGTTGATTGACAGCACGCCCCCTTTGTTGGGCGTGCCTCCCTGACGGGGGCGTTCCCACGGGAACGCCTCCCGTCAGAAGCCGGCCCACTGACATCACTAGTGATGTCAGTGGGAGTGATTTTGGCTCTGATAGAGCCAAAATCACTCCGGAGCTTGCAGTGATGTCAGTGGGAGTGATTTTGGCTCTGATAGAGCCAAAATCACTCCGGAGCTTGCAGGCTCCGGCTCGCAATTTCGATGGTCGCGATGGTCTCGACCATCGCGGCCATCACAAAGCACGCTCGTATAGCCTGTGGGTGGTGACCCACAGCTATACGAGCGTCCGGGAGGACGCTCCATGAAAATGGAGCCCGGCCCTCATTCAGAGCGTGCGCTCTGCTCAGAGCGTACGGCTCTGAATGAGGGCCCTAGTATGTCAACGGCCACTCGTTTGAAAGGATTCCCCGACTATTGGGTAGCTCAAGCACTGGGGCGTCCAAGCCACTGACACACATCACAGGACATCGTCCAACATTCAGGGTCAGGAAAAGTTCTGTGTCAGGTACTTCAGTGTTCGGTCCCTTCCTTGCAAAAGGGGTTTCATGCACAACTGATATCAGCGGCGCTCCAAAGCTCTTGGATACTACCAGTTGAACTTGTTCCCTAACTGACCTATCCCCCTTACCATGGCTACCCGATGCACTAACCCTTTCCGCCAGGTCACACTCCCTGCCTCCTTCCTGAAAAGGCCACTGCCAGCTTGGTACCTCATGCAGTCCAAGGATGAGCTAAGTTTCCCTAAACTGCTGCCAAAAACTCTCACTTTCGCCTAAGTTTGGACACTCTACATGGCGACTAGGCTGGGATTGCTAGGGTCAGTCTGGTTTAGGTCAGTCATAGGGAGGTCAGTGTGGTCATTCATACTCCCTGCCGGAGTAGGCAAACCACTAAAGATAAGAGCATCACTGGCCACCCCCACAGAATCCAAAAAGCTGGAGCCAGCATCCTCTGCATTGCTAGGGGACGTAGGCCCACTAGAGGTGAAAGGCATGCTGGGTAGATGTGCTGATTTTGCCACTTGACTCCGGGTGATGGCATTACCAAAGGCAGTAACGATTCCACCACCAAGATCATTTCCCAGGAGCTCGTTAGTTGCAAGGCCATCCATGATGTCATCATCATCTCAACTTTTGGCCAATTTCCCAATCCAGGGAAACTCTTTTCGTGGGTACCTCTCGCCCCTATCCATCTGCCAAGGCAACTTTGACAGTGCAATCCTGCAAAGCTGCAGCAGGATCAATAAGGTGGGGTTCACTATGGTGATAGAGGCCCCAGATTCTCTCTGCAGGGGCCCCACTTTTACCGCCTGCAGGTGCCACCAGATATTTTGTGGTGGTTTCTTGGCCATATAGGTGACTCTAGGAATCCCTAGGAGTTTTGGAGTAAGCCCACTCAGGTTACTCTGGGACAAGTAACCACCTTCTATTCCAAGTCAGTGGACAAGATATCTATGATCTCCTAGAGGGGCGAGATCATCAGCTCACAGTTGTACATACTGTATCTTGCACTTGCGGGTGTGGTATGAAAAGTCGACAATTAAAAGGTCAGCAGGCTCTTAATATCATCAGTCAAACTATCAACATGGACTTTAGGTCGACAACCAAAATACCGACCTGATATTAATGTCAACAGTTAACATGTTGACACCAGACATACAGATTTTTTGCTTATTTTAGCCTAACCACTAACCTAAAAAACAAACAACGAAAAAAATCCTGTGCCAACATATTAAATGTCGACACTATGAGTATGTTAACATTTTAACCATGTTGTCATTTTTGAATATTGACATATTGTTTGTTGACCTAAACTCTGCGGGGCCAAAGCTCCGAGACTGCAACTAGGATTTTTTTCCTTTTTTTTTCCTTTTTCTAAAGGGGTGTGGCGACGCCTCCTGAAATTAGTCCGCGCCCCTCCCTGGGTCGACTCTTAACGGCCCTGTGCGGGACAGGAGGATTAGGGTTAGGACACAGGATGTGAGGGTTAGGGTAAGGGTTATAATACTTAGAGAAATCTGTCGGGATTCTGACTGTTGGGATGCCGCTGTTTATATTCTGACTGTCGGCATTCTGACCGCCTTGATGTTTTCCAGCTGCTGTAAAGCAAGTCTATGCTTTCGCTCATAGTAAAATCATACATTAGAAGGGGACAGAGAGTCGTACATGTGAATTAAACATGCTGATAATTGTCTGAGTACAATTTCTTTTTCTCTTGTTTTTTTCCAATGAAACATTTGCACAATACTCAGATGGTTGGTGACAGGCTAAGACCTTGATCCATAAAACAATCTATTGTAAGGTAATGAAATATTCTTATTAAAAAAGGGAAAAAAAAAAAAAGAAATCCTGAGATGCTTTTATACTTGGCAGAGGAATTTAGAGGAATGCTTTCAACTCCAGTAGTTAAATTATCATCTAGCGTGATTAATAAATTATAAAGGAGCTTTTGCTATAATGCTGGTAACCTATACGACCGCACTTCCTTTCTCATGTTAATGGCACTTAGCCCAGTGCATTATACATTCAAGATTCTAATTTCCCCAACACCTACCCAATCTAAATTAATAACATTCTCTTATCTGGAAATATGCGGCTATCTGGAAGAATTGTAACAAGACATTAGGCTGTAATTACACATTGGCCGTAACCTTTCTTCCAGCAGATTCAAAGGTCTGTTAGTGTTTTCTATTAACGCCATGTATTCTCCTCTCACACTTCATCTTCACTTACTGCGCGGAATTCGTCAGGGTTACGTTCTGTCCCCGAAACTTTCCATTCCTCAATAACTGAGTCACGTACAAATATTAATACAACTGAGCAAATGCCAAGTTCCAGCAAATTGCTGGAGCATTCGTGCTCCCTGAGTGCTTACTGAAAGTGGCGGCATCAATTTTTATATTTCATTTTATGGACTACCGAACGCTCGGCCAACAGATTTATGGTTCCAGAAATTTGCAGTGAGGGATGAGATTTTCCTGTGTACATAATAATCGTCTCCTTAAAGTTTATTTATCTGGTAATGGAGATTCAATTCTATTTGGAAGATTTCTTTTAGTAGACTAACAACTCATTGCAACCAAAAATGATATTCCAATTGCTTATCCAGTTATGCGACAGCAGTAACAGAGCAGTCCGATGGGGGCAGGTGCTGGAGATTAAGGGGGAGATTTATCAAGCCTTCTAAAGAGGACAGGTGGGGCTGTTTCCCATAGCAACCAATCAAATTCTAGATATTTATCAAGCACATTCTGTAAAATGATATCTATAATGATTGGTTGCTATGGCAACACCTTCCCTAGTCCTCTTTAGAAGGTTTGATAAAGTTTCCACTGATGGGTCTATGGCAGGAAATACAGTAAGCCATTGGCCCTTAAACAGTTATTGGGACAGTTTCTGAATTTTGCAGCCAAAAGAGGTGTGGCCTAACAAAAAGGGGTTGTCTCAAGTGGGTGTGGCCTTTTAAGTCCCCCAATTTCCTATCAGGAACATTGACAGATATTATATTATGTTGCATAACAAAGTTTATTAATGGGATGGTGCCATTGTGTATTTATTATGAATGAATCATACAGGCAGGATGTGTGCAGAATAAAAGGGAATGCTAATATAAATTACTGTTGCACATGGGGAGGAATGGTAACTTCATACTTGCCCACTCTCCCACTGTCGGGAGCCTCCCGAAAAACGGGTGCCGCTCCCAAAACCCGCAAGAGTAGGCAATTCCCCCTAATTGTCCGCTGATCCCCCACACCCGCAATTGATATTGGGCAGTTGCATCATTGAGCTAAATTGCATCATCGTAGCCCCGCCCCCTGATTTGTAATGCTGGTAATATTGGCATTATAAAGAAGGGGGGGGTAAAGGCCGCGATGTCCGGAGGGGGCTGCCAGAATGTTGGTAAGTATGGGTAACTTTAGAGTGTAAATACGTAAACGTGAGGACTGATGGAGACTTGCAGGTTACAGAATTGGTTCCTTATAGGTAGTACATACGTAAGGAAGAGTGTTAAGGAATGATGCCCCATTCTGGGTAATGGGGTAGCCCAGGAACTGCTCAGGTAGTGATGTGTGGGAATCAATGCCCTACCCTTCCATCATACAATAGGGCAAGTGATGGATCTACTGCACTTTGGTAAGAAATGAAGGCACCACACACTATTCATAAAGCCACAGAAGAAACGGTATGCAGTCGGGAAGCCGGCGGACCTAATCCCGATAGCCGACTGTCATACCTGGCAAGGGTCTAAAGACAGGCGTCGATATGCCGATGTCCGTCATTAGACATACGCCGGGAGCCCGACGCCCGGCATCCCGATCGAAGGGACGCCAGGCACCGAGCGCGGACAGCCACGGGGAGTGGGGGAGGGTTAGGTTTAGGGTTCCCGGGGAGGGACTTAGGGTTAGGCACCCCCTCGGGAGGTTAGGTTTAGGCTAGCGGAAGGGGGGGTAGCGTTAGGCACCCCCGGGGGAGACTTAGTGTTAGGCACCTCCCCAGGGGACTTAGGTTTAGGCAGCGAGGAAGGGGGGGTTAGGTTTAGGCACTTAGAGGGGGGATTAGAGTTAGGCACTGGTGGGGAAGGTTAGGGTTAGGCACCCCTAAGAGAGGGCTAGGGTTAAGGGATAGAAATAGGTTAGTATATACTTACCTTAGGACAATCGGGATTTCCTCCTCTGCCGGGATGCTGCTGTCGGGATTCCAACCGCCGGGCATGGGTCCGGTGCTAAATCATACCGATTCCAAAGAAACTCCCCCCATGGATTATAATGTACCAATGGATCTGGTCAAGCATAGGAGCCCTCAGAACATCGGGGCTGAGCAGCGACACATTTGGTCCCCTTGCAGCATCTGTTAGGTCTGACCAGCCACTTAAACACTCTTAATTCAGCAATTCTATAGTAATCACCACGGATACTTATTAATTCACACAGCAAGCCTCACGCTCCTAATAAGAGTAATATACAGCAAGGACATGTCCTTAGGCTCATTACAATACATGATGAGCCCCCACTCCAAGCTCAAATCATCTCTTGTCAGATCCACACTCCTTCCTCTATACTGTCCCCTTACAGCCCTGGGCTATCACCCAAATGCAAGTATTGTAATCCACCATGGGGGCTAGGCAATGCCGAAACATTTGAAGGAGACAACTCTGCAGGTATTGCTCTAGCTTTTTTTTTTTTTTTTTTAATGTTAATGAAAAATAATTTCTCACGTGTTACCATCATAGTCACTAGCATTTACAGCTCACTACTACTAGAAATGGGAAGCTGACGGACAGAAGTGCCGACGTCATAATGCCGGCACGGTTGTAATGTTACTAAAAGAATTTTAACTGTTGGCAGTGACCCTATTTAAATGGGTGTGGTATATTATGTAGACATTCAGAATACCAACAGCATAATGTTTGTGAATAACATCCTGAATACGTCAACATTCAATGTCGACATATGACTGCATAGTATTTCAATTTATACTGCTGACACGGTTAACATGCTTGAACTAACATTACAACCGTGTTGCCATTAAGATGTCGGCATTCTTATGTCTACATGCAGTTTGTCGATATATTGAGTGCCGACAAACAGTGTGTATCTCATTCTCTTTCTACTGTACTGGAGATTTCTTCTGGTGTTGGGCAGCACCAAATTATTTTCGAATCATCATAAGCTCTGTAAGTTTTTTATTTTATTGATTTGGAGCTCACTGTAGGCTACAACTTGGCTCTTAGTTAAGTTAAACGCACATGGATAAAGCAAAACACACGTACGAAAATGCGGAACACTATGGCCACGATAGCATGATATTGGGTGTGGTGATAAATGTTTTATTGTTAGCCATGAAAAATAGAAACAAACCGCATGTCATTAACTCCAGTGATGTGCGGTGAGGTGAGGCAGGTGAGGCAGAGCCTCTCCGGTCATACTTAGCTATACTCCAAAGTTTTGACTCTAAAAATGATAAGAAAAAATGTTAAAAAAATATTATAAATATCCTCTTTGTATTAGTCTAATCATTTTTATAGTGAAAACACTGGAGTAAAAAAGTGTATGGTGGGTGAGGCACTGCCTCCCCTGTCTACCTTTTCCGCACAACCCTGATCAAAACTCACCACATTTCCAACAATATATACTGCTGCAAATTTGCATAATGTCCACATGTACCCTCGGGCTTATATATGTATGTGTATATATGGCTCTGATACTAACAGTGCCTCCCCAGCCATTTACCTCACCGCACGTCACTGATTAATGGATATGATTTTTTTGTTAAAGTTTATATATATATATATATATATATATATAATAATGCTAACGGCTGGCACTCCAAACCAAAAAGTAAACGCTCTCGGTGCGCGTCCAACAGATAATCATGTGCATGTAAAGAAGAACGGAGGGCACTCCAAGAGACTTGGTAATTATAAAGAAAAACGAGGCAGACACCAGAGTGTCAAATTCAACGTTTCATGATCTACATCATTTCGTCAGGAACACCAAACATATAAAAAACACATACCTTTATAGTAGACAGTCACCCAGTGTCAAGCTCGTGTCTCCGCTGCCCGGGGCGCGATGACGTCATCTCAATGCGCATGAAGCATGTCGTGACGCCGGTATGTGTTTTTTATATGTTTGGTGTTCCTGACGAAATGATGTAGATCATGAAACGTTGAATTTGACACTCTGGTGTCTGCCTCGTTTTTCTTTATAATTACCAAGTCTCTTGGAGTGCCCTCCGTTCTTCTTTACATGCATATATATATATATATATATATATATATATATATATCTGTGTAGCCCGGCACTCTGTACCCACCGCGGGGTAACTCGCTCCGGTACCTTCCCAAGAAGGACAGCACCGCCCAGCATAGATCAGCTCTGCAATAGGTGGCACTCAGAGACTTGTAATCCAGTAAACAAAGTAGTGTTTATTTCAACGTTTTTGGGGAACGTATCCCCGTCCTCGGGATATGTGTATTACAAGTTTCCGAGTGCCACCTATTGCAGAGCTGATATATATATATTTTACAATCCGAATTCTGAACCACAGGAAGCTCAGAACCGCAACTTGAATCTGTTCGGTCCTCAGGGGATCAGAACCGCGACTTGGATCTGTCAGGATTCACGAAATTTGGGTGGATTTGGATTTCTGAAGAACCCAACCGCACATCTCTAATTAGAAATAGGTGTAAGTCCATCTAGAAGGAGCAATTTTGCAACTGATTGGTCAGATTTAAATTTGGGATGGGGTGGGGGCCGCATTTCAGCTCAAACTCTAAATGGCAGTGTAAAATTAAGCTGCCCCATGTACCAGGCAGTATTTCCCCTGCATGCTAAAATAAATAGCATTTGCACCATGGCATAGTGGCCCTCATTCAGAGGCGGTCGCGAGAAGCGATCGCTCTCTCTGAATGAGGGCGGCCGCTTCTTTTTTTCAGTGCGGCCACCTGGTCACTAGCTAAGCTGTGGGTTACCACCCACAGCTTCAGCGACCAACCAGGGTGATGGTCGCGATGGTCAAGACTTCAATCGGCCCAGGAGAAGATGTTGGGTGGGGTCCAGAAGAGTGAAATAACATATGCATCAAGAGGACAACATACCGGTGTGGTGGGAGAAATCGTGTAGGGACTATGGCCCTCATTCAGAGCCGTACGCTCTGAGCAGAGAGCACGCTCTGAATGAGGGCCGGCCTCCATGAAAATGGAGCGTCCTTCTGGACGCTCGTATAGCTGTGGGTCACCACCCACAGGCTATACGAGCGTGCATTTTGATGGCCGCGATGGTCGAGACCATCGCGACCATCGAAATTGCGAGCCGGAGCCTGCGGTTGAGGTTTTCAACCGCAAGCTCCGGAGTGATTTTGGCTCTATCAGAGCCAAAATCACTCCCACTGACATCACTAGTGATGTCAGTGGGCCGGCTTTTGACGGGAGGCGTTCCCGTGGGAACGCCCCCGTCAGGGAGGCACGCCCCCGGCACGCCTACCAAAGGGGGCGTGCTGTCAATCAACATTGACAGCACGCCCCCTTTGATCGGACACAACGAGCGAAGGACTTTCCTTCGCTCGTCGCGTCTGGCGCATGCGCACGATGGAGCTCCCTCCGTCGTGCGCATGCTCAGTCCAGAACATCGACCCACTTGCGAGCGGACAGCCGCTCGCGAGTGGGTCTGAATCAGGCCCAATGGCCCTCATTCAGAGGCGCTCGCAGGAAGCGAGCGCTCGTTCTGAATGAGGATGGCCGCTTGTTTTTTTAGTGCGGCCTCCTGGTCGCTAGCTAAGCTGTGGGTTACCACCCACAGCTTTAGCGACTGACCAGGTTGATGGTCTCGATGGTCAAGACTATCGCGACCATCGGGGCTTGCGACAAGACCCTAATGTTGGGTCTCGGCAACTGCAAGCCCCAGGGAGCTTCCTGCTCGATCAGGAAGCTCCCCACTGACATCACTGCTGATGTCAGTGCGGCCGCCTACAAAACGCCAAGCGTTCCGTCAGGAATGCCTCAATTTGTGTAACCACCCCCCCCTCCCCCAACATCGACAGCCGTCCCTTTTGTAGCGAGCTCCGGAGCGAGAGAGTTTCTCTCTCGCTCCGGGGCTTGCGCACGTGCAGTGCGGCCGCTGCGTGTGTGCAGGACCAAAACATTGAGTCGGTTGCGAGCGCTCAGCGCTTGCGACCGACTCTGAATGAGGTCCAGTTTCCTGTTTTTTCCAGGAAAAAAATTTGTACCATTTCACCGGATTTTCTAAGTTTCTAAGTTTTTTAAATGTTTGAGACATAGAAAAGAATACAACTGCGCCCTTCAGTGTACACTGGGGTCGATTCAGACCCGGACGCTAAGCTGTGCTCTCTCGCAGCTAAAACGGTCCGGGTAAGCAAATTCCGCAATCGCACTGTCTGGTGTAAGGACGCCCTCTATGTTTTTGAGAGCGTCGGCAGAGCAAGCGCATGCCAGTATAAAGACGCCCACTTTTCTTTCTTAACCCACGTCATCTCCAGGAAGTGTGTGATTAATCATGACCATCGAGAGCCATCGGAGCTGCACGCAGTGCTTGAGGTCGACCCTACCCCACCGCAAGCACTGCGATCACTGCAGGCTGAAATATAACCAGGTGACGTGTACAATGACGCTACTTTGCTAATTATGCACACCCATAAGATGCGGTTTTGACACCCAGACACGCCAGCGTTCGCACCACCACTCCCCTGTTCACAAGCACCTTCCCGTTACCACCCACAAACGGCGCTGTCACTCAAAGGAGCGTCCAGTCTGTGTACTACGAGCGCACGATTCCAGGACGCAATGACTGGTTCGCGCATGCATTCTTCGATGCATACGCATGCGCAAACGTGCGATAATCGCCCATAGCGTGTGTCCGCGGCTTAGCGTGCGGGTCTGAATCGAGCCCATTGCCCCAAGTGTCTAATTGATAGAACCTGGTATATATAGCACAATACCCTCAAGCTAGAGTTCACAAGTTAATTAGACGGCAAAGTATAACTATCCCCCAAGGGGTTAAAATGAGCCTCAGGTGCTAGAGGAGAAATAGACACAGTATCGGGGTGAATTCTCAACAAATTAGACCCAAAATCGCTGATGTGTTAAATATAACATGACATCCTGATTGCACGTTAGTGATTACATGTCAGTGTTTGGGAATTAGACAAGACAAGGCGACTGCTTAATGTAAGATAGGTGAGATGAAGCGTTCCCGGAGGACCTGGAATCTGTAGCACTCAGAATTGCAATTCAGAGGAGATCTGTGCTGTGGAACACAAGGCTCCGTCCTGCACCAGCTCAGCTGCAGCAGACGAGATGGAAATGCCCCAAGTCCGCATCTGACAGGTGAGGTTCTCTAGGGCAGAAGTTGGAACAGAACTTTGCACATATTAAACATGAATCTTTCATAACCGCATACAGATTACCCTGTCCTGGGAGCCAGCCATGGTACGCTTACAAGGACAGACGGATTTTCAAAAAACTGGCTGTCATTTCCACTATTGACCTGGAAATTAACCCATGCCATTGCTGGAAGGCCGAGAGATAAAAATTATTTAACTTTCATGGATGAGCAGTCTGGCTATCCAGATATACAGTATACAAAAGCTGAAGAGTGCTAAAAAAAAATGATGTCATCACATTACAATGTTATGACAGTTGGCCTGAACTCTGACCCCTCCCACCAGTGTCAGTGATGTCACTTCCAGAGAGATTGGCATAACACAAATCTACAGTCTCTAAACACTTCTGTTATCTCCCATCCTTACTCATCACAGACCACGTCATGGTAACAACACAGACAATAATCAGCCAATAACAACATCACAGCCAAATATGTTTAATAGTATCTAATAGTAATAGTTGGAGGAAAGCAAAAGGTACAAAGGGTTACACAGGCCACATAGAGAAAGAAAAAAAGAAAACACTCTGTAGAGGAGAAAAGGTGATGTGAGGATTTCCTAAAAAGTACAATAGTAAAGATGGAACGAAAAAAGGTAATTCTAAGGATAATGTATATAATACAATTAAGTGTTGATAAAAAGAATAGACAAATGAGAGGGATAGTGTTTGGGGGGGAGAGAGAGAGGTGGAGTAAAAAGTAAGAGAACCCAGGCAGTGCCAGGCACAACATGTAATACATCATAAGTTAGATACCAGAGGCAGGAGGCACCGTGTGCCCCATGCATCAAAACTGTCACTAAATGCTAAGAAATTGGTAAGCTGGGAATTGTCTCAGCCAGAAAATGTCTGTCACCTTTGGATACACTGTAAGTTGATTTTTATTAGATTGACTAGCACTGTACATTCCTTTTAGCGGCCCATTAAACCAGTGGGGCGATCACAACTATTTTATGGTGAAGCACCTGTGGAAAGTCCTGTGTAAGGTTATGAAGTAGACCCAGCTGGCATCGTGCTGTCCAGTGTTATGCTGCCAGCCCAGTTGATGGGCTATAATTTTATTTCAGCCACCACAGGCCTCATTATTTCCACTTATGTTCTCTAGGTTCCTGGCAGGAGAGTTTATGGCAGAGGCAGGTCAGAGAGAGGCCATTGGCGGAAACGGCAGCATAATGGAGAGCACAGCAGGAAGAATTATTATCCACTATATAAATATAACGGTACAGATGTAACCCATGTCAGTGGCATTTTTTCACTTGATTAGCCTATTATCTTTTAGCGAAGCCACTTGTCGAAGCTACAATACATTAAATTGGAGGCTTATTTTATTGCGCGCCTGAATTCTGGCAAGAGTTTATTTATAGGTTGGCGAGATGCCCATTATCTGCCTGCAGATGGTTGGGTTGTACATCTGTTAGGGGCATGGCTGACAGCTGGGATGAAATGTTGGATCCCATCGCCAGATATGGGGGCGCCCAGTGCAGGGACCAAGTATCGGATCCCTGTGCAGGAAGTACAGAAGCGGCGGCGGACAGAGGCAGCCGGCGCTGGGACAGAGTGTCTATTCCCAGCCCTCAGTGAAGAGGCAGTGGCGGTTCTAATTTGGCGCCAGCCGCAAGCTAGTCGCAGCCATGAAGCAGTAGCGGCATTTCTAACTGGGCTCATGGACTGGCGGCCAATCAGAAGTGGCCACAGCTAGCCTATCGTGTCTCGCTGATTCATAGCTCCACCCACTCGCACTAGCTTTATTCAGCCAGCACGAGCGGTGGAAGCTCATTGCGGTGGCAGAGAGATAGGATAGTAAACACCGGCAAGGAAGGGGCCACGGCCTAAGAAAAAAGATGGGCACCGCCGGCTGGATGAAGAAAAGAAGAGATGGCACCGCTGGGCAGGACGGGTCAGCGGCAGTAGACAGAAGCTGAGTACTCGATAGGCCTACAATGGGGGAAAGATAAACAGCAAACAAAGCACCACACTGCAGCCACTCCCAGCAATACGGGTAGGCGGCCTTGGGTCACTGTCATCCCCTTATAATCCTCCTAGACCCAAGTGTGGTCTAGTGTGAGGCTCATGGACACAGTCAGTTAGGTGGGCATCAGGCTCGTGCCGCCAGTAATAGCTTGGGCATTAGTCTCAGGTTATATAACTATAAGTTAGGCAGGCATCAGGCCCATGCCACCAGCAATTGCATGGGCATTGGGCCCAGGTTAAAGAAAAAAACACCAGACAGGCACAAGGCACACAACCATTATTAATACATTTGGGTATTGCCCAGTTTCTTATTGTAGGTACACAGTGTAGTTGTGGTACATTGTACGATTAGAGTAGGGACCTACACGGTGGTATTTGTGTCTCCTTATAGGGATCTATGAGAAGAAGGCAGAGTAGTCTTGGTAAGACCATTTGTGTTTGTGTTGTCTCCTTCCTTTCTTATTTTCTGGGTGTGCCGTGGGCCTTACACCACGGTGCAAGGTCGAGTTTTCATCTGGTGCGTAAGCACCCATAGGTGAAACTCAGGATCTGAGGCCAAAAGTGCCAGGGATGATTTCCACTTAATCCCCGATTGTCTTTTCTTCCAGACCTACTCAATTGTGTCTGGCGTGTCCTCATTCTGGATTCGTGGAAATTGGAATCCATCTGTCAGGACTGCGACTATTTCAGTACATAAAGATAGACTACTTTTGCCAAAGTTCCATTGTGGTCGTTGGAGGAGCTATCCTGCTTGCTGGCATGCTTCTCATTCAGGGGATAGAGTGTTAAAGTGATCATCTGTTTCAAAGGTGTTGTCAGGTTGTGTGATTCCTAGATTGCCCATTATTTCAAACCTGATTCCATTTGGGTCACATGTTCTGAAACTTCCTATGGATCACAGACCTCTAGTATAAAGCCTGTTACTAACTGTGTCTCAGTGTCTGTGCAACGTTGCTCTCAGGTCTTTCTTGGACTCCTGCCAGATCCCTGCTGTGCCTGTGGATTGCTGTGGATTTTGTTATATTCCAGATGAACTTCTGATGCCAGTTACCCGCTGCACTACAGAGCCCAGCATTCATATTGCCTGAGTATTGCTCCATCACTGTGGTTTCATAATTTTGCTGCACTATTTACTTTGCCTGTTGTCTTTTCGTACCTGTGGATATTGAACTCATCCTTGTTACAGTTGTCAACTGCACCGTTACAGTATCATCTCTTCATCACGGGGCTCAACCCCGCTCCGAACCCTAGCCACGCCGCGGGGCTCAACCCTGTTCCGGAATCTCATCACATCACAGGGCTCAACCCTGCTACCAACTTCTCCGCATCACGGGGCTCAACCCCGCTCCGAACTCTATCCACGCTGCAGGGCTCAACCCTGTTCCGGAATCTCATCACATCACAGGGCTCAACCCTGCTACCAACTTCTCAGCATCACGGGGCTCAACCCCGCTCCGAACTCTATCCACGCCGCAGGGCTCAACCCTGTTCTGGAATCTCATCGCCTTACAGGGCTTAACCCTGCTCCGACTTCACTACACCACAAGGCTCAAGTTTGCTCCATCTCTCACTGCACCGCAGGTCTCGGCCCTGTCCCGGAACTATATTATTCTGCAGGGTCCGCTCTGCTCCGTATTTCCATTACTACAGGGTCCTATCCTGGCAAAGGTCCTTAATGTCATCCTGAGGTGTTAGCCTCATACTGGACTCGGGGTTCCCTACCACGTTAGTTCTTATATGTTAAAGACTGTATATATATATTTGGGGATTCTCTCCTATACATATTATTGCATATGTGAACCTCTGTGCTGTTTGAGATTTTATTGAGACCTTGCGGATTATCATTCTTTTGTGAATAAATTCTATTTTACTTTTATCCTGTGCTACTGAGTTTCATGGAAAGGTCATTCCTAAGACCACCCCAGTTTATTGTGCCTAGTAGGCCTGCCTCCCTCCAGGGGTCTCAAGTGTCGGCAGCCGTGACACCATCCTCCGGAGCGTCAACAACTGGAATAGAGGTAAGCACCCTTGTGGGACCCCTCTGGCTCCTCTTACACGCCCAAGCCTGCCCACAAACAGTAAATAGCTAAGGGCCGAAATGAACAAAAGTTGTAAAGGCAGCTGATTGGCCGGCTGCCACGAGGTACCCAAAGGGCTGTACTGATGACTGTTCAAATCAGTCTGTGCGCTTTAAAATTTGTATGTTTGGAGAACTGCGGGTTGTCCGGCCTGGGACCTTCAGGATTCTATTAGTTTGGGGTGGGGCTTCATATTTGCAAATTATATTGTTTACCTGAGGTTGTAGCATACTTGCCAACTCTCCCTCATTGTCAGGGAGACTCCCTGAAATAGCAGCAATCTCCCTGTTTCCCTGAAGAGTCTACCAATCTCCCTCAATTCACTTTACCCCCATTATGACACTGTTATATAAAAGAAAAAACAGAGATATATACATTCAAATGGGATCTTTAGTATTATTTCCCTGCATTGGTTATAAGGCACAATGGCCCTCATTCAGAGCCATTACGCTCTGAGCAGAGCGCACGCTCTGAATGAGGGCCGCCCTCCATAATTATGGAGCGTCCTCCTGGACGCTCGTATAGCTGTGGGTCACCACCCACAGCCTATATGAGCGTGCAGTTTGATGGCCGCGATGGTCTTAACCATCGCGACCATTGCCACTGCGAGCCAGAGCCTGCGGTTGAGTTTTTCAACCGCAAGGCCCGGAGTGATTTTGGCTCTATCAGAGCCAAAATCACTCCCACTGACATCACTAGTGATGTCAGTGGGCCGGCTTCTGACGGTAGGCGTTCCCTTGGGAACGCCCCCGTCTGGGAGGCACGCCCCCGGCACGCCCACCAAAGGGGTCGTGCTGTCAATCAACATCGACAGCACGCCCCCTTTGATCAGACACAACGAGCGAAGGAAAGTCCTTCGCTCGTCGCGTCTGGCGCATGCGCACGACGGAGCTCCCACCGTCGTGCGCATGCGCAGTGCACAACATCGACCCACTTGCGAGCGGACAGCCACTTGCGAGTGGGTCTGAATCAGGCCCAATGATCCCTGTGGTTACATGTATTTTCTGAGAAGTATCAGTGTGTTTTTATCAACAAGTAGATGTTACTAGCTGCTTTGGGGCTCATTTACATGTGGATGTAAATCAATTTTATGACACGCCCCTCAGATGTAGCAGTACACGCCCACTTTACCACTGCGCTCATAGGTGCTGCTTTCACAATCTCCCTGAAATGCTTTTTCAAAAGTAGGCAAGTATGGGTTGTAGAAATGAATGGTGCCTAAAAATCATAACTAGGACCCGTTGGCGTTTTAATGCAGCTGTGAAATGCCTGGATAGTGGATTGTGGAAGCGTATCCTGTGTGGTGAGCTGGCCTTTGTGACACTTACAGCACATCTGCTGATACCCTAAGAGGACGACGTAACTCACATTTCTGATCCCTCCGCTACTGACAGTCAAGACAGATTTTTTTGCTTTGAAAAATGAAGAGAGTTAATATGAAGCTTTAAGACAGACAAGTTGTGAGAGGAAGTGTGAATGTGTGATTCCGTAATCAGGACAAGTACTCGCTGGAGAGATCTGCTAATTATAATTACTCGGTGTTAAGAGCGACTTGGATTATTTATCAAATCAGTCAGGAATGGCTCACTCTTGTGTACGGAATGTAAACCGACGTTATCTGCCTGGAGAACAACAGCGACAATCTGGGTGGTCCCAGTACGCCGACCATAGGATGGAGAAGGAAGGGGGATTTCCTAAACCCGCAGTAAGCCCTATAAATACTGTGGAGTCATACTCCGCTTTCTACTCTAGAAGAGAGAAGGACAACAGGTGCCACTCCAGCTGTTGTGGTTCTTCAGATAAACAACATTACGCTTGGAATTTGCGGGTGCCAGTATACGCAGACCCCGTTCATGTGTCCTGTGTACAATACAGGTGCCTTTCCTGGCAGAGCACGATGGGGCCCTAGGCAACACACTTTTTTGGGTCCACTTTTCCTCCTTCCGTTTGTCCAAACAAAAAACACACATAAAAATGCAATACAGGATTCAAAGTCCCCCAGTGCCCACTGGGCCCTAGACAGGAGATACAGGACCTCATTCAGAGTCGGTCGTTGCGGCCGCACGGTCGTACGCCACCGATGTTCGCTAAACTGCGCATGCATAAAATTCGCAATGCGCGTGCGCAAACTAGCTATTACGATCAGATATTTCTCTCTCCTTCAACTTGGCCAGGTCGTTAGTTTGAGTGACAGGATGAGGCGTTTGTGGGTGGTAACAGGGGAAAGTGCTTGTGAACGGGGGAGTGGAGATTCGAACGCAGGCGTGCCTGACTATGCAAACGGCATTTTATGGGAGTGCATAACTAACTAAGTAGTGTCATGGCACATGTGACATGGGAGGTTTTTACACTGACTTGATCGTAGTGCTTAAGAGAGGGTATGGTCAACCTTAAGCTCTACGCCCAGCTCCGATGGTTCCCGATGGTCTCGATTAATCCTTATATGCCCGGAGATGACGTGTAATGGGAACGAGAAGGGGGCGTATTTTTAGTCTTACGGCCGCATCCTCCCCTCGCTCGTCCAGCTAACGATCCCATCTTAACGACGCAACTTGCGAGCGCTTCATTTGCATATCCGGCCCCTTTTACCTTACGACCGTGCGGCCGCAACGACCGACTCTGAATGAGGTCCACAGTCCCTAAAGGTAGTATGGGTCTAATTCCAGGTAGCTAATATACTCACCTTGCGTCTGGTGCTTGCTGCAGGCTTGGCAACGGTTAGGAATTTTACTGACAGCAGTAAGGATAACACGTAGTGCTCAGTAAAAATCATCCTGCCACCAAAATAATGCACGCCTATCTATATGATTTTCAAATGACATCATATGATATATATGTGAGTATATATTACACACACATGCGCAAGCATGCATGGTTACACACACACGTAATCATCTACTGTATAGTGCTAACTAATACTTCTTCCCATCTGTTTTTATACAATGTTGGGGGAGTGAAGGGGGTGGTGCTTTATAAGCCCCTCAGCATGCTATTTGCCCCCATTGCTATTTACTTATACAATTTTTAAAATGCAAAGACCCCACTCAAAAAGTAATCTGATTTATAAGACTGACAGCGTATATATAACACTACATATAACATTTTCCACATGCATTCATTGCTTTACAGGTTCTAGATGTATAAATCTAATTTATTTATATAGCAAGGGCAGCAGTCAGTGTTTCTTGTCCTTCAGATAAATTTGGCCATTTATATAGAAGCTATAGTGCATATCTTTAGAATGTAAGCTCTCACGAGCAGGGACCTCCTCCCTCATGTGCTTCTCTTTACATTTTCTTCTACTCTCTACTCCCCATAAGGGCACCTAACACGTCACTGCCAACTCCCGGCTGCTTACTGTGAGTGCTTTAATCGCTATTGCAGCAATGTATATAAGTTGTGTCCTTGTCCTGCACTGTAATGTACTGCAAGTTACTTGTTTCTTGTTCACTTATTAGTTCTATGTACTATGTAAGGCGCTGCGGAACACTTGTGGCGCCATATAAATAAAGGATAATAATAATAATAACAACTGACTCTAGAATCCATTATATAAAATTAATATATGTCTGTTTGTTTGTTTGTCTGTCCGGTTACGCATTTGGACACCCCTGCACCGACTGGGATGAAACCAATGCGAAGTGGTCCATTTGGATCCTGGTCCAGTTGGATCCTTAGCAGGTTTTATGGGGGTTAGGGTCCCGATCAGACCTCCCGTTGGTGTATGCTGGGCAAAACTTTGACCCGGGGATGCTGGGCAGAACTTTGACCCGGGGAGTCTGTTCTGGACCTTCCACTGGATGGATTTGGACAAAAACCTCACAGAGTGGTAACATTGGATCCCAGAAGACATACTAGGGGGGTTGAGTTCCCAGTCAGAGCTCCCGTTGGTGTACGCTGGGCAGAACTTTGACCCAGGAAGCCTGTTCTGGGCCTTCCACTGGATGGATTTGGACATCATCACATAATGGGGCTTATGTATCAAAGCTTGATGTGAGATAAAATGGTGAAATTTATATCACCAACCAATCAGCTCCAATCAGCTATCAGTTCTTAAACACAGCCTGCAAAATGTAAGTTAGAAGCTGATTGGTTGGTGATATATATCTCACAATTTTATCTCACTTCAGGCTTTGATACATATGCCCCAATAAAACTTAAAACCAGGCACTTCAGCTAGTACACAATAACACAGACATATATGCCTTTTAGGATGCGTATGTTTTGCCCCTGCTAGAGGGCAGATGCAAATTAGCGCTAACAATGCAGATCTGGCGAAAACCAGGAGCGTATTTTAGGTTGCCGATGCAAATCACTCGAGAAGGGGAACGGCTCTGCATTCGGGGAGGGGGATGCGATTTTTGCATGGTTTTTTTTTATACACTAATTTACGCCCATGTTGCGAGCCAATCTGATCAGCCAAATGCAATTGTCTAACAAACTAGGACCTGGCTTCATCATAATTCAATAAGGTTCTTTGTGAATGTTGGTTCGGCCCATAAAATGCTTTTCAATTTCCAGGTCTAGATATTAAACATACTTCATGAGCTGGGGCAGAATGACAGCCTGCATTTGAATGTGAATGAGGGCAGGTGTTGTACGTTCCCCAGATCCCTGTGATGGGTTCCCCTGTGTATGTACGTTTATTTATAGCGAGCCATCACACGAAACTACACACAGACACAACCAGGGAGGGGGGTCAGCGCATTCCTCCAGCTATCTGTAGAGGTGGCAATTGTGCCTGTCAGATTAACTCACAATAAGTTTAGTGTGACGCTGGCGCATCTAATCCCACGAAGGGATCAGTCCATTGCATTAAATCAATAGTCCACATCATACCCTCATTCCCGTTTGCAGGAGCCATTATGCAGGGATATTGTCGGTTCTCGCCAGCTGATTGAGGCTGGAGACTGATGGGGACAGGACACGAAATTACTGACAAGGACTTGCGCTGGCAGAATGACATTTAAACATGATTACCTTTTGTAATACCTTGGCAAGCAGTCAGAATACATACACTTTACTGCTCATGGTACCTTGTGACTGATACATTTGTTGAATGCATTATTTTGGCACCCTCTTATAATACTTCAGAAAGTGAGAATAATTATCCTCTCTCATGATCGGCAAGTTTGCAGTCGTCCGTCATTCGTCTTAGTAAATTGGAGTTTTGCAAACAGCAGGAAAAAACATTGAGATAATGACATTTTAGATTGTACCTTCTGTAGAGTCCTGAATTCCCAAGGAGAGAGCTTGACGTAATGCTAATCCATCTGGTAATGTCAAATGTGTTTCTTATGCAGGACATGCAAACAGTAGTATCAGAGCCGATGTCCCACTGTCTCCAAAAACAATCCGCGTGGCCGAAATTCATCCAATCGAAGCCAATCTGATCATTTAGTCTACAGATAAATGCTGTCTAACTGTAACCAACAGGCCTGCATGTAACCATAGCGTGACTATATACAATAGTGTTCATTCTAGCACCCTCTCTCCTGCCTGGGGTGTCACACTCTGTTCTGGTGCTTCTAGCACACTCAACCAATGCCACAAACTGCTGAGATACAGACCAGAGTGTGCTAGAAGCACCAGAGTGTGACACCCCAGGCAGGAAAGAGGAACTGCACGGGATGTGGCAGGTGCAGGGTGCTTGAATGATCACTATACAAAATTATAATGTAATACAGCTAGATGGTTATTGATTGAGTTTTATTGTTATTAGAAGTATAGGCTAATTTGTAGCATTATAAATCTAACATTAATTCAGGTGCCTCAAAAAAGCTCCTTTATGAGCTGCTAAAAATGTGGAACTCTCCTAGTTTTTCTGTATATTTTTGCTTCCCCCGCACGCATCCTGCCCTCTTCCCTAGCAAAGTGGGCAGGCCAGTGGTGTGATGACATCATTAGCAACAAATGGCGTCAACATGGCCCCACCCACCGCTGCAAATCGTACCATCAAGTGGGTGGAGGCAGACCCACCATCAAGCCCCGCCTACCTCAGTAAATTTTAAAACTCCATTCTAAAAAAAAAATAAAAAAAAAAAGGCGGTCAGGGCAAGACTGGTTGCGCTATTGGCATCAAGTGCCCACACATCATGCAGCAGGTCACAGGTCTCTGGCAGACTTGTCTACTGCGGTGGTGGTCTTCCCCTGATTCAGGAGGGTCCTCCAGGATGTTCCGAGAGAATAGGCAGCTAAGGGCCTGATTCAGAGCCGGACGCAATTAGCGCTCGCTCGTCCAGAAAATAGGGGTGGCTATTCAAATGAACCATTCGCTCTTTGCGGTCTGTTCACGCCTCTAGGTCTGAATGAGGGAACAAAACTTGCGGTTGTTTTTTTGAAAAAGACGCCCCCTGGCCGCTCGCATCCTACGTCATGTCCGCTATTTATTAGATTAATCGAGTACATCGACCAGGGTATGAACTGCTCGCTATTCTTGGGGTTGGTTTTTGCTACCACAATCTTGAGAGCAGTTCTGACTATAAAATAACCCAGTGACGTGGTCAATGACGCTGCTGTATTAATTATGCACACCCATAAAACGCCCGTTTTGACCTTTAAGCACGCCTGCGTTCTGATCTCCACTCCCCGTTTTCAAGCACCTTCCCCTGTTACCACCCACATACGCCTCTTTCTGTCACTCAAATTATCAGGCATTCGCTATTTTGAGAGCATATAAATTTCGGCCGCACTGACTGGTTCACGCATGCGTATAACGATCCGTACGCATGTGCAGTTGGGAAAACATCGCTCCGAACGAACGAGCGGCTCTGAATCAGGCCCTAAGGCCTCACCATCATTAGTGCGTGTGTGTAGTTTAAGATTTCACTTTTGCGTAAACTGTCACCTTTTGGCTGAAAGGTTAACGGTCTTCACGTACAAGAGACTGTGGGCCTGATTCAGCAAGGAACGCAAAGGAGAGAACGCACGCACTTGGATGTTTTTGCACTGCGCATGCATCGCAATACGCGTGCATGAACTAGCCAGTGCGATCAAGCTATGGTACGCAGACTACACGCAGCGTGTACGCAGACCCTTCCGATATTGATTGAAAGGTTTGTGGGTGGTGACGTGGGGATGGTCAGGCGAACGCAGGCGTTATAACGCCGTTATAGGGGCGTGCATAATTAGAACAGTGCGGCAGCATACGCGGCATACCGTAAGCCGTATACAGGAAACTGACAAAATCCTGCGTCAGGTCAGATCAACCACTATCATGCTAATGGGTCCGATGGTTCTCGATGTTACCGATGTTTACTCTATCTTGCGTACTGATCAGGCTGTGAGTAAAGGTCGATGGGCGGCTTACTAGGGGGCTGTGCGTCTGCATCTTGTGCTGCGATCTCCGTGCGTATGCATTGATTAGCATATTCTCGCAGCGAACGGGTGCGTGCGTCTGCTAGCGTGCGTTCCTTGCTGAATCAGACCCTGTATTAATTCATGGCTAAAAAAAAGAACATTTGAATTTAAGGATAAATTTAGTTTTTGGGTTCTTTTTGTTTGCTTTTGTGTTTTTTTGTGGCAGGTCCCATTAAGTAGCAGTGTTTGTGAGCAGAGGGCCCGATTCAGACCCGGACGCTAAGCCACGGACGCACGCTATGGGCGATTGTCACCCGTCTGCGCATGCATCACAGTGCGCGAACCAGTCATTGCGATCGGGAATCGTGCACTCTTAACACAAAGACTGAGCGCTACTTTAAGTGACGGATAGCGCAGTTTGTGGGTGGTAACAGGGGAAGGTGCTTGTGAACGGGGGAATGGTGCAGCGAACACAGGCGTGTCTGGGCGTCAAAACAGAGATTTATGGGTGTGCATAACCAGCATGGAGGCGTCATTGTACATGTCACCTGGTTGTATTTCAGCCTGCAGTGATCGCAGTGCTTGCGGCGGGGTAGGGTCTACCTCAAGCGCTGCGTGCTGCTCTGATGGCGCTCGATGGTTCTGATTAATCATACGCTTCCTGGGGATGATGTGTGTTAAGTAAGAAAAGTGGGCGTCTTTATACCGGCGTGCGCTCGCTCTGCCGTCGCACTCTAAGACATAGAGGGCGTCCTTACACCAGACAGTGCGATCGCGGAATTTGCATACCCGGCCCCTTTTGGCAGCGAGAGAGCGCAGCTTAGCGTCCGGGTCTGAATCGACCTCAGAGTCTCCACTCTTGTTACTGTTTCACCCTAACTGAATGTTACACAGACTTTTTTCTGGTTCTACACAGAACCATGATAATATCTCCAATCTTCTTTATTATCTCCCTACTTCAACTGGGTCACTCGGTCCCCAGAGTCTTCTGTCCTAGAAACTTTTATAAAAGGGAGAAGTTGGGTATTTTAAAGTTTGTTCTGAATCACAGAAATATTTCACTCTGCAACACTGAAATGTCGGCCACTGCAATTCATGTCTAGCGAAACACTTAAATATTCATTAGCTGTGCACAATGCTGCTGGCGATCTTTACGTTCCGTCCTACAAAATAACAGCGAGGGGAGGAAAAAAATATCAGTGTCAAACTCAAGGAAAGTTTGAATGCGCTGGGAATTATAAATACCGGTCCGCGGCCTGTCAAGATGTATTAATATCTGCGTGGCGCAGAGGATCGTCCTGTATCTGTGCCGTTGCCGACATCTTAAAATAATTTAGCTGCTGGGCCGTAGCACGCGCCGTATGGTCTTGGCTGATGCCGGAGCACTACATAACTCATCATGGCATGTTTCCTGAATTCTATCATAACATGGGGGGGGGGGGGGTTTGTTTGCACATTAAATAATCTTACTTACTACATATTAATGTATGCAGCCTAGAATAAGAGTAGATGGTGAGAATTGTATCAGATACGCAGTATAAAAAAAAAAAAAGAAAGTTTTCGTGCATTTGGTCAATACTTTAAAAAAAAAATAGGGACATTACCAGCGTCAGGGATTTGGGGCAGTTGGACACTATGAGCTGATGGATGTGGCAGGGCTGAAGTGGACGGTGCAGGGGGCGTGTGATGGCGCAAATGTGTCACTGAGGCCCTCCCCCACCGTACAATGCCGCGATTACCTGCACTGTAAAGCGCATGTACGGGTGGTGTTATCGTCTGCATTTAGGGCCTGATTCAGAGGCTATCGCTATTTGCTCGCTCTGAATCAGGGCGGGCTGTTTTTTTTTAACCGGCCTCCAGGCCGCTGGCTAAGCTGTGGGTGACCACCCACAGCTTTAGCGGGAGGCCTGGCGATGGTCGTAATTATCGTGACCATCGGGCTGTGACGACACCCTTGT
The DNA here is from genome assembly GCA_031769625.1 of Taudactylus pleione. NCBI lineage: Eukaryota > Metazoa > Chordata > Amphibia > Anura > Myobatrachidae > Taudactylus > Taudactylus pleione. The sequence goes on from JAUIMM010000883.1 coordinate 2,577,674, forward strand.
GGTAGGGTCTCGTCCACCACAAGCCCCAGTGAACTTCCAGCTCTATTAGAGCAGGAAGTTCACTACTAACATCACTGGTGATATCAGTAGGGCCACCCACGTTTGTCCAGCCACCCCTCCCCCTGCACGCCTACAAAACGGGGCGAGCTGTCAATCACAATGGACAGCCGCCCCGTCTTGTAGTGAGTCCCGCAGCGAGTGAAATTTCACTCACTATGGGGCACACGCAGTGCGCTTGCGCACTGCCCGGCCATCGACCCGCTTGTGAGCGCTGTGCGCTCGCGAGCGGGTCTGAATCAGGCCCTTAGATCGCATCACTGACCTGTGATGGGGCGTTCTTACATAGGCAGACCTAGATGCAGGGACGTATCTCTTGTATCATAGGGGCAGCTTGTGTAGTGCCCGGGTGGGCTCCATGCCACATACCCAGCAGCCAGGACAGGCTAATAATAAGCCACTGTCCGTGTGGCACTCTCTCCCTTCCCTGTGCTTGTCTGGCGATATATCCTGATATATATTCCGCAAAAGGAGCTTGCAAAGACTCTGACACTGTGCAAAGTCTATGGGGTCTATTTACTAAGCAGTGTTAGGAGACAGAGGGCATGATTCAGGGCCGCTCATAATAAGCGGCCGCTCGTTCGGTCCGAGCGATGTTCGCACATCTGCGCATGCGTATGGGTCGTAATGCGCATGCGCCAACCAGTCATTGCGGTCAGAAATCGAGCGCTCGCAAAATAGCGAGTGCCTGCTAATTTGAGTGAGAGGAGGAGGCGTTTGTGTGTGGTAACAGGGGAAGGTGCTTGAAAACGGGGAGTGGTGATCCGAACGCAGGCGTGCCAAAAGGTCAAAACGGGCGTTTTAAGGGTGTGCATAATTGACAAAGCAGCGTCATCGACCACGTCACTTGGTTGTTTCTTAGCCTGAACTGTTCGCATGATTGCGGTAGGAACATGCTACCACACGAATAGTGAGCAGTTCAGATGCCTGTCGATGTACTCGATTAATCAAATAAATAGCGGAGATGACGTAGGATGCGAGCGGCCAGGGGGCGTCTTTACAAAATAGCGAGCGCATGTTTTGTTCCCTCGCTCAGACATAGAGGCGTCAACAGACCGCAAAGGGCGCGCGCTCAATTTAAATAGCCGGCCCCTTTTTCCGGCTCTGAATCAGGCCCAGAGTGAAAAGTGATAAGAAAGTGATAAGGTACCAGCCAATCAGCTCCCAACTGCCATCTCACAGGCTGTGTTTGAAAATGACAGTTGGGAGCTGATTGGATGGCACCTTATCACTTTTCACTGTCTCCTAACACTGCTTAGTAACTAGACCCTTATATCACATGAAAGATAGTGCAGTTGGGGACAGGTATGGGGAGCTCACTGCACTGTGTGTGTGTGTGGGGGGGGGGCTGCTGCACGTAGGTCCCACCAGTTTTTAAAATGCCCCTGGCTGGACATAAGGCAAGAGCATATCTATTGCACCTAGTATAGTGTAGGTGCATGTGAATAGCAGCAAACCAGGCGTGCGCCTAGAGGCGTTCCCATCACAAGAAAAGCGCACCTCTGTAATAAGGGAGAATATGCACATTTTATGAGCGCAGTGTGCAAGATTTACTTCCAACTCTGTTTATCCCCCTTGATGTCTAATTAGAAAAGCTCCAATATACTGCACCCACTCATTCCTTGGGAATCAGTATGATGCGGCCGGCGGTCAAATCCCGACAGCGGAAGCTCGGCAGTGAAGATCCTGACAGGTGAGTATTTTTTCTATTTACTAGCCTAACCTCCCCCCCTAACCCTAACCCTCCCTTAGGGGTGCCTAACCCTAACCTCCCCTCCAAGTGCCTAACCCTAACCCTCCTCTAAGTGCCTAAACCTAACCTCCCCTTCCCAGCAGCCTAACTTTAAGTCTCCCAGGGGGGTGCCTAACCCTAACCTCCCCCCGGGGGTGCCTAACCCTAACCCCCCCCCCCCTTCCCCTAGCCAAACCCTAACTTCCCGGGGGGTACCTAACCCTAAGCCCCCCCCGGGAGCCCCTAACCTAACGCCCCCCCCCCCCCCGCAACTGTCCGCGCCCGGCTTACCTTCGATCGGTAAGCCGTGTGTCGGGCTCCTGGCGTAGGTCTAATGACAGGCGTCGGGATTTCGACGCCCGTCATTAGACACTTGCCAGGATTGACATTTAGACCATCAGCACCCCGACTGCATACTAAAATGTATACAATGCTAAAATGTTTTCCTTCCTACATTCCCAGGGAAACCTCCAGGTCCTTATTGTACTATGTGCTTTTAATATTTTACCTATTTTTAATCAGGCACGTAATTTCACGTCATTTTGTTTTTAGAACATAAATATTTTCGTCTGCTTCCTTTTTTTGAATGTCCTATTTATGTATTTAATCCCGAATCTAAATAATAGACCAATCAGATGACTTTCAGTAGGATCTGGAGAGAAAGGAGCCCCTGGGTAATTGGAGGTCAGCTATCTGTTCCCATTACAGTGGTTCCATTAAGTGGGACCTTAACTAATGAGCCTGAATGTGGCCCCTGAGTAGATGCAACATAAACCCTGAATCAGCCAGCAGATCAGTCACCTATTCACCTGTACGTAAATGCAAATGACCTGCCACGGTGAGTGCACACACGTTACAGGCGCATGTATAAACTGATGACAAATATGGCGACAGGCAGTGCTGATTAGTTACGTTAACCTCATTCTGCTGCTATGTGATGTATTTCACTTAAGGTTTGCAGGAAATGTTACCAGGAATTCCATTATCAGTAACTGGGGCACGTACACATCTATGTGCCATTATATATGTGCCATTACTACTCAGTAACTCAGGGATTACATATATCATTGTCAGCAATGAACTACATCCGCTGATATATGGTGTCATCATTGCTCTACTAGGTCAATAATTACATTATTTTAAACCGTACATACATAATATATGTAAATGTAGTGTGATCCTGCCTAAAGAATTACTCATTGTCCATATTTACAGGGATCCAAACTGAAAACTCATCAGAAAGTTGCACTTTCCATTAAAGTAAACCTCTTACACGACAGATAGTCATGAGAATCTTCTCATAGGAGCCAATGACATCACTGAGTATGCTGCCTATCCTCTCATAGGAGACAGTGACATCACTGAGAATGCTGCCTATCCTCTCATAGGAGCCAGTGACATCACTGAGTATGCTGCCTATCCTCTCATAGGAGCCAGTGACATCACTGAGTATGCTGCCTATACTCTCATAGGAGCCAGTGACATCACTGAGTATGCTGCCTATACTCTCATAGGAGCCAGTGACATCACTGAGTATGCTGCCTATACTGTCATAGGGGACAGTGACATCACTGAGAATGCTGCCTATCCTCTCATAGGAGCCAGTGACATCACTGAGAATGCAGCCTATCCAGTGGCGTAACTACTGCCCCCGCAGTCCCCGCAGTCGCTTGGAGGCGCTGGGTAGCTTGGGGGCGATGGGAAGAGTAGTTACGCGACTCAGTGGCGGAACTCCCGTAACTAAGGAGCGTGCAGGGCGTGCTATCGCTCCCCTTGCACCCTCCATCTGCCGGGCGCCCACTGACTGTGTTACCAGCGGGCACCCGGTTCCTATTCAAGCCCCCAGCGGATGGAGCTCCCTCCGTCTTCTGGGTCCCGCAGGGCACTATGGGAGTGACGCCATGACGTCACTCCCATAGTGCCGAGGAGCGGACGCCGGGGACGGAGCTCAGGAGGGAGCTCCATCGTCTGGGTCCCGCAGAGCACTATGGGAGTGACGTCATGACGTCACTCCCATATTGCCGAGGAGCGGACGTCGGGTAATGGACGGCAGCAACACTGGAGCGGGGATAAAGGTAAGTGTTTTTTGTGTGTGTGTTTGTGTGCGCGTGGGGGGGAGCAACTACAGGGGGCTAACTACTGGGGGCTCACTACTAGGGGCAACTACGGGTGGCTCACTATTGGGATCAACTAGGTGCAACTACAGGGGGCTCACTACAGGGGGCTCACTACAGGAGGCACTACTAAAATGGGCACAACTACAGGGGGCACTACTAGAAGGGGCACAACTACAGGGGGCACTGTATAAGGGGCACTAACTTGATACACACAGTTTACAGGTTATAAACTATGTTCCCAATAATCTGGTTCTACACGGACATAAAAACTGTGTAACCGGTCTTGAGCTGACTGGCAGGAGCAGAGAGGAGGGTTGGTGAAGTAGATCTGTCAGGGTGGGATGCAATGGGCATTACTGTTTGGCATAATGTGTATTTGGCATTACTGTGTGCACAATGTGCTATTAGGGGCATTACTGTGTGGCATAATGTGTAAGGGGCATTACTCTGTGGCATAATGTGTTGTATGTGGCATTACTGTGTGGCATAATGTGTTGTATGTGGCATTACAGTGTGGCATAATGTGAAATAGGGGCATTAAAGCATGGCATAAATTTGTTATAAGGGCTTTACTGTATGTCATTATGTGTTATAAGTGGCATTATTGTGTGGCGTGTGTAAGGGGCATTCCGGTGTGGCATAATGTGTTATAAGTGGCATTACTTAGTGTGTCATAATTTGTAAGGCACGTTGCTGTATCATGTAACCACACACCTTAAACGTCGTCTTTGATCTTTGGGCGGGGGGCGGGGGGGGGGGCTCCTGAAACTGTTTTGGCATGGGGGAGCAAAATTTATAGTTACACCACTGAGCCTATCCTATTGTAGGAGTCAGTAACATCACTGAGAATGCATCCCATTCTCTCGTAGGATCCAGTGACATCATTGAGAATGCTGCCTATCCACTCGTAGGAGCCAGTGCCATCACTGAGAATGCAGCCTATCCTCTCGTAGGAGCCAGTGACATCACTGAGAATGCAGCCTATCCTCTCGTAGGAGCCAGTGACATCACTGAGAATGCAGCCTATCCTCTCGTAGGAGCCAGTGACATCACTGAGAATGCAGCCTATCCTCTCGTAGGAGCCAGTGACATCACTGAGAATGCTGGCTATTCCATTGTAGGAGTCAGTGACATCACTGAGAATGCATCCCATTCTCTCGTAGGATCCAGTGACATCATTGAGACTTCATCCCATCCTCTCGTAGGATCCAGTGACATCACTGAGAATGCTGCCTGTCCACTCGTAGGAGCCAGTGCCATCACTGAGAATGCTGCCTATCCACTCGTAGGAGCCAGTGACATCACTGAGAATGCACCCCATTCTCTCGTAGGATCCAGTGACATCACTGAGAATACAGCTTATCCTCTCGTAGGATCCAGTGACATCATTGAGAATGCATCCCATCCTCTCGTAGGATCCAGTGACATCACTGAGAATACAGCCTATCAATACACTGGGGACCAATGGCATATTTTGCAGATGGGAGCTCCCCTTTACACTTTATATAAAAAGCATAAAAGAAAAAGAAGAAAAGGTGGAACGAGGAACTCCCTTTTTAATTGAGGTTTCCACCTGTTTATTTAAGTCCTAGAGGGGGTGTTGATGTCTAAACTCTCTCTCCTGCTCTCTCATCTAACTCCAAGTTCTTATTGCCTGGTTATCAAAAACGATCAGCAGGCCATTAATTAATTAGTCAGAGTTATCATAATTTGAATGAGGGGCCCTTCCCCTTCAAATGATGGTGCCCCGAAGTTTTTGTGAACAAGGGACCTGGAGGTCAAAGTTCAGAAACAGCCTGATCTGATCCCCGGCATTTTCAGCGCTCGTTGCCTAGTCGTCACGATGGGCGCACACACATAACCCCATGGCGCTGCAGCTGTTTCCGCTTAAGAGGTTAAAGGGTAATTCCAGATCAACTAAAAGGATTTTTTTGGTGTAAAATCAGGTGACATCGACCAATACAACGTAATAAAATAAAAAATATTTCAGCTGGATCTACTGTTAGCACAGGACCAACTGGATTAAAGGAGAACAGGTGAGGTTTTCTTGTTTAACTTATCTATATACACCGAAAACTAAATGATTTGTTTTGGCTTGCATTATCTTTTACATACATCTCATACATACACGGTGGTGGGGTACAAAGCAGAAGTAAGTGGCTGGAGAAGGCAGGACAGGATCTTGATGGACATTGACAAGTCAGTAGTAGAGGAGTAACGAGGGTTGATGGCGCTCAGGGAAAATAAAAACAAGTCGCCCCTGAAATCTATTCTTCAGAATTCTTATACAGTACTTACACAATGTGCACAGATGCAGAATAGGAGATCAATATAGTGCAGAATAGGCTGCTTCATTTGAATTATTTTTACTGAATGAACATGTAACTGGATAACAGTGTAATTGAATAAAACAGATGAACATTCAGAATAGGCTGCTTAAACAGATGAACATTAATGACTGCTGTCACTGTAAGAATGGTTCATTCTGGAAATAACACACATGTTGTTGAACAGTGAATTGTACTGACAGGAAGCGCTCCTTCCAGGAGGGGGCAGCCAGATCGGCAAAGCAAGGGGGGCGTGGCCGGCATTGGGGGCAGAGCGGGGGCGTGGTCACACAATAAAGTAATTTTGGCCCGGGGAATTCTCTTATAACTACAGGGGAAGGTGGGCAGAGGGGTCGGCGGCCGATTTTCGGGAGGCTCCCAGCCGAATCAGGAGGATAGCAAAGTATGCCTTAGGGTCAGGGCTGGCGTTTCTGAGGGGGTGATGTATATGTGTGTCAGTGAGGGGGTGATGTGTATGTGTGCCAGTGAGGGGGTGATGTGTATGTCTGTCAGTGAGGGGGTGATGTGTATGTCTGTCAGTGAGGGGGTGATGTGTATGTCTGTCAGTGAGGGGGTGATGTGTATGTCTTTCAGTGAGGGGGTGATGTGTATGTCTGTCAGTGAGGGGGTGATGTGTATGTCTGTCAGTGAGGCGGTGATGTGTATGTCTGCCAGTGAGGCGGTGATGTGTATGTCTGCCAGTGAGGCGGTGATGTGTATGTCTGCCAGTGAGGGGGTGATGTGTATGTCTGCCAGTGAGGGGGTGATGTGTATGTCTGTCAGTGAGGGGGTGATGTGTATGTGTGTCAGTGAGGGGGTGATGTGTATGCGTGTCAGTGAGGGGGTGATGTGTATGTCTGCCAGTGAGGGGGTGATGTGTATGTCTGTCAGTGAGGGGGTGATGTGTATGTCTGTCAGTGAGGGGGTGATGTGTATGTCTGTCAGTGAGGGGGTGATGTGTATGTCTGTCAGTGAGGGGGTGATGTGTATGTCTGTCAGTGAGGCGGTGATGTGTATGTCTGTCAGTGAGGGGGTGATGTGTATGTGTGTCAGTGAGGGGGTGATGTGTATGTGTGTCAGTGAGGCGGTGATGTGTATGTCTGTCAGTGAGGGGGTGATGTGTATGTGTGTCAGTGAGGGGGTGATGTGTATGTCTGTCAGTGAGGCGGTGATGTGTATGCCTGTCAGTGAGGGGGTGATGTGTATGTCTGTCAGTTAGATGGTGATGTGTATGTCTGTCAGTGAGGGGGTGATGTGTATGCCTGTCAGTGAGGGGGTGATGTGTATGCCTGTCAGTGAGGGGGTGATGTGTATGCCTGTCAGTGAGGCGGTGATGTGTATGTCTGTCAGTGAGGGGGTGATGTGTATGTCTGTCAGTGAGGCAGTGATGTGTATGACTGTCAGTGAGGGGGTGATGTGTATGTCTGTCAGTGAGGGGGTATTGTGTATGTATGTCAGTGAGGCGGTGATGTGTATGTGTGTCAGTTAGATGGTGATGTGTATTACTGTCAGTGAGGGGGTGATGTGTATGCCTTTCAGTGAGGGGGTGATGTGTATGTCTGTCAGTGAGGCGAGGATGTGTATGTCTGTCAGTGAGGCGGTGATGTGTATGTGTGTCAGTGAGGGGGTGATGTGTATGTCTGTCAGTGTGGGGGTGATGTGTATGTCTGTCAGTGAGGGGGTGATGTGTATATCTGTCAGTGAGGGGGTGATGTGTATGTCTGTCAGTGAGGGGGTGATGTGTATGCCTGTCAGTGAGGGGGTGATGTGTATGCCTGTCAGTGAGGGGGTGATGTGTTTTGTGTGTCAGTGAGGGGGTGATGTGTATGTGTGTCAGTGAGGGGGTGATGTGTATGTCTGTCAGTGAGGCGGTGATGTGTATGTCTGTCAGTGAGGGGGTGATGTGTATGTCTGTCAGGTCAGTGAGGCGGTGATGTGTATGTGTGTCAGTGAGGGGGTGATGTGTATGTCTGTCAGTGAGGCAGTGATGTGTATGACTGTCAGTGAGGGGGTGATGTGTATGTCTGTCAGTGAGGGGGTATTGTGTATGTATGTCAGTGAGGCGGTGATGTGTATGTGTGTCAGTTAGATGGTGATGTGTATTACTGTCAGTGAGGGGGTGATGTGTATGCCTTTCAGTGAGGGGGTGATGTGTATGTCTGTCAGTGAGGCGAGGATGTGTATGTCTGTCAGTGAGGCGGTGATGTGTATGTGTGTCAGTGAGGGGGTGATGTGTATGTCTGTCAGTGTGGGGGTGATGTGTATGTCTGTCAGTGAGGGGGTGATGTGTATATCTGTCAGTGAGGGGGTGATGTGTATGTCTGTCAGTGAGGGGGTGATGTGTATGCCTGTCAGTGAGGGGGTGATGTGTATGCGTGTCAGTGAGGGGGTGATGTGTTTTGTGTGTCAGTGAGGGGGTGATGTGTATGTGTGTCAGTGAGGGGGTGATGTGTATGTCTGTCAGTGAGGCGGTGATGTGTATGTCTGTCAGTGAGGGGGTGATGTGTATGTCTGTCAGGTCAGTGAGGCGGTGATGTGTATGTGTGTCAGTGAGGGGGTGATGTGTATGTCTGTCAGTGAGGGGGTATGTATGCCTGCCAGTGAGGGGTTGATGTGTATGCCTGCCAGTGAGGGGTTGATGTGTATGCCTGCCAGTGAGGGGTTGATGTGTATGCCTGCCAGTGAGGGGTTGATGTGTATGTCTGTCAGTGAGGGGGTGATGTGTATGCTTGTCAGTGAGGGGGTGATGTGTATGCCTATCAGTGAGGGGGTGATGTGTATGCCTGTCAGTGAGGGGGTGATGTGTATGTCTGTCAGTTAGATGGTGATGTGTATGTCTGTCAGTGAGGGGGTGATGTGTATGCCTGTCAGTGAGGGGGTGATGTGTATGCCTGTCAGTGAGGGGGTGATGTGTATGCCTGTCAGTGAGGGGGTGATGTGTATGCCTGTCAGTGAGGGGGTGATGTGTATGCCTGCCAGTGAGGGGTTGATGTGTATGCCTGCCAGTGAGGGGGTGATGTGTATGTCTGCCAGTGAGGGGGTGATGTGTATGTCTGTCAGTTAGACGGTGATGTGTCTGTCTGTCAGTAAGCAGGGATGTCTATTTCTGTTATATTGTTGTGTACACTTGTGATACAGCTGTGGCTTTGTGATGAGGTTCAGATAACAGCAGGAAGTAGATCAGGCATGAGGTGTGCGATCATTGGGAAATAATGCATGGGCATGTGATCTAGTGTGTCCAATCATAATGGTGGTATCTCTCTCAATATACCACACCATTGTATAAATACGTAAAAAATAAAAATGCGTCCAGTCTGTGATATTGTAGAATGCATAGCTCTTAATGATATTCTGAGTACATATGCATATCATGTCAACAGCAACATATGTTACACTAAAATACAGACGCATATCTACTACTGAACCATAGAAACAGGTAATAGTTCCACAAAAACAAAGGTACTCATGTGACTCGCAGCCTTAATAACAGGGAGCGCACAAAGCAAGCACTAATATCTATGTGTGGCTTACATAGCATACTCAATATACCCACATCGGAACCTGTATTATGGCTTTTGGCAGCATTAGATTATATATTACCCTTTTATAGGAATAAAGTAACGGACTGATTCGTTATCAAGATCCGTAAACAAAGTTTTTAGAGCTTGGTTACTGGAGCGGACACCATCTTCCTATGGCATTAGTTCCCGGAGCCTCGCTCCTTCCTGTGGTAACAAGGTCCGGGTTGTGAAGAGGGATCCGTTCGCTCAGGCCCAGTGAACACAGGGCCTGATTCAGACCTCTGACGCTATTTGCGGCCTCCCGCTGGCTAAAAGGGGCCGGCTATTTAAATCATGTGCTTGCACTGCGTCGCGCAAAGCCGCCCACTAAGTAATAGCGAGCGGCCGCACTATGCGCTTGCACCTGTATAAAGATGCCCCTTTGCCAGTCGCACCACACATCATCTCCGGCAGTTGTAGGATTAATCGGGAACATGGAGAGCCATCGGAGCTGCTCACAGCGCTTGTGGTAGCCTTTTCCCACCACAACATTGCGAGCAGTTCAGGCTAAAATACAACCCAGTCACGTGTGTAATGACGCTACTTTGCTAATTATGCACACCCATTAAACGTCATTCTGACGGTCGGGCACGCCTGCGTTCGCACATCCACACCCCCGTTTTCAAGTACCTTCCCCTGTTACCACCCACAAACGGCGATATCTGTCACTCAAAATAGCGGCCCGACTACGGGCTACGGGCGAGCACTTTCCCATCACAATGACTGGTTCGCGCACGCGCATTGCGACTCATACACATGCGCAGTTTGCGAAAAATCACTCAATGCGAGCGAGCGCAGCATAGCGTCCGGGTCTGAATCAGGCCCACAGTTCACGTGTGCAAAGTAATACAGCCGGGTCAAACCTGACAATGTAATATTCCACTGCTACTAATACAGTGGAATCAGTAGTGAAGGGGCTCGCAATATTGCCAATCAGACCTCCCCCCATGCCAATCAGATCCCCCCACATGCCTGTCAGACCCCCTCACATGCCAATCAAACCTCCCCACATGCCAATCAGACCTTCGCACATGCCGTCACATGCCAATCAACCCTCCCCACATGCCATACAGCCCTCCCCACATATCTCCACATGCCTCGTATACCTCCCCATGTACCTCCACATGCCATTTAGATCACAAAACATACCAAACAGACCACCCCACATGCCAATCAGTGGGCCTCCACATGCCTATCAAACCGCCCCATAGGCTTCCACCTGCCACTCATACAGTACCGCCTACGTGCCACCACATGCCAATCATACCACCCCATGTCAGTCAGACCACCCAACATGCCTCCATATGTCAAACAGATTGTCCAAAACACCACTCAGATGACCCCATGTGCCACCCAGAACACCCCACATAATTCCATGTGCCACCCAGAACACCCCACATAATTCCATGTGCCACCCAGAACACACCACATAATTCCATGTGCCACCCAGAACACACCACATAATTCCATGTGCCACTCAGAACACCCCACTTGCCCCCACATATCACTCAATATGACATTTAGAAAATGCAAATGCCTCCCCAAAGCACTCAGACCACAACATGCAACTATCACCCCATATGCCACACTGACTTTCCCACATGCCTCCACATATGCCTATCATTGTCCCCAATCACTGTTCACTGTTCATGAATAGAGGTACAGTATGTACTCTGTAGGCTCTCACCTCACAGGAGCTCTCGTCTGAGCTCAGGACTGAGCCCCCCTCCTGAGTAGGAGATAGAGTAGATGATAGAGTAGTGCCCATCCGCTCTCACTGCCCAACAAGCTGTACCCCACTCCAGCGCCCGCTATGTACCAGCAGCCAGGGCACCTGCCCTGTTTGCCCCGCCCTCATTACGACACAGGTCAGTAGGTTGGAGACTTGTGAAAGCTGAATCTGATAAACAGGCAAACATAACAAGACTCTGAATCACCTGCAAAGCTTATACAGGCTGCACACAGGTGAGATCTCTTACTCCTTATTGGCTTGACCTTTAGAAAAGGGCAGATAATAGCAGTAAGTGAAAAATAATGTGCAGTTGTCAAAGTTCATGGTGCACTGCCACCTGTCATCTGTAGCTGGTATTACGGCGGATCCTCACACGTTGCAGTTGTCCAAACTGAGGGTTGCACTGCCACCTGTCCTTCAAGTCTGGTATTACTGTAGATCCTCACAGTTGTCATTGTTGACTGTGGACAGCCACCTGTCATCTGTAGCTGGTATTGCGGCGAATCCTCAAATCTTTCAGTTGTCACTGCCTCCTGTCTTCTGTAGCTGGTATTGCAGCAGATCCCCACATATTGAAGTTGTCAGTGTTGATGATTACCGCCACCTATTATCTGTAGCTGGTATTGTGGCAGATCCCCACATATTGCAGTTGTCAGTGTTGATGATGTTGATGACTGCCACCTATCAACTGTAGCTGGTACTGCAGCAGATCCCCACATAATGGTGTTGTCAGTGTTGATGATGCACTGCCACCTATCACCTGTAGCTGGTACTGCGGCAGATACCCACATATTGCAGTTGTCAGTGTTAATGATGCACTGCCACCTATCATCTGTAGCTGGTACTGCGGCAGATCCCCACATATTGCTGTTGTCAGTGTTGGTGATGCACTGCCACCTATCATCTGTAGCTGGTACTGCGGTAGATCCTTACGTTACCAATTTTGCCTCCCTATGGTAAGCCCCATTAGCATGTTTTGTGTCTCCAACCTGCTCCCTTATCCATAAAGGAAATTCAGTAGTCTACCAAATATAATACAAGGTCATTGGCAGTTTCTGCTGGCAGCAATATAATAGAGAAGAAATGTGACAAGATGATGGAACAAAGGGATTCAAGGTTCAGATGGAGTATATGTATGTACCCAATATATCTCCATACACTAAATTATTTTCCCAATCACAACCAAGGTATATGAATTCATAATGTACCAGAATATAATATTTTACAGTATTTACTTTGGTCGAATCAGCATGTGCTTATTACAAACATGAAGTGAGCCTTATACTGCCCCCATGTGGGCAATGTGTTGTTTGCGACATATATGTAATAATAACCTGCACATCTGTCACACTGTCACAGGTAACTGTTCCCTGTCCCTAAATTTGGACTAGAATAAATCTGTAGCTGGACGGGCTTATGGACTGAATGTGGCCGACTGCTTTAGCCGGCCCATCCCTGTGAGTGGAGATCTCCAGCAGTGAGGGGACAACAGTCTGATGATCTTATCATCGGAGGCTCTGATGCTGTCTTATCTCCCCCGCAGGCTATTCCTGAGAGCGTTTATCAGGCAGGTTACAGAGGAAGGCAGAATTTATACAAGTGCTTCTCCAGATCTGTGGGTTTTCCTCTTTTATGGTTTATTAGTCGGTGATAAAGCTGCCAGCTCTTTAGAATCTGTAGGTTTTGGACGGGAATCAAAGCTGCAAGGTTTATAACACAGTAAAGCAGGAAAATAAGTATTACCGTCTATCTGTGGCGACCTAGAGTATATTTATATATCTATCCTAGTTATTGGAAGCTGTGGCGCAGAGTTACGTGGGAGTGTATGTGCTCCCTCTTTTAAATCAGTGTTTTTACATATAAGAAGATAACTGACAATCATCTAGTCCTCACCAAGTCCTAAAATGTGACAAATAACACATAAGAGATTTTACTTATTTATTCAACAAAAACAAAAAAAGCCAACAAGTACACATCTATGATTCAGTACTTTGTCGAACCACAATTAGCAGCAATAATGAGTTTATCAGGGCTCCCACCTCCTACCTTCTTATAACACTGCTTCAGTACTTTGAGTGCAGGGCCATAAATAGGGGTGGGCAAGCATTGCCGCTGCAAAGGGCGTGAGGCCTAGGAGGCGGCATACTTGCTCCCAGGTGGCACCAGCATTTGGCCTGTAGGATGCATGGAATGGCAGCCTGCAGCTCAGTGAGACGCCCAGAGTGACCTTAGGATGCTCCAGTCACAGCATTAGAGCAACCCAGTAAGTCCTCCAGGTGCTGAGCTCCTTCCTGGGCCTGACGATCCACCGTTACCGTCCACCTGCATTAAACAGCATGATCTGCACTTCAGACGGTGGACATCAGATTAGTAGCACAGATTAGGGATGGACATCAGAATCCCAGCATCAAATGGCGGCCGAGCTTCCGACATAAAAACTAGCGATGCGATAGCAACCATTAAATAGTATAACCATCGCGATGGTTATACTCGCAGCCAAAAAGGGGCGGCGCCTCTGTGAAAGGAGGCAGAGTCTCGCAGCACCCCCCCATCCACGTCACTGTGGGGACGTGACCAGCATCGGAAAGCTGCATCCGATGGCTGGCAACCGTCGAATTCCTGGTATTCGATGGAAAAAAGTACTTAGAACCGGAGACATCGATGGTTGCTAACAATCGGCTTCCGATGTCCATCCCTATGACAGATAACTTACAATGCCAAAAGTCACGTTATGTTATTTTAAGCACTAAAACTTTATTTACACACCAGTGGCTGATTTTAATTAGGGGCTGCGGCCCACCCAGTAAAATCCTCCACCCGCAGGGACTGTCTAGCAATGGGAGTGACTTCCCATAAGCTAATCACAGCCGGACAGGGAGCCCCAGGGGGATATATATGCAGAAATCATATAACCTACGCTTAGTATATAGTTCCACAAGGGTGTTTCCCTTTGATTGATTGATCCAGGGGGAGGTGTTTTCTCCTGGGACTGCCAGTCCAGACTGCGATAACAGAGAGAGTGCTTCCCATGGTAAGTCACTCCCCTGCTATTATGGAGGCCCTTATCAGCTTCATGGGGCAGCAGCAGATGCAGTCCCTAGAAGCCGACCAGTTTGCTAATTTGTGCGCAGATGCTGGATTGCGATGCTGCACATGCGCACAATTACAGACCCCCCCCCAGCAGTGGCGTGACTAGGGTATTTGGAGCCCTGGCGAAATCCCCCTCCACCAAAGCAGTGCCCCCAGTAGTTGTCCCCCCCCAATGCAGTGCCCCCAGTAGCCATTAGTGGTGCCCCTCCCCCCCAGCAGGCGCACACATAGAAAAAAAAAAAAACACTTATCTGAATCCTCGCTCCCGCCGCAGTCACCAGCTCCTCTGTCCTCCCGGGCCGGCCCGCTCTGCATTATGGGAGAGACGTCATTACCCACTGCAGGAGCCGGAAGATGGAGCTCATGAGTGAGCTCCAGCCCGGCTCTGGCAGTGGGCGCAGCAGTCAATGAGAGTCCGTCTGACTCTCATTGACTGGTAAGCAGTGGCTGGCACCGGCTCTAAGCATGGACTAGGAGGTCCGTCGCACCGGAGCTCAGCCCTGCTCCCTGCCTGAGCCCGCCCTCTATCCTCCCGCTAGCGCTATTGGGTAAGCGCTCAGGGGGAGGGAAGGGGCGTGGCCATGCAGCACAGGATGCCACTGGGTGCATGGAAGCCTAGCGCCGGTCCTGCTGATAATTAAAACAAGCACACAGCCACCGGCCGACAGCTGTGTGTTTGTACTGCACTACACCGACCTACACCGACCTCAGTATCCTGGACCGCGGCCAGCACACACCCTACTCGACCCCCCTTAGTTACACCACTGCCCTCCGGCCAGATAGGTGAGGAACCGCCGCTGTTACACGCACTTCTCAAAGCCATGCCATCTCTGCTGTTTGAGGCTCTATTCATCATCACTTAATTTCTACAAAAGTAGGTGAAAATTAAGATTTTCACCTATTTTTGTAGAAATTTAGTGCCAGTGTAATTCATCATTCTTGTAACTCAGGAAATATCATTGATATCACTGACATCTCCGGTGTTACAATTCTCATTCATCAAGTTCCGAAAAAGCATTTTTTTTCAGAATTTGACAGTGATACTCTGAGATGGCGTACAGCGATGGCGTACAGCGATGGCGTACAGCATCCAATACAGCAGAGGGGTCTGAGAAGATCCCTCTGCTGTGTCCTCTTACCTTCCTGATCCTGCCTCCCGGCTCCCCAAGCTCTCCTCCTGTGACCCGGGAGCAAGGGAGGGGGCACAGCAGGGGCGACGGGGGACCTACATGGCGGGGCTGCATGATCTCGCTGCATGATCTCTGGCGGCAGCTGCAGCTCTGCGGCGGCGGGGAGTCAGATGACAGGCAGCGGGGGTAGCTGGGGGTGAGGGGGGTGCTGGACTCCTCCGGTTTCTCGTCTGTCTTGAAGCTGCGCATGCAAGCATGCAGCATGAGAAAAATCCCCTTATTCCGAGAAGCTGTCTCCGCAAACAAAGGAGCAGCTTTTCGGAAGTGATAACTAAGTATAGGAGGCATGATGAACGCCTGCAATACTGGGACTGAACTCGCAGCGAGTTCCATCCTTAATCATCAAAAGGGACATTTTTCTCTTGATGAATAGGACGCTTTATCCCAGGATCAAGGAAACATGACGTAATGGTGCAAACCGTTACATTTAACTTTGCTTTAATTGCAGAGTTGTATATCATGATCTAATGTTGAGCTGACAGACTGAAAGATAAGAAAGGCAATGGGCCAGTGATAGAGAAGAGTAAAATGAAGGGAAGCAATGGCAGGGTTTGCAGGAAATCTCTTGTTCTGACTGATGAAACCTTGAGACATAAGGGTCTAGTTACTAAGCTGTGTTAGGAGACAGAGTGAAAAGTGATAAAGTACCAGCCAATCAGCTCCTACTGTCATTTTTCAAACACAGCCTGTGAGATGGCAGTTGGAAGCTGATTGGCTGGTACCTTGTCACTTTCTTATCATCTCTCCTAACACTGCTTAGTAACTAGACCCCATAAACTCAGAAATGTTCAATTCTCTCTCTATGGATGCGAGGGCCGGACCGGCCATCTGGCAAATGCCGATGACCTGATGGGGCGGCCAGGTTAGAGGCTGAGCCATTCGAAGACCAGGCCAAGCAGCTTCGCCTCCCTGAGCTCTGGTCGGCGGGCTAGATGTAAGGTGCAAAAACACGTAGAGCATACTGGCAGAGCCAAATTAGCGCCCTAGGCAAGATTTTGGGTGATGCCCCCCTCCACAGGGGATCCTGAAAAGAGGCGTGGCCAGCACAGCACAATATCAGCACCTACCAACCCTCTCCCAGCATTGAGCACCACAGCATCCCGGCCCTCTCTCCGTTCCAAACTTACTTTACTTGAGCGCAGCCTGCAGAGCCATCCGACTCAAGGTACAGCAAGCCGCGGGCGGTGGACCCGCTTTTCCTGTCTCAGCTGTGTGTGATGATTACTGGAGGCGGAACCCAGAGCTGTTAGGGGTGACTCAATACTTCCAGATCCGCAAAGACCCATGGTGCAGCAGCCCTCCCGCCAGCATTTACTTATAGTCCTGAATAAACCTCTGCCCATGTGCAGCAGGTCATTCTGATTGTGTGAAGCCTCAGAGCCGGCCGGGCACTAACCACAAGCTGCCGTCTAGATGCTTTGCCCCGGCAAACTGCCGTTGGCAGCTGTCAGCTGAGCTCTGATCGTGGACGCTCGCTGCGGCAGTAGCCGCTGCCAGAGTCTTTGCCCAGTCGGCAGCAGATGCCCTGGCTGTGCCTGCACCAAACCTCCACCGGCCCTAGGCGGGCTTGAATGCCCCTGGGCATTCCGAATGCCCTAGGCATTTGCTTAGTTTGTCTATGCCTAGGGCCGTCTCTGCATACTGGGAGAGGCTGGGAGCCACGTGAGGAGCCAAGAGGAGGAAGCCAGGAGCTGAAGGCAGTGACGGAGGTGTACTTGGGTGCTTTAAATTCCAGAGGTGATTTTTAGCCCCAGTCCGGCCCTGCCGACTGCCATGTTTAATTTAGAGACACCTCCTCCTCCTTTTACCCGAGACATAACACAGGATTAGATGTAGTTATTACCATAACATTATGCCTAATTACAGGCGATTAATTGGCAGGTACTGGTCCGATTCACAGCCACCCTAAATTGATTATTTACAACAGAGCCACTGCGGACCAAATCCCCTTTTTATGGCCTGCGTTGTAAAACATTAATGGACTGTACAGGGTAGCAATGCTGCCTCCTCCTATTAAAGCTGGACATTGTTAAAATGTGCTGTCTGCGGCTGTAAATGTTTCAAGACCACATTTTATTGTCTAATTGGATTATTGAATGAATGAGCATTTAATGCAATTGTGCATGAGCCCTGATGCATCTCTGAGCTTGTGTGTGCGGAGGCAAGACGCGGAGAATAACAAGATTTTCTTTCATTTTTCTTTTAGTGCTACAAATTGTGGTTATAGGTTTAACCTGCAGCACATCTGTAAGTGACAAATGGCTGGAGGAGAGTTCAGTGTATAGTGGCTGCCATCTAGTGGAAGTAGGTAGTCATGACAAGTACTGGTTTGCACTGCAGTTAGATTGGACAGATCAACAAACTATCCCTCAGAAAATGAAGACAACCATGTAAAGGTAACAAGTTTGTATTTAATTTGTAAACGGAACACACAGTTAAATAATACATTTATGGGGAAAGACACCATGAGCATAAAAGGCGCCATACACAATTTCTAAAGAGGGCTTCCACATCCGTGGCTTGTTGTGCCCAGTGCCAGTGCTGGTAGATATTACCCTGTGAATATGTTTTTATAAACTTTTTGTTAGTAAAGAAAATAAGGTCTCTGGGTACTTCTCACATTTCATTGGCTGATAATGCAACTGATACTTTCCTGGAGGTAGGTTACGTAGTGGCATTATGTCACCATACATACCCTATCTTATAGAGGCACCCTTATTTACAGTGCTGAATGAATTCACCATACCTAATCCATCCACCCTTATTTCATTGTCACAATACTCAGTTCTGTAGAGGCATCACTACATCCGGGGCAGAAGTAGGGATGGCCATCGGAAGCCCAGCATC
The DNA here is from genome assembly GCA_031769625.1 of Taudactylus pleione. Taxonomy (NCBI): domain Eukaryota; kingdom Metazoa; phylum Chordata; class Amphibia; order Anura; family Myobatrachidae; genus Taudactylus; species Taudactylus pleione. The sequence goes on from JAUIMM010000883.1 coordinate 2,596,326, forward strand.
GAATAGTTGAAGGGCTTCCGGCATCAAATCCAGCGATGTGGTGGCTACTAGTCACCGCATCACAACCATTTGATGGTATAACCATTGATGGTTCTACGGTACTCATGCGTAGAAGCATTCAGGACTTCGCACATAAACACATTAGCTGAGTACAGAGACAGCCAGCCAACGGATGGGCATCGGAAAGCTGCATCCGATGCTTGGCAACCATCTATTACCTGCGATTCGATGAAAAAAGTGCTTCCATCGAATCGGGAACATGGATGGTTGCTAACCATCGGCTTCCGATGTCCATCCCTAGGCTGAAGACCCCACCATACCCAATCCAGTACCAGCCGTCCTTATTTCGTCATCACCATGCCCAGGGCCTGATTCAGGAGGTGCGCGCAAAGCAGGTGATTGCGGATCTGTGTATTTTTAATACTGCGCATGATTCGCACAAGTTAGATGGCGGTCGCAGTGAGGACTTGGACACCGTGTGATTGGCAGGGAGCGTTTGTGGCAGGTTATCGGGGGTGGAGAGGCAAATGCAGGCGTGTCAATACCGGTTTGGGGGCATGTCTGAGCCTGGAAACTCATGCGCCGTGGTAACGGCTCCGACGGCTCACTTGCGACGGACATCTTGAGCGACCATAAGGTTGCCCAGAAGATCGATGGTGCATTTTTGTACGCAAGCGGTGGATTTGAGGCGGCATTAGTGGGTGTCTCAGTACAAATTCCTGCAGCTGCGACATTTGCATATTTTCACACAACCGCTGTGTAGGGAATCGTAGCCCAGACGGGATTTGCCTGCGCCTCTGAATAAGGCCCTCAGTCCTGTAGAGGCGTCTCTATATAGTCAAGGGTGAAGGCCTCTGCCAAGTCAGTTCGGTATGGACATCTTTCGTAGGCCTATTTATAATGGGTGCCAGAGCCTTGGCTCTCTTGTGCCATCTTTCCAATTATCACCAGGAAGATGGTGCCGCGGAGCAGGAGGGATCTTCTTGCCGGCACAAGGTAAGATGTGGGGCTTGGGGAGCGGGGGGGGGGGGCTCACTGCTGAGAAATAACCACGACCCTTACTTATGCATAGGGGTATATTTACTAAAGGTCGGTTTTAATCGGTTTAAAATCGATCAAAATCTATTAACATCGATGTTGTGTTTCTGAAGCTAAGTCACACATTTACTAATACTTAAAATACTTAATCAAAAATTGTCTGTTAGTAAATGTGTGATTAGGCCCCAGAAACCCAACACTGATTTTAATCGATTTTAAATAGATTAAAATCGACCTTGTGCAAGAAGCAGTGGGGGGTCATTCAGACCCGCTCGTGAGCGGCAGTACGCTCGCAAGCGGGTCGATGTTCCCCCACTGCGCATGCGCACGACGGAGGGAGCTCCGTCGTGCGCATGCGTGAGACCCGGCGAGCGACGGGCTCTCCATCGCTCCGGGTCTCGCACCAAAGGGGGCGTGCTGTCGATGTTGATTGACAGCACGCCCCCTTTGATGGGCGTGCCTGGGGCGTGCCTGCCAGACGGAGGCGTTCCCATGGGAACGCCTACCATCTCAAGCCAGCCCCACTGACATCACTAGTGATGTCAGTGGGAGTGATTTTGGCTCTGACAGAGCCAAAATCACTCCAGGGCTTGCGGCAGCGAGACCCTACCGCAGGGTCTCTGTCGCAAGCCCGATGGTCGCGATGGTCAAGACCATCGCGACCATAATCATGGACGCTCGCTATAGCTGTGGGTGGTAACCCACAGCTATGCGAGCGCCCATGAGGACGCTCCAAATAAAGGTAGGAGGGCCCTGATTCAGAGCGAGCGCTCTGGTCAGAGCGTTCATCTCTGAATCAGGCCCAGTGCACCCCCAGCAAGGTACCAATGACAGTCTCAGCATTTCCAACTACAGTTAACACCAGCCGGCTCTGTTACAGGTCTCCTTAGAAGCCCTTGCAAAAATGTATATTCTAAATGGGAGGTGGGTTCATTCTTTTTAGAGAACCAGACTCCTGCGTCTGACGCGGTTTTACCCTTTCATGTGCATTTATCTCTTTTCATTATCAGCCATATAACTAGAATGTTATCTCCTTGTTCCTTCATTAAGGAATCAGGAAACTTCAGACCGACCTGGAGCTGGATGAGCCACTGGAAAAACACACGAAAGGCGCAGAGTTCCGGGGGCTATGACTGAATATCGCTCACAGCGGTATCTGTCCAATTTAATCAGACTAATGAGCAAATGTCTGGTGGCATCTTGCAGATGAGCTGCAGACGGCTGTGAAGTTGTTGCCCGCAGCCAGTGCCTCATGTAGATGAAACATATTGTGCTCATTTCCATACACGTACCGTTTCACAGGAGCAAGGTGAGAGAGCCACGACGCAGGGAGACACCAGGATGCCTGGCACGAGCCAGGAGATGAAGGGGAATATATTAAATATATGGAGGATGAATAATCTACGCCTGCAGTGATAGGTGATTTTTTTTTTGTTCATATTAAATAAAAACAATATACGTATATATATATATAATATATATATATAAATTAAAATGCAGTTTTCCTTTACTGGTAAATTACTTCCCCAGCGCTTACATATATTAATCAAATCCATGCACATTAGGACTTTCTCAGTCCCTTACCTGTCAGCCCGTCTCCGTCACCGCTCACATGCAGACCTTCTCCTAGCCATCTGCAGACGTGTGATAGGGAAATCAATTACAGTGAAGGAGGACAGGGATGTGTTATCTGAGAATACACGCAAGGTATATATGCAGTATATACATACTGTTAGGTATGGATGTCCTTCATTGATAGCAAAGTAACCCACAGCCCTGCACTATAGATAAAAAAAAAAAAAGAAAACTCAATTTTGAGTGTATTTAAATGAAAGTGCCAAATGCGAATGGACATCTATATAAAAATTTCACACTGTCTAATCTCCATAGCGCACGCACAAAAAAAAACCTCATCACTTTCTGAGAAGGAGATATTGTCCAGGAGATACAATAATCTTAGGCCATGAGACTATTCATCATCACTTAATTTTACAAAAAGCAGGTGGAAATTAACATTTTCAACTGCAATTGTAAAAATTAAGTTATCGGGCCCTTCAGCATATCACAGATATCTCCTACTTACCTTCCTCTTGTGGAATGGCCCACTGTTCCCATACACTAGTATCACAGATATCTCCTACTTACCTTCCTCTCCCGGAATGGCCCGCTGTCCCCATACACTAGTATCACAGATATCTCCTACTTACCTTCCTCTCCCGGAATGGCCGCTGTCCCCATACACTAGTATCACAGATATCTCCTACTTACCTTCCTCTCCCGGAATGGCCCGCTGTCCCCATACACTAGTATCACAGATATCTCCTACTTACCTTCTCCTGGAATGGCCCGCTGTCCCCATACACTAGTATCACAGATATCTCCTACTTACCTTCCTCTTGTGGAATGGCCGCTGTCCTCATACACTAGTATCACACATATCTCCTGCTTACCTTTCTCTCCTGGAATGTCCCGCTGTCCCCATACACTAGTATCACAGATACCTCCTGCTTACCTTCCTCTCCCGGAATGGCCCACTGTTCCCACACACTAGTATCACAGATATCTCCTACTTACCTTCCTCTTGTGGAATGGCCTGCTGTCCTCATACACTAGTATCACAGATCTCTCCTGCTTACCTTCCTCTCCCGGAATGGCCCGCTGTCCCCATACACTAGTATCACAGATATCTCCTACTTACCTTCCTCTTGTGGAATGGCCTGCTGTCCTCATACACTAGTATCACACATATCTCCTGCTTACCTTCCTCTCCCGGAATGGCCCACTGTCCCCATACACTAGTATCACAGATATCTCCTACTTACCTTCCTCTTGTGGAATGGCCTGCTGTCCTCATACACTAGTATCACAGATCTCTCCTGCTTACCTTCCTCTCCCGGAATGGCCCGCTGTCCCCATACACTAGTATCTCAGATATCTCCTACTTACCTTCCTCTTGTGGAATGGCCTGCTGTCCCCATATACTAGTATTACAGATATCTCCTGCTTACCTTCCTCTCCCGGAATGTCCCGCTGTCCTCATACACTAGTATCACACATATCTCCTGCTTACCTTTCTCTCCCGGAATGGCCCGCTGTCCCCATACACTAGTATCACAGATATCTCCTGCTTACCTTCCTCTCCCGGAATGGCCGCTGTCCTCATACACTAGTATCACACATATCTCCTGCTTACCTTCCTCTCCCGGAATGGCCCCCTGCTGTCCCCATACACTAGTATCACAGATATCTCCTGCTTACCTTTCTCTCCCGGAATGGCCGCTGTCCCCATACACTAGTATCACAGATATCTCCTGCTTACCTTTCTTTCCTGGAATGGCCCGCTCTCCCCATAAACTAGTATCACAGCTTTCTTCTGCTTACCTTCCTCTCCCGGAATGGCCCGCTGTCCCCATACACTAGTGTCAGAGATATCTCCTACTTACCTTCCTTTTGCGGAATAGCCCGCTCTCCCCATACACTACTATCACAGATATTTCCTACTTACCTTCCTTTTGTGGAATGGCCCGCTGTCCCCATACACTAGTATCACAGATATCTCCTACTTACCTTCCTTTTGCGGAATGGCCCGCTCTCCCCATATACTACTATCACAGATATTTCCTACTTACCTTCCTTTTGTGGAATGGCCCGCTCTCCCTATACACTAGTATCACAGATATCTCCTACTTACCTTCCTTTTGTGGAATGGCCCGCTCTCCCTATACACTAGTATCACAGATATCTCCTACTTACCTTTCTCTCCGGGAATGGCCCGCTGTCCCCATACACTAGTATCACAGATATCTCCTACTTACCTTTCTCTCCGGGAATGGCCCGCTGTCCCCATACATTAGTATCACAGGTATCCAGAGGAGTAGCGTGGAACCATTGTGCCCGGAGAAAGTGCATGTCGTAGTGCCCCACCCCCTCTCCCTGTACTCAACTGTGGCAGTGGGGTAGGGGCAGCCTGCAGGGAAATACTGAAATGAAGAGAAAAACAGCAAACAGTGGCAGTATCACACTGGGCACTGAGGTCCCATTCGGGGAATAGAATGCTTCGGTGATACACTATCTGACAGTAAGGGGTAGCAGAGAGGACAGGAGGGGGAGGATGGATGGCAGAGAGGACAGGAGGGGGAAGATGCATGGCAGATAGGACAGGAGGGGGAAGATGGATGGCAGATAGGACAGGAAGGGAAGATGGATGGCAGAGAGGACAGGAGGGGAAGATGGATAGCAGAGAGGAAAGGAGGGGAAGATGGATGGCAGAGAGGACAGGAGGGGAGGATGGATGGCAGAGAGGACAGGAGGGGGAGATGGATGGCAGGGAGGACAGGAGAGGGAGGAAGGATGGCAGGGAGGACAGGAGGGGGAGGAAGGATGGCAGAGAGGAGAGGAGGGGGAGATGGATGGCAGATAGGACAGGAGGGGGAGGATGGATGGCAGGGAGGACAGGAGGGGGAGATGGATGGCAGAGAGGAGAGGAGGGGGAGGATGGATGGCAGAGAGGACAGAAGGAGGAAGATGGATGGCAGATAGGACAGGAGGGGAAGATGGATGACAGAGAGGACAGGAGGGGGAAGATGGATGGCAGATAGGACAGGATGGGGAGATGGATGGCAGAGAGGACAGGAGGGGGAGATGGATGGCAGGGAGGACAGGAGGGGGAGGAAGGATGGCAGAGAGGAGAGGACGGGGAGATGGATGGCAGATAGGACAGGAGGGGGAGATGGATGGCAGAGAGGACAGGAGGGGGAGGATGGATGGCAGGGAGGACAGGAGGGGGAGATGGATGGCAGAGAGGAGAGGAGGGGGAGGATGGATGGCAGAGAGGACAGAAGGGGGAAGATGGATGGCAGAGAGGACAGGAGGGGAAGATGGATGACAGAGAGGACAGGAGGGGGAAGATGGATGGCAGAGAGCACAGGATGGGGAGATGGATGGCAGAGAGGACAGGAGGGGGAGATGGATGGCAGAGAGGACAGGAGGGGGAGATGGATGGCAGAGAGGACAGGAGGGGAAGATGGATGGCAGAGAGGACAGGAGGGGGAGACGGATGGCAGATAGGACAGGAGGGGGAGATGGATGGCAGAGAGGACAGGAGGGGGGAGATGGATGACAGAGAGGACAGGAGGGGGGAGATGGATGGCAGAGAGGACAGGAGGGGGAGATGGATGACAGAGAGGACAGGAGGGGGGAGATGGATGACAGAGAGCATATGAGGGGGAGATGGATGGCAGATAGGACAGGAGGGGAAGATGGATGGCAGAGAGGAAAGGAGGGGAAGATGGATGGCAGAGAGGACAGGAGGGGAAGATGGATGGCAGAGAGGACAGGAGGGAAAGATGGACGGCAGATAGGACAGGAGGGGGAAGATGGATGGCAGAGAGGACAGGAGGGGAAGATGGATGGCAGACAGGATAGTAGGGGGAGATGGATGGCAGAGAGGACAGGAGGGGAAGATGGATGGCAGAGAGGACAGGAGGGGGAGATGGATGGCAGAGAGGACAGGAGGGGGAGATGGAAGGCAGAGAGGACAGGAGGGGGAGATGGATGGCAGAAAGGACAAGAGGGGGAGATATATGGCAGAGAGGACAGGAGGGGGAAGATGGATGGCAGAGAGGACAGGAGGGGGGAAATGGATGGCAGAGAGGACAGGTGGGGGGAAATGGATGGCAGAGAGGACAGGTGGGGGAGATGGATGGCAGAGAGGACAGGAGGGGAGGATGGATGGCAGAGAGGACAGGAGGGGGAGATGGATGGCAGATAGGACAGGAGGGGGAAGATGGACGACAGAGGGGACAGAAGGGGGAGATGGACGGCAGAGAGGACAGGAGGGGAAGATGGATGGCAGATAGGACAGGAGGGGGAAGATGGACGACAGAGGGGACAGAAGGGGGAGATGGACGGCAGAGAGGACAGGAGGGGAGGATGGATGGCAGATAGGACAGTAGGGGGAGACGGATGGCAGAGAGGACAGGAGGGAGAGACGGATGGCAGAGAGGACAGGAGGGAGAGACGGATGGCAGAGAGGACAGTAGGGGGAGACGGATGGCAGAGAGGACAGGAGGGGAAGACAGGAGGGGAAGATGGATGACAGAGAGGACAGGAGGGGGAGATGGATGGCAGAGAGGACAGGAGGGGGAGATGGATAGCAGAGAGAAGAGGAGGGGGAAGATGGATGGCAGAGAGGACAGGAGGGGGAGATGGATGGCAGATAGGACAGGAGGGGGAGATGGATGGCAGATAGGACATGAGGGGGAGATGGATGGCGGAAAGGACAGGAGGGGAAGATGGATGGCAGAGAGGACAGGAGGGGGAGATGGATGGCAGAGAGGACAGGAGGGGAGGATGGATGACAGAGGGGACAGGAGGGGAAGCTGAATGGCAGAGAGGACAGGAGGGGAGGATTGATGGCAGAGAGGACAGGAGGGGGATGGATGGCAGAGAGGACAGGAGGGGGAAGATGGATGGCAGAGAAGACAGGAGGGGGAGATGGATGGCAGAGAGGACAGGAGGGGGAGATGGATGGCAGAGAGGACAGGAGCGGAGAGATGGATGGCAGAGGGGACAGGAGGGGAGAGATGGATGGCAGAGGGGACAGGAGGGGGGAGATGGATGGCAGAGAGGAGAGGAGGGGAAAGATGGATGGCAGAGAGGAGAGGAGGGGAAGATTGATGGCAGAGAGGACAGGAGGGGGAAGATGGATGGCAGAGAGGACAGGAGGGGGAAGATGGATGGCAGAGAGGACAGGAGGGGGAGATGGATGGCAGAGAGGACAGGAGGGGGAAGATGGATGGCAGAGAGGAGAGGAGGGAAGATGGATGGCAGAGAGGACAGGAGGGGGAAGATGGATGGCAGAGAGGACAGGAGGGGGAAGATGGATGGCAGAGAGGACAGGAGGGGGAAGATGGATGGCAGAGTGGAGAGGAGGGGTAGATGGATGGCAGAGAGGAGAGGAGGGGGAGATGGATGGCAGAGAGGAGAGGAGGGGGAGATGGATGGCAGAGAGGAGAGGAGGGGAAGATGGATGGCAGAGAGGACAGGAGGGGAAGATGGATGGCAGAGAGGACAGGAGGGGGAAGATGGATGACAGAGGTGACTGGAGGGGGAGATGGATGGCAGAGAGGACAGGAGGGGAGGATGGATGACAGATAGGACAGTAGGGGGAGATGGATGGCAGAGAGGACAGGAGGGGAAGATGGTTGGCAGAGAGGACAGTAGGGGGAGATGGATGGCAGAGAGGACAGGAGGGGAAGATGGATGGCAGATAGGACAGGAGGGGAGGATGGATGGCAGAGAGGACAGGAGGGGGAGATGGATGGCAGAGAGGACAGGAGGGGGAAGATGGATGGCAGAGAGGACAGGAGGGGAAAATGGATGGCAGAGAGGACAGGAGGGGGAAGATGGATGACAGAGAGGACAGGAGGGGGAGATGGATGGCAGAGAGGACAGGAGGGGGAGATGCATGGCAGAGAGGACAGGAGGGAAGATGGATGGCAGAGAGGACAGGAGGGGGAAGATGGATGGCAGAGTGGAGAGGCGGGGAAGATGGATGGCATAGAGGACAGGAGGGTTAGATGGATGGCAGAGAGGACAGGAGGGGGAGATGGATGGCAGAGAGGAGAGGAGGGGGAGATGGATGGCAGAGAGGAGAGGAGGGGAAGATGGATGGCAGATAGGACAGAAGGGGAAGATGGATGGCAGACAGGACAGGAGGGGAAGATGGATGGCAGATAGGACAGGAGGGGGAAGATGGATGACAGAGGTGACAGGAGGGGGAGATGGATGGCAGAGATTACAGGAGGGGAGGATGGATGGCAGATAGGACAGTAGGGGGAGATGGATGGCAGAGAGGACAGGAGGGGAAGATGGATGGCAGAGAGGACAGTAGGGGAAGATGGATGGCAGAGAGGACAGTAGGGGGAGATGGATGGCAGAGAGGACAGGAGGGGAAGATGGATGGCAGATAGGACAGGAGGGGAGGATGGATGGCAGAGAGGACAGGAGGGGGAGATGGATGGCAGAGAGGACAGGAGGGGAAGATGGATGACAGAGAGGACAGGAGAGGAAAATGGATGGCAGAGAGGACAGGAGGGGGAGATGGATGGCAGAGAGGACAGGAGGGGGAGATGGATGGCAGAGAGGAGAGGAGGGGGAAGATGGATGGCAGAGAGGACAGGAGGGGGAGATGGATGGCAGATAGGACAGGAGGGGGAGATGGATGGCAGAGAGGACAGGAGGGGGAGATGGATGGCAGAGAGGACAGGAGGGGGGAGAGGGATGGCAGAGAGAACTGGAGGTGGAGATGGATGGCAGATAGGACAGGAGGGGAGGATGGATGACAGAGAGGACAAGAGGGGAAGCTGAATGGCAGAGAGGACAGGAGGGGAGGATTGATGGCAGAGAGGACAGGAGGGGGAGATGGATGGCAGAGAGGACAGGAGGGGGGAGATGGATGGCAGAGAGAACTGGAGGGGGAGATGGATGGCAGATAGGACAGGAGGGGAGGATGGATGACAGAGAGGACAGGAGGGGAAGCTGAATGGCAGAGAGGACAGGAGGGGAGGATTGATGGCAGAGAGGACAGGAGGGGGAGATGGATGGCCGAGAGGACAGGAGGGGGAAGATGGATGGCAGAGAAGACAGGAGGGGGAGATGGATGGCAGAGAGGACAGGAGGGGGAGATGGATGGCAGAGAGGACAGGAGGGGAGAGATGGATGGCAGAGGGGACAGGAGGGGAGAGATGGATGGCAGAGGGGACAGGAGGGGGACGATGGATGGCAGAGAGGAGAGGAGGGGAAGATGGATGGCAGAGAGGACAGGAGGGGGAAGATGGATGGCAGAGAGGACAGGAGGGGTAGATGGATGGCAGAGAGGACAGAAGGGGGAGATGGATGGCAGAGAGGACAGGAGGGAAGATGGATGGCAGAGAGGACAGGAGGGGGAAGATGGATGGCAGAGAGGACAGGAGGGGGAAATGGATGGCAGAGAGGACAGAAGGGGAAGATGGATGGCAGATAGGACAGGAGTGGAGGATGGATGGCAGAGAGGACAGGAGGGGGAGATGGATGGCAGAGAGGACAGGAGGGGGAAGATGGATGGCAGAGAGGACAGGAGGGGAAAATGGATGGCAGAGAGGACAGGAGGGGGAAGATGGATGACAGGACAGGAGGGGGAGATGGATGGCGGAGAGGACAGGAGGGGGAGATGGATGGCGGAGAGGACAGGAGGGGGAGATGGATGGCAGAGAGGACAGGAGGGGAAGATGGATGGCAGATAGGACAGGAGGGGAAGATGGATGGCAGTTAGGACAGGAGGGGGAAGATGGACGACAGAGGGGACAGAAGGGGGAGATGGATGGCAGATAGGACAGGAGGGGAGGATGGATGACAGAGTGGACAGGAGGGGAAGCTGAATGGCAGAGAGGACAGGAGGGGAGGATTGATGGCAGAGAGGACAGGAGGGGGAGATGGATGGCAGAGAGGACAGGAGGGGAAGATGGATGGCAGAGAAGACAGGAGGGGGAGATGGATGGCAGAGAGGACAGGAGGGGGAGATGGATGGCAGAGAGGACAGGAGGGGAGAGATGGATGGCAGAGGGGACAGGAGGGGAGAGATGGATGGTAGAGGGGACAGGAGGGGGAAGATGGATGGCAGAGAGGAGAGGAGGGGAAGATGGATGGCAGAGAGGACAGGAGGGGGAAGATGGATGGCAGAGAGGACAGGAGGGGTAGATGGATGGCAGAGGGGACAGGAGGGGAGAGATGGATGGTAGAGGGGACAGGAGGGGGAAGATGGATGGCAGAGAGGAGAGGAGGGGAAGATGGATGGCAGAGAGGACAGGAGGGGGAAGATGGATGGCAGAGAGGACAGAAGGGGGAGATGGATGGCAGAGAGGACAGGAGGGGGATGATGGATGGCAAAGAGGAGAGGAGGGAAGATGGATGGCAGAGAGGACAGGAGGGGGAAGATGGATGCCAGAGAGGACAGGAGGGGGAGCTGGATGGCAGAGAGGACAGGAGGGGGAGATGGATGGCAGAGAGGACAGGAGGGGGAGATGGATGGCAGAGAGGATAGGAGGGGGCAGATGGATGGCAGAGAGGACAGGAGGGAAGATGGATGGCAGAGAGGACAGGAGGGGGAAGATGGATGGCAGAGAGGACAGGAGGGGGAAGATGGATGGCAGAGTGGAGAGGCGGGGAAGATGGATGGCATAGAGGACAGGAGGGGTAGATGGATGGCAGAGAGGACAGGAGGGGGAGATGGATGGCAGAGAGGAGAAGAGGGGGAGTTGGATGGCAGAGAGGAGAGGAGGGGAAGATGGATGGCAGATAGGACAGAAGGGGAAGATGGATGGCAGACAGGACAGGAGGGGAAGATGGATGGCAGATAGGACAGGAGGGGGAAGATGGATGACAGAGGTGACAGGAGGGGGAGATGGATGGCAGAGATTACAGGAGGGGAGGATGGATGGCAGATAGGACAGTAGGGGGAGATGGATGGCAGAGAGGACAGGAGGGGAAGATGGATGGCAGAGAGGACAGTAGGGGAAGATGGATGGCAGAGAGGACAGTAGGGGGAGATGGATGGCAGAGAGGACAGGAGGGGAAGATGGATGGCAGATAGGACAGGAGGGGAGGATGGATGGCAGAGAGGACAGGAGGGGGAGATGGATGGCAGAGAGGACAGGAGGGGGAAGATGGATGACAGAGAGGACAGGAGAGGAAAATGGATGGCAGAGAGGACAGGAGGGGGAGATGGATGGCAGAGAGGACAGGAGGGGGAGATGGATGGCAGAGAGGAGAGGAGGGGGAAGATGGATGGCAGAGAGGACAGGAGGGGGAGATGGATGGCAGATAGGACAGGAGGGGGAGATGGATGGCAGAGAGGACAGGAGGGGGAGATGGATGGCAGAGAGGACAGGAGGGGGGAGAGGGATGGCAGAGAGAACTGGAGGTGGAGATGGATGGCAGATAGGACAGGAGGGGAGGATGGATGACAGAGAGGACAGGAGGGGAAGCTGAATGGCAGAGAGGACAGGAGGGGAGGATTGATGGCAGAGAGGACAGGAGGGGGAGATGGATGGCAGAGAGGACAGGAGGGGGGAGATGGATGGCAGAGAGAACTGGAGGGGGAGATGGATGGCAGATAGGACAGGAGGGGAGGATGGATGACAGAGAGGACAGGAGGGGAAGCTAAATGGCAGAGAGGACAGGAGGGGAGGATTGATGGCAGAGAGGACAGGAGGTGGAGATGGATGGCCGAGAGGACAGGAGGGGGAAGATGGATGGCAGAGAAGACAGGAGGGGGAGATGGATGGCAGAGAGGACAGGAGGGGGAGATGGATGGCAGAGAGGACAGGAGGGGAGAGATGGATTGCAGAGGGGACAGGAGGGGAGAGATGGATGGCAGAGGGGACAGGAGGGGGACGATGGATGGCAGAGAGGAGAGGAGGGGAAGATGGATGGCAGAGAGGACAGGAGGGGGAAGATGGATGGCAGAGAGGACAGGAGGGGTAGATGGATGGCAGAGAGGACAGAAGGGGGAGATGGATGGCAGAGAGGACAGGAGGGAAGATGGATGGCAGAGAGGACAGGAGGGGGAAGATGGATGGCAGAGAGGACAGGAGGGGGAAATGGATGGCAGAGAGGACAGAAGGGGAAGATGGATGGCAGATAGGACAGGAGGGGAGGATGGATGGCAGAGAGGACAGGAGGGGGAGATGGATGGCAGAGAGGACAGGAGGGGGAAGATGGATGGCAGAGAGGACAGGAGGGGAAAATGGATGGCAGAGAGGACAGGAGGGGGAAGATGGATGACAGGACAGGAGGGGGAGATGGATGGCGGAGAGGACAGGAGGGGGAGATGGATGGCGGAGAGGACAGGAGGGGGAGATGGATGGCAGAGAGGACAGGAGGGGAAGATGGATGGCAGATAGGACAGGAGGGGAAGATGGATGGCAGTTAGGACAGGAGGGGGAAGATGGACGACAGAGGGGACAGAAGGGGGAGATGGATGGCAGATAGGACAGGAGGGGAGGATGGATGACAGAGTGGACAGGAGGGGAAGCTGAATGGCAGAGAGGACAGGAGGGGAGGATTGATGGCAGAGAGGACAGGAGGGGGAGATGGATGGCAGAGAGGACAGGAGGGGAAGATGGATGGCAGAGAAGACAGGAGGGGGAGATGGATGGCAGAGAGGACAGGAGGGGTAGATGGATGGCAGAGAGGACAGGAGGGGAGAGATGGATGGCAGAGGGGACAGGAGGGGAGAGATGGATGGTAGAGGGGACAGGAGGGGGAAGATGGATGGCAGAGAGGAGAGGAGGGGAAGATGGATGGCAGAGAGGACAGGAGGGGGAAGATGGATGGCAGAGAGGACAGGAGGGGTAGATGGATGGCAGAGAGGACAGGAGGGGGAAGATGGATGGCAGAGAGGACAGAAGGGGGAGATGGATGGCAGAGAGGACAGGAGGGGGATGATGGATGGCAAAGAGGAGAGGAGGGAAGATGGATGGCAGAGAGGACAGGAGGGGGAAGATGGATGGCAGAGAGGACAGGAGGGGGAGATGGATGGCAGAGAGGACAGGAGGGGGAGATGGATGGCAGAGAGGACAGGAGGGGGAGATGGATGGCAGAGAGGACAGGAGGGGGCAGATGGATGGCAGAGAGGACAGGAGGGAAGATGGATGGCAGAGAGGACAGGAGGGGGAAGATGGATGGCAGAGAGGACAGGAGGGGGAAGATGGATGGCAGAGTGGAGAGGCGGGGAAGATGGATGGCATAGAGGACAGGAGGGGTAGATGGATGGCAGAGAGGACAGGAGGGGGAGATGGATGGCAGAGAGGAGAAGAGGGGGAGATGGATGGCAGAGAGGAGAGGAGGGGAAGATGGATGGCAGATAGGACAGAAGGGGAAGATGGATGGCAGACAGGACAGGAGGGGAAGATGGATGGCAGATAGGACAGGAGGGGGAAGATGGATGACAGAGGTGACAGGAGGGGGAGATGGATGGCAGAGAGGACAGGAGGGGAGGATGGATGGCAGATAGGACAGTAGGGGGAGATGGATGGCAGAGAGGACAGGAGGGGAAGATGGATGGCAGAGTGGACAGTAGGGGAAGATGGATGGCAGAGAGGACAGTAGGGGGAGATGGATGGCAGAGAGGACAGGAGGGGAAGATGGATGGCAGATAGGACAGGAGGGGAGGATGGATGGCAGAGAGGACAGGAGGGGGAGATGGATGGCAGAGAGGACAGGAGGGGGAAGATGGATGACAGAGAGGACAGGAGGGGAAAATGGATGGCAGAGAGGACAGGAGGGGGAGATGGATGGCAGAGAGGACAGGAGGGGAGATGGATGGCAGAGAGGAGAGGAGGGGGAAGATGGATGGCAGAGAGGACAGGAGGGTAAGATGGATGGCAGATAGGACAGGAGGGGGAGATGGATGGCAGAGAGGACAGGAGGGGGAGATGGATGGCAGAGAGGACAGGAGGGGGGAGATGGATGGCAGAGAGAACTGGAGGTGGAGATGGATGGCAGATAGGACAGGAGGGGAGGATGGATGACAGAGAGGACAGGAGGGGAAGCTGAATGGCAGAGAGGACAGGAGGGGAGGATTGATGGCAGAGAGGACAGGAGGGGGAGATGGATGGCAGAGAGGATAGGAGGGGGAAGATGGATGGCAGAGAGGACAGGAGGGGGAGATGGATGGCAGAGAGGACAGGAGGGGGAGATGGATGGCAGAGAGGACAGGAGGGGAGAGATGGATGGCAGAGAGGACAGGAGGGGGAAGATGGATGGCAGAGAGGACAGGAGGGGTAGATGGATGGCAGAGAGGACAGAAGGGGGAGATGGATGGCAGAGAGGACAGGAGGGGGAAGATGGATGGCAGAGAGGACAGGAGGGAAGATGGATGGCAGAGAGGACAGGAGGGGGAAGATGGATGGCAGAGAGGACAGTAGGGGGAGATGGATGGCAGAGAGGACAGAAGGGGAAGATGGATGGCAGATAGGACAGGAGGGGAGGATGGACGGCAGAGAGGACAGGAGGGGCAGATGGATGGCAGAGAGGACAGGAGGGGGAAGATGGATTGCAGAGAGGACAGGAGGGGAAAATGGATGGCAGAGAGGACAGGAGGGGGAAGATGGATGACAGAGAGGACAGGAGGGGGAGATGGATGGCAGAGAGGACAGGAGGGGGAGATGGATGGCAGAGAGGACAGGAGGGGGAGATGGATGGCAGAGAGGAGAGGAGGGGGAAGATGGATGGCAGAAAGGATAGGAGGGGGAGATGGATGGCAGATAGGACAGGAGGGGGAGATGGATGGCAGAGAGGACAGGAGGGGGAGATGGATGGCAGAGAGGACAGGAGGGGGAAGATGGATGGCAGAGAGGACAAGCGGGGAAGATGGATGGCAGAGAGGACAGGAGGGGGGAGATGGATGGCAGAGAGCACAGGAGGGGGAGATGGATGGCAGATAGGACAGGAGGGGAGGATGGATGACAGAGTGGACAGGAGGGGAAGCTGAATGGCAGAGAGGACAGGAGGGGAGGATTGATGGCAGAGAGGACAGGAGGGGGAGATGGATGGCAGAGAGGACAGGAGGTGGAAGATGGATGGCAGAGAAGACAGGAGGGGGAGATGGATGGCAGAGAGGACAGGAGGGGGAGATGGATGGCAGAGAGGACAGGAGGGGAGAGATAGATGGCAGAGGGGACAGGAGGGGAGAGATGGATGGCAGAGGGGACAGGAGGGGGAAGATGGATGGCAGAGAGGAGAGGAGGGGAAGATGGATGGCAGAGAGGACAGGAGGGGGAAGATGGATGGCAGAGAGGACAGGAGGGGTAGATGGATGGCAGAGAGGACAGGAGGGGGAAGATGGATGGCAGAGAGGACAGAAGGGGGAGATGGATGGCAGAGAGGACAGGAGGGGGAAGATGGATGGCAAAGAGGAGAGGAGGGAAGATTGATGGCAGAGAGGACAGGAGGGGGAAGATGGATGGCAGAGAGGACAGGAGGGGGAAGATGGATGGCAGAGTGGAGAGGAGGGGAAGATGGATGGCATAGAGGACAGGAGGGGGAAGATGGATGGCAGAGAGGACAGGAGGGGGAAGATGGATGGCAGAGTGGAGAGGAGGGGAAGATGGATGGCATAGAGGACAGGAGGGGTAGATGGATGGCAGAGAGGACAGGAGGGGGAGATGGATGGCAGAGAGGAGAGGAGGGAGAGATGGATGGCAGAGAGGAGAGGAGGGGGAAGATGGATGGCAGAGAGGAGAGGAGGGGAGAGATGGATGGCAGAGAGGACAGGAAGTGAGAGATGGATGGCAGAGAGGAGAGGAGGGGAAGATGGATGGCAGATAGGACAGGAGGGGGGAGATGGATGGCAGAGAGGAGAGGAGGGGAAGATGGATGGCAGAGAGGACAGGAGGGGAGGATGGATGGCAGAGAGGACAGGAGGGGGAGATGGATGGCAGAGAGGACAGGAGGGGGAAGATGGATGGCAGAGAGGACAGGAGGGGGAGATGGATGGCAGAGAGGACAGGAGGGGGAGATGGATGGCAGAGAGGACAGGAGGGGGAAGATGGATGGCAGAGAGGACAGGAGGGTGAGATGGATGGCAGATTGGACAGGAGGGGGAGATGGATGGCAGATAGGACAGGAGGGGGAAGATGGATGGCAGAGAGGACAGGAAGGGGAGATGGATGGCAGATAGGACAGGAGGGGGAGATGGATGGCAGAGAAGACAGGAGGGGGAAGATGGATGGCAGAGAGGACAGGAGGGGGAAGATGGATGGCAGAGAGGACAGGAGGGGGAGATGGATGGCAGATAGGAGAGGAGGGGGAGATGGATGGCAGAGAGGACAGGAGGGGAGAGATAGATGGCAGAGGGGACAGGAGGGGAGAGATGGATGGCAGAGGGGACAGGAGGGGGAAGATGGATGGCAGAGAGGAGAGGAGGGGAAGATGGATGGCAGAGAGGACAGGAGGGGGAAGATGGATGGCAGAGAGGACAGGAGGGGTAGATGGATGGCAGAGAGGACAGGAGGGGGAAGATGGATGGCAGAGAGGACAGAAGGGGGAGATGGATGGCAGAGAGGACAGGAGGGGGAAGATGGATGGCAAAGAGGAGAGGAGGGAAGATTGATGGCAGAGAGGACAGGAGGGGGAAGATGGATGGCAGAGAGGACAGGAGGGGGAAGATGGATGGCAGAGTGGAGAGGAGGGGAAGATGGATGGCATAGAGGACAGGAGGGGGAAGATGGATGGCAGAGAGGACAGGAGGGGGAAGATGGATGGCAGAGTGGAGAGGAGGGGAAGATGGATGGCATAGAGGACAGGAGGGGTAGATGGATGGCAGAGAGGACAGGAGGGGGAGATGGATGGCAGAGAGGAGAGGAGGGAGAGATGGATGGCAGAGAGGAGAGGAGGGGGAAGATGGATGGCAGAGAGGAGAGGAGGGGAGAGATGGATGGCAGAGAGGACAGGAAGTGAGAGATGGATGGCAGAGAGGAGAGGAGGGGAAGATGGATGGCAGATAGGACAGGAGGGGGGAGATGGATGGCAGAGAGGAGAGGAGGGGAAGATGGATGGCAGAGAGGACAGGAGGGGAGGATGGATGGCAGAGAGGACAGGAGGGGGAGATGGATGGCAGAGAGGACAGGAGGGGGAAGATGGATGGCAGAGAGGACAGGAGGGGGAGATGGATGGCAGAGAGGACAGGAGGGGGAGATGGATGGCAGAGAGGACAGGAGGGGGAAGATGGATGGCAGAGAGGACAGGAGGGTGAGATGGATGGCAGATTGGACAGGAGGGGGAGATGGATGGCAGATAGGACAGGAGGGGGAAGATGGATGGCAGAGAGGACAGGAAGGGGAGATGGATGGCAGATAGGACAGGAGGGGGAGATGGATGGCAGAGAAGACAGGAGGGGGAAGATGGATGGCAGAGAGGACAGGAGGGGGAAGATGGATGGCAGAGAGGACAGGAGGGGGAGATGGAAGGCAGATAGGAGAGGAGGGGGAGATGGATGGCAGATAGGACAGGAGGGGGAGATGGATGGCAGAGAGGACAGGAGGGGTAAGATGGATGGCAGAGAGGAGGGGCAGATGGATGGCAGAGAGGAGAGGAGGGGAAGATGGATGGCAGATAGGACAGGAGGGGGAAGATGGATGGCAGAGTGGACAGGAGGGGGAAGATGGATGGCAGAGAGGACAGGAGGGGAGGATGGATGGCAGAGAGGACAGTAGGGGGAAGATGGATGGTAGAGAGTACAGGAGGGGGAGATGGATGGCAGAGAGGTGGGGGGGGAGATGGATGGCAGATAGGAGAGGATGGGGAGATGGATGGCAGATAGGACAGGAGGGGGAGATGGATGGCAGAGAGGACAGGAGGGGTAAGATGGATGGCAGAGAGGAGGGGCAGATGGATGGCAGAGAGGAGAGGAGGGGAAGATGGATGGCAGATAGGACAGGAGGGGGAAGATGGATGGCAGAGTGGACAGGAGGGGGAAGATGGATGGCAGAGAGGACAGGAGGGGAGGATGGATGGCAGAGAGGACAGTAGGGGGAAGATGGATGGCAGAGAGGACAGGAGGGGGAAGATGGATGGCAGAGAGGACAGGAGGGGGAAGATGGATGGCAGAGAGGAGAGGAGGGGAAGATGGATGGCAGATAGGACAGGAGGGAGAGATGGATGGCAGAGCGGATAGGAGGGGGAGATGGATGGCAGAGATGACAGGAGGGGAAGATGGATGGCAGAGAGGACAGGAGGGGGAAGATGGATGGCAGAGAGGACAGGAGGGGGAAGATGGATGGCAGATAGGACAGGAGGGGGAGATGGATGGCAGAGAGGAGGGGAAAATGGATGGCAGATAGAACAGGAGGGGGAGATGGATGGCAGAGGGGACAGGAGGGGGAAGATGGATGGCAGATAGGACAGGAGGGGTAAGATGGATGGCAGAGAGGAGGGGCAGAGAGGAGAGGAGGGGAGGATGGATGGCAGATAGGACAGGAGGGGGAAGATCGATGGCAGAGTGGACAGGAGGGGGAAGATGGATGGCAGAGAGGACAGGAGGGGAGGATGTATGGCAGAGAGGACAGTAGGGGGAAGATGGATGGCAGAGAGGACAGGAGGGGGAAGATTGATGGCAGAGAGGACAGGAGGGGGAAGATGGATGGCAGAGAGGAGAGGAGGGGAAGATGGATGGCAGATAGGACAGGAGGGAGAGATGGGTGGCAGAGCGGATAGGAGGGGGAGATGGATGGCAGAGAGGACAGGAGGGGAAGATGGATGGCAGAGAGGACAGGAGGGGGAAGATGGATGGCAGAGAGGACAGGAAGGGGAAGATGGATGGCAGATAGGACAGGAGGGGGAGATGGATGGCAGAGAGGAGAGGAGGGGAAAATGGATGGCAGATAGAACAGGAGGGGGAGATGGATGGCAGAGGGGACAGGAGGGGGAAGATGGATGGCAGATAGGACAGGAGGGGAAGGGGGATGGCAGAGGGGACATAAGGGGCGAGATTGAAGGCAGGGAAGAGAGGATTGTAGAAGAAATAAAAATAAATGTCAAAATAAGCTTTTACCTCCTACTTTTCCCTTAATTCCAAAATTAATCCCAAGATCCCAAAATCGGAGCCCAGTAATCCTAAAATCTTGGTATTTGTATATAGTTAGGGGACTGGAATCCTCAAGGTGCGTACACACTGGCCGATATTATGTACGACTGAACGATATCGTTCGCCCTCCCGCCCGAACATGCATGCCAACCTGACGATATTGTCAGGTTGTTGTATGTTCGGGAATGAGGGACAGAGGGCATGATTCAGAGCCGCTCGTAAGCGGCCGCTCGTTCGCTCCGAGCGATTTTCGCAACTGCGCATTCATATGGGTTTTAGTACGCATGCGCAAACCAGTCAGTGCGGTCGAAAATCGTGTGCTCGCAAATAGCGAATGCCTGCTAATTTGCGTGACAGGATGAGGCGTTTGTGGGTGGTAACAGGGGAAGGTGCTTGAAAACGGGGAGTGAAGATCCGAACACAGGCGTGCCAAAAGGTCAAAACGGGCATTTTAAGGGTGTGCATAATTAACAAAGCAGCATCATCGACCAAGTCAGTTGGGTGTCTTTTAGCCAGAACTGCTCGCATGATTGCGGTAGGAAAATGCAACCACGAGAATAGCGAGCAGTTCATTCGCCTTTCGATGTACTCGATTAATCTAATAAATAGCGGAGATGACGTATGATGCGAGCGGCCAGGGGGGCGTTTTTTACAAAAAAACGTCTGCATGGTTTGTTCGCTCGTTCAGACATAGAGGCGTCAACAGACCGCAAAGGGCGAATGGTCAATTGAAATAGCCAGCCCCTTTTTCTGGACGAGCGAGCGCAAATAGCGTCCGGCTCTGAATCAGGCCCAGAGGCCCTGATTCAGAGCCGGACGCTCTGACAGAGCGCTTGCTCTTAATCGGGGCCATCCTTGTTTTTCAGAGCGGCCTCCTGGCCGCTCGCATAGCTGTGGGTGACCACCCACAGCTATAGCGAGCAGCCAGGAAGATGGTCGCGATGGTCAAGACCATCGCGACCATCAGGCTTGCGACGAGACCCTTGTGGTAGGGTCTCGTTGCCGCAAGCCCCAGAGAGATTTCGGCTGTAACAGAGCCGAAAGCACTCCCACAGACATCACTTGTGATGTCAGTGGGGCCAGCCCCAGACGGTAGGCGTTCCCATGGGAACGCCTCCGTCTGGGCAGCCACGCCCCCGGCCCGCCCACCAAACATCGACGGCCCGTCACTCAACATCGACAGCACGCCCCCTTTGGTATGAGACCCGGAGCGACGGATTGCCCGTCGCTATCCGGGTCTCGCGCATGCGCACGACGGAGCCGGCTCCATCGTGCGCATGCACACTGGGCCACCATCGACCCACTTGCGAGCGCATAGCGCTTGCGAGCGGGTCTGAAATAGGCCCAGAGCCCGTTACTGAACGATATCGTTCCATGATATCGTTCAGTGTTTGTGCTCAGTGTCGTTAACGACGCTGAGCACACCCCTGCCGACATCACTTGACTAGACGATGCCACTCATGAAGCGAATCGTCTAGTGTGTATGCCCCTTTACTCACATCTCTCTGTAACACATTTTTTCTTCTTACGTCCAAGGGGAAGTTTATGATAAAATTAGGTTGAACAAATTAAAGGTCAGTACTAATTAAGGGCCTGATTCAGAGGCGCACGCTGTTTGCGTGCACTCGCTCTGAATCAGGGTGTACCTTTTTTTCTTCCCCGGCCTCCAGGCCACTCGCACCGCTGTGGGAGACCACCCACAGCTTGTGCGAGCGGCCTGGCGATGGTCGCGATTATCGCGACCATCGGGCTTACGGCAAGACCCTGCGGGAGGGTCTCGGCTCCCGCAAGCCCGAGTTCTATTAGAACAGGAAGTCCACTACTGACATCACGCGTGATGTCAGTAGGGCCGCCCACAACCAGAGGCGTTCCCTTAGGAATGCCTGCGTTTGTGCAGCAACCCCCCTCCCCGCCTATAAAACAGGGCGAGCTATCAATCAGCATCGACAGGCGCCCCATCTTGTAGTGAGCCCCGGAAAGACGGAGCTGCCGTCACTCGCTGGGGCTCGAGCATGCGTACGCCGGAGGCGGCGAATGCACAGGGGCCAAACAACGACTCACTTGCGAGCGCAATGCTCTCGCGAGCGGGTCTGAATCAGGCCTTAAGTGTTGATTTAATACAGAAGTTAGGCCATGGTAACTATTTTCATGAAGTGCACTCCTGTCTCACCCTTACCCAAAATGTATGGGCATGCAAAGGCACACCAAGGACAAGCACAGGGACACCAGTGCAAAAATTATACTGGTGTTTATATATTCTTCTATGTCTCGCTGCGGTAGCCCATCATCAATAACACCTCCGACAACTGATAACAGACGTTGTACATGCGGCGTCAGGAGAATGGAGTAATATCTTACATATCTGTCATACGACATATGAGTTTTGCACTTGGGAATGTTGATACAAATTATCTTATTTTTTTTTATATTCTGCACCAATAAAAACAAACAGTTATCTATACACGCCCTCGGGGAATCGACTTCGCAGCCCTGAGTGCTATTATCTTGTCATAAACCATCAGAAAGGGAAGACACCTGGAGCCTCACAGCTGCTGCACAATTGATGGCCCGCGTCAGCGAGCGCCGTCAAGACCTCGCAAACTCAGTGACGGAAATCTCTGCGCAGGTTGCTGCATTGTCAGACGCGACGTGTGATTTTCAGGCATAATTTCAAAAGCTCTGAAAGAGTTATGACAAAGAAATGAAGCACAAAAATATATATTGACGGAGGGATCCAAGATTGTTTCCCTCCCCCTCTCCCTCCATAGTAGAGGACATCTTCATATATCTACATGACTTGGAAGACAATTATGAGCAGAGTATGGCCAGTACTATGTTATTATAAATAAATGATTAACTTTGCAAATGATGTCACTAAAAAAAAACACAGGTCATCTATGTCATGTCTACAGAAACCAGAATCCATACCTCATACTGATCACGCCTGAAATAGATGAATCAGTTGTGTACGAGTTGGGAAGCTGTTTCTCTACACATCCTCCTGGTCTATTCATTCTTTACTGGGCGCTGTGTTATATAGTCTGCATAAAACAGGGGATTTGGATGTGGTTATGGTATAATAGATAGACAGTAAAAAGGTCAACAATGTCTAGATAGACACCAGATGTTAGACAGGCAATAGGTCAACAGGGACAAAAGGTCGTCACAGTAAAGGTCGACATGGAAGTAGGTTGACGGGTACAAATGGTCGACATATTCAAAAGGTTGACGCGAAAATGGTCGACATGTTTTATCTAACCCTAATCTTCACTCTAACCCTCCCCTAGGTGCCTGACCCTAACCATCCCTTCTAGTGCCTAACCTTAATCATTAGGGTAAGTGCGTAACCCTCTGCTAAGTGCCTAACCCTAACCATCCGCTAAGTGTCTAAACCTAACCATACGCTAAGTGTCTAACCCTAACCCTCCGTTAAGTGTCTAACCCTAACCCTCTGCTTAGTGACTAACCCTAACCTTCCTCTAAGTGCCTAACCAGCCGCTAAGTGCCTAACCCTAACCCTCCTCTAAGTGCCAAACCCTCCGCTAAGTGCCTAACCATAGCCCTGCTCTAAGTGCCTACACCTCCACTAAGTGCCCAACCCTCCTCTAAGTGCCTAAACCTTCTCTAAGTGCCTAAACCTCCGCTAAGTGCCTAACCCTAACCCTCCTTTAAGTGCGTAACCCTCCGCTAAGTGCCTAACCCTAACCCTGCGCTAAGTGCCTAACCCTCCGCTAAGTGCCTAACTCTAACCATCCTCTAAGTGCCTAACCCAAACCCTCTGCTAAGTGCCTAACCCTCCGCTAAGTGCCTAACCCTAACCCTCTGCTAAGTGCCTAACCCTAACTCTCTGCTAAGTGCCTAACCCTCTGCTAAGTGCCTAACTCTAACCATCTGCTACGTGCCTAACCCTAACCCTCCACTAAGTGCCTAACCCTAACCCTCATCAAAGTGCCTAACCCTCGGCTAAGTGCCTAACCCTAACTCTCCGCTAAGTACCTAACTCTAACCCTCTGCTACGTGCCTAACCCTAACCCTCCGCTAAGTGCCTAACCCTAACCCTCCTCTAAGTGCCTAACCCTCCGCTAAGTGCCTAACCCTAACCCTCCGCTAAGTGTCTAACCCTAACCCTCCGCTATGTGTCTAACCCTAACCCTCTGCTTAGTGACTAACCCTAACCCTCCTCTGTGCCTAACCCTCCGCTAAGTGCCTAACCCTAACCCTCCTCTAAGTGCCTAACCCTCCACTAAGTGCCTAACCATAGCCCTCCTCTAAGTGCCTACACCTCCACCTCCTATAAGTGCCCAAACCTTCTCTAAGTGCCTAAACCTCCGCTAAGTGCCTAACCTTAACCCTCCGCTAAGTGCCTAACCCTAACCCTCCGCTAAGTGCCTAAACCTAACCCTCCTCTATGTGCCTAACCCTCCGCTAAGTGCCTAACCCTAACCCTCTGCTAAGTGCCTAACCCTAACCCACCGCTAAGTGCCTAACTCTAACCATCTGCTATGTGCCTAACCCTAACCCTCCGCTAAGTGCCTAACCCTAACCCTCCGCTAAGTGTCTAACCCTAACCCTCCGTTAAGTGTCTAACCCTAACCCTCTGCTTAGTGACTAACCCTAACCCTCCTCTAAGTGCCTAACCCTCCGCTAAGTGCCTAACCCTAACCCTCCTCTAAGTGCCTAACCCTCCGCTAAGTGCCTAACCATAGCCCTCCTCTAAGTGCCTACACCTCCACTAAGTGCCCAACCCTCCTCTAAGTGCCTAAACCTTCTCTAAGTGCCTAAACCTCCGCTAAGTGCCTAACCCTAACCCTCCTTTAAGTGCGTAACCCTCCGCTAAGTGCCTAACCCTAACCCTGCGCTAAGTGCCTAACCCTCCGCTAAGTGCCTAACTCTAACCATGCTCTAAGTGCCTAAACCTTCCGCTAAGTGCCTAACCCTAACCCTCTGCTAAGTGCCTAACCCTAACTCTCCGCTAAGTGCCTAACCCTCCGCTAAGTGCCTAACTCTAACCATCTGCTACGTGCCTAACCCTAACCCTCCGCAAAGTGCCTAACCCTAACCCTCCTCTGATTGCCTAACCCTCCGCTAAGTGCCTAACCCTCCGCTAAGTGCCTAACTCTAACCATCTGCTACGTGCCTAACCCTAACCCTCCGCTAAGTGCCTAAACCTAATCCTCCTCTAAGTGCCTAACCCTCTGCTAAGTGTCTAACCCTAACCCTCCGCTAAGTGTCTAACCCTAACCCTCCGCTATGTGTCTAACGCTAACCCTCTGCTTAGTGACTAACCCTAACCCTCCTCTAAGTGCCTAACCCTCCACTAAGTGCCTAACTATAGCCCTCCTCTAAGTGCCTACACCTCCACCTCCTCTAAGTGCCCAAACCTTCTCTAAGTGCCTAAACCTCCGCTAAGTGCCTAACCCTAAGCCTCCTCTAAGTGCCTAAACCTCTGCTAAGTGCCTAACCCTCTGCTAAGTGCCTAACTCTAACCATCTGCTACGTGCCTAACCCTAACGCTCCGCTAACTGCCTAACCCTAACCCTCCTCTAAGTGCCTAACCCTCCTCTAAGTGCCTAACCCTCCGCTAACTGCCTAACCCTAACCCTCCGCTAAGTGCCTAACCCTAACCCTCCTCAAAGTGCCTAACCCTCCGCTAAGTGCCAAACCCTAACCCTCGCTAAGTGCCTAAATCTAACCATCTGCTACGTGCCTAACCCTAACGCTCCGCTAACTGCCTAACCCTACCCTCCTCTAAGTGTCTAACCCTCCTCTAAGTGCCTAACCCTCCGCTAACTGCCTAACCCTAACCCTCCGCTAAGTGCCTAACCCTAACCCTCCTCAAAGTGCCTAACCCTCCGCTAAGTGCCAAACCCTAAACCTCGCTAAGTGCCTAACTCTAACCATCTGCTACCCTCCGCTAAGTGCCTAACCCTAACCCTCCTCTAAGTGCCTAACCCTCCGCTAAGTGCCTAACCCTAACCCTCCGCTAAGTGCCAAACCCTCCGCTAAGTGCCTAACCCTAACCCTCTGCTAAGTGCCTAACCCTCACCCTCCGCTAAGTGCCTAACTCTAACCATCTGCTATGTGCCTAACCCTAACCATCCGCTAAGTGCCTAACCCTAACCCTCCACTAAGTGTCTAACCCTAACCCTCCGTTAAGTGTCTAACCCTAACCCTCTGCTTAGTGACTAACCCTAACCCTCCTCTAAAAGCCTAACCCTCCGCTATGTGCCTAACCCTAACCCTCCTCTAAGTGCCTACACCTCCGCTAAGTGCCCAAAACTCCTCTAACTGCCTAAACCTTCTCTAAGTACCTAAACCTCCGCTAAGTGCCTAACCCTAACCCTCTTTTAAGTGCCTAACCATACACTAAGTGCCTAACCCTCCGCTAAGTGCCTAACTAACCATCCTCTAAGTGCCTAACCCTAACCCTCTGCTAAGTGCCTAACACTCCGCTAAGTGCCTAACCCTAACCCTCTGCTAAGTGCCTAACCCTAACTCTCCGCTAAGTGCCTAACCCTCTGCTAAGTGCCTAACTCTAACCATCTGCTACGTGCCTAACCCTAACCCTCCACTAAGTGCCTAACCATAAACCTCCTCTGATTGCCTAACCGTACGCTAAGGGCCTAACCCTAACCCTACACTAAGTGCCTAACCCTAACCCTCCGCTATGTGTCTAACGCTAACCCTCTGCTTAGTGACTAACCCTAACCCTCCTCTAAGTGCCTAACCCTCCGCTAAGTGCCTAACCCTAACCCTCCTCTAAGTGCCTAACCCTCCTCTAAGTGCCTAACCATAGCCCACCTCTTAGTGTCTACACCTCCACCTCTTCTAAGTGCCCAAACCTTCTCTGTGCCTAAACCTCCGCTAAGTGCCTAACCCTAAGCCTCCTCTAAGTGCCTAAACCTCTGCTAAGTGCCTAACCCTCTGCTAAGTGCCTAACTCTAACCATCTGCTACGTGCCTAACCCTAACCCTCCGCTAAATACCTAACCCTAACCCTCCCCTAAGTGCCTAACCCTCCGCTAAGTGCCTAACCCTAACCCTCCGCTAAGTGCCTAACCCTAACCCTCCTCTAAGTGCCAAACCCTCCGCTAAGTGCCTAACCCTAACCCTCTGCTAAGTGCCTAACCCTCCGCTAAGTGCCTAACCATAGCCCTCCTCTAAGTGCCTACACCTCCACTAAGTGCCCAACCCTCCTCTAAGTGCCTAAACCTTCTCTAAGTGCCTAAACCTCCGCTAAGTGCCTAACCCTAACCCTCCTTTAAGTGCGTAACCCTCCGCTAAGTGCCTAACCCTAACCCTGCGCTAAGTGCCTAACCCTCCGCTAAGTGCCTAACTCTAACCATGCTCTAAGTGCCTAAACCTTCCGCTAAGTGCCTAACCCTAACCCTCTGCTAAGTGCCTAACCCTAACTCTCCGCTAAGTGCCTAACCCTCCGCTAAGTGCCTAACTCTAACCATCTGCTACGTGCCTAACCCTAACCCTCCGCAAAGTGCCTAACCCTAACCCTCCTCTGATTGCCTAACCCTCCGCTAAGTGCCTAACCCTCCGCTAAGTGCCTAACTCTAACCATCTGCTACGTGCCTAACCCTAACCCTCCGCTAAGTGCCTAAACCTAATCCTCCTCTAAGTGCCTAACCCTCTGCTAAGTGTCTAACCCTAACCCTCCGCTAAGTGTCTAACCCTAACCCTCCGCTATGTGTCTAACGCTAACCCTCTGCTTAGTGACTAACCCTAACCCTCCTCTAAGTGCCTAACCCTCCACTAAGTGCCTAACTATAGCCCTCCTCTAAGTGCCTACACCTCCACCTCCTCTAAGTGCCCAAACCTTCTCTAAGTGCCTAAACCTCCGCTAAGTGCCTAACCCTAAGCCTCCTCTAAGTGCCTAAACCTCTGCTAAGTGCCTAACCCTCTGCTAAGTGCCTAACTCTAACCATCTGCTACGTGCCTAACCCTAACGCTCCGCTAACTGCCTAACCCTAACCCTCCTCTAAGTGCCTAACCCTCCTCTAAGTGCCTAACCCTCCGCTAACTGCCTAACCCTAACCCTCCGCTAAGTGCCTAACCCTAACCCTCCTCAAAGTGCCTAACCCTCCGCTAAGTGCCAAACCCTAACCCTCGCTAAGTGCCTAAATCTAACCATCTGCTACGTGCCTAACCCTAACGCTCCGCTAACTGCCTAACCCTACCCTCCTCTAAGTGTCTAACCCTCCTCTAAGTGCCTAACCCTCCGCTAACTGCCTAACCCTAACCCTCCGCTAAGTGCCTAACCCTAACCCTCCTCAAAGTGCCTAACCCTCCGCTAAGTGCCAAACCCTAAACCTCGCTAAGTGCCTAACTCTAACCATCTGCTACCCTCCGCTAAGTGCCTAACCCTAACCCTCCTCTAAGTGCCTAACCCTCCGCTAAGTGCCTAACCCTAACCCTCCGCTAAGTGCCAAACCCTCCGCTAAGTGCCTAACCCTAACCCTCTGCTAAGTGCCTAACCCTCACCCTCCGCTAAGTGCCTAACTCTAACCATCTGCTATGTGCCTAACCCTAACCATCCGCTAAGTGCCTAACCCTAACCCTCCACTAAGTGTCTAACCCTAACCCTCCGTTAAGTGTCTAACCCTAACCCTCTGCTTAGTGACTAACCCTAACCCTCCTCTAAAAGCCTAACCCTCCGCTATGTGCCTAACCCTAACCCTCCTCTAAGTGCCTACACCTCCGCTAAGTGCCCAAAACTCCTCTAACTGCCTAAACCTTCTCTAAGTACCTAAACCTCCGCTAAGTGCCTAACCCTAACCCTCTTTTAAGTGCCTAACCATACACTAAGTGCCTAACCCTCCGCTAAGTGCCTAACTAACCATCCTCTAAGTGCCTAACCCTAACCCTCTGCTAAGTGCCTAACACTCCGCTAAGTGCCTAACCCTAACCCTCTGCTAAGTGCCTAACCCTAACTCTCCGCTAAGTGCCTAACCCTCTGCTAAGTGCCTAACTCTAACCATCTGCTACGTGCCTAACCCTAACCCTCCACTAAGTGCCTAACCATAAACCTCCTCTGATTGCCTAACCGTACGCTAAGGGCCTAACCCTAACCCTACACTAAGTGCCTAACCCTAACCCTCCGCTATGTGTCTAACGCTAACCCTCTGCTTAGTGACTAACCCTAACCCTCCTCTAAGTGCCTAACCCTCCGCTAAGTGCCTAACCCTAACCCTCCTCTAAGTGCCTAACCCTCCTCTAAGTGCCTAACCATAGCCCACCTCTTAGTGTCTACACCTCCACCTCTTCTAAGTGCCCAAACCTTCTCTGTGCCTAAACCTCCGCTAAGTGCCTAACCCTAAGCCTCCTCTAAGTGCCTAAACCTCTGCTAAGTGCCTAACCCTCTGCTAAGTGCCTAACTCTAACCATCTGCTACGTGCCTAACCCTAACCCTCCGCTAAATACCTAACCCTAACCCTCCCCTAAGTGCCTAACCCTCCGCTAAGTGCCTAACCCTAACCCTCCGCTAAGTGCCTAACCCTAACCCTCCTCTAAGTGCCAAACCCTCCGCTAAGTGCCTAACCCTAACCCTCTGC
The DNA here is from genome assembly GCA_031769625.1 of Taudactylus pleione. Classification (NCBI taxonomy): domain Eukaryota; kingdom Metazoa; phylum Chordata; class Amphibia; order Anura; family Myobatrachidae; genus Taudactylus; species Taudactylus pleione. The sequence continues at coordinate 2,625,551 of JAUIMM010000883.1, forward strand.
TAAGTGCCTAACCCTATCCCTCCACTAAGTGCCTAACCCTAACCCTCCGCTAAGTATCTAACCCTAACCCTCCGTTAATTGTCTAACCCTAACCCTCCGCTAAGTGCCTAACCCTAACCCTCCTCTAAGTGCCTAACCCTCCGCTAAGTGCCTAACCCTAACCCTCTGCTAAGTGCCTAACCATAACCCTCCGCTAAGTGCCTAACTCTAACCATCTGCTATGTGCCTAACCCTAACCCTCCGCTAAGTGCCTAACCCTAACCCTCCACTAAGTATCTAACCCTAACCCTCCGTTAAGTGTCTAACCCTAACCCTCTGCTTAGTGACTAACCCTAACCCTGCTCTAAGTGCCTAACCCTCCGCTAAGTGCCTAACCCTAACCCTCCTCTAAGTGCCTAACCCTCCGCTAAGTGCCTAACCATAGCCCTCCTCTAAGTGCCTACACGTCCACTAAGTGCCCAACCCTCCTCTAAGTGCCTAAACCTTTTCTAAGTGCCTAAACCTCCGCTAACTGCCTAACCCTAACCCTCCTTTAAGTGCCTAACCCTCCGCTAAGTGCCTAACCCTAACCCTGCATTAAGTGCCTAACCCTCCGCTAACTGCCTAACTCTAACTATCCTCCAAGTGCCTAACCCTAACCCTCTGCTAAGTGCCTAACCCTAACCCTCCGCTAAGTGCCTAACTCTAACCATGTGCTACGTGCCTAACCCTAACCCTCCGCTAAGTGCCTAACCCTAACCCTCCTCTGATTGCCTAACCCTCCGCTAAGTGCCAAACCCTAACCCTCCGCTAAGTGCCTAACTCTAACCATCAGCTACGTGCCTAACCCTAACCCTCCGCTAAGTGCCTAACCCTAACCCTCCTCTAAGTGCCTAACCCTCTGCTAAGTGTCTAACCCTAACCCTCCGCTAAGTGTCTAACCCTAACCCTCCGCTATGTGTCTAACGCTAACCCTCTGCTTAGTGACTAACCCTCCTCTAAGTGCCTAACCCTCCGCTAGGTGCCTAACCCTAACCCTCCTCTAAGTGCCTAACCATAGCCCTCCTCTAAGTGCCTACACCTCCACCTCCTCTAAGTGCCCAAACCATCTCTAAGTGCCTAAACCTCCGCTAAGGGCCTAACCCTAAGCCTCCTCTAAGTGCCTAAACCTCTGCTAAGTGCCTAACCCTCTGCTAAGTGCCTAACTCTAACCCTCTGCTACGTGCCTAACCCTAAACCTCCGCTAAGTGCCTAACCCTAACCCTCCTCTAAGTGCCTAACCCTCCGCTAAGTGCCTAACCCTAATCCTCCTCTAAGTGCCTAACCCTCCGCTAAGTGCCTAACCCTAACCCTCTGCTAAGTGCCTAACCCTAACCCTCCGCTAAGTGCCTAACTCTAAACCTCCACTAAGTGTCTAACCCTAACCCTCCGTTAAGTGTCTAACCCTAACCCTCTGCTTAGTGACTAACCCTAACCCTCCTCTAAATGCCTAACCCTCCGCTAAGTGCCTAACCCTAACCCTCCTCTAAGTGCCTAACCCTCCGCTAAATGCCTAACCATAGCCCTCCTCTAAGTGCCTACACTTTCACTAAGTGCCCAACCCTCCTCTAAGTGCCTAAACCTTCTCTAAGTGCCTAAACCTCCGCTAAGTGCCTAACGTTAACCCTCCTTTAAGTGCCTAACCCTCCGCTAAGTGTCTAACCATGCACTAAGTGCCTAACCCTCCGATAAGTGCCTAACTCTAACCATCCTCTAAGTGCCTAACCCTAACCCTCTGCTAAGTGCCTAATCCTCCGCTAAGTGCCTAACCTTAACCCTCTGCTAAGTGCCTAACCCTAACTCTCCGCTAAGTGCCTAACCCTCCGCTAAGTGCCTTACTCTATCTACTACGTGCCTAACCCTAACCCTCCGCTAAGTGCCAAACCCTAACCCTCCGCTAAGTGCCTAACCCTAACCCTCCTCTAAGTGCCTAACCCTCTGCTAAGTGCCTAACCATAGCCCTCCTCTAAGTGCCTACACCTCCACTAAGTGCCCAACCCTCCTCTAAGTGCCTAAACCTTCTCTAAGTGCCAAAACCTCCGCTAAGTGCCTAACCCTAACCCTCCTTTAAGTGCCTAACCCTCCGCTAAGTGCCTAACCCTAACCCTGCACTAAGTGCCTAACCCTCCGCTAAGTGCCTAACTCTAACCATCCTCTAAGTGCCTAACCCTAACCCTCTGCTAAGTGCCTAACCCTCCGCTAAGTGCCTAACCCTAACCCTCTGCTAAGTGCCTACCCCTAACTCTCCGCTAAGTGCCTAACCCTCCGCTAAGTGAATAACTCTAACCATCTGCTACGTGCCTAAACCTAACCCTTCGCTAAGTGCCTAACCCTAACCCTCCTCTGATTGCCTAACCCTCCGCTAGGTGCCTAACCCTAACCCTCCTCTAAGTGCCTAACCATAGCCCTCCTCTAAGTGCCTACACCTCCACCTCCTCTAAGTGCCCAAACCATCTCTAAGTGCCTAAACCTCCGCTAAGGGCCTAACCCTAAGCCTCCTCTAAGTGCCTAAACCTCTGCTAAGTGCCTAACCCTCTGCTAAGTGCCTAACTCTAACCCTCTGCTACGTGCCTAACCCTAAACCTCCGCTAAGTGCCTAACCCTAACCCTCCTCTAAGTGCCTAACCCTCCGCTAAGTGCCTAACCCTAATCCTCCTCTAAGTGCCTAACCCTCCGCTAAGTGCCTAACCCTAACCCTCTGCTAAGTGCCTAACCCTAACCCTCCGCTAAGTGCCTAACTCTAAACCTCCACTAAGTGTCTAACCCTAACCCTCCGTTAAGTGTCTAACCCTAACCCTCTGCTTAGTGACTAACCCTAACCCTCCTCTAAATGCCTAACCCTCCGCTAAGTGCCTAACCCTAACCCTCCTCTAAGTGCCTAACCCTCCGCTAAATGCCTAACCATAGCCCTCCTCTAAGTGCCTACACTTTCACTAAGTGCCCAACCCTCCTCTAAGTGCCTAAACCTTCTCTAAGTGCCTAAACCTCCGCTAAGTGCCTAACGTTAACCCTCCTTTAAGTGCCTAACCCTCCGCTAAGTGTCTAACCATGCACTAAGTGCCTAACCCTCCGATAAGTGCCTAACTCTAACCATCCTCTAAGTGCCTAACCCTAACCCTCTGCTAAGTGCCTAATCCTCCGCTAAGTGCCTAACCTTAACCCTCTGCTAAGTGCCTAACCCTAACTCTCCGCTAAGTGCCTAACCCTCCGCTAAGTGCCTTACTCTATCTACTACGTGCCTAACCCTAACCCTCCGCTAAGTGCCTAACCCTAACCCTCCGCTAAGTGCCTAACCCTAACCCTCCTCTAAGTGCCTAACCCTCTGCTAAGTGCCTAACCATAGCCCTCCTCTAAGTGCCTACACCTCCACTAAGTGCCCAACCCTCCTCTAAGTGCCTAAACCTTCTCTAAGTGCCAAAACCTCCGCTAAGTGCCTAACCCTAACCCTCCTTTAAGTGCCTAACCCTCCGCTAAGTGCCTAACCCTAACCCTGCACTAAGTGCCTAACCCTCCGCTAAGTGCCTAACTCTAACCATCCTCTAAGTGCCTAACCCTAACCCTCTGCTAAGTGCCTAACCCTCCGCTAAGTGCCTAACCCTAACCCTCTGCTAAGTGCCTACCCCTAACTCTCCGCTAAGTGCCTAACCCTCCGCTAAGTGAATAACTCTAACCATCTGCTACGTGCCTAACCCTAACCCTTCGCTAAGTGCCTAACCCTAACCCTCCTCTGATTGCCTAACCCTCCGCTAAGTGCCTAACCCTAACCCTCCGCTAAGTGCCTAACTCTAACCATCTGCTACGTGCCTAACCCTAACCCTCTGCTAAGTGTCTAACCCTAACCCTCGCTAAGTGTCTAACCCTAACCCTCCGCTATGTGTCTAACGCTAACCCTCTTCTTAGTGACTAACCCTAACCCTCCTCTAAGTGCCTAACCCTCCGCTACGTGCCTAACCCTAACCCTCCTCTAAGTGCCTAACCCTCCACTAAGTGCCTAACCATAGCCCTCCTCTAAGTGCCTACACCTCCACCTCCTCTAAGTGCCTAAACCTCCGCTAAGTACCTAGCCCTAAGCCTCCTCTAAGTGCCTAAACCTCTGCTAAGTGCCTAACCCTCTGCTAAGTGCCTAACTATAACCATCTGCTACGTGCCTAACCCTAACCCTCCGCTAAGTGCCTAACCCTAAGCCTCCTCTAAGTGCCTAAACCTCCGCTAAGTGCCTAACCCTCCGCTAAGTGAATAACTCTAACTATCTGCTACGTGCCTAACCCTAACCCTCCGCTAAGTGCCTAACCCTAACCCTCCTCTAATTGCCTAACCCTCCGCTAAGTGCCTAACCCTAACCCTCCGCTAAGTGCCTAACTCTAACCATCTGCTACGTGCCAAACCCTAACCCTCCGCTAAGTGCCTAACCCTAACCCTCCTCTAAGTGCCTAACCCTCTGCTAAGTGTCTAACCCTAACCCTCCGCTAAGTGTCTAACCCTAACCCTATCTAACCCTAACCCTCTGCTTAGTGACTAACCCTAACCCTCCTCTAAGTCCCTAACCCTCCGCTACGTGCCTAACCCTAACCCTCCTCTAAGTGCCTAACCCTGCACTAAGTGCCTAACCATAGCCCTCCTCTAAGTGCCTACACCTCCACCTCCTCTAAGTGCCCAAACCTTCTCTAAGTGCCTAAACCTCCACTAAGTGCCTAACCCTAAGCCTCCTCTAAGTGCCTAAACCTCTGCTAAGTGCCTAACCCTCTGCTAAGTGCCTAACTCTAACCATCTGGTACGTGCCTAACCCTAACCCTCCGCTAAGTGCCTAACCCTAAGCCTCCTCTAAGTGCCTAAACCTCCGCTAAGTGCCTAACCCTCCGCTAAGTGAATAACTCTAACTATCTGCTACGTGCCAAACCCTAACCCTCCGCTAAGTGCCTAACCCTAACCCTCCTCTGATTGCCTAACCCTCCGCTAAGTGCCTAACCCTAACCCTCCGCTAAGTGCCTAACTCTAACCCTCTGCTACGTGCCTAACCCTAACCCTCCGCTAAGTGCCTAACCCTAACCCTCCTCTAAGTGCCTAACCCTCTGCTAAGTGTCTAACCCTAACCCTCCGCTAAGTGTCTAACCCTAACCCTCCGCTATGTGTCTAACGCTAACCCTCTGCTTAGTGACTAACCCTAACCCTCCTCTAAGTCCCTAACCCTCCGCTACGTGCCTAACCCTAACCCTCCTCTAAGTGCCTAAACCTCTGCTAAGTGCCTAACCCTCTGCTAAGTGCCTAACTCTAACCATCTGGTACGTGCCTAACCCTAACCCTCCTCTAAGTGCCTAATCCTCCGCTAAGTACCTAACCCTAACCCTCCTCAAAGTGCCTAACCCTCCGCTAAGTGCCTAACTCTAACCATCTGCTACGTGCCTAACCCTAACCCTCCGCTAAGTGCCTAACCCTAAGCCTCCTCTAAGTGCCTAAACCTCCGCTAAGTGCCTAACCCTCCGCTAAGTGAATAACTCTAACTATCTGCTACGTGCCTAACCCTAACCCTCCGCTAAGTGTCTAACCCTAACCCTCTGCTATGTGTCTAACGCTAACCCTCTGCTTAGTGACTAACCCTAACCCTCCTCTAAGTCGCTAACCCTCCGCTACGTGCCTAACCCTAACCCTCCTCTAAGTGCCTAACCCTGCACTAAGTGCCTAACCATAGCCCTCCTCTAAGTGCCTACACCTCCACCTCCTCTAAGTGCCCAAACCTTCTCTAAGTGCCTAAACCTCCACTAAGTGCCTAACCCTAAGCCTCCTCTAAGTGCCTAAACCTCTGCTAAGTGCCTAACCCTCTGCTAAGTGCCTAACTCTAACCATCTTGTACGTGCCTAACCCTAACCCTCCTCTAAGTGCCTAATCCTCCGCTAAGTGCCTAACCTTAACCCTCCTCTAAGTGCCTAACCCTCCTCTTAGTGCCTAACCCTAACCCTCGGCTAAGTGTCTAACCCCAACCTTCTGCTAAGTGTCTAACCCTAACCCTCCGCTAAGTGTCTAACCCTAACCCTCTGCTTAGTGACTAACCCTAACCATCCTCTAAGTGCCTAACCCTCCTCTAAGTGCCTAAACTTTCTCTAAGTGCCTAAACCTCCGCTAAGTGCCTAACCCTAACCCTTCTCTAAGTGCGTAAACCTCTGCTAAGTGCCTAACCCTCCTCTAAGTGCCTTACCCTCCGCTAAGTGCCTAACCCTAACCCTGCGCTAAGTGCCTAACCCTAACCATCCGCTACGTGCCTAATCCTAACCCTCCACTAAGTGCCTAACCCTCCGCTAAGTGCCTAACCCTAACCCTCCGCTAAGTGCCTAACACTAACTCTCCGCTAAGTGCCTAACCCTAACCCTCCGCTAAGTGCCTAACACTAACTCTCCGCTAAGTGCCTAACCCTCCGCTAAGTGCCTAACCCTAACCCTCCCCTAAGTGCCTAACCCTCCGCTAAGTGCCTAACCCTAACCCTCCGCTAAGTGCCTAACCCTCTGCTAAGTGCCTAACTGTAACCATCTGCTACGTGCCATACCATTAGTATGTTGCCCATTTTCGTGTGGTAGGGTCTCGTTGCCCCAAGCCCCAGAGAGCTTTCGGCTCAAACAGAGCTGAAAGCTCTACCCCAGATGGTAGGCGTTCTCATGGGAACGCCTCCGTCTGGTCAGCCACCCCCCGGCCCGCTCACCAAAGGGGGCGTGCTGTCACTCAGCATCGACAGCACACCCTCTTTGGTACGAGACCCGGAGCGACGGATTGCCCGTCGCTTTCCCAGTCTCGCGCATGCGCACGACGGAGCCGGCTCCATCGTGCGCATGCGCTCTGGGCCACCATCTACCCGGTTGCGACCGCTCAGCGCTCGCAACCAGGTCTGAATCAGGCCCAGAGTTCAGTGATCTTAGACTTACGTCACACAGTAGTTTGTAGTTCACCAGAAGGTGCGTCTTCTTCATCCTGCTGAATGTAGTAAGATACGAGTGGACTAATGGCGAGATTCAGAGCCAGACGCTCTGACCAGAGTGCTCGCTCTGAATCAGGGCCCTCCTACCTAAAAATGGAGCGGCCTCCTGGCCGCTCGCATAGCTGTGGGTAACCACCCACAGCTTATGCGAGCGGCCAAAAAGATGGTCGCGATAGTCAAGACCATCGCGACCATCGGGCTTGCGACGAGACCCTGCGGTAGAGTCTTGCTGCCGCAAGCCCAGGAGTGCTTTTGGCTCTATCAGAGCCAAAAGCACTCCCACTGACATCACTAGTGATGTCTGTGGGGCCGGACCCAGACGGTAGGCGTTCCCATGGGAACGCCTCTGTCTGGGCAGCAACGCCCCCGGCACGCCCTCCAAAGGGGGAGTGCTGTCACTCACCATCGACAGCACGCCCCCTTTGGTGCGAGACCCATAGCGACAGCTTGGCTGTCGCTATGCGGGTCTCGCGCATGCGCACGACGGAGCTCCCTCCGTCGTGCGCATGCGCATTAGGGCACCATCGACCCGCTTGCGAGCGCTCAGCGCTCGCGAGCGGGTCTGAATTAGGCCCTAAGAACGGCAATAATATGACTTTTGTGGACGATAGGAAAAGTTTGTGGGAAAAGGCATAAACCTTAAACACACTTTTCCAACAAGGCATACCTGCTCCATGTCACAATCCGCTGCAGTACCACCATCCCACCAGTGGGGATGCTCTGCTGTATTCCAGCCAGTCTGACAATCCTGCTGGAAGTCTGTGTAATTATCTGATGCAGCAGCTATGGACTACACCTGTGTTGGCTAACCTTGACACTCCAGCTGTTGTGGAACTATATATCCCAGCATGCCCTGCCACAGTTTTAGCATGCCCTAATAGCAAAACTGCAGCAGTGCATGCTGGGTTATGTAGTTCCATAACAGCTGGAGTGTCAAGGTTAGCCAACACTGGACTACACCATGACTGTCCTATTTCAACCTGCTCCACAGGTCCACCTGAGCCAGATCATCATGTTACGTTTGTGATGCCTGGTGGTGGTTCATGTTCCTTGGCCTACTGTTGGGACCTCCAACTTTGACATGGTCTCTCCTGGACAAACCTTTGCCTGCCTCTTGAATTACTTACTTTAGACCGCCTGGTTATCTTGACTTCTCCTCTGGATTATTCCTGTTACGCTCTAGTTGTTAGTAAGAACTCCTTTGTCTAGTTTTTCCTGTCTGCCCTGCTCCAATGCTGGACTATACCTGAACTCTAGGTGACCTACTACCAGTATACAGTATATTTGGCTAATTGTTCCTCAGTATTGTAACTAGGGTATTTGGAGCCCAGGGCAAGATGAAAATTGAGCCCCTGCTCTCATGCTGAAAAAAAATGGGCGTGGCCACTGGAAAATGGGGGCGTGTCAACATGAAACACTACCATTTCTCGTCACTCTGGTGTCATTCCTTTACATTCCATATGCACCTTAATGCCCCCAGTAGTAGTGCCTCTCCCTCCATGCCCACTGTAGTAGTGCCCCTCATGCAATGCCCACTGTAGTAGTGCCCCTCATGCAGTGCGCACTGCAATAGTGCCCCTCATGCAATGCCCACTGTAGTAGTGCCCCTTATGCAATATCCCCTGTAAGAGTGCTCCTTATACAATGCCCTATGTAGTACTGCCCCTTATGCAATGCTCCTGTTGTAGTGCACAGTATGCAGTGCCCCCAGTAGTGCCCAATATACAGTGCTCCCAGTAGTGCTCCTTATGCAGTGCCCCAGTAATGCCCAAGATATAGTGCCCCCAGTAGTACCCCTTATGCAGTGCCCCAGTAGTGCCCATTATATAGTGCCCCCAGTAGTGCCCAATATATAGTGCCCCTAGCAGTAGTGCCCAATATACAGTGCCCCCAGCAGTAGTGCCTTTTACACATAAGACAGACACACACACAACACATAATTTACTTACCGGAATCTCCACTCCTGCTCCTGCGCCCGCCGCAGCTCTCCACTGCTCCTGCCCGCTCTGCACTGTGGTAGAGACGTCACGATGTCTCCCCTGCACGTGCCATGCTACATTGGATATCCTGCTAACCTACGTCAGTGTCCCAACACTGGATATCCTGCTAACGTGTGTCAATGTCCCTACACTGGATATTCTGCTAACCTGTGTCAGTGTTTGTATACTGGATATACTACTAACCTGCGTCAATGTCCCTACACTGGATATCCTGCTAACTTGCAATACTATTCCTACACTGGATATCCTGCTAACCTGCATCACTGTTCCTACACTGGATATCCTGCTAACCTGCATCACTGTTCCTACACTGGATATCCTGCTAAGCTGTCAGTAGCTCCTGTTTGCTTGTATATACTGCAGTCTGCTTTAATACCTTTCAGGGACATTCCTGTGTTTATCATTATTTACCCACTTTAGTATTAATCAGAAGAACCTGCCAGCGTTTCACCATAATATGGACTGCTGGCTCAGGCCTATATAATATGCAGCTTAATGTATACAACCCAGATTCAGTTTATTGAGCTTGTCTGTGTGAACCAGTACTCTTTGTTCTATATAATCCTGGCTGCCTATCTGTGTTTGACGCCTCTGGTTTTCGGAGGACTACCTCTCTAGCTCTACCTCTCCTTTGTTCCCAGACAACTATCTCGCTGGCTCTTGGCCACTGACCCTCTAAAGACTACCTCTATGGTTCCTAACCTTTATCTCTCAGACAACTACCCTCTATGGCTCTGGGCAGAGCCGTAACTAGACTTTTTGGTGCCCTGTGCCAGTAAGAGCATTGGTGCCCCCCTCATTTTTCAAAGGGACATAATGCACCCAAAAAAAGGGAATAGCCCCTCATGGGGAAGGGCCAGGGAAGAGATAGGGGAGGCCAGGAGATGATGGGGATGAAATAAGAGGAAGTTACAAGTGAGAATGATAATAAACAGACATTTGACAGGCCCAAACAGCGCCCCCTGACCTGTGGTGCCCTGTGCGATGGCACCGGCCGCACTACCCTAGCTACGGCCCTGGCTCTGGGCACCAGGCTATTCTCTAACCTTCCTATTATCTGACACCCCAGATTCAGTGTCTAATGAAAGATCCAGTGCACCTCTTCTCGCTAGGGGCTAAATGAACTAAGCGCCACTTTTCAAAGAGACGCCACATTTTCATCAGTTACAGGACACGGGATTTAAAGGGATAATAATATCAAATACTAAAAACTCTTGGTCTTGTATTCAGTATTACTGTTATTTTAAATCCAGTGGCTGAAACTGCTCAAGACGCCGCAGTTTTCAAAAGAGGCGCTTAGTAAATTTAGCACCGAGACTTTTTTTCTGCCATTGAAATCCACCAATCAGTATGTGCCATACAAAGGCCATCATTCCAGACCGAGGGACGCTGGACCTAAAAGTCTCTGAAAAGCTGACGCTACTTGCTTAGACCAGTCAGAATGATTGATCCGTACAACAGAAGAAGTCAACCAAACATGAATAACGGGTATACCCACATAACTACAAAGGAAGTGGAAGTGGAGGGGTGAGGGGGAGTATGGGGGAAATCCCAAGATATATGTTTTTTGTGTTGCCATCTGAAGCTATAGTGGGATGTAAGGTTCAGGCACATCATCCATACATCGCTTGTGTGCGGCTCTCTGCAAATCCGTCCATCTCTGTATCAGGGGAGACGTGGAGGAGCATGGCCTCCGATTTAGAGAAGAACATTTTTTAATGATGTCTCTGTATAAATAGGTTACGCCCATACATATCAGGGCAGATTTAGGGCCTGCTTCATCACGGATTGCAATTGCAACAGCGTACGCAGATCTGCTGATGGAGCGTACTGCGTATGCATATACACCGCAGGTCAACATTGCGACCGCACTGCAATCACGTACGCAGATACAAAGCCATCGCAGATTGAGGGACAGGACGTCAGCGTTTAGGGTGATGGGGAGCGGTTGGAGAAATGACAGATGAACGTACATCTCTTAATCAGGCCCATAGCCAAGAAATGTAACTTCTGTGCTTAAACAATTAACACTTTCTAACTTGGCCCAATTGTGATGTCTCATGAAGGAAGAGACTATCTGCATATCGCTAATGCTGGGCATACACTGCCAGATAAAATGCCTGTCAGACCGGCAACCTGACACCCAGCAGATATCATGGGCATACAGTATGAGATATCACAGTGTAATGGCCCCAAGATTTGCATAGCGCTCGCGAGCGGGTCGATGTCTGGCAACTGCGCATGCGCACGCCGGAGCCCGCTCTGACGTGCGCATGCACGCGACCCGGCTAGCGATGGGCGCTCCGTCGCTCCGGGTCTCGCACCAAAAGGGGGCGGCTGTCGATTTTGATCGACAGCTCGTACCGTTTTGGAGGCGGGAGGGGGGGGTGGCTGCCCAAACGGAGGCATTCCCGACGGAATGCCTGCCATTTGGGGGCGGCCCCACTGACATCATGAGTTATGTCAGTGTTGAGCTTTCGGCTCTATTAAGAGCCAGAAGCTCACTGGGGCTTGCGGGAACGAGACCCTACCGCAAGGGTCTCATCGCAAGGCCCGATGGTCACGATGGTCGAGACCATCGCGACCATCACCTGGCCGCTCGCAATAGCTGTGGGTGGTCACCCACAGCTATGTGAGCAGCCCGGGGGCCGCACCAAAATAAAACAAAAAACACTCTGATTCAGAGTGAGCCCTCTTTCAGAGCGTCCGGCTCTGAATCAGGCCCACAGTACAATCATTGGGGCAATCTGTCGATATTGGGCAGATCGGGACGATAATTGTATAGTGTATGCCCAGCATAAGGTATACTGTATGTCCGTGAGACAACCTAAGAACAAAGGGGGTCATTCAGACCCACTCGCGAGCGGCAGTACGCTCGCAAGTGGGTCGATGGTCCCCACTGCGCATGCGCACGATGGAGGGAGCTCCGTCGTGCGCATGCGCGAGACCCGGCGAGCGAAGGACTTTCCATCGCTCCGGGTCTCGCACCAAAGGGGGCGTGCTGTCGATGTTGATTGACAGCACGCCCCCTTTGGTGGGCGTGCCGGGGGCGTGCCTGCCAGACGGAGGCGTTCCCATGGAAACGCCTACTGTCTGAAGCCGGCCCCACTGACATCACTAGTGATGTCAGTGGGAGTGATTTTGGCTCTGATAGAGCCAAAATCACTCCTGGGCTTGTGGTTGAGAAACCCGACCACAGGGTTTCACTCGCAAGTCCGATGGTCGCGATGGTCAAGACGATCGCGACCATCTTGTTGGACGCTCTTATATGCTGTGGGTGGTGACCCACAGCTATACGAGCGTCCAGGAGGACGCTCCATTTTAATGGAGGAGGGCCCTGATTCAGAGCGAGCGCTCTGGTCAGAGCGTCCGGCTCTGAATCAGGCCCAAAGATCCTTGAAGCTGGCCAGGACATTGCATATTCTGAAGGACATGACCTAATATTGTGTAATGGTCGTCTTTGGTGTTCATGATTGTATTATATTTGACCTCCCATCTAGACTGGATTGAGTGATCCCCTTGACTCCCGAGGTCAAGTTTACTGAAGATTTTTGCTCCTCGTATTTGATTAAACAAATGAGATGTGCACAGATAATTGTGCTGAACTGTCATTTTGTTTAAGCTTCTGTGACCAAGACACTGATGAAGACCACCGGAGAGGGACAACAACCCCCACTTAATGCTAACTCCTATCAGTATTTGCTTCTGGCTCAGGGGCCTCAGTAAAATCTAACTTGCTTAAAAAAGTAAAATACACAGAGGGCCTGATTCAGAGCCGCTCGTAAGCGGCCCGCTCGTTCGCTCCGAGCGATGTTCGCACAACTGCGCATGCGTATGGGTTGTAATACGCATGCGCGAACCAGTCAATGCGGTCGGAAATTGTGTGCTCGCAAAATAGTGAATGCCTGCTAATTTGAGTGACAGAATGAGGCGTTTGTGGGTGGTAACAGGGGAAGGTGCTTGAAAACGGGGAGTGGAGATCCGAACGCAGGTGTGCCAAATGGTCAAAACGGGCGTTTTAAGGATGTGCATAATTAACAAAGCAGCGTCATCGACCACGTCACTTGGTTGTCTTTTAGCCTGAACTGTTCGCATGATTGCGGTAGGAAAATGCTACCACAAGCACTGCGAGCAGTTCATACGCCTTTCGATGTACTCGATTAATCTAATAAATAGCGGAGATGACGTATGATGCGAGTGGCCAGGGGGCGTTTTTTTTTAAAAAAGCGAGCGCATGTTTCGTTCGCTCGATCAGACATAGAGGCGTCAACAGACCGCAAAGAGTGAGCGCTTCATTTAAATATCCGGCCCCTTTTTCTGAACGAGTGAGCGCAAATAGCGTCCGGCTCTGAATCAGGCCCAGAATTTGCTACAGGCAAAGAGGAACCTAAACATATCTGTGGGTCTGATTCAGGGGTGGGCAGAGACGCGGATGCGACTTTATGAAAATGCCGCTACAAAGGCCTTCCCAGTAGTACATCCTGTGCGTCCCAATGTGCAAGGATTGAGACCCCCACTGTCAGCGTCCGTAGGTGATGCTGAAATACACATAGGTGCATCTTCAGACGCCACCATTGGTTGCACCATCGAAGCTTGCACCAGCTTTATGGCAGGCCACTATCACCAACAGGATGCAACACTCCCATAACACGCCTATAGGACAGATCATCTCCCTGCGTGCTCTAAGCCACTGCCCAGTCACCGCCCAGAGCCGGCCCGGGGTCTGGTGAAGGGGCGTCGCCTAACAGTGGGAGGTGTGGTCACGCCCCCTTTGGGGAAAAGAAAACTAGTTGCAGCGCGTGGACTGGGGAGGGGGCTGCTGTGAGCCCCTCAGCCAAGCGCAGATCCAGGTGGGGTGCGATTAGGATGATCTCTCCCCCCCACAGGCAGAGGAGACTGCTGCTGCAGACTCCCTTTGCAGCCCAGCACACAGGAGCGGGCCCGGGTAATTAGTAGCCGCTCCGGCCCCTTCACGGCACCTCTGACGTCCGGCGCCAAACAAATTTTTTTAAACCACGTGTCCCGATCGCAAACAGCACCTTTGTGTGTACACTGTGAAACATCTGCGCCGTAAGAGTATTAAAGGGATTTTCAGGCAGTAGCAAAAATATTGCTCAACTATGTGAACATCGGCATTACATGGGGCTATGAATTGGGCCCAATATTGTTAAAGAGTCCCAATGGGCATTTGCACCACCCCAAACTTATATAAGGACGGGGTACCTTGTTTTTTTTTATAGCAGATAATAGGATTACAGTAGCTGATTTACTTCAATTATACTGTTCTGCTGGACACTCACATTATATTGTGCACATCACATTTGTTCGTTTCACCTAATCCTACACATGTAGATGTTAAGGTGTATATTTGCTAAAGTGAGAGTTTTTAGAAGTGGAGATGTTGCCCATAGCAACCAATCAGATTCTACTTAACATTTACCTAGCACCTTCTAGAAGATAATAGCTAGAATCTGATTGGTTGCTATGGGCAACATCCCTCACTTCAGTAAATATACCCCTATGTCTCAACCTTTACTCAGTGGTGTCTATATCCTGCACCCGTTCAATTTACGTACCTTGCGGCTGGCAAAATATCTCCTGAAGATGGGCCTAATTCATAGTAACCTGATGGCTTGCGTACTACTCCAATGACGGAAGATCGGCGCATGCGCAGGATCTGTACTGTGCATGCGCCGGTCTTCCGTTCTGCTGTTAGATCTCTCGCAGTTCCTCAAAGCCGCTGATTGACAGGCTGCGGTCGTTTGGGGGTTGGGGAGTGGGCGGGGCCAGCCTCTGCTCCGTAAAAGTGGGACGCGACGACCTCCATTTCTGTTAGTGCCGAGGGCAGGGTATCCGTCTTCAGACACAGACTTCCTGGCTCAGCTACGGAGCTGCGAGGGGCATTCTGAGTAAGATGAGTAGTCAGATTGCAGATGGCTCCACAGAAGATCTGGTTCCGCGTCTCAGGACTGCGATGCTGTCAGCACGCATCTATTTACACCAGGCGCCTTCTGCTGCATTTGCATATGAGTCATACAGCCGCTTCCCTGCTGTTGCGTAATTCTGTACAATTCTGAATCAGACCCATTATCATAGGCGCATGCGTAGTTAACGCCGGCACAGTGCCTGAATCGTCAGGGAATATGCCGGCGTAAGGGGGATATTGCACGTGGTCTTCTTCCTCCGATAAAGCTCCCCTGCCTGCGCGTAAGCCTTCTCAGGGCATATGGGAGGAGTTGCGTTCTGCGCGAAGTTGTATGTGCGCAGAGATACGTCTGATTTCAGGACACATCTGCACCAGGCATAGGGGTGATGGTGATGACGGCCGTTTCGGCAAGTGGATGCACTGGGGCGGTGCGGCCACATGGCAAAGCTCTATGTTTACTTCCGTGCACGCAATGCGTCCAGCTTGGGTGCTCTTCTGAATCTGCACCGTTATGTCTAAACGTTTTTGCTGTATGTTACTGTATGTGTTTGCTTTATTTATATACTTGGACTTATAGGGGGTACTTCTAGTCTCCACAATGTGCCGCTGCCATGTCTGCCATGTCTAGCTGGCGCACATTACCGCTTATTATTGTAAGCCATCTTCGCTCATTTTCCTGTGCACCAGAAAAAAGAGTAGAGATACAGCGCCACAAAGTACATGAACGGCCAATCCAGATATACAGCGCGAAAAACTGAACCGGGATTTTGGCGGCAGCGATGTCAGTGGGAGTGCTTTCGGCTCTGTTAGAGCTGAAAGCACTCTAGGGCTTGCAGCAACGAGACCCTACCACAAGGGTCTCGTCGCAAGCCTGATTGTCGCGATGGTCTTGACCATCGTGACCATCTTCCTGGCCGCTCGCTATAACTGTGGGTGGTCACCCACAGCTATGCGAGCAGCCAGGAGGCTGCTCTAAAAAAACAGAAGGCCGGCCCTGATTCAGAGCGAGCGCTCTGTCAGAGCGACCAGGTCTGAATCAGGGCCAGTTTGCCAAGAAGGGCGTCTGCAGTAATCACTGCACTTGGTGGACCTACACAGTACTGACGCCAATAACATCTCACTGATCTATTTGCTGTAAGCGTAAAATCATTTTGTCTACATAGTGTATATGAAGGAATGGCTGGTGAGGAGGCAATCGGATTTTAGTAAGCCCGTTGAATCATTAATGTCTCATCTATTTTAAAAATTCACGGTGGCTTTTTAAATAGACGTCTTTATCTGTCTGTAAGCACAGAGCTGCTCTCCTGCATTGTAAAGCTGATCATTCCGCGTGCAGCTTTATTCTGCCTCACATATCTTCTGTAATAGCATCATATTTTGCTGTCTAATTTCCTTGCTCGGTGCTGGAGCCTTCACACAACAGCATGAAAGATAAAAATCAACAATATTTCAGCAGAAATGGTTTTTAGGGCCTCCGCAGCGCTGGAGTACGGATTCCATGGCACAGTGTAATGCACAAACACTTTAAGTGCCAGGAGGGTCATCGATACTTCAGCTCTGCACATGTTCCCTCCGCTGGGTTCATATTCTTTATCTGATCGATTTTAATATGGATTTGGCAGAAGTCTGGGGCTCGCCATCTGCTCCCATACTCTCAGTGGTCACAAAGAACAGCTGGGTGGCTGCTGCGAGTTCTGTGAGATGGGCTGTAAGAATAAGTGACCGCAAAACGGCTTTTTCATGATCTGTGCAGAAAACTGTGCGACGTGCGTGCCCGATTCCAGCGTCATTAGCTGCCCGTCCGGAGAAATGGATAAGAGAGGCTCCGAGTGATAATTATTACTGGTTTACATAAGCATCTGCTTGGGCCTGAATGCCTGCGGCACTGAGGCTCATCTCTCTGCATAGCAATTCAATATTATGGAAATATACAGTATACTATACTAAGGTTTTACTTAAGGCTCATACACTAGACGATCTTTATGAATGATAACAATATCGTTCAACGATATATCGTTCAAATCGTCCAGTACCGTGTGTATGAACTGAACAATGAATGATGTGCACTCCAGCGGGTCATTAATGATATCCCCAGTCGTCTGTACACGCAGCTCCATCTGAGGATATCGTTAACGATGCCATGTTGCCGAATGCTCCCCTCCCCACCGCCTGGCTACTAAATTCGCCCGACACAGTGCAGTTACTACCCGCTACTACATCCACCTATCCACCTGACACTGCGCAGTTACTATCAGCTACTACATCCACCTGACACTGCGCAGTTACTATCGGCTACTACATCCGCCTGACACTGCGCAGTTACTATCAGCTACTAAATCCACCTGACACTGCGCAGTTACTATCAGCTACTACATCCACCTGACACTGCGCAGTTACTATCGGCTACTACATCCGCCTGACACTGCGCAGTTACTACCGACTATTACATCCACCTGACACTGCGCAGTTACTATCAGCTATTACATCCACCTGATACTACACAGTTACTATCAGCTACTACATCCACCTCTCACTGCGCAGTTACTATCAGCTATTACATCCACCTGACACTGCGCAGTTACTATCAACTACTACATCCACCTAACACAGCGCAGTTACTACCGGCTATTACATCCACCTGACACTGCGCAGTTACTATCGGCTACTACATCCACCTGACACTGCGCAGTTACTATCAGCTACTACATCCACCTAACACTGCGCAGTTACTATCAGCTACTACATCCACCTGACACTGCGCAGTTACTATCAGCTACTACATCCACCTGACACTGCGCAGTTACTATCAGCTACTACCTCCACCTGACACTGCGCAGTTACTATCAGCTACTACATCCACCTGACACTGCGCAGTTACTATCAGCTACTACATCCACCTGACACTGCGCAGTTACTATCAGCTACTACATCCACCTGACAATGCGCAGTTACTATCAGCTACTACATCCACCTGACACTGCGCAGTTACTATCAGCTACTACATCCACCTGACACTGCGCAGTTACTATCAGCTACTACATCCACCTGACACTGCGCAGTTACTATCAGCTACTACATCCACCTGACACTGCGCAGTTACTATCAGCTACTACATCCACCTGACACTGCGCAGTTACTATCAGCTACTACATCCACCTGACAATGCGCATTTACTATCAGCTACTACATCCACCTGACACTGCGCAGTTACTATCAGCTACTACATCCACCTGACACTGCGCAGTTACTATCAGCTACTACATCCACCTGACAATGCGCATTTACTATCAGCTACTACATCCACCTGACACTGCGCAGTCACTATCAGCTATTACATCCACCTGACACTGCGCAGTCACTATCAGCTACTACATCCACCTGACACTGCGCAGTTACTATCAGCTACTACATCCACCTGACACTGCGCAGTTACTATCAGCTACTACATCCACCTGACACTGCGCAGTTACTATCAGCTATTACATCCACCTGACACTGCGCAGTTACTATCAGCTATTACATCCACCTGACACTGCGCAGTTACTATCAGCTATTACATCCACCTGACACTGCGCAGTTACTATCAGCTATTACATCCACCTGACACTGCGCAGATACTATCAGCTATTACATCCGCCGGAGTCCTGACACTGAGCAGTTACTATCAGCTATTACATCCACCTGACACTGCGCAGTTACTATCAGCTATTACATCCGCCGGAGTCCTGACACTGAGCAGTTACTACCGCCTATTGCTGTTACATTGGTCAATTTCACTTTTTGACATTTAATTTCCACATTCTATAAACTCTGAATTATGAGTGGTTCGGTTATACTCGGTTATGTTCGGATCTGAACAACTGCATCTTATTGGCTATCCGAATCTCACATGTTTTGGATAGCCAATGAGAAAAATCCAAACTAATTTGGCAAAAAACCTCGTAGAACCGAACTGCTCATCTTTTCTGTAGATATTTTACTGGCAAATATATAGTCATATTACACTGGCATGCTATGTTACCTCAGGAGATCCATGCCCTCTGCTCCCTGCCCATGGTGGTTCCACATTAACAGGGGGGCGACCTTTCCTCTATCTGTGCTGCAATATATCTCTGAGGATAAACTGCCTGGAGCCCTACATGTACATACTGTATGTATGTGTATGTATAGTATAGTATGTGTATATATATTAGGGATGTGCAGGCTCGGATCTACTCGGATCTCAAAACGGCATTTTATTGGCTATCGCCTATCGTGTTTTGGATAGCCAATATAATAAATCCGAATTTGCGGTAAAGTGGCGATAAGAACCAAGCAAATCCGAGTAAATCCGAGCCTGCACATGCCTAATATATATATATATATATATATATATATATATATATATATATATATATATATATATGCATAGTGTAGTATTTGTTTATATATATGTATGTGTACGTATGCATACTGTAGTATGTGTTTATATATATGTATGTGTACATATGCATAGTATAGTATGTGTGTATAGTGTATATATGTTTGTGTAAGCATGCATGCTTGCGTGTGTGTGTAATATACAAACATATATATATATATGTGTGTGCATGTACAGTACAATACAGTACAGTATGTATGTATGGTATATATTGTCGAAGCTGAATAATTGGCTGAGACAAGTTCAGTTTAAAATGTAATCGCGGCGACGCCATCTTGCGACTGGCCGCAAGACGCCATCTTGAAAATTAGATCGCAAGACGCCATTTTAGATAAACTCACATTTTAGTACATGAGGCAATGATACTATTAGCACCATGCGATTGCATTTTTCACCATTTCTCATACACACATTAATACGCACAATTGCGCTGTTAACTAGTCGCATATTAGCGAATGCATAGGACTTTGTATGAAACCGCTGTTTTATTAGCTTTATGCGCACGCATCTGCCCCAAGTTAACTAGCGTCCTTATATCAAACCCTCAATACCCACACAATACATATTCACACATAAGGTTCAATAAGCTTTAAAGTGTATGATTTAAGTTGGTTCAGTTAGTTTAAATGCTGAGAAATAAAGGTATTTGAAAACTAAGGTATTATACATGCTAAAAAAGTCGTGTTTGGTCTTGTACTGATGCGTACTCTTTTTACAGTATTCCAGTGTTATCGGTGGGGAGGTCGCATCATGCAAACTCAAGTTATGGATCGCAGAGCCTACAAGCAACAAAATGTATATTTCATGAACAACTGTTAGAATGTTGCAGGGGGCGTGAAGAGGAAGATCCCCAGCTGTTAGAGGCAGGGAGAGTCTATTTGAACCAGCCTGTTAAATGTGTTGTAACAGATGCTTCTCCCCTGGGAACCAATGACATCAGCAACAAACTTCCCTATTGTCCTGTTTATTCTGGGGGGGGTATAAATATGTGTGCATGAACGGTGGTTCTCAGTCTTCGTGCTGAACGCTGTATGACTAGGGGTCCCTTGCTGATGCCTATCTCCGGGTCCGGAAGCGCCTGCGTATGTATACTGTACTTGGGTCTGTATAATTTTCCTTTTGCGCATAAATTGTATCGAGATCAATTGCGTGTAACTGTCTGAACTTTTACCTGAATAACACTTGTGCTTTGGAACCACAGATTCCACGTCTAAGTCTTTATTTATGGAATGACTGCGTACGCAAATTAGCGTCATCCTTAGAAGCTATAGGCAGTATATTAGAAGGTATAGGCAGGACATTAGAAGGTATAGGAAGGTGTGTATAGAGGTTCTGATCCAGTACCGTTAATATGTGTGCATATGCATATGTTGTATGGTATGTACTGTATGTGTGCATATGCATATGTTGTATGGTATGTACTGTATGTGCGCATATGTTGCATGGTATATATTGTCGAAGCTGGATAATTGGCTGAGACAAGATCAACTTAAAATTGGATCGCAGCGACACCATCTTGCGACTGGCCGCAAGACGCCATCTTGGAAATGAGAATGCAAGATGCCATTTTGCGAATGGCCGCCTAAGCGCCATTTTAGATAAACTCACACTTGTGGCGATATTACTATTAGCATCATGCAATTGCATCTTACACCATTTCTTATACACACATTAATATGCACAATAGCGCTGTTAACTAGTCGCATATTAGCGAATGCATAAGATTTTGTATGAAAAACGCTAAATATTAGCTTCATGCACACGCATCTGCCCCAAGTTAACTAGCGCCTTTATATCAAACCCCACATACTCACACATTACATATTCACATACAAGGTTCCATAAGCTTTAAGGTATAAGATTCAAGTATGCACATTTATTATAATCGTTAGGAAATAAAGATTATTTCGTAACTAAGGTTTTATACATGATAAGTAAGCCATGTTTGGTATTGTACTGATGCGTACTCTCTCAACAGTATTCCGGTAATATCGTTGGAGAGATCGCATCATGCATACAGAACTTATGGACCGCAGAGACTCCAAGCAACAAAATGTACATTATATGAACAACTGTTAGGATTTGAATGAGGCGGGAAACCAGAGACCACCAGTTGTTAGAGCCTGGATTGTGTCTATTTGAACCAACCTGTTAAATGCCTTGTAACATATGCCCTCTCCTTTAGGACCAATGGTATTAGCAACAAACTTCTCTATTGTGTTGTTTATTTCTGGGGGGTATAAATATGTGTGCTCTGACCCTGGATTCCTAGTCTTATTGCTGAATGCTGATATATGGGGGTTTCTTGCTGATGCCTACATCTGGACCAGAGAGCGCTGCGTATGTATAACTGTACTTGGGTCTGTATAATTTCTTTGTGCTAAAGATTATATGAGGATCATAGCATGTAACTGCTGTACTTTTACTTGAATAATACTTTGTGCTTTTGAACCACAGGTTCTAGGTCTGGAGTCTTTATTTAGTGTATGACTGCGTACGCTAAATAGCGTCATCCTTAGAGGTTTATAGGAAGGATATTAGAAGGTATAGGCAGGGGTATTCATATGGTTCAAAGGCAGTATTGTTAGTTGGGGGCTCGTAGTGAAGTCACTTACCTACTCACACGGCACTTACGGTAATCGATTTCTCACCAAAGGGTGGAGTGGCCACATGCAGGGTTTACCTGCAACTGCTCGGTGCTGAGAGATCGCTACCCGTTTTCGTGTGAGCCAGGGACGCTGACTAGAATCCAGGGACAACAGAGTAAAAAGTTTGTTTTCCTTTGTTGATAGAACCTAACATTTAAAGGGGTGCCGCAGTATTGAACACGCGGCTGAGTCGCAGTTTTGCGCACAGTAAAGACGCACTTTTGTGTACGCAGCTAAAGGTTGTCATACGGTTGTGTGGTAGTCGCATTATTGTGTATGCGACTGGTCGCACAATAGCGTATACGTACTTCCGGTTGTGCTGCCACGTGTTTAAACAAAGCCGTTGAGGTTTACATTCTTTTCAATTGTTGTCAATATCTGGGTTAACATGTATTTTTCTGCGCAGGAAAAAAGTGTGTAACAGTGAGTATTTGTTGGTAGGGGTAACTTGTTCCCTAAAGTTAGAGGTACCGTATGACCTTTAAGGGCTAAGTGCTTGCCGCTCGGTAAGCAGCTTACCGTTCTATAAACAGTAGCAGGTGTACATGTTGTCTTTGTTGTAGAGAGGTGTGTGGAAGTAGCCGACTTAAACTGCCATAGGTGTGGAAGTTGCCTTCTTAAATCTTATCTGGGTGTGTGGAGTAGCTTTCTTCAAATATTCACAGGTGTGTGGGCGCGGCCGTTTAAATCGTCCACAGGTAAGTGAAAGTATCTTGATTGTCTTTCACCAGTTTAAATCTTTATTGAAAAACGTAGGAGTTTTCTCAGAGTGGGGGCCATGATAACAATAGAGATGTCAGACAATGATGTGCTGCTAATGGAAGCGCCTTTTGGATCGGCCCGTCGTATTATGCATACTAAGTATGGTACTTATGCGATAAGGTATTGTGATGTATGGTTTAAAATGACGATGAAGAGTGTTAGACTGTTTCCCAGAATTGGTAGTTTTGATAAGGATGTATTAGATAATGTTCGGGATCACATCAGTTTGATGCGCTCCAGAGAGAAAAAAGGTAAAATATTATGAAGGTTTAAAGTTGTGGCAGTATGAAGGGGATGCATGGCTTAAAAATGCGCAAGTGACGCAAACTAGCATTGCGAGCGCATTGCCAGAGAATACATCCGCGATGCTGAATTGCGATGCGGGCGAGCCGCAAAATGGCGTGCACGTGCAGCAAGGTAGCGTTGCTGAAGGTATTGCCAGCAGTTCACGCGCACCACCCCCACCTTATGTGGATGGGGGTGCAAGTACAGTTATCAAAAATACCCCTAAAAATGTAACAAACAATTTATACCCTCTCTTAAGCAACTATAAAGAAAATGTTCATGATGTGGATTATGAGCCTATTGTAATGTCTGCCATTTCCCATGCTGTACAAATGGTAGATGCTACGCCACGACAATCACGAGTGGTGCCGCCATCTCCATCGGTAACAGCAAGGGAAGTGCTAACACCCTCTGCACCCGTAGAGGAAGTTGTCAATACCATACGTAGCAGCAACAGATTAAACCCCCAGCCAGGTAACAAGGTCAAAGGTAGCAGCGCTACCGGTCTGCATCCCATTCGGACAATAACTGTTCCGAATGGAAATGCAGATGCGAACGGTGTAGTGCCCACTAGGGAAGTGGTAATAAATTGTCCTTGGACAAGAGCAGAACTAAATTCCATCATAAATGATTTCCCCAATCCCAAAAAGGAACTAGCCAAATGTCAGAGATTTTTGAGGAATTTGGGTAGTTCTCATGAGCCAACTAATAAAGATTGGCGGGTGGTGTTAAGGGCCTGTCTACCACGCAATATCGACGTGACAAAATTTATCACAGATTGTGTATTGGATGGTGACGTTCCCTAAACGGACCAAGTAAACCAAGGTAACATTTCCCGCATTGTAACTCAATTGGGTATATATTTTCCGGTAGTAGTTAACTGGAACAAAATTTTCACCATAAAGCAAAAGGAGAGTGAATCTGCAGAAGAGTATTGCGACCGGGCTCTGCAGGCTATCACCCAGTACACTGGGATAGAAGATATTAAAGATAGCACTCACCACAGGGGAATGATAGTCACGGTACTCATGGACGGTCTTAAGGAAAACTTAAAGACTCGGGTTCAGACCTCACAACCTGGCTGGAGGGGATTCACAATAGATACACTCATAGAATCTGCCATAGAACATGATAAAAACATCTCAAAGAAGAGACAGACCCAGAGCGAAAAACTAATGGCTGTCAGTATTCAAGCTCTGGAATGACGGTAACATCACAGCCAACAGACACACTTGCATCTACACACACACACCTACACCTGAACAGTTATATGTCCTCACTAATCCCACGCAACAGCAAACACAGCTCTATTCTACTAACCCTACACAACCACAGGTCCCACACTACTCACAAACTTCATATCCCCCACAATACCCTTATCCTCCATATCCCTACCCATATCCACCACCTTTTCCCCCTGCTCAAACCTCACAACAACCCGTGTCTTCATCCGATCCACGAATATGTTTTAATTGTAGCCAGCCAGGACATTTAAGTAGAACCTGTAGAGTAAAAAGGGTAGGACCCCCAAACCAGAGAGTACCTGGATATCCCATAAGGGATATGCACAGAGACCAGCAAATATCCAGCAAGCACCAGCTCCAATTGTGGCCGTTAATGCTTTATTGGAGAATGGTAGCCAACGCTAGGGGTCAGGTCATACCTGTAGTCTACAGATAGTCAGGTTAACGGGAAGTACTAGGGAAGAACCGGTCATGATGGTTGATGTAGCTGGTACTGAATATCCTTTTCTTGTAGACACAGGGGCGACCAGGTCAGTGATAACATCTCACGTTAATTTACAGGTGACCAACGAGACAGTACCAACAATGGGTGTAACAGGTAAAGTGCAACATTATCCTTTAACAAAGTCCACAGAGGTTACTATTGGGCCGTTGCATACCAGGCATTCTTTCCTTCTGGCTTCTGCGGCTCCTACTAACCTGCTAGGTAGAGATTTGTTATGTAAGATGGGATGTGTCATATATTGCACCCCTGATGGTGTATTTCTAGATATCCCAGAGAGAGTTGCGCACGAGGTGCGGGATATGTTGGACACTCCCCAAAGGATAATGGGGGTCATTCAGACCCGGTCGTTAGCGCCGATGCGCTCGGACTGGGTCGATGGCCCCCCACAGAGCATGCGCACGACGGCGCCGGCATCTCTGACCATCGCGACCATCATCGGAGCGGTCATTAGAGCTGTGGGTGTTAACCCACAGCCTAACGACCGCAACAGAGGCGGGCGGTCAGGATGCAAGTGGCCGCCCAGTTTCTGAGCGACCGCTTGCATCCTCCGACCACCTCTGAATGAGGCCCAATGTATCACTCTACCAGTTTAAATGAAAATCCATCTCAGGTAGATCAAATGTTGTCCCAAATTCGAGATTCCCTTTTTACTAAGGATGGACAGGACACTGGATTAATGGCAAACGTAAGCCCCGTAATGGTAAATTTAAAAGGCGGTAGGCAAGCTCCAAAAATTCCCCAGTACCCACTAAAACAGGAGGTAGAATTAGGGTTTTTTCAAGTAATTGAGCGATTATTGCAACAGGAAATTTTAGTTCGTACAGCTAGTGTAGCCAACAGTCCCATCTTTCCGGTGAAGAAGAGTGGTGGGAGGGGTTACAGGCTGGTACAGGACCATAGAGGTGTTAATAAGGTAGTAGAGCGCCAATTCCCCGTAGTGCCAAATCCAGCTGTCATTCTTATGCAGATCCCTCCAAACGCAACCCATTTCATTGACCTCTGTTCTGCTTTCCTCTCTGTGCCTCTCCACCCTGACTGTCAATATCTATTCGCATTTACATACAGAGGTGTGCAATATACATGGACATGGTTGCCCCAAGGTTTCATAGACAGCCCGTTTTCCCAGGCATTGCACGACTGTTTACAATCTTTTCAACCTGCAAATGGATCTGTTCTAATTCAATATGTGGACGATTTATTGCTGTGTTCTAATTCGTTTATGTCATGTTTGAATGATACTAAACTTTTGTTGCTTCATCTCTCGCATACAGGACACAAGGTGGCTAAGGACAAACTACAGCCGTGCCAATCCAGAGTAAAATATTTGGGACACTGCCTAACCCAGGGGTTAAGACATCTCACAAATGATAGAATCCAGGCCATACAGAACATGACACTGCCGCAGAATCAACAGCAAATTCGTACCTTCTTGGGAATGTGTGGATACTGTAGAATGTGGATCCCAGGTTTTTCTATTTTGGCCTTGCCTTTACAGAACTTAGGACCTCATTCAGAGTCGGTCGAAGTGGCCGCACGGTCGTACGCCACCGATGTTCGCTATACTGCGCATGCTTACAGTTCGCAATGCGCGTGCGCAAACTAGCCGCTACGATCAGAAAATTCTCTTTCCTTGAACACAGCCAGGTCGGTAGTTTGAGTGACAGAATGAGGCGTTTGTGGGTGGTAACAGGGGAAGGTGCTTGAAAATGGGGGAGTGGAGATCCGAACACAGGCGTGCCTAATTATGCGGACGGCATTTTGTGGGAGTGCATACGGTTTATGGGAGTGCATAATTAACAAAGTAGCATCATGGCACATGTGTTATAGGAGGTTTTTACACTGACGTGATCGTAGAGCTTAAGAGAGGGTATGGTCAACCTTAAGCTCTACGACCAGTTTCGATGGTTGCCGAAGGTCTCAATTAATCCTTATATGCCCGGAGATGATGTGCAATGTGTACGAGAAGGGGGCATATTTTTTTGTCTTCCGACCGCTTCCTCCCCTTGGTCGGCCAACTACCGATCCGAACTTAGGGACGCAACTTGCGAGGGAATCATTTGCATATCCGGCCCCTTTTTGCGTATGACCGTGCGGCCGCTTCGACTGACTCTGAATGAGGTCCTTAATCTTTTCCTCAAAGCCTGGTCGTGTCATACACACAGAGGAATCAGAGCAGGCCTTCCTTAATCTTAAGGATAGTCTGACCAAAGCACCTGCATTGGGAATACCTGATTATGAAAAACCTTTTAATTTGTATTGTACGGAAGCCGATGGTTGTGCTGCAGGTGTCCTTACACAAAAACATGGTGATGCTAGTAGGCCCGTAGCATACTACAGTTTCCAATTGGACACTGTGGCAGGATCACTCCCCACCTGTTTGAGAAGTGTAGCAGCTTCTTTATTGGTGAGTAAAAGTGAGGACATAGTATTGGGTCATGATATGATTGTATACACTCCCCATGCTGTATCTGCTCTGCTGAACTCTGCTCAAACCAGACACGTCTCTTCGGCTAGGTCTACCAAATGGGAACTAGCTCCAATCGCACCTGCAAACATCACTGTTAAACGTTGCAGCACGCTGAACCCAGCAACGTATTTACCATATGTACAACATGATGTACAAAGGGTGGAAGGAGGCAAGTTGCTGGCGGAGGGTGAGTTCAGCGGACATAATGATAAACACGATTGTATGGAATATCTGAATCAGATCTTTACTGCTAGACCTGACATACACGACACACCTTTAGAGAATGTAGATGTGACTTTCTACACGGATGGGAGTTGTCATAGACAAACAGACACAGGTGAATTATGTACAGGTTATGCTGTTGTAAATGACACAGACATCATAGAAGCCAAACCTCTTGGTCCTCCTCACTCAGCCCAAGTGGCAGAGTTAGTAGCACTAACTAGAGCGTGTGAACTGGCAGCAGGCAAATCTGCTAACATTTACACTGACTCGAGGTACACGTTTGGGGTGGTGCACGATTTCGGGACTCTATGGCGTCTGAGAAATTTTATGACAGCAGCAGGCACACCAGTTGCACATTCCCGACACATAAAACATCTTTTAGAAGCAATCCAACTGCCCAAAGCGGTGGCAGTAATCAAGTGTAAAGCCCATACATGTGAGGATGACCCAGTGTCACTGGGCAACAACAGAGCCGATGAAGCTGCAAAATGGGCAGCAGGGTTAAAAATGTTTTCTCCCACTGAAAAAATTATGTCTTTCCAAACAATTGATATGCTGAAATTAATTGAGATGCAAAATTTGTGTTCAATTCAGGAAAAGTCCATTTGGAAGTCCATGGGATGTGGGCAAGAGTCCTCCGGGCTCTGGAGGGACGGACAAGGTAAGCCAGTAGCCCCCAAGGCATATTACCCCAGCCTGGCTGAGGCAGCACACGGTCTGACTCATCTGGGAAAACAAGGTATGTGCAAGTTGGAGAGAGCATACTGGTGCACACCAGGTTTTTCTTCACAAGCAGAAAAGACAGCAATGTCCTGTCTGACCTGCTTGAGGAAGAACATAGGGAAAGCGATCCCTACCGAACCGTCCCACATCCCACCAACTGATGGACCTTTCCAGGTGATACAAATTGATTTCATCCAATTACCACCCTGCAGGAATCTTAAGTATGTATTAGTGTGCACTGATGTATTTCTAATTGGGTTGAGGCCTACCCAGCGGCCACTAATACTGCCAAGAAAATAGTTCAGGAATTTGTATGCAGATACGGTATCCCTAAAATCATCGAGAGTGACAGGGGTACTCATTTCACAGGTGATGTTTTTCAAAATATGTGTAAGCTGATGGGTATTAATAGTCGACTTCACACCCCCTACCGACCGCAAGCCAGTGCCAAAGTAGAGAGGATGAACGGGACTATTAAAAATAAGTTAAGTAAAATCATGGCAGAGACTGGACTAGGATGGCCAGAAGCATTACCGTTGGTCCTGCATAGTATAAGGACCACTGCCAGACCCCCTCTAAATCTGTCTCCCTTTGAAATACAGTTCGGTAGATAACCTCATTTGATTATAAGTCCACAGGAAGACTTGAAAGGTAACAACGAGGTAACTGTAAGGTATCTTATATCAATGAGTAAGCAGTTAAAACAACAGCAGCAGAAACTGAAATTGTTGTCCAATGATATTCCTGAAACTAACTGTCATGGTGTTGAACCAGGAGAATATGTTATGATCAGAAATTTCTTTCATTCAGGTTGTTTGACTGATCGGTGGAAAGGTCCGTACCAGGTGCTGCTGACAAGTACTACATCTTTGAAGGTGGCTGAGAGAGATACCTGGGTCCATTCCACTCACTGCAAAAAGGTCAACCAACCAGTGGAGAAACGAGTCGGTGACAAGGCTGATAGCGTGAACCTGTCGCTCGTGAGCTTGTTCCGGGCGGATTGAAAAGGTCGTAGTGAGATACCTGAACTAAAAGAAATCTGCAGGTCTTGTTGTGGCAATGGACAGGCCTGCTGTGTTCATTTTCATATTCTCTTTTAGAGTGTTCACCATCCTGGTCGGTTCAGGAATGTCCGGTTTCTGTGAAGGGGGACCGATTGTGGAGAGGGGAGTTGATGGCAGTGCTGATGGAGTGGAGTCAGAAGGAGTGCTATGCCAATCAGGGGAGTGTCTGACCAATCTTAGTACTGTTATTGTTAAGACAGCTGTTATTCCGGATACTTGGGGACGGTGTGGAGGTTTATCGTCTGAAGATTCCTGTATTTGTGAGCTTTGTGGGTCCCTAGTTGATGAGAATTGTATCCAACGGTGCCAGCCTAAATATAACCCATACTGGGGTGGGTATCCTTTAGAGGATTATCATAGCATGGTAGGCAAAGTGTTAAATCAAACTGATTGCTGGGTGTGTTCACATGTGCCACAGGGACAGCATAATGTAGGGTTGGTGCCATTTCCGCTGAATATCACGGAAATTTTAGAATTACAGAAAGGGAAAACATTGGATGGAAAATTCCTCTCATCCAAACCACCTCATTTCAAACTCTATCAATTCCAAGTAGATTGATCACTTTTGTGTTTAAACATAACCAACCCCAATAAACCCGGGAGTTGGGAAGTGACAGGGAATAATCAGACGATGACCTTCTCACGAAGAACTGATAATGATTCCATAAACCATGATCTGTTACGCTCAATTAAATCTAGTGGGAGACATTTTAGGTACCGGTATGCATTGAGTTCCACCAAAGAAATTATTGGTAAGGTGCCAGATGGTTATTTTGCTAAAATAATACAGCCAGAAACTTGCATGCACCAGATGAAAGACCCAGAAATAGGATTGTTTGCAAGGGCAATGTGCTTAATGATAATGATGCACACCATTCCTTATGTTCTCCCTGATAATGTATATTTTATATGTGGAGGAAAAGCGTATAAGTGGCTCTCCCCGAGTTCCGAAGGTTTGTGTTACCTGAGAAGAGTAGTCCCAGAAGTTATGGCCCTCACACATGTTGAAATGCTTGGTATACATAAAAACACACTGTCACCATATCTTCACACGCAATATGAACACAGAGGCAAACGAAATATGATACCTGGTGACGTGCACAAAGCCACTCAGTTAATTAGTGAGACAACTGGCTTTCAAGTTTTAGTCGCATTGGATCCCACCAGGATCGCTCGGGGTACATTAAACTTTAGATATATTCAGGAACTTGCTAAATTGATAGATAATATCACTGAGATGTACGATGACACATTCAGGTATACAGGGAGAGAATTGCAAGCGTACAAGAAAGAACTGGTGCAACACAGGCTAGTGTTAAATTATTTAACTGCTGTTACTGGAGGGTACTGCGTAACTTTGGCCACCCAATTTGAAGTCAAATGTTGCACCTATGTCACCAATGATACCAGCGACCTCAAGGAGGTGATAGACCGAAAGATGGATGAAATTCTGCAGCTGAAATGGGAATTTCGTAGGAACCATAATGCTTCAGTGGCTGAAGTAGAGGAGAAGATAGAAGGATGGGTTTCATGGCTGAATCCAGTGAAATGGTTCTCAGGTCTAGGGGAATGGGTCCAGGAAGTGACCGCCAGCATAGGCAAATTCTTAATCCTTATACTGATTGTCATCATAATAATTGCCATATGTGTCCGGTGTGTTCCTATTGTGTTGAAGTGTGGCAATTGTAAAAATAGAGTAAAACGAAAGAACGAAATTATGATGGTGGTCAGTATGAATACTGAGGTAAATATAGAACTATATAGATTGTAAGCTTGCGAGCAGGGCCTTCCTACCTATATATCTGTCTGTTATTACCCAGTTTTGTTCTATTAATGTTTACAATTGTAAAGCGCAACGGAATATGCTGCGCTATATAAGAAACTGTTAATAAATAAATAAATAAACTGCATTACAACCCTGAACTAGGAAATACCATCATTTAATGTATTATATTTAGACCTGCATAGAATGTATTATTGAAATGTTATTTTAAAACACCTCAGATAATGTAAAGTCTCAAATTTCCCCTTCAAGACTGCCTTTATAGGACTGGTGTATCCCCACACCTTTCACATGATCTTCCAAGATCCGCGGTGTGCGTATAATAGTAGTTTTATGTCCCCACTCAGAGACACATTATTGATGGATTAAGAACCACCTTGTGCCATCCCATAATAACACTAAATAGTATATAAATGTAAGCCTAAATTATATTTTAAAAATAAGATTGTGATAGCATGTTGTTCGCTATCAAAGGGTGGACTGTCGAAGCTGGATAATTGGCTGAGACAAGATCAGTTTAAAATTGGATCGCTGCGACGCCATCTTGCGACTGGCTGCAAGACGCCATCTTGGAAATGAGATCGCAAGACGCCATTTTGCGAATGGCCGCCTAAGCGCCATTTTAGATAAACTCACACTTTAGTACATGTGGCGATATTACTATTAGCATCATGCGATTGCATCTTACACCATTTCTCATACACACATTAATATGCACAATAGCGCTGTTAACTAGTTGCATATTAGCGAATGCATAAGATTCTGTATGAAAAACGCCAAATATTAGCTTCATGCACACGCATCTGCCCCAAGTTAACTAGCGTCTTTACATCAAACCCCACACACTCACACATTTCATATTCACATACAAGGTTCCATAAGCTTTAAGGTATAAGATTCAAGTATGCACATTTATTATAATCGTTAGGAAATAAAGATTATTTCATAACTAAGGTTTTATACGTGATAAGTAAGCCATGTTTGGTATTGTACTGATGCGTACTCTGTCAACAGTATTCCGGTAATATCGATGGAGAGATCGCATCATGCATACAGAAGTTATGGACCGCAGAGACTTCAAGCAACAAAATGTACATTATATGAACTGTTAGGATTTGCATGAGGCGGGAAACAGAGACCACCAGTTGTTAGAGGCTGGATTGTGTCTATTTGAACCAACCTGTTAAATGCCTTGTAACATATGCCCTCTCCTTTAGGACCAATGGTATTAGCAACAAACTTCTCTATTGTGTTGTTTATTTCTGGGGGGTATAAATATGTGTGCTCTGACCCTGGGTTCCTAGTCTTCTTGCTGAATGATGATAGACGAGGGGTTTCTTGCTGATGCCTAAATCTGGTCCAGAGCGCTGCGTATGTATAACTGTACTTGGGTCTGTATAATTCCTTTGTGCTAAAGATTATATGAGGATCATAGCGTGTAACTGCTATACTTTTACTAGAATAATACTTTGTGCTTTGGAACCACAGGTTCTAGGTCTGGAGTCTTTATTTACTGTATGACTGCGTACGCAAAATAGCGTCATCCTTAGAGGTTTATAGGAAGGATATTAGAAGATATAGGCAGGGGTATTCATATGGTTCAAAGGCAGTATCGTTAATATATGTACTGTATGTGTGTATATGCATATGCTGTATGGTATATATGTGTACTGTATGTGTGTATATGTATATGCTGTATGGTATATATGTGTACTGTATGTGTGTATATGTATATGCTGTATGGTATATATGTGTACTGTATGTGTGTATGCATATGCTGTACGGTATACATGTGTACTGTATGTATGTATATGCTGTATGGTATATATGTGTACTGTATGTGTGTATATGCATATGCTGTATGGTATATATGTGTACTGTATGTGTATATATGTATATGCTGTATGGTATATATGTGTACTGTATGTGTGTATGCTTATGCTGTACGGTATACATGTGTACTGTATGTATGTATATGCTGTATGGTATATATGTGTACTGTATGTGTGTATATGTATATGCTGTATGGTATATATGTGTACTGTATGAGTGTATATGTATATGCTGTATGGTATATATGTGTACTGTATGTATGCATATGCTGTATAGTATATATGTGTACTGTATGAGTGTATATGTATATGCTGTATGGTATATATGTGTACTATATGTGTGTGTATGCATATGCTGTATGGCATATATGTGTACTGTATATGTGTGTGTATGCATATGCTGTATGGTATTTATGTGTACTGTATGTGTGTTTAAGCATATTCTGTATGGTATATATGTGTACTGTATGTGTGTATATGCATATGCTGTATGGTATATATGTGTACTGTATGTGTGTATATGCATATTCTGTATGGTATATGTGTATACTGTATGTGTGTATATGCTGTATGGTATATATGTGTACTGTATGTGTGTATATTGTCGAAGCTGGTTTAGTGGCTGAGACAGAATCAGTGTAAAATTAGCTTGGAGCGATGCCATCTTGCGAATGGGTACCAGACTCCATCTTAAAAATAAGAATCTGCAAGACGCCATTTTGCGACCAGCGCCATTTTAAGTTACAACTCACGAGCTAAGTACAGATGGCAATGTTTTTGATAATCTTTTTAGAAGCCATGACAGGCCCATTCTGGGGACAACCTTGCATAGAGAAATACCAAAACAAACACAGTATTAGTTAGCAACTAGAAAAACAGCTTCCTGAGAAAAGGAATTAGAAAAACACAATACACCAGAAACTGTGGGTGTTTTTGCATGTAAATGGAGAGACTCCACATGTGGACAGGTGTAGCTGTGGCAATTGTAATATGGCCCAGACACTTGAATTAAATCTGCTCTTTTAAACTCACTGTCAGACAGGCTGGCACCAGCAGGGTGGGGGTCTCCACCCTGTTTGAGAGTGAAGCTCACTGCCCATAGCACATTTGCATTGCAGTTTGAAAATGTTAGTAAGAAATGATATATATATATTAAATCCATCATAAATAGAATCACATGATGCACATTAGCGAATGCACAATATCCTGCATGCGAACGCTGTTTATTAGCTGCATGCGTACACATCTGCCCCAAATCAGATAACCCTAACTAACCTCTTTTCCCAAACCCCTAATACTTACATAATGCACACTCACATAAAAGGTTCCATAACTTTTTAAGTATAAGATCCAAGATTTATTCATTTATTACAAATGCTGTGAAATAAAGGCTATTTTGGTATCTAAGGTTTAATACGTGATAAGTAAGCCATGTTTGGTATTATACTGATCTGCACTTTCTCAACAGCTTTCCGGTATCATCGGTGTGAAGATCGCAACATGCATTCTCAACTTATGGACCGTAGAGATATAAAGCACCAAAATGTATTTTGTGAAACTAACAGCTTAGATTTGCAGGGGGAATAGAGGAGACAATAGGCTGTTGGAGGCTGACCTGTGTCCATTTGAATCAACCTGTTAAATATCCTGTAACAGATGCACCCGCACTGGGAACCAATGGGATCATCAACAAACCTCTCTATTGTGTTGTCTGTTTCTGTAAGGGTATAAATGTGTGTGTTGTGACCCCAGTCTGGAGTCTTCTTGCTGATTGCTGATTGCCGGAGGTTTGTGAGCTGGTGAGAAGGTGGACGAAATCAACTGGAAAACAAAGGGTACTTTGCTGCCCCCTAGCGGTTGAAACGTAGTCAAAAAGGGATTTCTGCGTGGGAGCAGCTTTTCTCCCATAGGTGTGTGGAGGCGTCTTGAGGTCCTCCATAGGGTTCGTGGATACGTCCTTTCTCAAAGGCGTCCACAGGTAAGTGAAAGTATCTTGATTGTCTTTCACCAGTTTAAAGTTTTATTGAAAAATGTATGAGTTGTCCCAAGATGGGAGCCACGCAAACAATAGAGATGTTAGACAATGATGTGCTGCTAATGGAAGCGCCGCTTGGATCAGCCCGTCGTATTATGCATACTAAGTACGGTGCTTATGCAATAAGGTATTGTGACGTATGGTTTAAAATAACGATGAAGAGTGTTAGACCGTTTCCC
The DNA here is from genome assembly GCA_031769625.1 of Taudactylus pleione. Taxonomy (NCBI): domain Eukaryota; kingdom Metazoa; phylum Chordata; class Amphibia; order Anura; family Myobatrachidae; genus Taudactylus; species Taudactylus pleione. Next base: position 2,660,628 of record JAUIMM010000883.1, read on the forward strand.
AGAATTGGTAGTTTTGATAAAGATGTATTGGAAAATGTCCGAGACCACATCAGTCTGATGCGTTCTCAAGGGAAAAAGGTAAAATATTATGAATGTTTAAAATTGTGGCAGCATGAAGGGGATGCGTGGCTTAAAAATGTGCAAACGACGCAAACTAGCGTTGCGAACGCATTGCCAGCAAATACACCCGTGGTGCTGGATTGCAATGCGTGCGAGCCGCAAAATGGTGTGCACGTGCGGCAAGGTAGCATTGCGGAAGGTATTGCCAGCAGTTCACATGCACCACCACCACCTTTTTTTTTTTTTTTTTACAATTTCTTTTATTGAGACACTGCACATAAATACAATCAGATACATCATAATAACAATCACGTGATATGTAAATATACATAAAGTACATTAGACATATAGATCATATTTGTTATGAGCATAATATAGTAACAGTGTGGCTATCAGGGAAGAAAAGAAAAACCAAAAAACAAATCAAAAACCACATAGACGTATATATAGCTCATGATAACAGTTCTCCATCATATAAACACTGCATCTGTCCTTGTTATCAGAACACATTTTATATCAGATAATATTTAACACTTTCATCATCTGACTAATACTACCAAAAACCAGTAAATAATACTATATCAAAAACAAAAACAAAAAGAGCTCTCTTCCGTTCTCCCCCCCCCCACCCCCAAAGGACCCCCCACCGTCCGTGCCTGATGAAAGCACATTAGGTCGTGGCAGAATTGATGTCTATTGGCGCATTATTTCCAACAGTCTGGAGTAAAAACCAAGATGTATCCTTTACACTACAATATATTTGGCGCCGCACGTCAAGGGATAATGTGGATATATATGATTCCCACATATCAAAAAATGTCTCCACTTTCTTTTCCTTCTCCAAGACTACCTCTACCCAATCCATTCGAAATATATTATATAACTTTGTCTTAAATAACACAAAAGATGGGGAGGAGGTCGAAATCCACTCCTGCAATAATGTTTTACGAGCAGCCGCGCTAATTGCCAATAACGGTTTTCTGCTTCCTTTACTAGCTCTTGTGTCTGTAGGTATAATGCCAAAAATAGCCCACTCTGGAATGAAAGGGACATAATTGAGTAAAGCTGACTCCGCATATCGTTTGATCCGTAACCAAAATCCTCTAACTATTGGGCACGACCAAAAGCAATGATATAAGTCCGCATTATCTTCTCCGCACCTATAACAGGAATGAGAAGCCGAACGTCCCATTAAAAAACTTCTATGCGGAGACAAATAAGCTCTGTGAAAAATATTTAAAAACATCTCCACATATATTGTTGATGTTAAAGATTTACAGGAATAATTAAGGGCAGTCAATAACTCTTCCGTTGTATACAGAGGAAATTTTTGAACCCACTGCGAAAGTCCCCTAGCATTGGACGCGTGATCCAAAGATATTTTAAAATACTGATAGTAATTAGAGATAGCTTTCTTGAGTATTGGAGGCCTGGAAAGAAGGTCATCTACTGGATTATTCCAATCTTCCGCCACAAACACCTGTATTACTGAGTTGATATAATGCTGTGCCTGTAGGAATGCCACGGGGAATCCCAACAAAGCATTATACTTTTCTACAGCTTCTCTAAAAAACAAAACCCGACACGCTTCTTTATCTACCAAACAGCCTATTCTCTGAATGCCGCCCACTCGCCATATTGTGAATGGATATGTCGCCTGTCCCGATTGAAAGTGTGGATTTCTTACTAGAGGAAGAAATAATGATTTGTGCGAGTTAAGGCCCGCCTCTTGTCTTATCATGTGCCATACCCGTTTAGTATTCCATAATAATGGATTATTTTTAATTGCAATTGGTAGCTCCTGGTCTCGGGAGTGAAGAAACGTAATCAAATCGCCCTGATCTAAAAATTCTCGCTCAAGTGAGGTATTGGCATAATTCTCTGATCCATTTATCCAATCCGACAAATAACGGATCATAGCTGCTTTATTATATAATCTGATGTCTGGAAAGCTTATTCCTCCATTCAATTTGGTTTGTTGTAATTTTAACAAACTAATCTTAGGCCGCTTGCCATTCCATATAAAGGACTTAAATATCTTATTTAATAGACGCAGATCCTTTACTGTAATGAGCAAAGGTAGGATTTGAAGCGCCATGCCCCCCTGCTCTGTAAGCCCGACAGCTCCCTCCTGGAAGGAGGGAGCTAAATGTCGGCAAGTCTGTTTTATGTGTGTGTATACACAGAGCCATAACTAGACTTTTTGGTGCCCTGTGCCAGAGAGAGCATTGGTGCCCCCCCCCACACATTTTTTAAATAGGGACATAATATAGTGCACCTGAGAGAGGGCCATGGCCTCATGGGGAAGGGCCAGGGAAGAGATAGGGGAGGCCAGGAGATGCTGGGGATAAATAGGGACATAATATAGTGCACCTGAGAGAGGGCCATGGCCTCATGGGGAAGGGCCAGGGAAGAGATAGGGGAGGCCAGGAGATGCTGGGGATAAATAGGGACATAATATAGTGCACCTGAGAGAGGGCCATGGCCTCATGGGGAAGGGCCAGGGAAGAGATAGGGGAGGCCAGGAGATGCTGGGGATAAATAGGGACATAATATAGTGCACCTGAGAGAGGGCCATGGCCTCATGGGGAAGGGCCAGGGAAGAGATAGGGGAGGCCAGGAGATGCTGGGGATAAAAGAAGAGGAAGCTACAAGTGAGAGTGATAATAAACAGGAAAATTAACAGGCCCAAACAGCGCCCCCTGCCCTGCGGTGCCCTGTGCCATGGCACAGGTCACACTACCCTAGTTGCGGGCCTTTGGGCCTGATTCAGAGCCGGACGCTCTGACCAGAGCGCTCGCTCTGAATCAGTGCCCTCCTACCTGAAAATGGAGCGGCCTCCTGGCCGCTCGCATAGCTGTGAGTTACCACCCACAGCATATGCGAGCGTCCATGATGATGGACGCGATGGTCAAGACCATCGCGACCATCGGGCTTGCGATGAGACCCTGCGGTAGGGTCTCGGTGACCGCAAGCCCTGGAGTGATTTTGGCTCTATCAGAGCCAAAATCACTCCCACTGACATCACTAGTGATGTCAGTGGGGCCGGACCCAGACGGTAGGCGTTCCCATGGGAACGCCTCCGTCTGGCAGCCACGCCCCCAGCACGCCCACCAAAGGGGGCGTGATGTCAGTCACCATCGACAGCACGCCCCCTTTGGTGCGAGACCAGGAGCGACAGCTTGGCTGGCGCTGTCCGGGTCTCGCGCATGCGCCCGACGGAGCTCCCTTGGGGTAACATCGCATTGGGGTAACATCGACCCGCTTGCGAGCGTCCTGCGCTCGCAAGCGGGTCTGAATGACCCCCTGTGTACACAGGGCGTAACTTACGGCCCTGTGTATATACAATATGTGTACTACTGGTTGTGTCTTGTGTGTGTATATACAATATTTGGAATGGTTATGTGTGTATATACAATATGTGTACTACTGGTTGTGGCTTGTGTGTGTATATACAATATGTGTACTGGTTGTGTGTGTACATACAATATGTGTACTACTGGTTGTGTCTTGTGTGTGTATATACAATATGTGGACTGGTTGTGTGTGTATATACAATATGTGTACTACTGGTTCTGTCTTGCGAGCCTCGTTGTGTCTTGTGTGTGCATATACAATATGTGTACTGTATGTGTGTGTATACAATATGTGTACTGGTTGTGTGTGTATATACAATATGTGTACAACTGGTTGTGTCTTGCGAGCCTCTATGTGTCTTGTGTGTGTGTATATACAATATGTGTACTGTATGTGTGTGTGTATACAATATGTGTACTGTATGTGTGTATATATGTGTACTGTACACACTGTGTATATACAATATGTGTACTGTATGTGTGTGTATATACAATATGTGTACTCTATGTGTGTATATATGTGTACTGTATGTGTGTGTGTGTATATGCAATATGTGTACTGTATGTGTGTGTATATACAATATGTGTACTGTATGTGTGTATATATGTGCACTGTATGTGTGTGTGTATATACAATATGTGTACTGTATGTGAGTGTATATACAATATGTGTACTACTGGTTGTGTCTTGTGTGTGTATATACAATATGTGTACTGTATGTGTGTGTATATACAATATGTGTACTCTATGTGTGTATATATGTGTGTGTGTGTATATACAATATGTGTACTGTATGTGTGTGTATATACAATATGTGTACTGTATGTGTGTATATATGTGTACTGTATGTGTGTGTATATACAATCTGTGTACTGTATGTGTGTATATATTGTGATAGGATCACTGGTAAAGTGGTCTGTGGCAGGTACATTTGTCCCAGATTCCTGTCTTTTGTGTTTTAAACCCCCAGGAGAAAGTCTGCAGTGTAGCAGGCTTGAGTTTCGGCTTTTTGAAAAGCCGGTTTGGGACCTGGGGGTTGTGGGTGAGAGGAGAGGGAGGGCTCCACCCACGGCCACTCCAGGTTTTGGTTCTCGCAGCCTGGTAACAGGCTTGTTAGTTTTCCACCTGAGAGTGGCCAATATAAGCCTAGTGTGTTTAGGGCTGAATGTCTCACCTGGGAGAGCAGGCAGGGAGTTTGCTCAGAGACACTTGGAAAACCTATCTGTGAGTACTGTGCTGTGCTTTGTTGCTGGCGAGGGCATTAGGCCCTGCCAGGTTCTGGTAGTGAGGGAACTACCTGTGAAGTTAGTGCCCCGACAGGGCTAGGATTTATGTTTATGTTTTCTTTATGTTATTTCTGACATTGTACAATAAAGACTGGCGCCGACCAGCTTGTACTTGCATCCAGACTGGTGTGCTGCTTCCCTGCTGCTGTGTGTGTGTGTAAGGAAGGAGTCCTCTACCCAGGAGAGGGACCCCCTAACCTAACTGTGTCACAATATGGTGGAGAATGCGGGCACCCACACACACTGAAGTTGCAGCGAGAGGAAAACTTTCCATTTAAAAATTAAAGGGACAGACGCCCAATTTGTGAGTGTGGAAATAACACTGTGTCCTTGGAGTCCCATAGAGGAGGCGTCAGCCAATGCTCAGAGAGGCAAGGTTCAGCTTCCAACCTACACCCCAGGACAAAATGGAGGACATTATTAAGGCCTTGCTTCAAGCTACAGCAGCTCAGCAGGAGACAAACAAAATTCAGCAGGAATCTAACAGACTTCAACAGGTCGCCATCGAGGAAACCCGCCAGGCCTTAGCTGAAAACCGCCAGGCCTTAGCGGAAAACAGCCAGGCCATAAAGGAGGTGGTACAACACCTGGTCGCCCGGCCCAGAGATGTTAATACTGGTCCTCCCACCACCACTCACTCCGTACGAGCCAGTCACTTCCTCCAAAATATGACTTTGGGCGATGATGTGGAGGCCTATCTCGCCGCATTTGAAAGAACGGCCGAAAGGGAGAGTTGGCCCCAGGAGCAGTGGGCAAGTCTGGTGGCACCTTTTTTGTCTGGGGAGCCACAAAAAGCATATTTTTCGACTTATGCCTGGCTGATGCCAAGGACTATAAAAAACTAAAACAGGAGGTCCTAACTCGCTTGGGAGTCACCACCTTTGTTCGTGCCCAACGGGTCCACCGCTGGGAGTTCCATAAGGACAAGCCTCCACGTTCACAGATGCATGACCTCGTCCATCTGTCCTCAAAATGGCTACAGCCCAAGACGCTGACGGGACCACAGATCGTGGAAAGGGTCGGGATGGACCGGTACCTGCGATCGTTACCTGTGACTCTGCGCAAGTGGGTGAGCCATGCAGACCCTAAGTCCGTGGACCAGTTGGTCGAGCTGGTGGAGAGGTACGTGGCGGCTGAGGAGCTGATGAGTATGCCCCACCGAGCCCCGATGATGCACCGGCGAACTCCCAGAGACACTGGTAAGACTGTTCCAGGTGAGAAGGGTGCTGGGCGGTGGAATGTACCTAAGACTGAGGGTGTAGAATCTGGAGACAGGCCTGCCAGGCCGGGAAGGTTCTTGCCCCGTAAACGACTAGACATTAATATGACTCAGTGTTTCCGATGTGGTGGCTTCGGCCATATTGCCGCTAATTGTGCACTTACAACTGAACCTATGCAATATGATACTGCTCATGTCTACCGCAGGGGGTCTTTCTTTGCACAGATAGCCTGTACGGCTGACCGGCAGGCTGAGACTGATAAGCACATGTGTGTACTCACTGCAGATGGCAACCGAGTAGAGGCACTGTTAGACTCTGGTAGCTTGGTGACACTTATAAAAGCTGAGCTGGTGAACCCCTTGAGGCGTACAGGGAAAACTGTTGGTGTGACCTGCATACATGGGGATACTCGATATTATGTTACGGCCGAGGTGAACATCGAGACACCATGTGGCTCTGCTATAGTTTCTGTGGGTTTGGTGCATGGTCTGGTGTACGATGCAATATTGGGGAGAGACATTGCTCACTTCTGGAAGTTGTGGGAAAGCCGTTTTGTTCCAGAGGTGAACAACCCCGATCCATTTGAGAAGGTTGTCGATGTAGTGGAGGAGGGAGTTTCTTCTGAGTCAGAGTTATTCCCTTTTTCTACTATGGTTGGCGAACTAGAGAATGCGGAACGTGACGGTGGCCCGCCAACTGATGTGCCTCCCATTGAGGTGGGAAGTGTTGTTGGACCAGGTGATCGTCTGCCTGATTTAGAGGTCAGAAGAGAGGTCTTTGCTGTGGAGCAGTTGAATGACCCTTCTTTGGTAAAAGCCAGGGAGAATGTAAAAGTAGTTGATGGTAAACCCGTAGACCCTGATAGTCCTTTGTCCTATCCCCACATGGCAATGTGTCAGGACTTGTTATATCAGGTGACTAAGAAGGGGGAAGATGTTGTGGAACAACTAATAGTTCCCAAAGCCTACAGAAGAACAGTGTTGGATCTGGCCCATGGTCATATAACGGCAGGCCATCTAGGGGTAGAGAAAACCACTGAGCGAATAATGCAGAGGTTTTTCTGGCCCGGGCTTCATAAAGAGGTATCTGACTTTTGCGCATCCTGCCCTGAGTGTCAGTATCATGCTCCCAGGCCACATTTTAAGGGTCCACTAGTTCCATTGCCTATCATAGAGGTGCCATTTGAAAGAATAGCGATGGATTTGGTTGGACCCTTAATGAAGTCTGCCAGGGGACACCAGTATATTCTGGTCATAATGGATTACGCTACCAGGTACCCGGAAGCGATCCCGTTGCGCAATACGTCAACCAAGACCATTGCCAGAGAGCTAGGAGATACTAACTGACCAGGGTACACCGTTTATGTCCAAAGTCATGAAAGAGTTATGCCGCCTGTTCAAAATCGAACAGTTAAGAACTTCGGTTTATCACCCCCAAACCGATGGGCTGGTCGAGAGGTTTAATAAGACGTTAAAACACATGCTTAGGAAAGTGGTCGACAAGGATGGTAGGGATTGGGACTACTTATTGCCGTATTTATTGTTGGCCATAAGAGAAGTTCCCCAGTCCTCCACTGGGTTTTCACCCTTCGACTTGTTGTATGGGAGACACCCAAGGGGGTTACTAGACATTACCAAAGAGACATGGGAGGGGCAGTCTAGTCCTTACAAAACGGTGATTGAGTATGTTTCTCAAATGCAGGAGAGAATTGCTGCGGTAGTGCCGATAGTGAGAGAGCACCTGGAACAGGCTCAACAGGCACAGCAGAGGGTATACAACCGCAATGCTCGGTTACGCAGCTTTGCTCCTGGGGACAGAGTGTTAGTATTGGTTCCCACTGTGGAAAATAAACTTTTGGCTAAATGGCAAGGGCCCTTTGAAATCTTAGAAAGAGTGGGGCAGGTCAATTACAAAGTTTACCAGCCGGGGAAAAGAAAGCCGGAACAGATATACCATATAAATCTGTTAAAGCCCTGGAAAGATAGAACGGTACTGTCGGCCGTCCGAGACCCTCCAGTAAGTCCAGGGCCCTTAGTTCCCGAAGTGACAGTGGCAAAAACCCTGTCGGCAATTCAACAACAAGAGGTCAAGGAGTTTCTGATTAGAAATAAGGTGCTGTTCTCTGACGTACCTGGGAAAACCTCGGTCATTAAACATGACATCATCACTGACCCAGGGGTTAAAGTTAATCTAAAGCCCTATAGGTTACCAGAAGCACAAAGAGAATCGGTGTCGAAAGAAATTAAAAATTTGCTAGAGTTAGGGGTTATTGAAGAATCACATAGTGAATGGTCAAGTCCCATTGTGTTAATTCCAAAGCCCGACGGGAGTGTGCGTTTCTGCAATGACTTCCGAAAGTTGAACAGTGTTTCAAAATTCGATGCCTACCCGATGCCAAGAGTGGATGAATTGATTGAGAGACTAGGGACGGCAAGGTATTTAACCACTCTTGACCTAACCAAAGGGTATTGGCAAGTACCGTTAACCGAGAGCGCCAAACAAAAGACAGCTTTTTCAGCGCCAGAGGGCTTGTTTCAGTACAAGATGTTGCCCTTCGGGCTACATGGGGCACCTGCTACCTTCCAAAGAATGATGGACAGGATTCTAAGGCCCCATAGACGGTATGCGGCTGCTTATCTGCATGACGTGGTCGTTCATAGTCCTGATTGGCAGTCTCACTTACCCAGGGTACAAGCAGTGTTGGACTCCATCTATAAGGCAGGTTTGACAGCCAACCCAAAAAAGTGTTGTCTAGGCATGGAGGAAGTAAAATATCTGGGATACACCATTGGCAGAGGCCTGATAAAGTCTCAGCTCAATAAAGTTGATGCCATACAAAACTGGCCACGGCCTCTGAATAAGAAGCAGGTGAGAGCCTTCTTGGGAATTACGGGGTACTACAGGAGGTTTATACCCAACTTTGCCACCATGGCAGTCCCACTGACTGACCTGACCAAAGGCAAACAAAAAGTCATGGTAGAATGGAGTCCTGAGGCAGAGAAAGCTTTTCAGGAGTTGAAAGTAGCGTTGTGTTCCCAACCAGTCCTGATGACTCCTAATTTTGAAAGGGAATTCATAGTACAAACCGATGCATCAGAAGTAGGTATAGGAGCGGTCCTGTCCCAGAACAAGGAGGGTGAGGAACACCCTATTTTCTATCTTAGCAGAAAGTTGAATGTACATGAGAGAAACTATGCCACAGTGGAGAAGGAGGCGTTGGCCATAAAGTGGGCGTTAGAGGCTCTCAGGAACTACTTGGTCGGAAGAAAGTTCAAATTGATCACTGACCATGCCCCTCTGAAGTGGATGTCTGAAAATAAGGACAGTAATGCGAGAATTACAAGATGGTTCTTTAGTGTTCATTCTAGCACCCTGCACCTGTCACAATCCGTGCAGTTCCTCTTTTCTGCCTGGGGTGTCACTATTTGCTCTGATGCTTCTAGAACACTCTGATCTGTATTACACCAGTGTGATTCAATAGCAGAGTGAGCTAGTAGCATCAGAGAAGAGAGCGACACCTCAGGCAGGAAAGAGGAACTGCACAGGTTGTGACAGGTGCAGGGTGCTAGAATGAACACTAGTTCTTGGCGTTACAAACTTTTAAATTTTCAGTGGAACACAGGCCAGGAAGCCAGCTGGCCAATGCTGACGCGTTGTCACGCGTTCATTGTTTGGGGGCTTCAGTTGTTCCGCCCCACAGGTCGAAACAAAGGGGGGGGATATGTGATAAGATCACTGGTAAAGTGGTCTGTGGCAGGTACATTTGTCCCAGATTCCTGTCTTTTGTGTTTTAAACCCCCAGGAGAAAGTCTGCAGTGTAGCAGGCTTGAGTTTCGGCTTTTTGAAAAGCCGGTTTGGGACCTGGGGGTTGTGGGTGAGAGGAGAGGGAGGGCTCCACCCACGGCCACTCCAGGTTTTGGTTCTCGCAGCCTGGTAACAGGCTTGTTAGTTTTCCACTTGAGAGTGGCCAATATAAGCCTAGTGTGTTTAGGGCTGAGTGTCTCACCTGGGAGAGCAGGCAGGGAGTTTGCTCAGAGACACTTGAAAAACCTATTTGTGAGTACTGTGCTGTGCTTTGTTGCTGGCGAGGGCATTAGGCCCTGCCAGGTTCTGGTAGTGAGGGAACTACCTGTGAAGTTAGTGCCCCGACAGGGCTAGGATTTATGTTTATGTTTTCTTTATGTTATTTCTGACATTGTACAATAAAGACTGGCGCCGACCAGCTTGTACTTGCATCCAGACTGGTGTGCTGCTTCCCTGCTGCTGTGTGTGTGTGTGTAAGGAAGGAGTCCTCTACCCAGGAGAGGGACCCCCTAACCTAACTGTGTCACAATATGTGTACTGTATGTGTGTGTATATACAATATGTGTACTGTATGTGTGTGTATATACAATATGTGTACTGTATGTGTGTATATATGTGTACTGTATGTGTGTGTATATTCAATATGTGTACTGTATGTGTGTGTATATACAATATGTGTACTGTATGTGTGTATATATGTGTACTGTATGTGTGTGTATATACAATATGTGTACTGTATGTGAGTGTATATACAATATGTGTACTACTGGTTGTGTCTTGTGTGTGTATATACAATATGTGTATTGGTTGTGTGTGTATATGCAATATGTATACTACTGGTTGTGTCTTGTGTGTGTATATACAATATATATACTACTGGTTGTGTCGTGTGTGTATATACAATATGTGTACTGTATGTGTGTGTATATACAATATGTGTACTGTATGTGTGTATATATGTGTACTGTATGTGTGTGTATATACAATATGTGTACTGTATGTGTGTATATATGTGTACTGTATGTGTGTGTGTATATACAATATGTGTACTGTATGTGTGTATATATGTGTACTGTATGTGTGTGTATATACAATATGTGTACTGTATGTGTGTGTATATGTGTATTGTATGTGTGTGTATATACAATATGTGTACTGTATGTGTGTGTATATACAATATGTGTACTGTATGTGTGTGTATATGTGTATTGTATGTGTGTGTATATACAATATGTGTACTGTATGTGTGTGTATATGTGTATTGTATGTGTGTGTATATACAATATGTGTACTGTATGTGTGTGTATATACAATATGTGTACTGTATGTGTGTATATATGTGTACTGTATGTGTGTGTATATACAATATGTGTACTGTATGTGTGTATATGTGTACTGTATGTGTGTGTATATACAATATGTGTACTGTATGTGTGTGTATATACAATATGTGTACTGTATGTGTGTATATATGTGTACTGTATGTGTGTGTGTATATACAATATGTGTACTGTATGTGTGTATATATGTGTACTGTATGTGTGTGTATATACAATATGTGTACTGTATGTGTGTGTATATGTGTATTGTATGTGTGTGTATATACAATATGTGTACTGTATGTGTGTGTATATACAATATGTGTACTGTATGTGTGTGTATATGTGTATTGTATGTGTGTGTATATACAATATGTGTACTGTATGTGTGTGTATATGTGTATTGTATGTGTGTGTATATACAATATGTGTACTGTATGTGTGTGTATATACAATATGTGTACTGTATGTGTGTATATATGTGTACTGTATGTGTGTGTATATACAATATGTGTACTGTATGTGTGTATATGTGTACTGTATGTGTGTGTATATACAATATGTGTACTGTATGTGTGTGTATATACAATATGTGTACTGTATGTGTGTATATATGTGTACTGTATGTGTGTGTGTATATACAATATGTGTACTGTATGTGTGTATATATGTGTACTGTATGTGTGTGTATATACAATATGTGTACTGTATGTGTGTGTATATGTGTATTGTATGTGTGTGTATATACAATATGTGTACTGTATGTGTGTGTATATACAATATGTGTACTGTATGTGTGTGTATATGTGTATTGTATGTGTGTGTATATACAATATGTGTACTGTATGTGTGTGTATATGTGTATTGTATGTGTGTGTATATACAATATGTGTACTGTATGTGTGTGTATATACAATATGTGTACTGTATGTGTGTGACAGTGTGTATATGTGTACTGTATGTGTATACAGTAGGTAGCGGGTCTGTGCTGTGTGAGAGGTGTAATTCCCGGCAGCCGGCACTAGGTGGCAGCACGGAGCACACACACTGATACTATCTGCATTAGGCTGAGCCAGTCCTGAGGTGTTTTGCTGCTCGCCGCGCCCCGTACTCCAGCGGCAGCTGCTCCGGTAGTTACACTTTGTACCGGCTCTGGCCGTTCATTCTCCCTGGACGGTCTGTCTTCTCACTGACCACCCAGCATGGCCTCCAGCAGCTCTATCCAGATCCCCCGCCGCCTGCCCCTGCTGCTCACCCAGGACGGGGTGCTGCTGCCCGGTTCCAGCATACGCTGCAGTGTGGACTCTCCCGGGAACATGGAGCTGGTGCGGAGCCGCTTGCTGCGGGGGACCACCCTGAAGAGCACCATCATCGGGGTCATCCCCAATACCAGGGACCCGACCTCTGACAGCGAGGATATGCCCACCATGCACAGGTGTGACAGTCCCTGGTGCTAACCCCCTGCTGGGACCTGTCCCCGGTGCTGACCCCCCCTGCTGGGACCTGTCCCCGGTGCTGACCCCCCCTGCTGGGACCTGTCCCCGGTGCTGACCCCCCTGCTGGGACCTGTCCCCGGTGCTGACCCCCCCTGCTGGGACCTGTCCCCGGTGCTGACCCCCCCTGCTGGGACCTGTCCCCGGTGCTGACCCCCCCCCCCCTGCTGGGACCTGTCCCCGGTGCTGACCCCCCCTGCTGGGACCTGTCCCCGGTGCTGACCCCCCTGCTGGGACCTGTCCCCGGTGCTGACCCCCCCTGCTGGGACCTGTCCCCGGTGCTGACCCCCCCTGCTGGGACCTGTCCCCGGTGCTGACCCCCCCTGCTGGGACCTGTCCCCGGTGCTGACCCCCCCTGCTGGGACCTGTCCCCGGTGCTGACCCCCCCTGCTGGGACCTGTCCCCGGTGCTGACCCCCCCTGCTGGGACCTGTCCCCGGTGCTGACCCCCCCTGCTGGGACCTGTCCCCGGTGCTGACCCCCCCCTGCTGGGACCTGTCCCCGGTGCTGACCCCCCCCTGCTGGGACCTGTCCCCGGTGCTGACCTCCCCCTGCTGGGACCTGTCCCCGGTGCTGACCCCCCCCTGCTGGGACCTGTCCCCGGTGCTGACCCCCCCCTGCTGGGACCTGTCCCCGGTGCTGACCCCCCCCTGCTGGGACCTGTCCCCGGTGCTGACCCCCCCCTGCTGGGACCTGTCCCCGGTGCTGACCCCCCCCTGCTGGGACCTGTCCCCGGTGCTGACCCCCCCCTGCTGGGACCTGTCCCCGGTGCTGACCCCCCCCTGCTGGGACCTGTCCCCGCTGCTGACCCCCTGCTGGGACCTGTCCCCGCTGCTGACCCCCTGCTGGGACCTGTCCCCGCTGCTGACCACCTGCTGGGACCTGTCCCCGCTGCTGACCACCTGCTGGGACCTGTCCCCACTGCTGACCCCCTGCTGGGACCTGTCCCCGGTGCTGACCCCCCCCTGCTGGGACCTGTCCCCGCTGCTATCTCTCAGCCCAGTACCAACATCAAAAAATGCCATGTCTATCATTTATACCAGTGGCCGTGCATGCACAATGTGTGTCTGTACATTCACATCCAGCTGTAACATGACCAATCCCAGCAGGGTTAGGACTAGACTATACAGCGCAGATGGACCTGTGACGTCACACCCACGTGACCCGGCCTGAAAGGGGGAGGGGCGGGGATGCTAACGGGGGACCAAAAGTGTCCCCTTGCGGGCTTGCTGCGCTCGTCACGCTTTGGGCACGGTGGCTCGCTGCGCTCGCCACAAGTATTTATTCCCCCTCTATGCCCTAGTGGATGGTAATGCAGGAGCGGTCCAGCTTCCTGCAGCGGTTACGTGGTGGATACGTCACAGAGGTCCTTTCTCCAAATAGGAAATAGCAGCAACCATCCCAGCAGTGATAGAGCCGGGGATGGTCCTAGTGCCAGTGGTGATATCTCAGTGACTGTTACATGAGTTCTTGCAATGAAAGGTCATATAGGAACTTGCTCAGTATTTGGGTCCTGCACTGCCCCTTGTGTGTAATAATGGAGCCATTGGTTGGGTGGAGGGGGTTAATAAGTTAGTACTTTGTGATGGCATTTATACATTTTAGGAGTGTTCGCTGCTAAGTACTGCCCGGGCACATGAATAATTATAATTATGCACCCACATGCAAACGCCAGTTTTCTGCTGGGCAGAATTATTTAAATAAAAGGGGAGGGAGGGGGTCGTCAGTCCAATCTTTCAATGGACACTTTCCGAAAAGTTTTCATACAGGCGAGCTAATTTCAAGGCACAAGTGTGTAACATTCAAAGGTCAGCCCCAATCTGCTGGTAAACTGGTTGCTGTGGATTATAGCCCCTTTTGTGGCACTGGTTGCTCTGCACCATGTCCATAAATGTTCCCCATTGTGTTCAGGCTGCAAGTCCTATTCCTTAAGGATGACCGTATATGCACACATCAGGGCTTGTACACGCATGATTCCTCGCATTAGCTGAATGGATACTCTTACGGTAGTAAATCGGGCTTCCGCGGCTGCCTCCAGCCCAGCCATTGTGCATGTGAGTGTAATGTGCGCTATACGTCACTGATATTTCCCTTACTGACCGGCGTAGCATAGCACCACCTTCAGGTGTGATTTTGTTTTCCAATGCTTCCCCTTTTATATCTTCCATCCATAATAACTACACTATGTAGGTAAAAGTGATTGGACACCCCCTGTTTCAGCTGGCTTTGCCTGGGTCCACTAGCTGTAATGCGCGGTCACATTAACTCTGAGAAGTATAGAGATGTTCTCGATAACTCTGTGCTTCCTACATTGCGGCAGTTCTACGGAAACATCTAATGTATTTATCAGGACGACAATGCCACCTGTCATGTTTCTAGGGCGACGCTGGACTGGTATACAGAAAATACGGTATAGCGAATGGACTGGCCAGCTCAGAGTCCAGATCTTAACCCCACTGAGATTCTCTGGGAAGAATTGGAGTGATGGTGTTTTCTAGGCCGACTCGACCTTCTTCAGTATCACAGTTGGTCACTGTACTAATGGCAAAACATACCGCCGGCTGCTGTCCAGGAACTTGTGGACAGTTTACCAAGAAGGGGGTCTGCACGTGGTGACCTACAAAGTACTGACAGCAGTAACATCTCCCTGATCTATTTGCTGTCAGTGTCCAATCACTTGTCTATGTAGTGTATTATAGATGCCCCCCACACACACACACACGCACATTCTGAAGTCTTCTCTTGCCATTCGTATCTATATCGGCCTTTGGACTGTTATTTTCACCCTTACACCTGTACTTATCAGGTATAGAGGTTACTGGGGCAGAATGTGCCTTTATCAATGTAGAAATCAGGCTATAGGTCGTGTTATCTGCTGTTCAAGACCATATTCCAGTTATTTTATAGGGACACCATCATCAGTAAAAGTGATACGTATTTAAACATGTACAGTAGTTTTATGTGCGTGTATGTATGATATATAATATACAAAGTGAATAGAAGTAAGCAAGTTATGTTAGAACAAGATAATTACAATACTTTTAATAAATGACAGGATATAGGATCTCCAGAATAGACCTTTTGTAACCAGCCCATTGGACAGAGGGGGTTTAAATTGGAGCCGTGCTTGCAGAGAGGTAAAGCATTGTCTGTACTAAAGACTGCAGGATACTAGATTAGGGAATATGCCCCCATATACCGGTCGCATTGTTCCTCTTGCTCAGGAATTAGCGCTGTGGGTACTGACCTAGGTCCATCTTCTTTTAGAATCATCATCTGCCTTTGACAAACTTTTCTATGGAGCGGATTAAACATTGGAAACTCAAAAACAATTCCATTTTCCGCGTACGTGTTTGAGAAAGAGGGGTACAGCGAGTCTGTTCTTACATGCGAGTGACCTTCCTGCGCTGTGTATATATTGCAGCACTAGGGTCAGAATTAGGCAGATGATGCTGATGCGTGGGGCGCAGGACGGCCACGGGACACCCGCCAAGCTTTCGGCAAACTCCTCTTTGCTGCGAGTTCCCTGCGCTGTCACCAGCAGTACGTAAGAAAGCAGTAATGTGGGATCACGTGGCTGGCACATCTGGAGGCGTCTGAGGATTGGCCGCTAAAAGAAATGTCGTTATTAGTCCGTCTTCCAGATTAACACCTTTATTGTGCAATAGGTGTAAATGAATATAGAATTATTCCATCGCTGCCAGCCCGGATAGTGCGATCTTTTCTGCTTCTATAATGTCAGACGTGATAAAGTGCTACTAGTGAGTGCAGCAAGCAATTGGGCATCGGGGGATATATTTACTGAAAGGCGGATTTTCAAAGCTGTCGATCGTCGGAGGTTATTTCCGCAGTATGATAATAAGTGGAAATCAGACGTGTTTTGCATTTAATATTATTGCCATTTTAAAGTCTGCACCCAAATCCGCCTGCAGTCGTTGCCGTCGCCTAGAACACCATTTTTTTTCTCCCCTTGAGTCTTGCAGTGCCTGCCCCCAGTGTATTGCTGATAGGTCCCTAGTAAGTGTTAGATCTGCCTATGTATGTACTTATGGATCTCTTCTCTGTAGGATTGGAACAGCAGCTCTGGCCGTGCAGGTTGTTGGGAGTAACTGGCCTAAACCCCACTACACCCTGCTGGTGACCGGCCTGTGCCGATTTCAGATTGTGGAGATCCTGACGGAGCGGCCTTATCCCATAGCGGAGGTGGAGCAGCTGGATCGCCTGGAGGAACTCAGCAGGAAAACCGAATTCAAGGAGGCGCTGGGCGAACTTTCCGAGCAGTTCTACAATTACGCGGTGCAGGTAGGTGCTGCGCAGAGGAGGAAGGTGTCACCTCGTGCCCCTTGTACCGCCTTCCACATGGGACCATTCATTTTACTGTATTACAAAAAAATAAACATATTTCTGCCCTTATGCAAAGCTCGGTAGATAGGCGACCACCGGTGACGTGATCCGGCCGTTCCGCACACGCTCTCGTCCCCGATTCGTCCAGCCTTGGGCATATTACCGGCTGAGGACTTAGGCACTGATTCAGAGCCGGACGCTCTGACCAGAGCGCTCGCTCTGAATCAGGGCCCACCTCCATAAATACGAGCGTCCAGGAGCATCCTCCTGGACACTCATATAGCTGTGGGTCACCATCCACAGCATATACGAGCGTGCAGTATGATGCCATCGCGACCATCGCCACTGCGAGCAGAAGCCTGCGGTTGAGTTTTTCAACCGCAGGGCCAGGAGTGATTTTGGCTCTATCAGAGCCAAAATCACTCCCACTGACATCACTAGTGATGTCAGTGGGGCCGGCTTCTGACGGTAGGCGTTCCCTTGGGAACGCCTCCGTCTGGCAGGCACGCCCACCAAAGGGGGCATGCTGTCAATCAACATCGACAGCACGCCCCCTTTGATCAGACACAACGAGCGAAGGAAAGTCCTTCGCTCGTCGCGTCTCGCGCACGACGGAGCTCCCTCCGTCGTGCGCATGCGCAGTGCACAACATCGACCCACTTGCGAGCGGACAGCCGCTCGCAAGTGGGTCTGAATCCAGGCCCTTAGACTCTGCATTCAGCAATATATCGGCAATACCTTTCTAAATTGTACAAATGAGTAATATTGGTACATCTGGCATATCTCATACAAAGGTTCTCACACCAGTTACTGATCGTATGACAGTATAATATTTACTTATCTTCCCTGAGACGGATCATGTGCACTATACATAACAGGAGTGTAAATATCCCACAGGTTGGAGGGCACTCACCATTGCAGCAGCAGACCTGGTAGATCATAGCTGTGGCTTCTTGCAACACTTATCTACCTTGACAAAGGTCTGTCATCAGTCCGAAACATCGGAACATGTGCTATAACACTGGTGGTATGTAACAAATAAAGGATATTTTTATTGCTGCAATGGTGAGTGCCTCCAGCCTATAATTTTGCATTTGTGAACCTCAAATTGTGGTTGCACCCCAGTCTGCTGGACATGCTGCTGTGAGTGCGTGCTTTATATGGAATATATAGGTATAGCAAATCCAAACAGCGGCACTCGAATGAAAAGTACAGTAACCAGCAGGTAAAATAGCTCCAACGTTTCGGAGTCCTTCTTTAATACTCCATCTTCAAGGATATAATACAATAATACAAAATAATACATGCAACACTTACTTATATAACACCAGCACCACACCTCGTGTAGACGCGGTCTCCGGGAATCAACCGCTTACGGCCCAGCGGCGCCCCCATATGACGTCACTGTCCAGTTCTTGTTGTCACGGAAACCAACTATAAACAAATCGCATACATGGCTAAGAAGGCTGCAAGGCGTAAACCACATAATAAATAAAAACATTACATGTACAAAGACAGAGCTTACAGCTTTTTTACATTTTGTAATAAACAAATCCAACAGGCAATTCGCTGTTATACGAATAGTATCAGGATCCATGCAGATAGATGTTATTGATCTATATAGTATATAAATACTACTCAATCACATATCTCCAATTATATGAATTATCATTCCGTAGGTTTATACCCAAAAATGTTGTCCAAATCTAATAGAACAAGATTATACATACAGACATAATTAAATAAATGTGCTAGTTCCCACTAAGGTCCGCAGATCACATAAAGCAGTGTAATCCCAAATACTCATTAAGTCCCCTTGGTGCTTGTGTGCCCAATCTATAAATCCATCTGGATTCACACTGTAACAGTAATAATCGATCACCACCTCTCTTAAGCTTGGGGATATGATCAATAATAGTATAGCGCATAGCTGCTACACTGTGTCCTGCTTGACTAAAGTGTCGCGCCACTGGTTGGTCACTACTGCCCGATGTAATGGCAGCACGGATGGCCGATCGGTGTACTGCCATTCTCTCCCCGAGCGTCCTATCCGTCTTACCTACATAGGCCAAACCACATGGACATGTGAGTAAGTACACTATGTAATTTGCAGTACATGTAACACGATGCTTAATGCTATCCCTCTTCCCACTGAATGGGTGACTGAAACTGTCACCTGTGTTAAGATATCTGCTTGTTAGACAGTTCAAACCTCTAAAACACCCGTTTTTGGGACGTAGAAAGTGACCTCCCGTCTCAATGCTACATTGAGAGACATCGGTGTTAACCAGCCAATCTCCTATGTTACGTCCTCGTGTGTAACAAGGCAATATCCTGGTGTCACCTAACCGTAACGCCTGGTCTGATGTTACTATCGGCCAATGTTTTCTAATAGCTTTTTCGATGGCTCCGCTATGGTTATTATAATGTTTGACCCAGGGTATCTGGTTACCCTGCTGGTGATCATCCATAGCATTAGATAACAACAATTGTTCTCTAGTTTGTTTTAGAGCTTTACTCATGGCAGATTCTAAGGTTGGCAGAGCATAGCCACATTCCAAAAATTTTTGTTTGATAATATTCATATGTGCACGTGCCTCCATATCATCACTACAAATGCGTCTAGCCCTAATAAATTGGGAGTATGGTAAACCCAATTTAGAAGGCCAAGGATGAAAACTATCAAAGTGAAGAATAGAATTCCTGTCTGTAGTCTTGGTAAACAAACTAGTAGTAATTCTCCCATTTTGAATTCTGACCTGAACATCCAAATAATTAACGCTCTCTGAACTTGCACAAAATGAAAATTTCACAGGACTATCAGAAACATTATGCGATACCAGGTACTCGCTCAAATCATTCTGTGGGCTCTTCCAGATTAGAAATATATCGTCTATGTATCTGACAAAAAAATGGATCCTGTCAGACAACGTAGACGATCCAAAGAAAATGTCCTCCTCCATCATAAACATGTACGCATTTGCGTACGATGGGGCCACATTGGAACCCATCGCACAGCCCACCAGTTGTAAATAGATACTATCATCAAATAGGAAGAAATTATGCGTGAGAATCAGTTCCAATAAATCAATAACCAATTGTACATCCGGCCCCACATAAACCTCACTTGAGGAAATTCATGTACGTACTGCTCTAAGGCCATCCTCAGTGGGGATAATAGTGTAAAGGCTATTGATGTCAATGCTGTACAAAGTGCAATTGGTTGGTAACACTCCCATTTCATTGATTTTATTCAAAAACATGGTAGTATCCAATAAAAATCTAGAATGATTTTTAACACATGGCTGAAGCAAAGAATCAAGGTAAACAGATGTCGCCTGGAAAAATGACCCCCGGGCAGAAATAATGGGTCTCCCCGGGGGGTTGTCCAGACATTTATGCACCTTGGGCACCGTATACATGATAGGTAAAATTGGATAGTCAGGAATTAGTGCCGTACTTAATTCTTTAGAGATTCTGATTCTCTCCGTCAACATTTGTTGAAACGACATAGTGGGATCTATATCCAATTTACGATAAACCTGTGTGTTATGTTCTGGGTTGTTTGTGGACCCGGGGTGGTAGCAAGAGCGATCACAGAAGCAGATTGGAAAATAAAACTAGGATTTTTAATAAGTGCTTGAGTAGACATATAATGTGGCAGTAAATAAAAAGTCCAGGAATATATAAATGTGCACAAGAGTTCTGTGGTGGGAGTAAAAGGGTTAATGTCCAAGTAGAAACAATTAGAGCTGTGCAGGTAGTGGACTGAAAATAATCAAGCCAGGTATGCAGGTAGTGAACTGAAAATAATCAAGCCAGGTATGCAGGTAGTGAACTGAAGCGCAGGATGTCAGCAGGCTCAGGCAAGGGTGATGGAGGAAGCGGGATAGTCCAGTGGGAGCTAGGAGCTGACAGGCAGACTGGCAGACAGCGAATTTACAGGAACAGGATAAGCACAGAGAACTCCCTCTCAGCTAGGCTGAGATACACTTTGCACTGGCAAAGAAGGAAGGCACTGACCCTTCCTAAATACCCCATTCCGTGCTGTTACTGGCCGGAGGGAACATGTGACTCACCAGGATTGGCTAGCCGCATCACATGGCCAGAAGGCAAGATGGCGGCGCCCATGCCAAACGGAATGGAGACGCCGCCAGGCCTTACCAGCGCAGAGTGACAACAGGCCCGCACAACAACGCGCGCAGCCAAAGCCCCCCGCCAGACACCAGCTCCGCCACCAGACAGTCCGCCCCACAATGACCTCACAGGTATCACTCGCCTAGCGCCATGCTGAAATACCCTGGGCGTGACACTGTGTATTGGACAGTTGCCTCATAATCTCTGACTTATACTGAGTGAGATCCTGTAACACTATTGCGCCCCCCTTATCTGCGGGGCGTATGATGATGATAGAATTAGATGCCAGACTTTTAAGGGCCTTCCACTCACCTAAGGTGAAATTACTATGTTTATAAGGGGTATACATCTCGAGTGCAAGCATCCCTATCTACCATACGCACAAAAGTTTTTATGGCAGCATTACTAGAGGGAGGATCAAATTGTGATTTAGCCATAACTTTCTTTAATTGAATTGTTATATCAGAAGCCTGATGTTTGACGGAAGGAGGTGGGGATTTGGAACCATGAAAAAATTCATGCAGTTTTAATTTGCGATATAATTGATATTTTTCCACTTCCCGGCGCAGTCCGTCAAACTTGGTGCTAGGTACAAACATAAGACCCCAATTCAAAACTGCCTTTTCACAATCAGTAAGCACATGACTAGACAGATTAAAGATTATCGGTATAAAATATACACACAAAATAGACATATGTGCTTATCTAAGCAGTATCTCTATATATGTCTATTTTGTATGTCTATTATTAAATTGTGATATATATTTTTTTCATACATATATACTGTGTGTATCATGTTTTGTTGGTTGAATTGCACATTTTACTAATTATTGCACAGATATACGTCAGTCGCTCATCACCTAATACACTTATATATATATATATATGAAAAGCACTAATCCACGGCACTCACCATTCCTAGATTTGGGGTGCAACATGGTATGTGACCACATTGTTTAAATAGAAATCACAGGGGCTATGCACTCACCATAATAACTAATAATAATAATAAAAAAACATAGGAATGGTGAGTGCCGTGGATTAGTGCTTTTTGTTTATTTTGATTAATTTTTATAATCATTTTTGTGATCACATTTTCTTATGCACCCCTATTAACTAGTTATCTAACTTGTGTCCGCTGTTTTCCTAGGTGCTTTGCAACAGGTGTGCTTGGCAACTGTCTCACGTTTAAAAGCAAAGTTGCTGTGAGTTTTAAACCTTGATAGTATACCCTGAGGGTAACACTAATGTGATGGCTATGTCCATGTTATAATCCTGAGCAATACAGTAGGGACTTGCAGTAAAGTGGGGTCCCGTGACGATGGGCTGCAAGCTTAAATGCATTGATCAATTCATGAACTAAAACCCCACTGTTTATTATTATTATTAGTTATTATGGTGAGTGCAGAGCCCCTGTGATTTATTTATTTATTTATTTATTTTTTTATATATATATATATATATATATATATATATATATATATAATTTTAGTGTGTGTTCATTCTAGGTGCAGTGTGGGGCCGGACGGTGCAGAGGGCACTCTTGTGCACCCAAAAAGGGGGCGTAGCCATGAGAAGAGGTGCATGTCTTTAGACGCACCCCATTTTGATCACTCTTGGGGGTATGCCCAGCACTTGCGGACATGATGGGCTGCCCCCAAGCTCTCCTTTCACTGTGAGCGATGCACCGCAATTTCCCCCACCCCCGTGGGACTCTTCGGCCCGAGTGCGGGGACGGCACCCGGCAGATTGTTTTAGCGGGGTGCTGCTATAAGGAGCAGGGAGCATTCTGCCATTTTGAAAGCTTGCCCTACTGTAGTGCTGTGCAAGCCCTCTCCTGATCTGTCCTGTCTCCGGTACGGAAGTGAGAGCTGTTGGCGGCGCTTGTCCAACCTCAGGTCATTCCTTATGGGATTATTATATAAATTATACTTGATTCACCTTTTTTTCCAGTACAGAGTGGTTTTTGTTTGTTTTTCCTGTATGTGGCCTTTGCACCCCTGTCTGCCTTTTTACTTTCCTCCATACTGCTCCACGTTTTTGGTTGTGGATAATATTGTGACATCGTTAGTGCATGATTGTATCATTAGTGTCTGTGATGTGCAAGTATGGGGAATAACAGAAGTGTTTGTAAACTGTAGATGTGTTATATGCTGGAATTCTCTGGAAGTGACATCACTGACACTGGTGGGAGGGGTCAGGTCAGACCACCTGATGACATCATATTAATTCTCTCGCTCTCTCTCGCTTTTATTTTTATCCTTTCTTTACCCTCTCCACTACACACTCTCTCTCTCTCCCCTTCCCCCCCCATTGCCTGACTCTCTCCTGTTTATCGCTGACTCTGGTAGGAGGGGCCAGAGGTCAGACCAACTGTCTTTGTGATGACACAACTTTTAGCAGCTTTCGATTTTATTATATAGATAAATGTCAGTGCTCGCTAGCAGGATTTCAGCATCATTTTGGGACTGATTTTATTTTTATTTTTTATTTTTTTTAGCTGGTTGACATGTTGGATAATTCTGTGCCTGCCGTCGTTAAACTGAAGCGGTTATTGAATAATCTTCCCAGAGAACTACTGCCTGACGTTCTGACGTCCATAATTCGGACAACCAATGAGGAAAAACTACAGGTAAGGACTGAAGACTATTTCTCTGTAAATACAGCACCCCTGGGGGGTCGATGTTTCGAGCAGTGAAAAGCATTAAGGAGTGACGAAGTTGCTCATGTGATGTACTGGCTGGTTTGTACAGTGCTGCACCACTAGCACCAGGTTCAGGTGTGTTCGGATTGCTTCGGTGGCCGATTTCCCCTGTTCAGATAGGACACACCGTGACAGAGAGGCAAGCCTGAATTCCCCTTTTGCAGACACAATGACCAGTCAGGAGGGAAGGTGCAACGCAATTTTATTATTTGTTAATAATTAACAACAAATGACAGGAGATATTTACCATTTACAGATGGAATGAAATTAATTACACTATTCAATGACAAGGTATTTATTTATTACCTCCCCGTCATCAACCGGTGACCCCAGCTGGCAAGCAATGTGACACCAACAAGAACCACAATTCCTGCAGAACTTTACTTTACCATAAAAACAAATGAGAGACCTAAATATGAAACCTGCTGGTCTTGCTTGAATCAATGGTGCGCCGGCAGTCTATAGCTGTGAAATACAGTCTGTGTTAACACTCCCTTTTTGCTGAGAAAAACGTGGGAAAACACCTGCAGGTTGGATAGGTTCTTGTAGTGCACCAGCTGTAACAACAAATAGTCTATGCAAAATAATTAGCTGCAAGCAGGGTTATGCACCTGCCGGTTGGATAGGTTCTTGTAGTGCGCCAGCTGTAACAACAAATAGTCTATGCAAAATAATTAGCTGCAAGCAGGGTTATGCACCTGCAGGTTGGATAGGTTCTTTTTGTGCACCAGCTGTACCAGCAAATAGCCCTTGAGCCTTGAGAAAATAGGGACAACAGTCTTCCTAATAGCCTATGCCACAAATTACTATCACCAGAATTGCCAGCCGGGGTTACACAGGACTAAATAAACAAGCAATATACATTATATCAGCATGAATGGACTTTGAAATGGTTACCGGGCCAAATAGTGTATAAGAAACAATTTACATCAACACCAATATGGGTAAATACTCAAACATTTCATGCAAGCAAAATATTAATCAGCATTGACAATAATAACACAGCAAGCAGTGAACAGCTTTACAGAGTATTATAACAGATAAAGGGCCACGGAGGGCCACTATCATTCCTTTAGCCAACACATGAATCAAACAGTAAACAGAGCCATATACATATCACATGGCATTACATTTACTTTAAAGCTAGACATAAAATACTTTGTACATCACCCGGACATGAGCCGACACCCATAAGGCACGTCCCCTCCTGGACATGAGCCAGAGGTTCACAGGAAAGAAAATGACCACCAATACAATATTTGGGGAAAAGAGGGGATGACCTATCTTTTACTTCCCCCCTATTTCATCACTACACACACACTTTACCTAATTTAAAACACTATGACCCCTTTCTACACCCAGTTGTGTGAGAGACTAACCCCCCTGGTCCCAGGTTTTACACACAACCTAGTCTCCCAGCCTAATCATGGTTAGCCACAAGGTAAAGGATAATGTAATAGACCCAGGGGACTCAGATAGGATAGGTGTACAGAGGGGCAGGGCCTTAATGGAGGGAAGATAGGAGCTATGGAGGGACAGAGTATAGGAAGGTTCTGCTATGATCTCACCCCTGGCAGTGGCTGTTCAGCCTCCTCCGATGTCAAGGGCAACTCCGGGATGCACAGCACCGCACCAGAGCTCCCAGCTGCAGACTCCGGGATGCACAGCACCGCACCAGAGCCCCCAGCTGCAGACTCCGGGATGCACAGCACCGCACCAGAGCTCCCAGCTGCAGACTCCGGGATGCACAGCACCGCACCAGAGCTCCCAGCTGCAGACTCCGGGATGCACAGCACCGCACCAGAGCTCCCAGCTGCAGACTCCGGGATGCACAGCACCTCACCAGAGCTCCCAGCTGCAGACTCCGGGATGCACAGCACCGCACCAGAGCTCCCAGCTGCAGACTCCGGGATGCACAGCACCGCACCAGAGGTCCCAGCTGCAGACTCCGGGATGCACAGCACCGCACCAGAGGTCCCAGCTGCAGACTCCGGGATGCACAGCACCGCACCAGAGCTCCCAGCTGCAGACTCCGGGATGCACAGCACCGCACCAGAGCTCCCAGCTGCAGACTCCGGGATGCACAGCACCGCACCAGAGCTCCCAGCTGCAGACCTCCGGCAGGTATTTTACAAGGAGCAACAAGTGCAAAATCCCTTTCCACAGGGGCTCTGTCCAGCAAACACAGCAGCAGGAGGGGTCCTGAAGCACTCTTCCTCTGGGGCTGTCTTTTCTTCTGCCCGTGCGGGTGCCAGCAGGATTTTCGTCACTGGCGGGACCTTTTCCTCAGCTGGGGCTTCATCTGCAACAATCGAGCGATGAGACCTCCTTCCCAGGCAGCTCCTCTTCTCTCCCAGCATGCGCAGATTTACAAATGTGGCTCCTCCTGATAACAGGCACTTAGGAAGGCAGTCCTTTATTCAGAGGGGGCTTCTTCCAAAGCAGGGTGCTCTATGCAAATCTCCAGGCAAGCTTCCTCCAGGGACTCACATCCAGCATCAAAGCACCTCCCCTGGCAGATTGGATCGGTAACCTTCCGGGCTAATGTGAACTCTGGTAATTGTAATCCAGGGCAAACATAAAAGTTATAGCATCCTTATTTTTACAGCTCCAAGGACACTCCACAGCAACTCATTACAGACAGCACACCAGGTGCAGTATTTTAATCCAGGATAAATGAGAGGGGTTACTGCACCCCTATTTGTACAGATCCAGGGACACTCCACAGCAACTCATTACAGACAGCATACCAGGTGCAGTATTTGTAATCCAGGGTAAATGAGAGGGGTTACTGCACCCCTATTTGTACAGATCCAGGGACACTCCACAGCAACTCATTACAGACAGCACCAGGTGCAGTATTTGTAATCCAGGGTAAATGAGAGGGGTTACTGCACCCCTATTTGTACAGATCCAGGGACACTCCACAGGAACTCCTTACAGACAGCACCAGGTGCAGTATTTGTAATCCAGGGTAAATGAGAGTGGTTACTGCTCCCCTATTTGTACAGATCCAGGGACACTCCACAGCAACTCATTACAGACAGCACCAGGTGCAGTATTTGTAATCCAGGGTAAATGAGAGGGGTTACTGCACCCCTATTTGTACAGATCCAGGGACACTCCACAGAAGCACCTCACAGACAATCCTTTTACAGAAATTGTTCCCCAGACTCTTTCTACAGAAATTGTTCCCCAGACTTTTTCTACAGAAATTGTTCCCCAGACTTTCTACAGAAATTGTTCCCCAGACTCTTTCTACAGAAATTGTTCCCCAGACTCTTTCTACAGAAATTGTTCCCCAGACTCTTTCTACAGAAATTGTTCCCCAGACTCTTTCTACAGAAATTGTTCCCCAGACTCTTTCTACAGAAATTGTTCCCCAGACTCTTTCTACAGAAATTGTTCCCCAGACTCTTTCTACAGAAATTGTTCCCCAGACTCTTTCTACAGAAATTGTTCCCCAGACTCTTTCTACAGAGATTGTTCCCCAGACTCTTTCTACAGAGATTCTTCCCCAGACTCTTTCTACAGAGATTCTTCCCCAGACTCTTTCTACAGAGATTCTTCCCCAGACTCTTTCTACAGAGATTCTTCCCCAGACTCTTTCTACAGAGATTCTTCCCCAGACTCTTTCTACAGAGATTCTTCCCCAGACTCTTTCTACAGAGATTCTTCCCCAGACTCTTTCTACAGAGATTCTTCCCCAGACTCTTTCTACAGAGATTCTTCCCCAGACTCTTTCTACAGAGATTCTTCCCCAGACTCTTTCTACAGAGATTCTTCCCCAGACTCTTTCTACAGAGATTCTTCCCCAGACTCTTTCTACAGAGATTCAGGCCGCCTACAGGGATCTCTGCCTGGACACCCAGGCTACCAATCAATGGGGCAGGATTTTCCCTCCTAAAATGGGTCGCTGACCAAGGGGCACTTTCTACCTTCCTGTCTGCACATGCTCAGTGTGGTTCAGGGAGAGCAAGGTCAGACAAAGGCCCTCATTCAGAGCCGTACGCTCTGAGCAGAGCGCACGCTCTGAATGAGGGCCGGGCTCCATTTTCATGGAGCGTCCTCCTGGACGCTCGTATAGCTGTGGGTCACCACCCACAGGCTATACGAGCGTGCTTTGTGATGGCCGCGATGGTCGAGACCATCGCGACCATCGAAATTGCGAGCCGGAGCCTGCGGTTGAGGTTTTCAACCGCAAGCTCCGGAGTGATTTTGGCTCTATCAGAGCCAAAATCACTCCCACTGACATCACTAGTGATGTCAGTGGGCCGGCTTCTGACGGGAGGCGTTCCCGTGGGAACGCCCCCGTCAGGGAGGCACGCCCCCGGCACGCCCACCAAAGGGGGCGTGCTGTCAATCAACATTGACAGCACGCCCCCTTTGATCGGACACAACGAGCGAAGGACTTTCCTTCGCTCGTCGCGTCTGGCGCATGCGCACGACGGAGCTCCCTCCGTCGTGCGCATGCTCAGTCCATAATATCGACCCACTTGCGAGCGGACAGCCGCTCGCGAGTGGGTCTGAATCAGGCCCAAAGTTCACTGTACTATGTGAATGGGGCTGTTAACTCTATATATAAAAAAAATTGGGGGACCCCTATTTGGGAACAAACTTGGGTACCACACTCATATCGACCAATCAGCTTTGAGGTAACATTTATCAAGTACATTTTATAAATGATAGGTAGAAGCTGATTTGTTGCTATAGGTGATTTCTTCTCCACTGTTTTCACTGCTTGATACATCCTGGTCCTTACAGCTCCGTCCTCGCTTACTCCGTATGTGCTGTATAACGCCACCCTCACTATAAATATTGTCTGCCTGGTTGTCTTATTATAAATACGGATTATTGTTCATTTTACATTGATAGATTTGCTTTACGTGTCAGTACGTACAAATGAATGTCAAGGCGGCGCCAACAGGTGTCCAACCTCTGCGACCAGAGGAGAACTAGTGCATTTCCCAACTAAACCCAAAGGGAATGGATTTGAAAACAGGAGAAGTGTCTCCGGCGCTGAGACGGGAACTTTATAGATCAAAGCTTCATTGTGACACTTCCGCTATGCACAACTAGTCCCGTACTCTCCATAAATGGGAGGCGAGCAATATAGGACTGTTACAGGAGCATCAGCACTTTAGCTATAAGTGGTCACACACCCTCTTACACACACATGACATTTGGCAAACGAGGGATGACCCAACAAAAAATGGTAGTCAATGATCAAATGATTTTTTTAGATTAGTGAAATCAGCGCCCCCTGGGTGCTTCCCCACAGTCCCCCTGGGCACCTTCCCCACCGTCCCCCTGGGCGCCTTCCCCACAGTCCCCCTGGGCACCTTCCCCACAGTCCCCCTGGGCGCCTTCCCCACAGTCCCCCTGGGCGCCTTCCCCACAGTCCCCCTGGGCGCCTTCCCCACAGTCCCCCTGGGCGCCTTCCCCACAGTCCCCCCGGGCGCCTTCCCCACAGACCCCCCGGGCGCCTTCCCCACAGTCCCCCCGGGCGCCTTCCCCACATATATAGGCTCAATAGTTAATTGAATAATGATGGACGTATAAATGATTGCAGAGAAATGTTACATAAACATGTAATTAGTACCAGAACCCATGTTCAAAAGTTTAGTACAACCAGTATATAAAGTTGAAAAACAAATTGAGATATAAATTACAACATTAATGTTTAATGAAGGAGAGAGTAGAGGGGGGGGGGGAAACATAATAAAATCAGGACTATATAGGCTCAATGGTTCACTTAACAATTCAGGAAGTTTAAATGATTGCAGAGAAATGTCACATAAACATGGAACTAGTACCAGAATTCATATTACACAGTTAGTGAAACCAGGATGACCGATGGCAGAGCTCTCTCCGCGGGCGCCTCTGGCCGATGGCAGAGCTCTCTCCGCGGGCGCCTCTGGCCGATGGCAGAGCTCTCTCCGCGGGCGCCTCTGGCCGATGGCAGAGCTCTCTCCGCGGGCGCCTCTGGCCGATGGCAGAGCCCTCTCCGCGGGCGCCTCTGGCCGATGGCAGAGCCCTCTCCGCGGGCGCCTCTGGCCGATGGCAGAGCCCTCTCCGCGGGCGCCTCTGGCCGATGGCAGAGCCCTCTCCGCGGGCGCCCCTGGCCGATGGCAGAGCCCTCTCCGCGGGCGCCCCTGGCCGATGGCAGAGCCCTCTCCGCGGGCGCCCCTGGCCGATGGCAGAGCCCTCTCCGCGGGCGCCCCTGGCCGATGGCAGAGCTCTCTCCGCGGGCGCCCCTGGCCGATGGCAGAGCCCTCTCCGCGGGCGCCCCTGGCCGATGGCAGAGCCCTCTCCGCGGGCGCCTCTGGCCGATGGCAGAGCCCTCTCCGCGGGCGCCCCTGGCCGATGGCAGAGCCCTCTCCGCGGGCGCCCCTGGCCGATGGCAGAGCCCTCTCCGCGGGCGCCCCTGGCCGATGGCAGAGCCCTCTCCGCGGGCGCCCCTGGCCGATGGCAGAGCCCTCTCCGCGGGCGCCCCTGGCCGATGGCAGAGCCCTCTCCGCGGGCGCCCCTGGCCGATGGCAGAGCCCTCTCCGCGGGCGCCCCTGGCCGATGGCAGAGCCCTCTCCGCGGGCGCCCCTGGCCGATGGCAGAGCCCTCTCCGCGGGCGCCCCTGGCCGATGGCAGAGCCCTCTCCGCGGGCGCCTCTGGCCGATGGCAGAGCTCTCTCCGCGGGCGCCCCTGGCCGATGGCAGAGCTCTCTCCGCGGGCGCCCCTGGCCGATGGCAGAGCTCTCTCCGCGGGCGCCCCTGGCCGATGGCAGAGCTCTCTCCGCGGGCGCCCCTGGCCGATGGCAGAGCTCTCTCCGCGGGCGCCCCTGGCCGATGGCAGAGCTCTCTCCGCGGGCGCCTCTGGCCGATGGCAGAGCTCTCTCCACGGGCACCTCTGACCGCTGTTCTCTCCTGTGTTTGTTCTTCTCAGATTCTGGACGCTATCGGGCTGGAGGAAAGGTTTAAAGTGACCATCCCACTGTTACTGAGGCAGATCGAAGGGTTAAAGCTGCTACACAAAACCCGGAACCCCAAACAAGACGATGACAAAAGGGTATGTCAGTGCCACCAGCATGGATCCTCAGACTCTTGTGTTACTTGTGATACTTTTGTATATACATTAGGTCAAGAAATGGGGAAATCGTGTGACTTGCGTGATCTAATATGAAGTAACCTTGTTTCTAGTTTAAATGTCATAGACTTCATAATCACTGGGATATCACTGCTTCTCCATGAACGGTTATGCTCCGAGAACATGGCTGCCCCCTGGGTGTAGTGTCCAGATTCTATAACATTTAAAGGAAAAATGTTTTTTTTTTTTTTTTTTAGTATTTTAGTTTCAAATCTTCCAATTACATTGTAAAGGTCTATTTTGATATGCTGGATATACTCTCTAGTATAGTGTGTGTATATAGCATTTACCTTTCCTGTAGATGCTGGCGGGAGGCTTGGTAACGCATTTCTCTGACCCTACCTGCACATCACAAACCTGACGCCATCGGATGTGGTTACGGCTGTTTTGCATCACTGGTGACTTCTGTCTGCGCTCGTGGAAATGAAGAATCGCTGTGATAAGCGCTAGATACGCTCTTTAGCAGCATGTGTCTAGCAACTGTCTTAGGCTGGGGGTTATACAGTCAGGTGCATAAATATTGGGACATTGACAGAATTTTCATATTTTGGCCTCTATTCACCACCACAATGGCTTTGAAATGAAACAAACAAGATGTGCTTTACCTGCAGACTTTCAGATTTAATTTGAGGGTAATTACATCCAAATCAGGTGAACGGTGTAGGAATTACAACGGTTTCTATATGTGCCTCCCACTTTTTAAGGGGCCAAAAGTAATGGGACAAACTAAACAATCCTAAATCTAACTTTCACTTTTTAATACTTTGTTGCAAATCCTTTGCAGGCAATTACAGCCTGAAGTCTGGAACGCATAGACATCACCAGACGCTGGGTTTCATCCCTGGTGATGCTCCGCCAGGCCTCTACTGCAAATGTCTTCAGTTCCTGCTAATTGCATATTGTATATTGAAATGAGGCCACAGGGACCCACCTGCATCATGGAGACCGATGTGATGCTTTACAGCACACTCTGATATCTTGTTAAACCTTTTACACTCACCAGTATGACCATTGCCAGGCTCCTTTTCAAATGGTCTCCACTCGTAGATGCCCTGTAAGCGCTAAGTTTCCACCTTCTCTCCTAGGTGGTGGCCATTCGCCCCCTCAGGCGGCTCGGCGGGATCTCCGGCAAAGCGTTTCCTCTGGAGAGCGCAGAGGATGATGACGATGACTCGGATGATATGATTATGCTGGAGAGGAAGATCAAGTCCTGTAACATGCCCGAGCCGGCGCTGAAGGTCTGCCTAAAGGAGATGAAGAGGTGAGGCGCCCGCGTGGCGTTTTATCATCGGTTCTTTGACCATCCGTCTGTCCTCAGTATGACGTGTTCTCCTCTCCTCCTGCAGGCTGAAGAAAATGCCACAGTCAATGCCCGAGTACGCCTTAACCAGGAACTACCTGGAGCTGATGTCTGAGCTGCCGTGGAATAAAAGTACTACAGGTAATCGCTAGAGCAAAGCATGCTGGGAATTGTAGTCAAACAGCAGCTGTAGATACCAAGCAAGGAGATTGTGGGGCGCTGGTAGAGAGACTTTGAGCCTGAGAAGAGAGGGCTAGTAAGACAGCAGTCAGAGAGAGCACATGTAGGCTGTGGGAATCGGTATGATTTACCGCTGGACCCATGCCCGGCGGTTGGAATCCCGACAGTGGCATTCCGGCAGAGAAGGAATGAAATCCCGATCGTCCAAGATAAGTATCGTCTAACCTAATTCTACCCCCTAACCCTCCCTTAGAGGTGCCTAAATCTAACCCCCGCGTGCCTAACCCAAATCGCCCCTCTAAGTGCCTAAACCTAACCCCCCCCCCCTTCCCCGCCGCCTAACCCTGAGTCCCCTCCCGGGGGGGTGCCTATCCCCAAGTCTCCCCCCCCCCCCCCCCCCCAGGAACTATAAACCTAACCACCCCCCCCCCCCCCACCTGGCTATCCGCGCTCGGCGCCCGGCGTACCTTGGATCGGGATGCCGGGCGCCCCTCTCTTGGCGTCGGTCTAGATGTAGATGCCTGTCATTTAACCCTCGCCGGGATTAAGCAGTCAGGATTATGTCCGCCGGCTTCCCGACTGCATACCAGGCAGCGATGGGGAGAGCTGTACGTCAGGAGGATCAACGCTGGGGAGTGGGATCGGAGGGGAGGCACAGGAAATCCAAAGAGAAGTGATGTACGAAATTAGAAGGTCAAGGCTGTGGAGCTCAACTAAAGCTGCCGGAGGCACAATACACAGAATGTCCCAATATTCCAACATATAAACTATATATAGAGAAGGTGGTAACGTGCCCGACGCGCTAAGTGAAGGTAATAGGTTAAATACTTTCCTTTGTGAGTTTTTTTGTTTCAATGCAGCTGACAACAGATTAAAAGAAAAAGTCAACGTTGGTCCCAGATACACCCTGAATGTCTCGCTGACCGATGTTCACTGGAAGGGGGTATTTTGTAGAGGAAGCATGCGGCAGTGTCCCTATGCGTTTCGAGCTGTAGTCCAACTCCTTTTTTTTTTTTTTTTATCAAGGCAGTCTGGGCCTGCGGCTGTTCAGCTGTGTGTAACTTGTAGTTCCCCGGACAGAGCGGCTCAGATTACAGAAGTGTTTTGATTTGTGTTAAAATTTTGGGTTTTTAGTTAAAAAAATAAATAAATAAATGTAGCGATGAGATTGTATTCTACAGCTGCTACGATACAGGCGTGTCCTCATTCACCTGGACGCTTGGCGTGACTTAGACGCTCCGCCACGGGTAGCATTTCCCAGACCCCCGTACTTTTTTTGATAAATGTTGTGGCTTAGTCGCATCATAGCTGCATACAAAGTCACTCACGGTGTAAAAGACACACTAGGTTAGCATTTCTGTCACAAATTGGTATAAAGTCAAAGAATAAATATAAAAATACGTGGCGCAAGGCATGGCGCAGTTGCCTGTCTCTTTTTACCCAGATTAGCGCCCAAGGGCCTTATTCACAGATGGACGCTTCAGCAACAGCCATTGCGTCCTTGTTCGCAGCGGCCATGTCGCATCTATTTGGCGTGATTTGAGCAAAGGTCTATGTGGACACATCTGTACGTGTTTGTACTGCTCACACGTGCGCGTGGGCGACCGCGTCTGCTTCCCACGGTGGTGAGGTCTGTGAACGCCAGGAGACGACTGCTTGTCTGGGTGTTCTGTGAAAGCTTATTCCGTACTGTCAGTGGGCTCATTGGCGCTTGCTCCTCGCTGTTCTTACAATGCATACCACGTGAGAAATTATTCCGTATTCCGAACTTGCCGTCCAGCTATCTTGTGTCAGCCATCGGAGCAGTTGTTATTTCAGGAACGTGCCCGGCTCTGGCAGTCCTGTAACTCAGCATGAACTTCGGACTGAGACAATGTCTGCTTCCCATGGGAAACCTGCTGGGCCCGCGCATTCTCAGATGACTGTAGCAAGACGCAGTGCAAATGTTCCAAGATAATGCTGACATTGTCTTTCTAATACTGACTTGATATTATCCAGTATTTAGACACATTTCGCTTGCATGTAAACACCTTATTTTTGGCAATAATGTCAGTATATAAGTTAAAACTGATTTGAGAGCATTCACAGTGCGAACCTAACCTGTAGCCGATCAGAGCTTTAGTGCATTCACAGGACCAAACTCATTTGTAGCCAATCAGAAATTTAGAATATTAACAGCGGTACACCAACCTGTAGCCAATCAGAGCATTAGAGCATTCACAGTACACCAGTCTGTAGCCAATCAGCTTTAGAGCATTCCCAGGAGTAGACCGACATGTAACCAGTTAGAGCAGGGCTCTTCAACCTTTAAGACAGTGTGGGCCACATTAAAAAATTCAGCGGAGCCCGAGGGCCACTAAGCTATACTGCGGTATTTAGACTCTGCCCCCTCCTCACACGATTATGTCCCTTAAATGCCCCCTCCTACAATTTTAATTAGGTCACAGAACGAGCCCCTCCTCCCACAATTATAATTATGTCCCATAACTGTCCCTCCTCCTCCTACCTTAATTGTTCTCATTGGATTGCGGGACACAACCGTTCACCCTACTTACCTTATAACCAGCGCTGCTGAAATCACCAGGTAAATGGCGCCAACTCCATTTCCCTAGAATTATGCACAGTAGACTCTGGCACAGTACAGGCGTGAGGAGGAGGGGGGGTCCGCACAGAGACTGCACATAGCCCCCCTATCAGATACATGCTGTAGTGAGGCACAGTGGTTAGCATTGGTGTCTCACAGTGCTGGAGTCATGGGTTTGATTCCAAACTGGTATCATTCTACGGTTCAACGCGTGTGTGTGTGTGTGTGTTAGAGAATTTACACTATTAACTCCAATGTTGCAGTGACTGTTGTTAATGATTAAATAATCTACAGCGTTGAGAAATATGGTGACGCGAAAAGCGCTATATAAATAAAATGATTATTATTAAGAATAGTAATGCACTCGATGCAGGGAGCGTGATTAGCCAGCAGGTGGCGGCAGAGGACAGATTGTGACTATTACATAACCTGTTTACGCTATAAAACGCAGCACTTAAGACTTTCGCTGCTCTCGGTTACACTTTTCTCTGGGGCTAAATGTGCCAATGTTATTTTGTTTTTGTTTTTTGTAAAACTTTTTATTTTATTTGCAATTTGATTGTTTTCAGAGATGATATTGTTCCCTCCAGAACACATGACTATGTTGCTGTGCAGTTCAGCCACTGAAGAAGAATATTGTATATGTAATTTTAGCATCCCTCATCCGTGTTTGCCTGATGTTTTGTACAGGCAGAAGTGGCAGACCGCTTTGCGTTACATCTGAATGGGGGTCTCGTCTCAAGACCCCCCATTCAGAGACTCGCCAAGACTAGCGAACTTTTGCAGCTGTTATGGGACTACAAGTCCCAGCATGCACCGTCAACTTGGTGTTTTAGTTACACTAATGCTGGATAGCCATTGGAAGACTGACTGCGATATGGAGTATATCAACCCCTTTCCTCTCCAAAATGTTGGGCTCCTTCCCTTGGGATACTTATTAGGAGAGTCAGAAAGCATAGGCAGGCATGATCCTAGCCCTGTGCCATGTATACACCAATCTATAGCCTGTGCAGAACATTTGTGACTTTGGAAACAGCCAATCACACGGGACTCCAGGTTTGCGGTGCTGCCAGGTAGAGAATCACCACCTTCCTCAGTGTATAGTTTCATGGCTATAAACGTATCCCTTATCGCTTGCACATCACTTAGTGCCGTATTATAAAGGCTCTCGTATGTTAATGGTAAAACGGCAGCTCTACTTGTTCTGCAATCTGCCTCGCCCTTTAATAAGAGCGTGTGAGATTAAAGCCGGTTACAGGAACATAGTGTCGTTCTATCCTATTAGGACAAGATGTCCTCCCTGATCTAATTATCTGTGACCCACATACTACAATCCAGATCTCAAGTTCTTGTCGTCTGTCTGAGGCTCGCAGATTGTGTTCAGTATTGTGTTATTGTTTATTGTCTCACTGAAACCCACCACCCTAAATTCCTGAGCTGGTTGTGGCTGTGGGACGATGATTGTGGGCTCTGTAGTAGCATCTTGTATCCAGGGTCAGCTCCATATGGCTTGGTGTTTTGTTAGACTGACTGAATAGAGATCAGTTTACCTGCTACGCTATAGGTTCCAAAGGTTCGAATACAAATAAAATAATACCATTAATATTCAGCCCCCTGTCAGATTGGCCTCCGCTCCGGTGCGATTAGGAAACTGCAAACTGCGTGTGTTTTAATGTGAGGTTTGAAATCTTTATTTTTGTTGTTGCGTACATTTAAATGTCCTCCCTCTCGCGCCTCTCGCTCGCTAATCTCTGCCGGGACCCGGCGTGAGAAGTACACGACTCGGAATGGTCAGTGACCTCTGCCTGCCAGCGATGTTTGCCCGGTTCCTTATTGGCACGATATTAGTGAAAACTCTCCAGCCACAAAGAAAACATTCCCAGAGTCGCTGATTTTTTTTCTTTTTCTTTTTTCTGTGTTGTTGTTTTCTTTCCACGGAGGTCTGTGCTTCGCCGTCATGATTTCAGGAAAAAGAAAAGAAAACGCGGAGAAGAGCGGAAAGACCAGAACTTGGGGACGCGCCAGCAGATGGTTTATGTAGTGCAACCTTTTAACCAGGCAGAGAGAGGCTTATTCCACACTGCTCGGACTGAGCCAAACAATGCCCCGTCCCCGAGGGACTGCCTGACATTCCAGCTGTGTGACGCGGATCTAAAGTCGGCCTGAATGTTATCATCCGCTGTGGCGCGCCGACCCTCCTCTTACCAGCAACTCGTGCCTTAATATAATGGGTAACATATTTATGTAGCATGTAGAAGTGCCTGTCATAGCTAGCAGCCAGTTGGAGTTTGTATTGATGACATTAATAAAACATGAAAGCCTGTTAAACCCATGACCAACGGTGTTTGTATGGCTGATTCAAGTGAGGACGCCAATGATGCTACTCGCGCATATTCACGATTATTGGGAATCTGCGCATGTGCAGGCCCCGTTCTGTGCCGGTACAGAAAGGCTCCTGCAAGATCGCTTGCGGCACGCGTTATGCTCAGTCAGGCAGAGGCGGTGCGGGACTGGCCTGCGTTCCTGGAAGTGGGGGCGTGTCGTCCTCATTTTCCGTGACTGTTGAGGCCAGGGTCTGCATCGACGGACGCAGACTTCCTGGCCTCACAAGCTGCCAGGACCCGGGCAGGCTGCGGTAAGGCTTCAGCAAGCGCTCGCAAGCGGCCCGATGGTTTGCGCATGCGCACGCTTCGTTCTGCGCGTGCGCAAACTACTCTGTGCGATCGCAGCCCGCTTGCTCGCCCAACAAAAGCAGCCCAGTGTAATGAGTGACAGGAGAGGCCGTTTGTGGGTGGTAACGGGCAGGACACTAATAACGGGGGAGTGGAGATGCGAACGCAGGCGTGCCTGAGTGTTTCAACGCCGTTTTTAAGGCGTGCATAATTAATAGGCAGCGTCATAGTACACGTCACATGCTTATTTTTTACACTGAAGTCCTCGCAGTAGGGTAAGGCAACCACAAGCGCTTCGATCGCTACCGATGGTCCTCGATGTACCAATGTTTTAATACACTTCCTGGAGATGACGTGCGCTAGTGGGTGTGTCTACATACGCTAATGGGTGTCAGCATACACAGAGCGATCGCTCGCACAGACAAAGTGGGTGTGCTTATGCCTTGGCGAGCGATCACTTCCCATGACGTCAATTTGAAAAATTTGCATACGCTGGATGCGAGCGACTCTGAATGAGGTCCACAGTCCCTACACGATTTCTCCCACCATACCGGTATGTTGTCCTCTACCTTCATATGTTATTTCTCTCCTCTTGAATCACACCCAACATCGTCTCCTGGGCCCGCTTGAAGGAGGAAAGCACTACTAGCCCCTCTTGTTTCAGTACTATCAAATACTCTGGATTAAGCCGATTTTCTAAATTAGAATTACAGAACTGATATGCCATTGTTTGGATAATTGGAGCATTGGTGTCAGGAACCAGGCTGTGGGATCACAGCGGAGGGTCCGGACAGTCGCGCCATGGCTGACCAAGTCCTGGCTTACTGCTCTGCGTGTCCGCCTTACCCGCAGTTGTAAGCGGCATCCGCCTCATGGAGCTTTCTAGCACTGGTGGGAAGGTTATCGCTCAGCCCCATTGCTACCCACTGGACACGCTCCATTCACCTGAGGTTGTCTACACGGCATGACGCTGCTTCACTGTGTCCACTCTGGCTTTTCTGGACCATGGGCGCAGCCACCTTGGCTTGGTCACGTGATTCCGCACCAGCCAATCCTGCTCTGTGCTCGGGTCAGCTGTGAGTAATTGTCCAACCAGCAGCAGACACTGGGAATATAAACCCTTCCTGGACTCTCGGTCAGTGTCTGTGCAACATCTCCTATAGTTCCGTTTTTGGCTCCTGTTGGATCTAAGTTTGTTCCTGACCTGGAGAATTGTTGCTATCGTGTTACACTGAGCTCGGCTCAGTACTCTCAAGCAAACTCCTAAGCCATTGTTTACTGAGCACTGCTCAGCACTCTAATCTAGAACTTTTTGTTACTTTACACTACTGACTCCTACTCGGTAGTATTGTTCTAAGGATTCTGACTATCAGTGACCTGGGCTCAACTCAGTGTATCAACGTGAAGTCTTCAGTGATTACCAAGCCTCAAGAACTCCTTTCCTCGTCCTTCCGGATACAGCTCTTAGTTTTGCTTTCGCTCCTCTGTATGAAGTTCGGACTTCCTATTACTAAAGATCAACTTATGTTCAAATAAAGTTCTGTGCTTTATTTCAGTCATAGTCTTCCTAGTCCCTGCTTCACTACTGGTCTGCCTTTGTCTACTTACCCTCTGATTACCTAAGCGTGGTGCTATCCTATAAGGAAGACCTATCTTAGACCTCCTCAGTTCCTGCTGACAGTATCCCAGCCAGCAGACCCTGTTCCATCACAGGAGGTCAATTTCCCTAGAGTCGTGGCAATTGGTACATTAACAGGTGATGAAGTCATCAGCAGATTTTGTTGCAAGACCCTGAATTAAAAGATCCAAGTAATGTCAATTATAAACCGAGCATCGTTTAGAACTAACTGGATGTAATATTCCGCAAAAGACCCCACCTAATCCCGGCCCGGGGGTGGGGGTGCGGGGTGACCCATTGTTTTGGACGTGACAGTGTCTGCTGGCAAAAGATCCGTTTTAAGAGATCAAAGCGTAGTGTTTTTAAATGATCCCAGAAAATAAAATGAACATGAAAGGACTGAAGGATACAGCAAATCCCAGGTTCTGCCGCTTCTAATCCAACAGCAGCAGAATCAAAAGCAAATCAGAATCCTACTCACCACAGGTAGCCCGTATGGGAGGGGGGCGCGGACTTTCTGCAAATAATAGTAACTTTGCCCCTCTGTATTCCTCGCACACATTGGAGATCTATATTTATTTTTTTCCAGCTGCGTCCTAGGTTGCCCTTATAGTGAGTGTTTTCCACACCCACACGTGTCCTAATTGCAACTGTCCCTTTTTAATTTAAAGAGCCTACGCATGGAGTCGGCAGCCATTTTGTGTCCTGACCAATATTCATGACCGTGCA
The DNA here is from genome assembly GCA_031769625.1 of Taudactylus pleione. Classification (NCBI taxonomy): domain Eukaryota; kingdom Metazoa; phylum Chordata; class Amphibia; order Anura; family Myobatrachidae; genus Taudactylus; species Taudactylus pleione. The sequence goes on from JAUIMM010000883.1 coordinate 2,700,574, forward strand.
GCCGATTAAATCACTAGGAACTTGCGCCTCCCGTACAGTGGGCCTGATTCAGACCCACTCGCGAGCGGCTGTCCGCTCGCAAGTGGGTCGATGGTGTGCACTGAGGGATCTCCGTCGTGCGCATGCGCGAGACGCGACGAGCGAAGGACTTTCCTTTGCTCGTTGTGTCTGATCAAAGGGGGCGTGCTGTTGATGTTGATTGACAGCACGCCCCCTTTGGTGGGCGTGCCTGCCAGACGGAGGCGTTCCCAAGGGAACGCCTCCCGTCAGAAGCCGGCCCCACTGACATCACTAGTGATGTCAGTGGGAGTGATTTTGGCTCTGATAGAGCCAAAATCACTCCTGGCCTTGCGGTTGAGAAACTCAACCGCAGGCTTCAGCTCGCACTGGCGATGGTCGCGATGGTCAAGACCATCGCGACCATCATCTTGCACGCTCGTATAGGCTGTGGGTGGTGACCCACAGCTATACGAGCGTCCAGGAGGACGCTCCATATTTATGGAGGTGGGCCCTGATTCAGAGCGAGCGCTCTGGTCAGAGCGTCCGGCTCTGAATCAGGGCCAGTGGCCACTAAATGGCTGCAGCATCGTGAATATTGGCCCCCACATGCGATCTTCCGCAGGCGCTCTGTATACATTGTATACGTTATAGGTGTAATTAGTGTTTGGCTGTGCACAATAGGAATTTCTCGCACCAATGTTTCTATATAAGAGTTTTCCCCATAGGTAATGTCCCTTTGCCGGAGCGGTTTAAGGTCTTATGTAGTGCTGCCCTCTCCTGGTGGCCATCGGTCAGTAGCGTTCTACTCTTGTGTCCCCTCAGACCTCAGAGCCAGTCTCCTTCTTGTGGGTATTGTTCCGCACAGTAAATTGTTACCTCCTTTGCCTGGTAACTTGCACTTAAGAGGAATTAACTGTCTGAAAACATGGAAATAAATAATTGAGGTGGTTCAGCCAGCGTAATAATCAGACCTGTTCTTCTTTTCTGGGTCTGTGGAGAGTTAGGGCTGGTAGGATAACGCCTGCGTCCTCGTGGCTTATTAAACTGGAAAGGCTGCGAGGCGGGGAGAGCCAGGTACAGGACCAGAAAGGAGAGAGTACAAAGGACAGTAGCTTTTGCGTACCTCGCTGGCAGGGCAGGCTGGCATTTGTAGTTATTATCAAGACACGCTGAGACTTGTAATTCCTAGGCTTTCTGTATATATACTGTACAATGATATAGTGGTATTCTAGCATTATAAACCCACTGTGACACTTCCTTTCAGATCGCCTGGATATTCGGGCTGCCAGGATCCTGCTGGATAATGACCACTACGCCATGGCAAAACTGAAAAAGCGGGTCCTAGAGTACCTGGCCGTCCGCCAGCTGAAGAACAACTTGAAAGGCCCCATCCTTTGCTTTGTGGGACCTCCAGGAGTGGGCAAAACCAGCGTGGGAAGATCCATCGCCAAGACCTTGGGCAGAGAGTTCCACAGGATCGCACTAGGAGGCGTGTGCGATCAGTCTGACATCCGCGGACACAGGTACAGTGAGGCGTGTGTGATTAGTCTGATCTACGCGGGCACAGGTACAGTGAGGCGTGTGTGATTAGTCTGATCTACGCGGGCACAGGTACAGTGAGGCGTGTGTGATTAGTCTGATCTACGCGGGCACAGGTACAGTGAGGCGTGTGTGATTAGTCTGATCTACGCGGGCACAGGTACAGTGAGGCGTGTGCGATCAGTCTGACATCCGCGGACACAGGTACAGTGAGGCACGTGCGATCAGTCTGATCTCCGTGGACACATGCAGAGTGAGGCGTGTGTGATTAGTCTGATGTCCGCGGACACATGTAGAGTGAGGCGTGTGTGTTTAGTCTGATCTACGCGGGCACAGGTACAGTGAGGCGTGTGCGATCAGTCTGACATCCGCGGACACAGGTACAGTGAGGCGTGTGTGATTAGTCTGATGTCTGCGGACACAGGTACAGTGAGGCGTGTGTGATTAGTCTGATATACGCGGACACAGGTACAGTGAGGCGTGTGTGATAGTCTGATCTCCGCGGACACAGGTACAGTGAGGCGTGTGAGATCAGTCTGACATCCGCGGACACAGGTACAGTGAGGCGTGTGTGATTAGTCTGATGTCTGCGGACACAGGTACAGTGAGGCGTGTGTGATAGTCTGATGTCCGCGGACACAGGTACAGTGAGGCGTGTGTGATTAGTCTGATGTCCGCGGACACAGGTACAGTTAGGCGTGTGTGATTAGTCTGATGTCCGCGGACACAGGTACAGTGAGGCGTGTGTGATTAGTCTGATGTCCGCGGACACATGTAGAGTGAGGCGTGTGTGTTTAGTCTGATCTCCGCGGACACAGGTACAGTGAGGCGTGTGTGATTAGTCTGATGTCCGCGGACACATGTAGAGTGAGGCGTGTGTGTTTAGTCTGATATACGCGGACACAGGTACAGTGAGGCGTGTGTGATTAGTCTGATGTCCGCGGACACAGGTACAGTGAGGCGTGTGTGATTAGTCTGATGTCCGCGGACACAGGTACAGTGAGGCGTGTGTGATTAGTCTGATATACGCGGACACAGGTACAGTGAGGCGTGTGTGATTAGTCTGATGTCCGCGGACACAGGTACAGTGAGGCGTGTGTGATTAGTCTGATGTCCGCGGACACATGTAGAGTGAGGCGTGTGTGATTAGTCTGATGTCCGCGGACACATGTAGAGTGAGGCGTGTGTGTTTAGTCTGATCTCCGCGGACACAGGTACAGTGAGGCGTGTGTGATTAGTCTGATCTCCGCGGACACATGTACAGTGAGATGTGTGTGATTAGTCTGATGTCCGCGGACACATGTAGAGTGAGGAGTGTGTGTTTAGTCTGATCTCCGCGGACACAGGTACAGTGAGGTGTGTGTGATTAGTCTGATGTCCGCGGACACATGTAGAGTGAGGCGTGTGTGATTAGTCTGATGTCCGCGGACACAGGTACAGTGAGGCGTGTGTGATTAGTCTGATGTCCGCGGACACATGTAGAGTGAGGCGTGTGTGATTAGTCTGATGTCCGCGGACACATGTAGAGTGAGGCGTGTGTGTTTAGTCTGATCTCCGCGGACACAGGTACAGTGAGGCGTGTGTGATTAGTCTGATCTCCGCGGACACATGTACAGTGAGGTGTGTGTGATTAGTCTGATGTCCGCGGACACATGTAGAGTGAGGCGTGTGTGTTTAGTCTGATCTCCGCGGACACAGGTACAGTGAGGCGTGTGTGATTAGTCTGATCTCCGCGGACACATGTACAGTGAGGTGTGTGTGATTAGTCTGATGTCCGCGGACACATGTAGAGTGAGGCGTGTGTGTTTAGTCTGATCTCCGCGGACACAGGTACAGTGAGGTGTGTGTGATTAGTCTGATGTCCGCGGACACATGTAGAGTGAGGCGTGTGTGATTAGTCTGATGTCCGCGGACACATGTAGAGTGAGGCGTGTGTGTTTAGTCTGATCTCCGCGGACACAGGTACAGTGAGGCATGTGTGATTAGTCTGATGTCCGCGGACACAGGTACAGTGAGGCGTGTGTGATTAGTCTGATGTCCGCGGACACAGGTACAGTGAGGCGTGTGTGATTAGTCTGATATACGCTGACACATGTACAGTGAGGCGCGTGTGATTAGTCTGATGTCCGCGGACACATGTAGAGTGAGGCGTGTGTGATTAGTCTGATGTCCGCGGACACATGTAGAGTGAGGCGTGTGTGTTTAGTCTGATCTCCGCGGACACAGGTACAGTGAGGCGTGTGTGATTAGTCTGATCTCCGCGGACACATGTACAGTGAGGTGTGTGTGATTAGTCTGATGTCCGCGGACACATGTAGAGTGAGGCGTGTGTGTTTAGTCTGATCTCCGCGGACACAGGTACAGTGAGGCGTGTGTGATTAGTCTGATCTCCGCGGACACATGTACAGTGAGGTGTGTGTGATTAGTCTGATGTCCGCGGACACATGTAGAGTGAGGCGTGTGTGTTTAGTCTGATCTCCGCGGACACAGGTACAGTGAGGTGTGTGTGATTAGTCTGATGTCCGCGGACACATGTAGAGTGAGGCGTGTGTGATTAGTCTGATGTCCGCGGACACATGTAGAGTGAGGCGTGTGTGTTTAGTCTGATCTCCGCGGACACAGGTACAGTGAGGCATGTGTGATTAGTCTGATGTCCGCGGACACAGGTACAGTGAGGCGTGTGTGATTAGTCTGATGTCCGCGGACACAGGTACAGTGAGGCGTGTGTGATTAGTCTGATATACGCTGACACATGTACAGTGAGGCGCGTGTGATCAGTGATATACGCGGACACATGTACAGTGAGGCGTGTGCGATTAGTCTGATGTCCGCGGACACATGTACAGTGAGGGCTGTGCAGACTGGGAGGTGTAGCGTCAGCTCCTATCTCTCTGTGTCTGTCATGTAGTCGCATTACTGGGGGTTGTAGGAGGGCGGCCCTATAGATTACTGAGGGGGAGAAGGAGGTGTCGCCTATAGTAACCAATCAGATGCTGCCATTTTTATTGTACTATTTAGAAAGCAGCACCATCTTTTCTTCACATTGGTTGCTACGGGCAGCACTATCTTTTCTTCACATTGGTTGCTAGGGGCAGCACCGTCTTTCTTCACATTGGTTGCTACGGGCAGCACAGTCTTCACATTAGTTGCTAGGGGCAGCACTATCTTTTCTTCACATTGGTTGCTAGGGGCAGCACTGTCTTTTCTTCACGTTGGTTGCTAGGGGCAGCACCATCTTTTCTTCACATTGGTTGCTAGGGGCAGCACAGTCTTTTCTTCATATTGGTTGCTAGGGGCAGCACAGTCTTTTCTTCACATTGGTTGCTAGGGGCAGCACAATCTTTTCTTCACATTGGTTGCTAGGGGCAGCATCATCTTTTCGTCACACTGGTTGCTAGGGGCAGCACCATCTTTTCGTCACACTGGTTGCTAGGAGCAGCACCATCTTTTCTTCACATTGGTTGCTAGGGGCAGCACCATCTTTTCTTCACATTGGTTGCTAGGGGCAGCACCATCTTTTCTTCACATTGGTTGCTAGGGGCAGCACCATCTTTTCTTCACATTGGTTGCTAGGGGCAGCACCATCTTTTCGTCACACTGGTTGCTATTAATTATTTCTTTATTTTAAATGAGGAACCTGTCCTGGTGGTGCGCAGACCTGATTGTGTCAGCGCGTCTTTTTATACATTTGTCAACATTCACTCAGGGACGCACATTTTCATATAAAGCCGGCCACACACTAGACCAACTTACATCCAACCAGCCAACTAGTTGATTGGTTGGAATGAGAATCTGGTAACGTATGGGAGTAACTGATGATCAGCAATTTGCTCCTAAATGCCAGAAAACAGATGAAAATGGCGTCAGACAAGTTTGTTAAATGTTTGATCTAAACAATTTGTTCTAACAACAGTTTTTGTCCATTTTCCGGCGTTTGGGAGCAAATTGCTGATTGTCAGTTACTCCCATACATTACCAGATTTTCATTCCATCCAATCAACTAGTTGGCTGGTTGGATGTAAGTTGGTCTAGTGTGTGGCCAGCTCAAGTGTGTGACGCCCATATGAGAAGCGTCCGTGCCACTCACGGCGGGTGACATCCGATTGCTGGAAGTGGATGCGGGCACAGACATCTGTAGAAAATTCTATTTTCTAAAAAAGATTAGTTTTAGCTAGGGGTGTAGCTGCTTCCATTGCACCTTATAGTAGTCACTTAATGCCGGCGTAATGGCTTAAATTAAAAAGAAAATAAAAAGTAGCCCCTCGGCCGCTTTGCTTCCATTATTTCCAGCTCTGTGGCGTGATGATGGCTGGTGAAATGCTGACAGTGTTGTCTCATGTCAGACGACGCGCAGCCGTTACAGAAGATCTCTGCGTGAGCCAAGTCCTAGTGCCAGAGTGGGGTAATGGCTTATCACATGGCCCCGTCAGTCTGCTGCTTATATGAATAGTCCTCTGTTCTGCATTAAAATAGACCGCAAACAAATACACTGTTGAGCTGCACGGGTTCCAGCCGCCTTCCCTGACCTTTGTGTGGCGGATCTCCTGTTATTGGCCTCTCCCCAGCGGTGTCATGGCCACAAGCGGCCATGGTGGGGCAGTAATGAGAATGCACCTTATCTGGGGCGGGCAGATAGCAACTGTGGTGCCCTATGACAGCAAATCACATATTCACTTATTTATCTATACTTTCTACTACACATAGGATGGACAAGAACATATAATGTATGTGTGTTTGTACTATTTAGCATATGGTTACTAAGGGTAACTGCACATTTCTGCTGCTCTATATTAAATACGCTTATTGGTGCTTGTGTATAGTGGTAACAATGCCACATTGTTTGTTCTCATATTCCACCAGTAACCCGTCTTATTTTTGTGTGACTTTCTACTACGTTACCATTTCACTGATTAATTTGTTTGATTATTATTCCAAAAAGGCCCTCAAAAATTTGTAATATTTTTTTTATTTAATTCAAGAACATATTTATATATATATAAAAAAAAAAGTGTTCAAATATTTTATTGAAAAAAAAAAAAAAAATGATAGCCCCCCCCATTGTAACATTACCTCCAACCAGTGTCAATAGATCCCCAGTGGCATCAACCCCCACTCCCCTTGTTTTAGATACTCAATAGATCCCCATTGGCATCACCCACCAGTGCCATGTGTCAAAACATAAGTACTGTACACATCCCAGGACTAATATACCTTTATAAGGCATCCCCCCCCCCCTTCCCCCTGTACCAATATCCCTCGCCCACATGCTGAGTGCAGGAGAGTGTGTGTGTGTCACTGGAGACTGATCATCAGCTTATCCATTCACTAGGAGCCAGTGACATCACTGAGAATGCAGCCTATCCAGTCACTAGGAGCCAGTGACATCACTGAGAATGCAGCCTATCCATTCACTAGGAGCCAGTGACAGCACTGAGAATGCAGCTTATCCATTCACTAGGAGCCAGTGACATCACTGAGAATGCAGCTTATCCATTTACTAGGAGCCAGTGACATCACTGAGTATGCAGCCTATCCAGTCACTAGGAGCCAGTGACATCACTGAGAATGCAGCCTATCCATTCACTAGGAGCCAGTGACAGCACTGAGAATGCAGCTTATCCATTCACTAGGAGCCAGTGACATCACTGAGAGTGCAGCCTATCCAGTCACTAGAAGCCAGTGACATCACTGAGAATGCAGCCTATCCATTCACTAGGAGCCAGTGACAGCACTGAGAATGCAGCTTATCCATTCACTAGGAGCCAGTGACATCACTGAGAATGCAGCCTATCCATTCACTAGGAGCTAGTGACAGCACTGAGAATGCAGCTTATCCATTCACTAGGAGCCAGTGACAGCACTGAGAATGCAGCTTATCCATTCACTAGGAGCCAGTGACATCACTGAGAGTGCAGCCTATCCAGTCACTAGAAGCCAGTGACATCACTGAGAATGCAGCCTATCCATTCACTAGGAGCCAGTGACAGCACTGAGAATGCAGCTTATCCATTCACTAGGAGCCAGTGACATCACTGAGAATGCAGCCTATCCATTCACTAGGAGCTAGTGACAGCACTGAGAATGCAGCTTATCCATTCACTAGGAACCAGTGACATCACTGAGAATGCAGCCTATCCATTCACTAGGAGCCAGTGACAGCACTGAGAATGCAGCTTATCCATTTACTAGGAGCCAGTGACATCACTGAGTATGCAGCCTATCCATTCACTAGGAGCCAGTGACAGCACTGAGAATGTAGCCTATCCATTCACTAGGAGCCAGTGACAGCACTGAGAATGCAGCCTATCCATTTACTAGGAGCCAGTGACATCACTGAGAATGCAGCCTATCCATTCACTAGGAGCCAGTGACATCACTGAGAGTGCAGCTTATCCATTTACTAGGAGCCATTGACATCACTGAGAGTGCAGCCTATCCATTCACTAGGAACTAGTGACATCACTGAGAATGTAGCCTATCCATTCACTAGGAGCCAGTGACATCACTGAGAGTGCAGCTTATCCATTTACTAGGAACCAGTGATATCACTGAGACTGCAGCCTATCCATTCACTAGGAACCAGTGACATCACTGAGAATGTAGCCTATCCATTCACTAGGAACCAGTGACATCACTGAGACTGCAGCCTATCCATTCACTAGGAGCCAGTGACATCACTGAGAGTGCAGCTTATCCATTTACTAGGAACCAGTGATATCACTGAGACTGCAGCCTATCTATTCACTAGGAGCCAGTGACAGCACTGAGAATGCAGCTTATCCATTCACTAGGAGCTAGTGACAGCACTGAGACTGCAGCCTATCCATTCACTAGGAACCAGTGACATCACTGAGACTGCAGCCTATCCATTCACTAGGAGCCAGTGACATCACTGAGAGTGTAGCCTATCCATTCACTAGGAGCCAGTGACATCACTGAGACTGCAGCCTATCCATTCACTAGGAGCCAGTGACATCACTGAGAATGCAGCCTATCCATTCACTAGGAGCCAGTGACATCACTGAGAGTGCAGCTTATCCATTTACTAGGAACCAGTGACATCACTGAGAATGTAGCCTATCCATTCACTAGGAGCCAGTGACAGCACTGAGAATGCAGCTTATCCATTCACTAGGAGCTAGTGACAGCACTGAGACTGCAGCCTATCCATTCACTAGGAACCAGTGACATCACTGAGACTGCAGCCTATCCATTCACTAGGAGCCAGTGACATCACTGAGAGTGTAGCCTATCCATTCACTAGGAGCCAGTGACATCACTGAGACTGCAGCCTATCCATTCACTAGGAGCCAGTGACATCACTGAGACTGCAGCCTATCCATTCACTAGGAGCCAGTGACATCACTGAGAGTGCAGCTTATCCATTTACTAGGAACCAGTGATATCACTGAGACTGCAGCCTATCTATTCACTAGGAGCCAGTGACAGCACTGAGAATGCAGCCTATCCATTCACTAGGAGCTAGTGACAGCACTGAGACTGCAGCCTATCCATTCACTAGGAACCAGTGACATCACTGAGACTGCAGCCTATCCATTCACTAGGAGCCAGTGACATCACTGAGAGTGTAGCCTATCCATTCACTAGGAGCCAGTGACATCACTGAGACTGCAGCCTATCCATTCACTAGGAACCAGTGACATCACTGAGAGTGCAGCCTATCCAGTCACTAGGAGCCAGTGACAGCACTGAGAATGCAGCTTATCCATTCACTAGGAACCAGTGACATCACTGAGAGTGCAGCCTATCCAGTCACTAGGAGCCAGTGACATCACTGAGAATGCAGCCTATCCATTCACTAGGAACCAGTGACATCACTGAGACTGCAGCCTATCCATTCACTAGGAGCCAGTGACATCACTGAGAGTGTAGCCTATCCATTCACTAGGAGCCAGTGACATCACTGAGACTGCAGCCTATCCATTCACTAGGAACCAGTGACATCACTGAGAGTGCAGCCTATCCAGTCACTAGGAGCCAGTGACAGCACTGAGAATGCAGCTTATCCATTCACTAGGAACCAGTGACATCACTGAGAGTGCAGCCTATCCAGTCACTAGGAGCCAGTGACATCACTGAGAATGCAGCCTATCCATTCACTAGGAACCAGTGACATCACTGAGACTGCAGCCTATCCATTCACTAGGAGCCAGTGACATCACTGATCACTAGATGACATGGTAACCGTCACATGCGGTCTCCTTTATCTTGCAGACGCACCTATGTGGGCAGCATGCCTGGACGTATAATCAACGGTCTAAAGACTGTTAGTGTGAACAACCCGGTCTTTCTCCTGGATGAGGTTGACAAATTGGGGAAGAGCTTCCAGGGTGACCCGGCAGCTGCACTATTGGAGGTACGATTCCCAGTACAGATCTGTAATTTTCCTGTGTTGTCGGGGGAGACATTCAGATAAGAAATGTCCAACACGAGCAATAAATTGACATTACTTACAACTCACAGCCCATCTATCAACATCCCAGAGCAGGAGTTGTGATCAAATTGTTCTGTTCTTTTATTAGATGTCCTTTCAGCAGTTAACCAGTAGGTGGTTGCACAGAGGTTAGCATTGCTGCCTTTCAGCTTGGGTTTGATTCTGACCAACTGTCCATCTATGGGGAGTTAGGATGTTCTCCATATGTTAGCGTTGGTTTCCTCCCACAATACACACCTATACTCTAATGTAAATTAGCTCTTGTACTGTACATGTTTGCATTGATGTGTCTGTAGTAGGGAAATTGGATTGTAAGCTCTGTGGCCTATATAGTGGCTGAGCGATGTGCTCAGGTGAAAACAGTAGTTGAAGCCAAGAAGCCTTAATTTCCCTCCTAGTTTCAGGTTGGTCAGTAACTGTAATTGGAGGAGTATTTAGGAGGTGTATAATCAGGGTTGCCTACCTTTAATATTCTCTTCCCGGGAGAAGCCCGGGTACAAGAAGCAGCAGGAGGGGCTTGATTATGCGCGTCATTAAGCCCCGCCCCCTCGCGGTAAAATTGCCGCGATTGTGCACAATTTTCATAGGGGGCGGGGCCAAATGCTGTGATTCATGCAGAATCACAGCTTAAGCCCCGCCCCCTTCACGGAGACCCGCGATTGCCGCGGGTATTCTCCTAATTGTGCCCACTTCATGCGGGAATGCGGGAGAAATGCCTACCCTTCCGGGGGTGCGGGGGGTTACCCGAAAAATCGGGAGCCTCCCGCGAAAACCGGGAGGGTAGGCATGTATGTGTATAATATGGGGCGCACCTTTGCATTTGCGGTGAAATAAGAGCGCCAATATCAACCGTTTTACGGTTTCACTGCACATTTCCGCCTTCCTGTCCCTCGTTGTCGGAGCGATGTTCTGTCTCGTCACAGACAGCTGTGCCCCAATTTACCAAAGTGTTTTAGTGTACGCTATTCCTCCCGGGACACACATTATGGAGTATGTGTGGAAGCCGCGTGCAGTTTGCCTTGCAGAAAGCTCACAAAGCCGGCCTTAAGCATCGACCTACAACACTTTAGCACCTGCAGCTGAGTATGGGAGTTTTCATACATTTTGTTTTTTTTAGCAACTTTTGAACGGAGACAAAACTAAAGAAAACATGAGGAAAAAACCCTCTGCCAAGGTACACATGGATTTCATTAGCCATTCCCGGGACAAGACGGGGGAAATATTCCGCTTTTTATGGCTCCGTTTAAGAGTAGTCATAAAGCGAAAGAAAATGATGAGGTGCAGGAATAACACACAAAAAATTATATATGTATAAGTAAAACGATTCGTACCAAGTTAAAAAAAAAAAAAACTACAAATCCCATGTACAGTAGATGGTCTCATTATAAAATGAGAAGCGGATGAAATAAGCCTTTTACGTACTGCAGTTTTCAGCTTGTCCGAATTCATCTGCAATGATGAGCATCATAGGACCTGTACCAAGATTAAACTTACAGAAGGGAAGAAATATATTTAGGTGTCTTAAGTTTCAAAAACTTTTTTTTTTTTTTTTTTATAACTCTCCAGCTCCTCTTTTTTTTAATAACTTTTTTATGTTTGTTTCAAATTAAATACTACAGAAATTTTTGATATACAGCTGCAGTTATTTGTGTAAAGTAAGAATGATAATAATGTGTATATATATATATATATATCTGGACTCCGGCACTTGGAGACTTTAAGGAACTTTAATGAAACGTGTCACACAGAAGGACCACCTTGACAAAGGAGCAAGTGGGCCCCGAAACGTTGGGCCTTCTATGTGACGTGTTTCATTAAAATTCCTTAAAGTCTCCAAGTGCCGCAGTCCAGTAGTGTATCGGTGGCCAGTGATCCTGAGTGCACTGGAGCATGGAATAACATTTATTTATTTATATATATATATATATATATATATATATATATATATATATATATATATATATATATATATATATATATATACATAATACGCACTGTGCCCCTTTATAATCAGGCTAGTGGGAACACATTTATTTGTGTGTGTGTATATGTATGTATGTATGTGTGTGTATGTGTATATATATGTGTGTATATATATATATATTAGGGGTGAGCGGGTTCGGTTTTACCCGGATCTTTTTATTGGCTATCGCCGAACATGTGTTTTGGATAGCGAATAAAATCGAGCCAAATTTGCGGTAAAGTGGCGATAAGAACCGAGTAAAACCGTGTAAGACCGAACCCGCTCACCCCTAATATATATATATATATATATATATATATATATTTTATGTGATGTCATCCAAATCCGTCCAGTAGAAGGCCAAGACCAGGCTCCCTGGGTCAAAGTTGTGCCCGGCGCACTCCACCTTGAGGTACAACCGAGACCCCAACCAGTCCATTAGGCACCCCAGATCAATTGCCACCCCTCTGTGAAGTTTTCATACAAAGTTCTGCCCAACGTAAACCAACTGTAGGTCCAACCTAAAACCTGGCCAGGATCCAACGGGACCACCTCGCGTTGGTTTCATCCCAATCGGTGCAGGGGTGTCTGAATGCATAACCGGACAACCAAACAAACAAACAACTAACCAAGGAAAACCAACAAATGAATTTAATAAATAAGATATATACATACACACACAGACCTGTATCTGTCCCTCGCAGCTCACACATGAATCAGCCCTGTGTGACTGGTAGCCTGAATGCACATAGAAAGCAGCTGGTTCTATAATGAAACCAGTATTGCTTTCTCAATAGGAATCTCAGTTTTTACTCCTCAAACCAGTTTCGCTGTCTCACCGAGCCGCCACAAGCTGTGATCTGTGAATTGAAACTGTTGTGGTCTAATAGCAGCCTCCAATATACAAACCTTGTGACCACATGTAAGGCTGTGATTAGACCCCTGACTTATTCAAACACCGGCATCACAGAGGAAAACAATTGTTATAATCAGCGCTTCAAAAAGATTTTGATGCACAGGGGATACTAGATTGGTCTCAGTCACTCTAAACTTAAGTACCTAAAAATAGACAGATGTATCCCCCTTGTGCACCCAAATGGGAAACAATTTATGATTATCAGAATTAAAATGAATATATACTCCAAAATTGCACAAAGATATTTCACATAGTCCAATATGTAAGTTTACTTGACCACAAAAACTCCTCCACAAATCTTCTCCTTTTTTCACCTTCCCCTCTGGTTAATGAAGTTTTCAAACTTATGATTCCAATTAACACAAATAAAATGTAGAATATAAAACACTTCCTCCATCAAATTACAAATGAGAAGGCGTACCAGATGCCAAGGGTGCAGTTGCCCGACACCCATATGTTAAATATCCACAAGGGTCTCCCGGGATTTGATCGGACCAAAGGACTCACGGCTACTTGGTTTATTCTCTGGTCTTACTGCCATCTCAAATGCAGCTTCACCGACGCGTTTCTACTCAATATAGCACAATGAAGTGTCATATAGATTGTGTACCTCCCATATACATTCTGTGTACCTCCCATATACATCCTGACATACTGTGCCCCTCCCATGTACATCCTGACATACTGTGCCCCTCCCATGTACATCCTAACATACTGTGCCCCTCCCATGTACATCCTGACATACTGTGCCCCTCCCATATACATCCTGCCACACTGTGCCCCTCCCATGTACATCCTGACATACTGTGACCACCAATGTACATCCTGACATACTGTGCCCCTCCCATGTACATCCTGACATACTGTGCCCCTCCCATATACATCCTGCCACACTGTGCCCCTCCCATGTACATCCTGACATACTGTGTACCACCAATGTACATCCTGACATACTGTGTACCTCCCATGTACATCCTGACATACTGTGCCCCTCCCATGTACATCCTGACATACTGTGCCCCTCCCATGTACATCCTGACATACTGTGCCCCTCCCATGTACATCCTGACATACTGTGTCCCTCCCATGTACATCCTGACATACTGTGCCCCTCGCATGTACATCCTGACATACTGTGCCCCTCGCATATACATTCTGTGTACCTCCCATGTACATCGTGACATACTGTGCCCCTCCCATGTACATCCTGACATACTGTGTACCTCCCATGTACATCCTGACATACTGTGTACCTCCCATGTACATCCTGACATACTGTGTACCTCCCATGTACATCCTGACATATTGTGCACCTCCCATGTACATCCTGACATATTGTGCACCTCTCGTGTACATCCTGACATACTGTGCACCTCCCGTGTACATCCTGACATACTGTGCACCTCCCGTGTACATCCTGACACACTGTGCCCCTCCCGTGTACATCCTGACACACTGTGACCCTCCAGTGTACATCATGACACACTGTGCCGCTCCAGTGTACATCCTGACACACTTTGCCTCTCCAGTGTACATCCTGACACACTGCGCCCCTCCCGTGTACATCCTGACACACTGCGCCCCTCCCGTGTACATCCTGACACACTGCGCCCCTCCCGTGTACATCCTGAGGCCCTATAGTGATAGTGAGGCAGGATAGCTGTAACCTAGGAGTATCAGTTCCTATGTGATAATGAGGTAGGGTAGCTGTAACCTAGGAGTATCAGTACTTCTGTGATAGTGAGGCAGGGTAGCTGTAACCTAGGAGTATCTGTACCTCTGTGTTAGTGAGGCAGGGTAGCTGTAACCTAGGAGTATCAGTTCCCCTGTGATAGTGAGGTAGGGTAGCTGTAACCTAGGAGTATCTGTACCTCTGTGATAGTGAGGCAGGATAGCTGTGACCTAGGAGTATCAGTTCCTCTGTGATAGTGAGGCAGGGTAGCTGTAACCTAGGAGTATCTGTACCTCTGTGATAGTGAGGCAGGATAGCTGTAACCTAGGAGTATCAGTTCCTCTGTGATAGTGAGGCAGGGTAGCTGTAACCTAGGAGTATCTGTACCTCTGTGATAGTGAGGCAGGGTAGCTGTAACCTAGGAGTATCTGTACCTCTGTGATAGTGAGGCAGGGTAGCTATAACCTAGGAGTATCAGTTCCTCTGTGATAGTGAGGCAGGGTAGCTGTAACCTAGGAGTATCTGTACCTCTGTGATAGTGAGGCAGGATAGCTGTGACCTAGGAGTATCAGTTCCTCTGTGATAGTGAGGCAGGGTAGCTGTGACCTAGGAGTATCAGTTCCTCTGTGATAGTGAGGCAGGGTAGCTGTGACCTAGGAGTATCTGTACCTCTGTGATAGTGAGGCAGGGTAGCTGTGACCTAGGAGTATCTGTACCTCTGTGATAGTGAGGCAGGATAGCTGTGACCTATGAGTATTAGTTACTCTGTGATAGTGAGGCAGGGTAGCTGTAACCTAGGAGTATCTGTACCTCTGTGATAGTGAGGCAGGGTAGCTGTGACCTAGGAGTATTAGTTGCTCTGTGATAGTGAGGCAGGGTAGCTGTGACCTAGGAGTATCAGTTCCTCTGTGATAGTGAGGCAGGGTAGCTGTAACCTAGGAGTATCAGTTCCTCTGTGATAGTGAGGCAGGGTAGCTGTAACCTAGGAGTATCAGTTCCTCTGTGATAGTGAGGTAGGGTAGCTGTAACCTAGGAGTATTAGTTCCTCTGTGATAGTGAGGCAGGGTAGCTGTAACCTAGGAGTATTAGTTCCTCTGTGATAGTGAGCCAGGGTAGCTGTGACCTAGGAGTATCAGTTCCTCCTTGATAGTGAGGTAGGGTAGCTGTAACCTAGGAATATTAGTTCCTCTGTGATAGTGAGGCAGGGTAGATCTAACCTAGGAGTATCAGTTCCTCTGTGATAGTGAGGCAGGGTAGCTGTGACCTAGGAGTATCAGTTCCTCTGTGATAGTGAGGTAGGGTAGCTGTAACCTAGGAGTATCAGTTCCTCTGTGATAGTGAGGCAGGGTAGCTGTGACCTAGGAGTATCAGTTCCTCTGTGATAGTGAGGCAGGGTAGCTGTGACCTAGGAGTCTCAGTTCCTCTGTGATAGTGAGGCAGGGTAGCTATAACCTAGGAGTATCAGTTCCCCTGTGATAGTGAGGCAGGGTAGCTGTGACCTAGGAGTATCTGTACCTCTGTGATAGTGAGGCAGGATAGCTGTGACCTAGGAGTATCTGTTCCTCTGTGATAGTGAGGCAGGGTAGCTGTAACCTAGGAGTATCAGTACCTCTGTGATAGTGAGGCAGGGTAGCTGTGACCTAGGAGTATCAGTTCCTCTGTGAGTGAGGTAGGGTAGCTGTGACCTAGGAGTATCAGTTCCTCTGTGATAGTGAGGCAGGGTAGCTGTGACCTAGGAGTCTCAGTTCCTTTGTGATAGTGAGGCAGGGTAGCTATAACCTAGGAGTATCAGTTCCCCTGTGATAGTGAGGCAGGGTAGCTGTGACCTAGGAGTATCTGTACCTCTGTGATAGTGAGGCAGGATAGCTGTGACCTAGGAGTATCAGTTCCTCTGTGATAGTGAGGCAGGGTAGCTGTAACCTAGGAGTATCAGTACCTCTGTGATAGTGAGGCAGGGTAGCTGTAACCTAGGAGTATCAGTTACTCTGTGATAGTGAGGCAGGGTAGCTGTGACCTAGGAGTATCAGTTCCTCTGTGATAGTGAGGCTACAGAGTATCAGTTCCTCTGTGATAGTAAGGCAGGGTAGCTGTAACCTAGGAGTATCAGTTCCTCTGTGATAGTGAGGCAGGGTAGCTGTAACCTAGGAGTATCTGTACCTCTGTGATAGTGAGGCAGGGTAGCTGTGACCTAGGAGTATTAGTTCCTCTGTGATAGTGAGGCAGGGTAGCTGTGACCTAGGAGTATCTGTACCTCTGTGATAGTGAGGCAGGGTAGCTGTGACCTAGGAGTATCTGTACCTCTGTGATAGTGAGGCAGGGTAGCTGTGACCTAGGAGTATCAGTTCCTCTGTGATAGTGAGGCAGGGTAGCTGTAACCTAGGAGTATCAGTTACTCTGTGATAGTGAGGCAGGGTAGCTGTGACCTAGGAGTATCAGTTACTCTGTGATAGTGAGGCAGGGTAGCTGTGACCTAGGAGTATCTGTACCTCTGTGATAGTGAGGCAGGGTAGCTGTAACGTAGGAGTATCAGTTACTCTGTGATAGTGAGGCAGGGTAGCTGTGACCTAGGAGTATCAGTTACTCTGTGATAGTGAGGCAGGGTAGCTGTGACCTAGGAGTATCTGTACCTCTGTGATAGTGAGGCAGGGTAGCTGTGACGTAGGAGTATCAGTTACTCTGTGATAGTGAGGCAGGGTAGCTGTGACCTAGGAGTATCAGTTACTCTGTGATAGTGAGGCAGGGTAGCTGTGACCTAGGAGTATTAGTTACTCTGTGATAGTGAGGCAGGGTAGCTGTGACCTAGGAGTATTAGTTACTCTGTGATACTGAGGCAGGGTAGCTGTGACCTAGGAGTATCAGTTACTCTGTGATAGTGAGGCAGGGTAGCTGTGACCTAGGAGTATCAGTTCCTCTGTGATAGTGAGGCAGGGTAGCTGTGACCTTGGAGTATTAGTTACTCTGTGATAGTGAGGCAGGGTAGCTGTGACCTAGGAGTATTAGTTACTCTGTGATAGTGAGGCAGGGTAGCTGTAACATGGGAGTATCAGTTCCTCTGTGATATTGAGGCAGGGTAGCTGTAACCTAGGAGTATCAGTTACTCTGTGATAGTGAGGCAGGGTAGCTGTGACCTAGGAGTATCAGTTCCTCTGTGATAGTGAGGCTACAGAGTATCAGTTCCTCTGTGATAGTAAGGCAGGGTAGCTGTAACCTAGGAGTATCAGTTCCTCTGTGATAGTGAGGCAGGGTAGCTGTAACCTAGGAGTATCTGTATCTCTGTGATAGTGAGGCAGGGTAGCTGTGACCTAGGAGTATTAGTTCCTCTGTGATAGTGAGGCAGGGTAGCTGTGACCTAGGAGTATCTGTACCTCTGTGATAGTGAGGCAGGGTAGCTGTGACCTAGGAGTATCTGTACCTCTGATAGTGAGGCAGGGTAGCTGTGACCTAGGAGTATCAGTTCCTCTGTGATAGTGAGGCAGGGTAGCTGTAACCTAGGAGTATCAGTTACTCTGTGATAGTGAGGCAGGGTAGCTGTGACCTAGGAGTATCAGTTACTCTGTGATAGTGAGGCAGGGTAGCTGTGACCTAGGAGTATCTGTACCTCTGTGAAAGTGAGGCAGGGTAGCTGTAACGTAGGAGTATCAGTTACTCTGTGATAGTGAGGCAGGGTAGCTGTGACCTAGGAGTATCAGTTACTCTGTGATAGTGAGGCAGGGTAGCTGTGACCTAGGAGTATCTGTACCTCTGTGATAGTGAGGCAGGGTAGCTGTGACGTAGGAGTATCAGTTACTCTGTGATAGTGAGGCAGGGTAGCTGTGACCTAGGAGTATCAGTTCCTCTGTGATAGTGAGGCAGGGTAGCTGTGACCTAGGAGTAAGCTACTCTGTGATACTGAGGCAGGGTAGCTGTGACCTAGGAGTATCAGTTCCTCTGTGATAGTGAGGCAGGGTAGCTGTGACCTAGGAGTATCAGTTCCTCTGTGATAGTGAGGCAGGGTAGCTGTGACCTTGGAGTATTAGTTACTCTGTGATAGTGAGGCAGGGTAGCTGTGACCTAGGAGTATTAGTTACTCTGTGATAGTGAGGCAGGGTAGCTGTAACATGGGAGTATCTGTACCTCTGTGATAGTGAGGCAGGGTAGCTGTAACCTAGGAGTATCTGTACCTCTGTGATAGTGAGGCAGGGTAGCTGTGACCTAGGAGTATTAGTTGCTCTGTGATAGTGAGGCAGGGTAGCTGTGACCTAGGAGTATCAGTTCCTCTGTGATAGTGAGGCAGGGTAGCTGTAACCTAGGAGTATTAGTTCCTCTGTGATAGTGAGGCAGGGTAGCTGTAACCTAGGAGTATCAGTTCCTCTGTGACAGTGAGGCAGGGTAGCTGTAACCTAGGAGTATCAGTTCCTCTGTGATAGTGAGGCAGGGTAGCTGTAACCTAGGAGTATCAGTTCCTCTGTGATAGTGAGGCAGGGTAGCTGTAACCTAGGAGTATCAGTTCCTCTGTGATAGTGAGGTAGGGTAGCTGTAACCTAGGAGTATCAGTTCCTCTGTGATAGTGAGGCAGGGTAGCTGTGACCTAGGAGTATCAGTTCCTCTGTGATAGTGAGGCAGGGTAGCTGTGACCTAGGAATCTCAGTTCCTCTGTGATAGTGAGGCAGGGTAGCTATAACCTAGGAGTATCAGTTCCCCTGTGATAGTGAGGCAGGGTAGCTGTGACCTAGGAGTATCTGTACCTCTGTGATAGTGAGGCAGGATAGCTGTGACCTAGGAGTATCTGTTCCTCTGTGATAGTGAGGCAGGGTAGCTGTAACCTAGGAGTATCAGTACCTCTGTGATAGTGAGGCAGGGTAGCTGTGACCTAGGAGTATCAGTTCCTCTGTGATAGTGAGGTAGGGTAGCTGTGACCTAGGAGTATCAGTTCCTCTGTGATAGTGAGGCAGGGTAGCTGTGACCTAGGAGTCTCAGTTCCTCTGTGATAGTGAGGCAGGGTAGCTATAACCTAGGAGTATCAGTTCCCCTGTGATAGTGAGGCAGGGTAGCTGTGACCTAGGAGTATCTGTACCTCTGTGATAGTGAGGCAGGATAGCTGTGACCTAGGAGTATCAGTTCCTCTGTGATAGTGAGGCAGGGTAGCTGTAACCTAGGAGTATCAGTACCTCTGTGATAGTGAGGCAGGGTAGCTGTAACCTAGGAGTATCAGTTACTCTGTGATAGTGAGGCAGGGTAGCTGTGACCTAGGAGTATCAGTTCCTCTGTGATAGTGAGGCAGGGTAGCTGTGACCTAGGAGTATCAGTTCCTCTGTGATAGTGAGGCAGGGTAGCTGTAGCCTAGTAGTATCAGTTCCTCTGTGATAGTGAGGCAGGGTAGCTGTGACCTAGGAGTATCTGTACCTCTGTGATAGTGAGGCAGGATAGCTGTGACCTAGGAGTATCAGTTCCTCTGTGATAGTGAGGCAGGGTAGCTGTGACCTAGGAGTATCTGTACCTCTGTGATAGTGAGGCAGGGTAGCTGTAACCTAGGAGTATCAGTTCCTCTGTGATAGTGAGGCAGGGTAGCTGTGACCTAGGAGTATCAGTTCCTCTGTGATAGTGAGGCAGGGTAGCTGTGACCTAGGAGTATCAGTTCCTCTGTGATAGTGAGGCAGGGTAGCTGTGACCTAGGAGTATCAGTTCCTCTGTGATAGTGAGGCAGGGTAGCTGTGACCTAGGAGTATCAGTTACTCTGTGATAGTGAGGCAGGGTAGCTGTGACCTAGGAGTATCAGTTCCTCTGTGATAGTGAGGCATGGTAGCTGTAACCTAGGAGTATCTGTACCTCTGTGATAGTGAGGCAGGGTAGCTGTAACCTAGGAGTATCAGTTCCTCTGTGATAGTGAGGCAGGGTAGCTGTGACCTAGGAGTATCTGTACCTCTATGATAGTGAGGCAGGGTAGCTGTGACCTAGGAGTATTAGTTCCTCTGTGATAGTGAGGCAGGGTAGCTCTAACCTAGGAGTATCAGTTCCTCTGTGATAGTGAGGCAGGGTAGCTGTGACCTAGGAGTATCAGTTCCTCTGTGATAGTGAGGCAGGGTAGCTGTGACCTAGGAGTATCAGTTCCTCTGTGATAGTGAGGTAGGGTAGCTGTAACCTAGGAGTATCAGTTCCTCTGTGATAGTGAGGCAGGGTAGCTGTGACCTAGGAGTATCAGTTCCTCTGTGATAGTGTGGCAGGGTAGCTGTGACCTAGGAGTCTCAGTTCCTCTGTGATAGTGAGGCAGGGTAGCTATAACCTAGGAGTATCAGTTCCCCTGTGATAGTGAGGCAGGGTAGCTGTGACCTAGGAGTATCTGTACCTCTGTGATAGTGAGGCAGGATAGCTGTGACCTAGGAGTATCAGATCCTCTGTGATAGTGAGGCAGGGTAGCTGTAACCTAGGAGTCAGTTCCTCTGTGATAGTGAGGCAGGGTAGCTGTAACCTAGGAGTATCAGTACCTCTGTGATAGTGAGGCAGGGTAGCTGTGACCTAGGAGTATCAGTTCCCCTGTGATAGTGAGGCAGGGTAGCTGTGACCTAGGAGTATCAGTTCCTCTGTGATAGTGAGGCAGGGTAGCTTTGACCTAGGAGTATCTGTACCTCTGTGATAGTGAGGCAGGGTAGCTGTGACCTAGGAGTATCTGTTCCTCTGTGATAGTGAGGCAGGGTAGCTGTGACCTAGGAGTATCTGTACCTCTGTGATAGTGAGGCAGGGTAGCTGTGACCTAGGAGTATCAGTTCCTCTGTGATAGTGAGGCAGGGTAGCTGTGACCTAGGAGTATCAGTTCCTCTGTGATAGTGAGGCAGGGTAGCTGTGACCTAGGAGTATCAGTTCCTCTGTGATAGTGAGGCAGGGTAGCTGTGACCTAGGAGTATCAGTTCCTCTGTGATAGTGAGGCAGGGTAGCTGTGACCTAGGAGTCTCAGTTCCTCTGTGATAGTGAGGCAGGGTAGCTGTAACCTAGGAGTATCTGTACCTCTGTGATAGTGAGGCAGGGTAGCTGTGACCTAGGAGTATCTGTACCTCTGTGATAGTGAGGCAGGGTAGTTGTAACCTAGGAGTATCAGTTCCCCTGTGATAGTGAGGCAGGGTAGCTGTAACCTAGGAGTATCAGTTCCTCTGTGATAGTGAGGCAGGGTAGCTGTGACCTAGGAGTATCTGTACCTCTGTGATAGTGAGTTAGGGTAGCTGTGACCTAGGAGTATTAGTTCCTCTGTGATAGTGAGGCAGGGTAGCTCTAACCTAGGAGTATCAGTTCCTCTGTGATAGTGAGGCAGGGTAGCTGTGACCTAGGAGTATCAGTTCTTCTGTGATAGTGAGGTAGGGTAGCTGTAACCTAGGAGTATCAGTTCCTCTGTGATACTGAGGCAGGGTTGCTGTGACCTATGAGTATCAGTTCCTCTGTGATAGTGAGGCAGGGTAGCTGTGACCTAGGAGTCTCAGTTCCTCTGTGATAGTGAGTCAGGGTAGCTATAACCTAGGAGTATCAGTTCCCCTGTGATAGTGAGGCAGGGTAACTGTGACCTAGGAGTATCTGTACCTCTGTGATAGTGAGGCAGGATAGCTGTGACCTAGGAGTATCAGTTCCTCTGTGATAGTGAGGCAGGGTAGCTGTAACCTAGGAGTATCAGTACCTCTGTGATAGTGAGGCAGGGTAGCTGTAACCTAGGAGTATCAGTTGCTCTGTGATAGTGAGGCAGGGTAGCTGTGTCCTAGGAGTATCAGTTCCCCTGTGATAGTGAGGCAGGGTAGCTGTGACCTAGGAGTATATGTACCTCTGTGATAGTGAGGCAGGGTAGCTGTGACCTAGGAGTATCTGTTTCTCTGTGATAGTGAGGCAGGGTAGCTGTGACCTAGGAGTATCTGTACCTTTGTGATAGTGAGGCAGGGTAGCTGTGACCTAGGAGTATTAGTTACTCTGTGATAGTGAGGCAGGGTAGCTGTGACCTAGGAGTATCTGTACCTCTGTGATAGTGAGGCAGGGTAGCTGTGACCTAGGGGTATAAGTTCCTCTGTGATAGTGAGGCAGGGTAGCTGTAACCTAGGAGTATCAGTTACTCTGTGATAGTGAGGCAGGGTAGCTGTGACCTAGGAGTATCTGTACCTCTGTGATAGTGAGGCAGGGTAGCTGTGACCTAGGAGTATCAGTACCTCTGTGATAGTGAGGCAGGGTAGCTGTGACCTAGGAGTATTAGTTACTCTGTGATAGTGAGGCAGGGTAGTTGTGACCTAGGAGTATCAGTTCCCCTGTGATAGTGAGGCAGGGTAGCTGTGACCTAGGAGTATCAGTTCCTCTGTGATAGTGAGGCAGGGTAGCTGTGACCTAGGAGTATCTGTACCTCTGTGATAGTGAGGCAGGGTAGCTGTGACCTAGGAGTATCTGTTCCTCTGTGATAGTGAGGCAGGGTAGCTGTGACCTAGGAGTATCTGTACCTCTGTGATAGTGAGGCAGGGTAGCTGTAACCTAGGAGTATCAGTTCCTCTGTGATAGTGAGGCAGGGTAGCTGTGACCTAGGAGTATCTGTACCTCTGTGATAGTGAGGCAGGGTAGCTGTGACCTAGGAGTATTAGTTACTCTGTGATAGTGAGGCAGGGTAGCTGTGACCTAGGAGTATCTGTACCTCTGTGATAGTGAGGCAGGATAGCTGTGACCTAGGAGTATCAGTTCCTCTGTGATAGTGAGGCAGGGTAGCTGTGACCTAGGAGTATCAGTTCCTCTGTGATAGTGAGGCAGGGTAGCTGTAACCTAGGAGTATCAGTACCTCTGTGATAGTGAGGCAGGGTAGCTGTAACCTAGGAGTATCAGTTACTCTGTGATAGTGAGGCAGGGTAGCTGTGACCTAGGAGTATCAGTTCCCCTGTGATAGTGAGGCAGGGTAGCTGTGACCTAGGAGTATCAGTTCCTCTGTGATAGTGAGGCAGGGTAGCTGTGACCTAGGAGTATCTGTACCTCTGTGATAGTGAGGCAGGGTAGCTGTGACCTAGGAGTATCTGTTCCTCTGTGATAGTGAGGCAGGGTAGCTGTGACCTAGGAGTATCTGTACCTCTGTGATAGTGAGGCAGGGTAGCTGTGACCTAGGAGTATTAGTTCCTCTGTGATAGTGAGGCAGGGTAGCTGTGACCTAGGAGTATCTGTACCTCTGTGATAGTGAGGCAGGGTAGCTGTAACCTAGGAGTATCTGTACCTCTGTGTTAGTGAGGCAGGGTAGCTGTAACCTAGGAGTATCAGTTACTCTGTGATAGTGAGGCAGGGTAGCTTTAACCTAGGAGTATCAGTTACTCTGTGATAGTGAGGCAGGGTAGCTGTAACCTAGGAGTATCAGTTCCCCTGTGATAGTGAGGCAGGGTAGCTGTGACCTAGGAGTATCTGTACCTCTGTGATAGTGAGGCAGGGTAACTGTGACCTAGGAGTATTAGTTACTCTGTGATAGTGAGGCAGGGTAGCTGTAACCTAGGAGTATCAGTACCTCTGTGATAGTGAGGCAGGGTAGCTGTAACCTAGGAGTATCAGTTACTCTGTGATAGTGAGGCAGGGTAGCTGTGACCTAGGAGTATCAGTTCCCCTGTGATAGTGAGGCAGGGTAGCTGTGACCTAGGAGTATCAGTTCCTCTGTGATAGTGAGGCAGGGTAGCTGTGACCTAGGAGTATCTGTACCTCTGTGATAGTGAGGCAGGGTAGCTGTGACCTAGGAGTATCTGTTCCTCTGTGATAGTGAGGCAGGGTAGCTGTGACCTAGGAGTATCTGTACCTCTGTGATAGTGAGGCAGGGTAGCTGTGACCTAGGAGTATTAGTTCCTCTGTGATAGTGAGGCAGGGTAGCTGTGACCTAGGAGTATCTGTACCTCTGTGATAGTGAGGCAGGGTAGCTGTAACCTAGGAGTATCTGTACCTCTGTGTTAGTGAGGCAGGGTAGCTGTAACCTAGGAGTATCAGTTACTCTGTGATAGTGAGGCAGGGTAGCTTTAACCTAGGAGTATCAGTTACTCTGTGATAGTGAGGCAGGGTAGCTGTAACCTAGGAGTATCAGTTCCCCTGTGATAGTGAGGCAGGGTAGCTGTGACCTAGGAGTATCTGTACCTCTGTGATAGTGAGGCAGGGTAACTGTGACCTAGGAGTATTAGTTACTCTGTGATAGTGAGGCAGGGTAGCTGTAACCTAGGAGTATCAGTACCTCTGTGATAGTGAGGCAGGGTAGCTGTGACCTAGGAGTTTCTGTACCTCTGTGATAGTGAGGCAGGATAGCTGTGACCTAGGAGTATCAGTTACTCTGTGATAGTGAGGCAGGGTAGCTGTGACCTAGGAGTATCAGTTCCTCTGTGATAGTGAGGCAGGGTAGCTGTGACCTAGGAGTATCAGTTCCTCTGTGATAGTGAGGCAGGGTAGCTGTGACCTAGGAGTATTAGTTACTCTGTGATAGTTAGGCAGGGTAGCTGTGACCTAGGAGTATTAGTTACTCTGTGATAGTAAGGCAGGGTAGCTGTGACCTAGGAGTATCAGTTACTCTGTGATAGTGAGGCAGGGTAGCTGTAACCTAGGAGTATCAGTTACTCTGTGATAGTGAGGCAGGGTAGCTGTGACCTAGGAGTATCAGTTACTCTGTGATAGTGAGGCAGGGTAGCTGTAACCTAGGAGTATCAGTTACTCTGTGATAGTGAGGCAGGGTAGCTGTGACCTAGGAGTATCAGTTACTCTGTGATAGTGAGGCAGGGTAGCTGTGACCTAGGAGTATCAGTTACTCTGTGATAGTGAGGTAGGGTAGCTGTGACCTAGGAGTATCAGTTCCTCTGTGATAGTGAGGCAGGGTAGCTGTGACCTAGGAGTATTAGTTACTTTGTGATAGTGAGGCAGGGTAGCTGTAACCTAGGAGTATCAGTACCTCTGTGATAGTGAGGCAGGGTAGCTGTGACCTAGGAGTATCTGTACCTCTGTGATAGTGAGGCAGGATAGCTGTGACCTAGGAGTATCAGTTACTCTGTGATAGTGAGGCAGGGTAGCTGTGACCTAGGAGTATCAGTTACTCTGTGATAGTGAGGCAGGGTAGCTGTGACCTAGGAGTATCAGTTACTCTGTGATAGTGAGGCAGGGTAGCTGTGACCTAGGAGTATCAGTTCCTCTGTGATAGTGAGGCAGGGTAGCTGTGACCTAGGAGTATCAGTTCCTCTGTGATAGTGAGGCAGGGTAGCTGTGACCTAGGAGTATTAGTTACTCTGTGATAGTTAGGCAGGGTAGCTGTGACCTAGGAGTATCAGTTCCTCTGTGATAGTGAGGCAGGGTAGCTGTGACCTAGGAGTATCTGTACCTCTGTGATAGTGAGGCAGGGTAGCTGTGACCTAGGAGTATTAGTTACTCTGTGATAGTGAGGCAGGGTAGCTGTGACCTAGGAGTATCAGTTACTCTGTGATAGTGAGGCAGGGTAGCTGTAACCTAGGAGTATCAGTTACTCTGTGATAGTGAGGCAGGGTAGCTGTGACCTAGGAGTATTAGTTACTCTCTGATAGTGAGGCAGGGTAGCTGTGACCTAGGAGTATTAGTTACTCTGTGATAGTGAGGCAGGGTAGCTGTGACCTAGGAGTATCAGTTCCTCTGTGATAGTGAGGCAGGGTAGCTGTGACCTAGGAGTATCAGTACCTCTGTGATAGTGAGGCAGGGTAGCTGTGACCTAGGAGTATCTGTACCTCTGTGATAGTGAGGCAGGATAGCTGTGACCTAGGAGTATCAGTTACTCTGTGATAGTGAGGCAGGGTAGCTGTGACCTAGGAGTATCAGTTACTCTGTGATAGTGAGGCAGGGTAGCTGTGACCTAGGAGTATCAGTTCCTCTGTGATAGTGAGGCAGGGCAGCTGTGACCTAGGAGTATCAGTTCCTCTGTGATAGTGAGGCAGGGTAGCTGTGACCTAGGAGTATTAGTTACTCTGTGATAGTGAGGCAGGGTAGCTGTGACCTAGGAGTATCTGTACCTCTGTGATAGTGAGGCAGGGTAGCTGTGACCTAGGAGTATCTGTACCTCTGTGATAGTGAGGCAGGGTAGCTGTGACCTAGGAGTATCTGTACCTCTGTGATAGTGAGGCAGGGTAGCTGTGACCTAGGAGTATTAGTTACTCTGTGATAGTGAGGCAGGGTAGCTGTGACCTAGGAGTATCAGTTACTCTGTGATAGTGAGGCAGGGTAGCTGTGACCTAGGAGTATTAGTTACTCTGTGATAGTGAGGCAGGGTAGCTGTGACCTAGGAGTATTAGTTCCTCTGTGATAGTGAGGCAGGGTAGCTGTGACCTAGGAGTATCAGTTCCTCTGTGATAGTGAGGCAGGGTAGCTGTGACCTAGGAGTATTAGTTACTCTGTGATAGTGAGGCAGGGTAGCTGTGACCTAGGAGTATCTGTACCTCTGTGATAGTGAGGCAGGATAGCTGTGACCTAGGAGTATCAGTTACTCTGTGATAGTGAGGCAGGGTAGCTGTGACCTAGGAGTATCAGTTACTCTGTGATAGTGAGGCAGGGTAGCTGTGACCTAGGAGTATCAGTTCCTCTGTGATAGTGAGGCAGGGTAGCTGTGACCTAGGAGTATCAGTTCCTCTGTGATAGTGAGGCAGGGTAGCTGTGACCTAGGAGTATTAGTTACTCTGTGATAGTGAGGCAGGGTAGCTGTGACCTAGGAGTATCTGTACCTCTGTGATAGTGAGGCAGGGTAGCTGTGACCTAGGAGTATCTGTACCTCTGTGATAGTGAGGCAGGGTAGCTGTGACCTAGGAGTATCTGTACCTCTGTGATAGTGAGGCAGGGTAGCTGTGACCTAGGAGTATTAGTTACTCTGTGATAGTGAGGCAGGGTAGCTGTGACCTAGGAGTATCAGTTACTCTGTGATAGTGAGGCAGGGTAGCTGTGACCTAGGAGTATCAGTTACTCTGTGATAGTGAGGCAGGGTAGCTGTGACCTAGGAGTATTAGTTACTCTGTGATAGTGAGGCAGGGTAGCTGTGACCTAGGAGTATTAGTTACTCTGTGATAGTGAGGCAGGGTAGCTGTGACCAAGGAGTATCAGTTACTCTGTGATAGTGAGGCAGGGTAGCTGTGACCTAGGAGTATTAGTTACTCTGTGATAGTGAGGCAGGGTAGCTGTGACCTAGGAGTATTAGTTACTCTGTGATAGTGAGGCAGGGTAGCTGTGACCTAGGAGTATCAGTCTCAATACAAAGATGGTTTCTCAGTGTGATACTTTGCTGCGTTACAGAACATTTAGAGGATTAGTGCGTTTTCCCTGGATTGTGACTCCGCTAGTCAGGCCTGCGCCACAATTACTAAGCGTGAACCATTGGTCTGTATCTACAGTATCAGATCTCTTTCTACTTTGCAAAATATAACTTTGTTTTACGTCTCTTTTTTTTCTTCCTAATTAGTTCATTAATCATTTTACTTCAGTTTCTGCTTAATACGGCCGTATTCAATTGCCGGCGAAAATTCGTTCTTGGCGAAAAGTTTTAGCCGATGTCATTACGCCTGTTGGAATCTTTCCGCCATATACAATTGGAAAGACTTTTCGCCGATGCGAAAAGTCCGCGCCTTTTAACCAGCGGCAAAGATTCGCCTGTGAATGGAGGCAGAAAAAAGTGCAGAATTGGGGGTTTGGGGTGCAAAGTTGCGGGAACACACCTGCATCCTTGGGACAGTCCCCCAAAGGTAAACTGCGTCAAAAAAAGTAAAACAAAATACTTTACAACACCCCAAAAAAGTTCTTTCGTTTTGGGGGCAAAAAAAAAAAAACAAAGTTGGGGGACAAAATTAAAAACTAGCGAAATCGACTCCAGGGAGTCCCCCAAGTATGCCAAAGCTTTTTTTTTTTTTTTATTGCAGGTGTTTGCTTTTTTAAAAACGCACTTTAGCGAATTTTAACCATGCTTGCTCCCATTTTCATGTACCCCAAATTTGCTGGGACTTCTTATTTTTGCCAAAAAACCCTCCTAAATGCTATTCATCACCACTTATGCAAAGATGCAAAATAGCACCTATTGAGGCCATTTAAGTACCCCAAATACCTTCAGCAGGGCTATTTGGGGGTGTCCGTAGTAATCCCCCATGTCAGTGCATCTTTTGGGGGGTGTCAGGATGATTTCCCCAAATCTGACAAGACTTTTCACCGATTTGAGTTTCGCCAGGACGCGTTTTCGCGTCCTTTGGAATTGAATCGCGGTGACGAGCGCGATACTTTTCCAGAGGCAAAACAAGCAATGACACCAAAAATTCCGGCAGGCGAAAAGTCCGGGACTTTTCGCCGGTAAATGAATGCAGCCCATAGACTAACCTGTATCCCCTTCATTACATAAGGTATGCCATTAATAGGGGTATTCAATATGAAACGTTAACTTCACTGTCGACATTAACGTTTCATATCGGAGTTTTTACCTGCGATAAAGTATCGGGCACGCTCCCGCTTATCCCCGTATTCAATATAAAATTAACGAAAACGGGAAACTCCGAAGTTGGATTTGCGTAAAGTTACGAATTTTTCCTTAAAAAAATTGTAAGACCCCCCCAAAGTTCTAAAAACATGTGGGAACACTATGGGTACCCCCGTTTTAGCCTTTAATTGAAAGTTGGGGATTTAAATAGCCGCAGCAGGTGTTTTTTT
This sequence comes from Taudactylus pleione, assembly GCA_031769625.1. Lineage (NCBI taxonomy): Eukaryota > Metazoa > Chordata > Amphibia > Anura > Myobatrachidae > Taudactylus > Taudactylus pleione. Next base: position 2,729,741 of record JAUIMM010000883.1, read on the forward strand.
CCCGACATTGAAGAAGTGATGCAGAAGAGCACTTTGGTTATTTTTTTTGTTTTTTTAAGTGGTCCCATCAATTTGGGGTACATGAAAATGGGTACTAGCATATTTTTAAGTCCCTAAAGTAATTTTTTAAAATTCTGCAATTGTGCACCTGCCGCTATAATTCTATTCTAGAAAACACGTGCCGCATACTTGCCGAATAGCCCTGAACCTATTTCCCTATTGTTATACAGTTTTTTCCCAATTTTTATTTTTCACCCCAATTTTTTAAATACATTTTTTGGGGTGTCCCTATTTTTTGTTTAAACTTTTATTGACACAGTTCTTTTTTAAATGTCAGTCCCAGGGGTGCAGGCTATTTTTTTTTAAGCCCGCACCCCTAAACCCCAGTTCTGCACTTTTTTTCGACACCTATTCAATGGTGAAAGGTTATCCCCGTTTTTTATCAAAGACTTTTCAAAACTGCGATAAGTCTTTGAAATTGAATACGGTGTAAAAGTAAAACCTGCGATAATGACGTCATACCTCCGATATTAACGCAAAAACGATGTTTTCGCTCCCATATTGAATACCCCTGTAAATGTACATTTTTTTTTTTTTTCTTTTTTTCTAAAAAGTAAAGATTAATAGAAGGATTGTGTGTACACCCGTAGCTCCTCTGGATTGTAAGCTCTTTTGAGCAGGGCAGTTGATATCTTCTCTACATAATTATGCTGACCGCTCACTGTCATTATGTATCTGTGTGATTTTATTTACTTGTGTATTATTGTGTATTATTCTGTACTGATGGTTCTTGTTCGTTATGCCCTTCTGGCGCCTTAGAAATAAAATATATATTACATTCAGATCCCATTATAGAATACTTAAGCCACGTACCACATCTTCAACACCATGGTCCAAATGTTGCCACAATGCTAATTGCCACTTCAGATTTAGCCGCACTTGCGCCAGAGGCCGCACATTGCGTGCCGTTACACTTGAGGCCCTCGTCATAATGGGATCTCGTACACGTCAAAAGTTTGCTATTTCGGTCCATTCCGTTTCTGTGACATCACTGGCCCCACCCCTGTGAATAACTCCGCCCATCCACACAGAGCAAGTCTGCAAGCCTGTCACTCACCGGATAGTGAAGCACCTATTCAGGGAAACGCTGCAGAGGATCACTGCTATGTCCGAGCACTTCAGTAACTGCATGTGCATTATGGAGCTCAGTAATAAACATGCTTTTATCTTATTAATGTGACCCAGGGCTTGTACCTGCTCCCAAAGGCTCCGGCATGAGACACGTAAGAGTATTGCTGCGTCCCAGGTCATATTTCCCATTTTGTGGCCGGCAATGGAACCTGATCTGAGAAGGGGAGTCATATGACTTGTCCCTGTCGTCGGAATGTCCGATCTCCAAAGTTTCCTGTCCTCAAAGTCATTAAGGAAAATAGAAAATTCCTTCCTGTTTCCAATCGTTACTTAACAACAGGGCTCCATTTGTTCTAATTATACATGACCTTTCATAATGCTTTGAGAAGAAAGTCTTTATTATACAGGGCTAAACGGGCGAGCAGCATTTTCTCTCCATACGGCTTTATTACTCGGCATCACAGTGCGGCGAGCACTTAGCCAGGGACTGCAAAGTATTCATTTTGTGCCAGACAGACACTTTGGCGTAATGCTTCTGAATTACGCTCTGCATGGACAGGCTTCAGATGCTGTACGGCAGAGCGGTTATTTCATGTATTTGTTTGGGACGTACCGCGCCCCTCTTCCTCTGTTGGAGTTTTAGCTGCACACTGTGAATTTTGCGGCCGATAAAGACACCCCCAAGACCAGTGTGTATGTACGAGGGTCCTGCTACCCCCCGCTCGCTACAGTGATCCTGTCTTCATAACTGACGCATTACCCATCAGTGTGTATCTACCAGGGTCCTGCTACCTCCCGCTCGCTACAGTGATCCTGTCTTTATAACTGACGCATTACCCATCAGTGTGTATGTACCAGGGTCCTGCCCCCCTCCGCTCGCTACAGTGATCCTGTCTTCATAACTGACACATTACCCACCAGTGTGTATCTACCAGGGTCCTGCTACCCCCCGCTCGCTGCAGTGATCCTGTCTTCATAACTGACGCATTACCCATCAGTGTGTATGTACGAGGGTCCTGCTACCCCCCGCTCGCTACAGTGATCCTGTCTTCATAATTGACGCATTACTCACCATTGTGTATGTACGAGGGTCCTGCCACCCCCCCGCTTGCTACAGTGATCCTGTTTTCATTACTGACGCATTACCCACCTGTGTGTATGTACGAGGGTCCTGCCACCCCCCGCTCGCTACAGTGATCCTGTCTTTGTAACTGACGCATTACCCACCAGTGTGTAAGTACGAGGGCCCTGCCACCCTCCCACTCGCTACAGTGATCCTGTTTTCATTACTGAAGCATTACCCACCAGTGTGTATGTACCAGATTCCTGCCCCCCCCCCCTCCTCGCTCGTTACAGTGATCCTGTCTTCATAACTGACGCATTACCCATCAGTGTCTGTCTACCAGGGTCCTGCCACCCCCCGCTCGCTACAGTGATCCTGTCTTTGTAACTGACGCATTACCCACCAGTGTGTAAGTACGAGGGCCCTGCCACCCTCCCACTCGCTACAGTGATCCTGTTTACATTACTGAAGTATTACCCACCAGTGTGTATGAACCAGGGTCCTGCTACCTCCCCGCTTGCTACATTGATCTTGTATTCATAATTGACGCATTACTCACCAGTGTGTATGTACGAGGGTCCTGCTACCCCCCGCTCGCTACAGTGATCCTGTTTTCATAATTGACGCATTACTCAGCAGTGTGTATGTACGAGGGTCCTGCCACCCCCCCACTCGCTACAGTGATCCTGTTTTCAATACTGACGCATTACCCACCAGTGTGTATGTACGAAGGCTCTGCCACCTCCCGCTCGCTACAGTGATCCTGTCTTCAAAACTGACGCATTACTCACCAGTGTGTATCTACCAGGGTCCTGCTACCTCCCGCTCGCTACAGTGATCCTGTCTTTATAACTGACGCATTACTCACCAGTGTGTATCTACCAGGGTCCTGCTACCTCCCGCTCGCTACAGTGATCCTGTCTTTATAACTGACGCATTACCCACCTGTGTGTATGTACCGGGGTCCTGCCACCTCCCGCTCGCTACAGTGATCCTGTCTTCATAACTGAGGCATTACCCATCAGTGTGTATCTACCAGGGTCCTGCCACCCCCCGCTCGCTACAGTGATCCTGTTTTCATTACTGAAGTATTACCCACCAGTGTGTATGTACCAGGGTCCTGCCACCTCCCGCTCGCTACATTGATCCTGTCTTCATAACTGACACATTACCCACCAGTGTGTATGTACGAGGGTCCTGCTACCCCCCCGCTCGCTACAGTGATCCTGTCTTCATAATTGACGCATTACTCACCATTGTGTATGTACGAGGGTCCTGCCACCCCCCCCCCGCTTGCTACAGTGATCCTGTTTTCATTACTGACGCATTACCCACCTGTGTGTATGTACCAGGGTCCTGCTACCCCCCGCTCGCTACAGTGATCCTGTTTTCATTACTGACGCACTACCCACCTGTGTGTATGTACGAGGGTCCTGACACCTCCCGCTCGCTACAGTGATCCTGTCTTCATAACTGACGCATTACCCACCAGTGTGTATGTACGAGGGTCCTGCCACCTCCCGCTCGCTACAGTGATCCTGTCTTCATAACTGACGCATTACCCACTTGTGTGTAAGTACGAGGGCCCTGCCACCCTCCCACTCGCTACAGTGATCCTGTTTTCATTACTGAAGCATTACCCACTTGTGTGTATGCACCAGATTCCTGCCCCCCCCCCCCCCGCTCGTTACAGTGATCCTGTCTTCATAACTGACGCATTACCCATCAGTGTCTGTCTACCAGGGTCCTGCCACCCCCCGCTCGCTACAGTGATCCTGTTTACATTACTGAAATATTACCCACCAGTGTGTATGAACCAGGGTCCTGCTACCTCCCCGCTTGCTACATTGATCTTGTATTCATAATTGACGCATTACTCACCAGTGTGTATGTACGAGGGTCCTGCTACCCCCCCGCTCGCTACAGTGATCCTGTTTTCATAATTGACGCATTACTCAGCAGTGTGTATGTACGAGGGTCCTGCCACCCCCCCACTCGCTACAGTGATCCTGTTTTCAATACTGACGCATTACCCACCAGTGTGTATGTACGAAGGCCCTGCCACCTCCCGCTCGCTACAGTGATCCTGTCTTCAAAACTGACGCATTACTCACCAGTGTGTATCTACCAGGGTCCTGCTACCTCCCGCTCGCTACAGTGATCCTGTCTTTATAACTGACGCATTACTCACCAGTGTGTATGTACCGGGGTCCTGCCACCTCCCGCTCGCTACAGTGATCCTGTCTTCATAACTGAGGCATTACCCATCAGTGTGTATCTACCAGGGTCCTGCCACCCCCCGCTCGCTACAGTGATCCTGTTTTCATTACTGAAGTATTACCCACCAGTGTGTATGTACCAGGGTCCTGCCACCTCCCGCTCGCTACATTGATCCTGTCTTCATAACTGACACATTACCCACCAGTGTGTATGTACGAGGGTCCTGCTACCCCCCCCGCTCGCTACAGTGATCCTGTCTTCATAATTGACGCATTACTCACCATTGTGTATGTACGAGGGTCCTGCCACCCCCCCCCCCCGCTCGCTACAGTGATCCTGTTTTCATAATTGACGCATTACTCAGCAGTGTGTATGTACGAGGGTCCTGCCACCCCCCCACTCGCTACAGTGATCCTGTTTTCAATACTGACGCATTACCCACCAGTGTGTATGTACGAAGGCCCTGCCACCTCCCGCTCGCTACAGTGATCCTGTCTTCAAAACTGACGCATTACTCACCAGTGTGTATCTACCAGGGTCCTGCTACCTCCCGCTCGCTACAGTGATCCTGTCTTTATAACTGACGCATTACTCACCTGTGTGTATGTACCGGGGTCCTGCCACCTCCCGCTCGCTACAGTGATCCTGTTTTCATTACTGAAGTATTACCCACCAGTGTGTATGTACCAGGGTCCTGCCACCTCCCGCTCGCTACATTGATCCTGTCTTCATAACTGACACATTACCCACCAGTGTGTATGTACGAGGGTCCTGCTACCCCCCCCCGCTCGCTACATTGATCCTGTCTTCATAACTGACACATTACCCACCAGTGTGTATGTACGAGGGTCCTGCTACCCCCCCGCTCGCTACATTGATCCTGTCTTCATAACTGACACATTACCCACCAGTGTGTATGTACGAGGGTCCTGCCACCCCCCGCTCGCTACAGTGATCCTGTCTTCATAACTGAGGCATTACCCATCAGTGTGTATCTACCAGGGTCCTGCCACCCCCCGCTCGCTACAGTGATCCTGTCTTCATAACTGAGGCATTACCCATCAGTGTGTATCTACCAGGGTCCTGCTACCCCCCCGCTCGCTACATTGATCCTGTCTTCATAACTGACACATTACCCACCTGTGTGTATGTATGAGGGTCCTGCTACCCCCCGCTCGCTACAGTGATCCTGTCTTCATAACTGATGCACAGTGTGCAGAGATAGTGAAGACTGCCCCAGGCTTATTTGTTGTACCGTGTGACGCTTATTTAAAATGCCTCTGATATACTATTACAGATAGGCGTCTATTTCTGTGGTTCAATGTATTGTTTTGACCTATTACTGATATAAAGGATAATGGTCCCGATTCTAAGGCAAGCGCATGTCCGGATGTGAATAATCCTTTTCGCAGGCTGCATCTTTATGCATCTGGTGGTTATCATTACCGCCTCACAGCACTGAGGTCCTGAGTTCAGCTCCCGGTCACGGCCCTACCTGTGTGGCGTTTGTATGTTCTCCCTGTGTTTGCATGTGTTTCCTACCAGAGGCCAAAAACACACTGGTAGGTTACTTGGCTTCTGACATAAAAAAAAGAAAATGAACCCTTGTGTCTGTGTGTGAGCATGTGGTAGGGAATATAGAGTGTAAGCTGCCCTGTGGCAGGGACTGATGTGTATGGCCAAATATTCTCTGTACTGTGCTGTGGAATATATGTGTGCGCTATATAAATAACTGGTAGTAATAATATATCTCAGCCAATTCTCTGTTGCCGCTAAATGGGCGTTGCTAGGTGATAACTGGGCGGCAACAACTCAAGGGCGCAGTCACGTGATCTGTGGGTATTGTAAGTAATGATGATGGCAGTTCTCGCAGAGTGAGGAGTGTGGCGGTGCGGCCCACAGTCATATTAGCATTCAGATCACCATGGCCGTCTAGAATTGCGTTCACGTTACGTTTGAGTCATAACCAGGCTCAATCTGCGTCAATATTGAAGGTTAGAGGACCACACCTGCGGCCATATACAGTATCTACAGGAAACCTTTATATTGCACTCCTGTCTGTCTGTCAGTCCTCAGAACCTGTCTGCTGGTACTTGCACAAAATGTTCATTCTGCAACTTGACTGTCTCCGAGAAGCAGCTTGTGTTGTATTATATCAGTGAGCCTGATGCCGCCTGTGAGCACAAACATTCAGGGAAGAGGAAGCGTGTGTGGGGAACAGACGTAGCTTTCTCTGCTATATTTGGAATGGTTTTCCCTTCCCACGCAACATCTAATTGAATTGCTGAGACTCTGTGAGGTTGGAATTGCTGCCTGTGACATGTCTGGGGAAACAGCCGAAACATCTCCTCGCATTCCGCCCATGTCTGTCATCGGCTCTTTGTCCCGAGCTTCCCATGGTTTAGCAGTGTCCATCGCAGTCCAGCTACTCACCGTGCTTCACGTGTCTGTCTGCTGGCTTGGAATCATTCTTCATTAGTCTAATCCATGCAATAGACCTCTCAGTTGTAAAATAATCATCACTGGCCAAGTACAGAGTCCTAAAATAAGTAAACAAATGAATGCTCTGTGGTTACTCTAAATCACTGGTCATTGTAGGAGTTCGAGCTTTCGAGCTGTTTGGAACTGTACATCTGCAATAAGGGGACCAGACATTGGCCTATGTGTCACCCCCAGGTGGCTGTAATCTCCCCTTGCCATCATACTCTCTCGGTTTTCTCCCTGTACCCTGCATAAATTGTGGGCTTATTGTCCTTGCGTTACATTGTGTTCTGTTTTAGACTAGTGTGCGGCAATTGTTGTTCCTCCATTTTCTTTTTTGTATTTTATTTGTTTTTTAGCATCATATTCGTAAATGTTCAGCTACTTTCCTTTCCAAGGTGTGGGCACGTCTCATTCTCAGGAATCTGTGTCCAAGAATAGAGGCATCCAGTCCTCACCCATGGTGGTCCACAGTAACGTCTGTGCCAAATTCCTGACTAAATCTGTGCCACCTGCTGCACAGTCTCGTATAAAATTCCCAGGGAATGGTGGAACTTGTAGTCCCACAATACATTGCTGTTGCATGTGTCTGTTGCCTATACTGTGTAATTATGGTGTAATGCAGGAGATTACCCATAATCCACGGCAGCAGAGGCCATGCAGTATCCTCATATGATAACTAGGTGAGGCAGGAGATTACCCAGAATCCTCTGCTGTTGCATATACTGATTTTTTTGTGTGACCATTAGTTAAAGCAGGACATTGCCCCAAATCTTTACCTCAGTGATGTTGGTTGTATAGGCTGAATATTGCTCCAACCCGCTAAATATTGTACTTTTTTTTTTCTTCTCCTGGTTTGGTTTAAGACTATTTCTGTGGGTTAATCTGATTTTATTTTTATTTTTTTATGTAATTATTAATTTTGGAACTACGCGAATGTAATAAACTTGCGCTAGTTATTATATGGGTCGTGCACCAGTTATTATATGGGTGAAGCGGATTGGTTAGCAGGCTGCACCTTGGACCTTGTTTGCTGGTTTATTATCCCTTTGATGACCTAGTGTGAGACATTATCAGGCTTGTGATTAATTTGTATAGTATTATTATCGTCTGCTAATTGCACTGTGCGTCTCCTGTGCAGGTTCTGGATCCAGAGCAGAATCACAGCTTCACAGACCACTATCTGAATGTGGCCTTCGACCTCTCCCAGGTCCTGTTCATTGCCACCGCTAACAGCACAGCCTCTATTCCAGCCGCTCTCCTGGATCGCATGGAGGTTCTCGAGGTTCCAGGTAAGGGTAGAAGTGCAGTCTAATTAAAAGTTATTGCTGGTTCCTGGGAACCGATTGTTTATTTGATCAGTAGAAAAAAAGACCCGTTGCCTAAGTACTGCAGCCATTCCCAAGGCTTGAGCTCCGGCCACTCTCTGTATTAGACTGTGCCCTCCATCATGATTGTCCCTGGGCTCTTTACAGGATACAGCCAGGAGGAGAAGATTGAGATCGCGCACAGGCATCTCATTGCTAAACAGCTGTCGCAGCACGGCCTGACCCCTCAGCAGGTCCAGATTCCCCCCGAAACTACGCAGGACATAATCACCAGGTGAGCTATTCACTTACTGTGACTGACTGGTGCAATGACCGTATCGGGCCTGTCAGCGGATGCGGGCCAGCGCTTCCACAGCAAATTACCGACACTGCTCTGTAAGGAGGCCATGACCAAGTTTGGATCCTCTTACTAGCAACACTGCTGGGGACCCCGGCCCATTAAACCTTAAAAAATAGCTTATATTCTAAACCTATGGGGGTGGATCATTAGGTCTACAGTAAGAAGGTAGACAATGGAAGTTAGACAGGCAATAGGTCGACATAGTCTGAAGGTCGACACACTAAAGGTCGACTGGTACAGATGGTCGACAGGGTCATTAGGTTGACACACAAATATTATTTTTTTTATTTTCTAGCCCTTATTTTCACCCTAACCCTCCCCTTGGTGCCTAACCCTAACTGTCGGAGTAGGTGCCTGACCCAAATCATCACTTCTAGTGCCTAATCTTCCGGTAAGTGCCTAGTCCTAACCATCTGGGTAAGTGCCTTACCCTAACCGTCACTTCTAGTGCCTAATCTTCCGGTAAGTGCCTAGTCCTAACCATCGGGGTAAGTGCCTAACCCTAACCCTCCTGGTGCCTAATCCTAACCCTCCGGTAAGTGCCCAACCCTAATAAAATAAAAGTCGACCATTTGTGTGCTGACCTTCTGTACCTGTCAACCTTCTTACTAGTCGACCTTTAGTGTGTCGACCATCAGACCCCTTCGACCTATTGCCTGCCTAACTTCCATTGTCTATCTTTTTACTGTAGATCTAATGACCATATACCATTTAGTGTATATATAGCTATACCACATCACTGTACTCATTAACAATATACTTTCAGTCCCGTATAGGCCTCTCTTCCTTCCACCAGACTCGTAACAAGCTGTTAAATTTAAATGAAAGGGCCCCCATATTCCGAGACCCCCCCCCCCCCCTGTACGAGCAGGTCATGCTTATAATGATCATTTGCTGTCTGCATCTTGGATACAATCTGAATAATTGGGAACATTTATTTCCCTGAGAATCTGCAGATGTTCAGTAATGAATCCAGTTATGAGCACTTACTGATGAGTTTCTGATGTTTGATGATGAGACGCTCAGCAGAATATACAGCGTTTTCCGTAGGTCATTAGGATGATTGGTTATTTGTATTGGGAGTACGGTGCTCCTTTTGTCTTACAGCGACCGGGCTGTGCTAGCGATGTCCTCGTGTATCTGAATATGTAGCGCAGTCTTCTATAGGCCTAGTTCTCACCCAGATGCTGCTGTCATTCCCCGGCAGGTACACACGAGAGGCCGGGGTCCGTTCCCTGGAGAGGAAACTGGGAGCCATTTGCAGAGCCGTGGCCGTGAAAGTCGCCGAAGGCCAACACCGGGAGGCAAAACCGGGGACCTCGGATGTGACCTATGTTAATGGTTAGTGGTTTGATTACGCTTCGATTGCGGGTACTTGTACATTGAGAAACGCCAGCTCCAGGGATTCATAAGTCCCCATGTTCTATAAACAGAGTTTTACCGTTATCAGTCCATGTTCATAGTGTAAGATGTACCTGGGACCTTTACATTTATTCTCTGATTGTTGAATTCCGGATCACATGCCTTCATATCCCCAACTAGGTGTCAGGGTCGTAGTGAGCTTTGCTGGGCCCGAGTAAAAGGGGGCAAATCCTTGGGGAGGGAGAGGGGGCGCAATCAGTGAGCTTGTTCCCACCCCTCCCTCCATAGGAGACACAGGCTGCTGCCAGTGACAGGTAAAGGAGGTGGGGCCCTGGGAATTAGTACCCTCCCCTCCATAGGAGACGCAGGCTGCTGCCAGTGACAGGTAAAGGAGGTGGGGCCCTGGGAATTAGTACCCTCCCCTCCATAGGAGACGCAGGCTGTTGCCAGTGACAGGTAAAGAAGGTGGGGCCCTGGGAATTAGTACCCGCCCCTCCAGAGGAGACACAGGCTGCTACCAATGACAGGTAAAGGAGGTGGGGCCCTGGGAATTAGTACCCTCCTCTCCAGAGGGGAGACAGGCTGCTACCAGTGACAGGTAAAGGAGGTGGGGCCCTGGGAATTAGTACCCTCCCCTCCAGAGGACACACAGGCTACCAGTGACAGGTAAAGGAGGTGGGGCCCTGGGAATTAGTACCCTCCCCTCCAGAGGACACACAGGCTGCTACCAGTGACAGGTAAAGGAGGTGGGGCCCTGGGAATTAGTACCCACCCCTTCCCTCCAGAGGACACACAGGCTGCTACCAGTGACAGGTAAAGGAGGTGGGGCCCTGGGAATTAGTACCCACTCCTCCCCTCTCTGCGCCCCTGGTTGTTGCATTACAGAGTGTAACCCACCCGCATAATAGCAGACGTTCAGTGTAGAGTCTAGCACTCTGTAGTGTGATATTGTGAGCCGGCCAGCACTGATCACTGCCCGTAGGAAGAACATGGTGGAAGTAGTGTGGTACATCCGTCACATGTGTCGCGTGTTATCTGGTTGTTCAGCCCAACACATTACTGGTGTAACCACATTACTCACGGATCTGGGCACTGTATTGCCACCCTGGTGACTGGCGTTGAGCTCACTTACGTAGTTTGTGTGAAGAGTGGCCGGTCCTAACTTGTAGACAAAATACTGTAAAGTGGTGATGTCCACCCAAAACATTTTATTAAATATAAAGCGCCCTTCCACAAGTATCAAACCCACAATGGCAGGATGCCCATCAAAGGTGGACATCAAAATGCCGACATTTAGCAAATGCGTAAGCTCCTGTCATGTCCAGCACTGACCAATCGGTGCTCTCCACACATCATGACCTACGGAGTTTCAATAATGCCCTGTCGTAGGCGACCATTAGAGAGGTGCCAGGAGTCCTTGGTGTAGGATACATGGGGGCGTGGGCACATTTTTAGGTGGCCATCCTTGAGGTTCTCCCTAGAAGGTCATGTCTGTAGGATCTCTCTCAATGTGTCCATGCAAAATAACTGCCACCCCTGCATTAAGACACCTGGCACAATTTGGAACTCCCCAAAGTCTGACCTGTTGTGGGTAGCTGCGTACTGAAGCCCTTTGGTAGGGACTATTGGGCATTTTCAGTGTGTGGGGTCAGTGAAACCTATTCTGGGTACAAGCAGCCTCCAGTAGACGTAAATGCACCTTGTAATTATTGGCATCATGTGAACTCCTGTACTTAGCTGAGTGCCTGGCTCTGGTTCAGCTGGTTTTATTATTTTTGGGGGGCGAGGGGGGGCACGCCAGGTGTCACCACTAACAATACCAGGTGAGAGGACAGATTTATGTTAGTCATTTCCTGTTGAGCTCATTGGTGGCGTTTGGGGTCTGTTGCTCATTCAGTAGCACAAGGAATTACTGTCACACTCCCAGCTCGTTTAACGGCCCTGCGACGTCACACACGTGAGTTATCGCCTCTCCCTCTCCCAGCAAGCTGCTCACCTGCTGGAAGCCGCCACTAATCAGCCTCCTGTATGGCCGGAATGTCGTTCTGCGGGAGGTTTGTGGAGTGGGGGTGAGGGCTCCGCACTGTCTTCTGACAGCAGAACACTTTGCACCTCTGCACTGCAGGAAAAGGCCCCTGTTCATGCTTTATAGAACGCCTTCTCCGCAGTCACAGCTGTAATGGGGAGAGACCCAGCTTTATTATTACACGCTAATAGTTCCTAGGAAATGAAGTGTGAGACAAGAACCTGTAGGATCACACATACTGGTGAGACGTGTATAAGAAGAATTGTGATTCGAGGCCTAGAGAGGTGATTCAGAGGTCGACGCTACCGCGTCTATATTCTAATTCTAATGCTGAGGCTGTTGGGCATTCTATAGAAATGCCGACCGCCTGCCATGCACCATTGGACCCCCATCGGGTCATTGCGCCTACCCTGCCAGAATGTCCGACTAAACACGGCCACCGGTGTCAACGCAGTCGCTGACACACTCGTGACGCGCTTGCGTCTGATAGCCACAACCCCCCACCCAGAAACGCCCATTGAAATTGCATTTATCTGCGTCTCTGTGCGGTCTGGACGCAGTGCGGGTAGTACGCATGTACAGAGGGAAACCATCGTCTACTTGCGCCCGATGGCTTCCCTGCATCCACCACTGAATCACCCGCCTAGTGTGCTGCAGGAATAGGCAGTCAGCCCCTCTTCTACTGGCCGCTCGGCTGTACGTACGGCTCCAGCAATATTGTTGTCATTAAACATGCACAGGACACGCACACATGTAAGAGCTGTAGTCCGTGTTCTGTCATCCTTCCTAATATGTATCCTGTTACAGCTGTGCAACATGTTTTATCCTTTCGTAAGAAAAGAGCATTCATTCTGAATGTATTGTACCTAAAGGAGCATTAAACCCCTCAAATTAACACATTGCTATGTGAACTATGAAGGTAAGAGACATTGCTGATTGGTGAACGGAAATTTTACTGAGGCTAAATAGTAAAGTATCACTTTCCCCCTAGTGCCATAGCTATAGTGAGTGCCAGTGACTATATAGGATGTGGGAAGAGTTAGAGAGCTGAGATTGCAGTCACTTGAGCTGCTGCAACATAACTGGGCCCGCCCCTATTTTAGAACCTACCAATCCAGACGATGCAATTCTGCAAGGCAAGTTTGCCAAAGTGTCAGTAACTGTTTGTCTGCTCTTAGATATGCACCTCTCTGGCAATATGAAAAACTGCAAAAATGGCAGTAGACCTAATTAGCTAATTAGTATAAACACGTGTTTATGTACCCATGTATTTAAGTATGTTAATCACTGTTGTGACTTTCCCTTATTTATTTGGAAATTGCGAAAAGAAATCTATATATATATTCTTTAATATGTGCTGTTACAGTCAGGTCCATAAATATTGGGACATTGACAGAATTTTGATATTTTGTCCTCTATTCACCACCACAATGGCTTTGAAATGAAACAAACAAGATGTGATATAACTGCAGACTTTCAGATTTAATTTGAGGGTAATTACATCCAAATCAGGTGAACGGTGTAGAAATTACAACGGTTTCTATATGTGCCTCCCACTTTTTAAGGGGCCAAAAGTAATGGGACAAACTAAACAATCCTAAATCTAACTTTCACTTTTTAATACTTTGTTGCAAATCCTTTGCAGGCAATTACAGCCTGAAGTCTGGAACGAATAGACCTCACCAGACGCTGGGTTTCATCCCTGGTGATGCTCTGCCAGGCCTCTACTGCAAATGTCTTCAGTTCCTGCTTGTTCTTGGGGCATTTTCCCTTCAGTTTTGTCTTCATCAAGTGAAATGCATGCTCAATCGGATTCAGGTCAAGGTATTGACTTGGCCATTGCATAACATTCCAATTTTTAGCCTTAAAAAACTCTTTGGTTGCTTTTGCAGTATGCTTCGGGTCATTGTCCATCTGCACTGTGAAGCGCCGTCCAATGAGTTCTGAAGCATTTGACTGAATATGAGCATATAATATTGCCCGAAACACTTCAGAATTCATTCTGCTGCTTTTGTCAGTAGTCACATCATCAATAAATACAAGGGAACCAGTTCCATTGGCAGCCATACATGCCCACGCCATGACACTACCACCACCGTGCTTCACTGATGAGGTGGTATGTTTTGGATCATGAGCAGTTCCTTTCCTTCTCCATACTCCTCTTCCCATCACTCTGGTACAAGTTGATCTTTGTCTCATCTGTCCATAGGATGTTGTTCCAGAACTGTAATGGCTTTTTTAGATGTTGTTTGGCAATCTCTAATCTGGTCTTCCTGTTTTTATGGCTCACCAATGGTTTACATCTTGTGTTGAACCCTCTATATTCACTATTGTGAAGTCTTCTCTTGATTGTTGACTTTGACACATATACATCTACCTCCTGGAGAGTGTTCTTGATTTGGCCAACTGTTGCGAAGGGGTTTTTCTTCACCAGGGAAATAATTCTTCTGTCATCCACCACAGTTGTTTTCCGTGGTCTTCCGGGTCTTTTGCTGTTGCTGAGCTCTCCAGTGCGTTCTTTCTTTTTAAGAATGTTCCAAACAGTTGATATGGCCACACCTAATGTTTTTGCTATCTCTCTGATGGGTTTGTTTTGATTTTTCAGCCTAATGATGGCTTGCTTCACTGATAGTGACAGCTCTTTGGATCTCATATTGAGAGTGTCAGCAACTGATTCCAAATGCAAATGTCACACCTAGAATCAACTCCAGACCTTTTACCTGCTTAATTGATAATGAAATAACGAGGGAATAGCCCACACCTGTCCATGAAATAGCTTTTGAGTTGATAGTCCCATTACTTTTGGCCCCTTAAAAAGTGGGAGGCACATATAGAAACCGTTGTAATTCCTACACCGTCCACCCGATTTGGATGTAATTACCCTCAAATTAAATCTGAAAGTCTGCAGATAAAGCACATCTTGTTTGTTTCATTTCAAAGCCATTGTGGTGGTGAATAGAGGCCAAAATCTGAAAATTCTGTCAATGTCCCAATATTTATGGACCTGACTGTATATTCACTGCAATGTGGATATACAAGGACAGTTATCAGTGTCTGATTATTTAAATAGCCTGTTATAGAAAAGTACAATACACTTGTAAAATTGCCAGTGTCCCTGGGGGCCAGGAGATAGCAACATACCAGTTCACTAGCAACTCGAAACATCATTGAGGTTTGAGGCACTTAGCTAAGCCTCACGCCTCATTAGAGTGACTATTAGTGAATTGATGGGCTGCTGGGTCATGAATATGACCTCCGTCTACACGGCGGCCGCTTCCGCTAAATGCGCACTTAAAGAGAGACTTCAGCAAACGTAATATTTGTTTGAAATAAGTGACATTTAAATATAGTTGATGCCGCAGCTGGCAGGGGAGCTCCTTTCCCATTCAGTTACCGGATAATAGCCCTACTGTGCGAGGTGATCATACACAAAACCGGGGGTAATATATGGGTATTTGGGTTGACAGCTCTGCATCTTATACTAAGCTAAAACTAATAATGTCCTCATTCCTTCAGCCAGGGCAGAGAAATCCGTACAAGGATTCATTGACTGACGCTTTCCAGGTTTATTACCGCTACAAGTCGCCAGAACGGCTGCGTAGACACAATATAGGACATGCTGTGCTCATTAGCCCTAATCCTAACCTTGGACAGACCCCTGGCAATCGCATCCAAATGAAACAAATTATTACGTGTTTAATTTATTTAATATGGTTCAACCCGTGTGGCCGCCATCTGCACCTACTGGTCTTATTCAGTTGAACGAAAGCAGAACGTTCAGCGTATTATTCCAAGGTAAAGAGCAAGTTGCTTCTGTTCTGCCGATGTAGAAGCTTTATCCGGTTTTCCTCTCGTGTCCCGTCGCCGTGGAGCCGCCGCGTTCTTTAGAATACTCGCCGATTCTGAATCTCAGGACCGTAAAAGTGGAATAATGCTACAAATTTCTGCGTCATTCACAATACGTTAATAAAGATATTTATATAATGTAATGGACTGTAAGTAAAAAAATGACAAAAGTGTAAAATGGTCGGGGGTTACCTGAAACGCAAGCATAACATCTGATCTTCAATAAGGTGAATGGAGCACTTAAGCCGTACAACGACATCGGTTAATGATTTTATCGTTTTCTATAATGCCATTTAACGGGATGCATTGTAAGCTTGGCCGCACGTATTCACTTTACCCAAATTGGTAATTGGTAATATTTCTTCTTCAGGGTCCATAGTGCTCCACAGGGGAGACAATGGGGTGTATGTGGGACTTGGAGGATCAGACACCAAGAGCAAAGCTTTTCTATCCCAGGATGCCCCGGACCTTCCCCCTACTCCCCGCCCACAACCCGAGGGCAACCCAGTTTCGTTGGTGTCTGGCAGGAGCTAGATCAGCGTTTTAACAGTGGGGATGCTATTAAGCACCTCAAGCTTATTTTTATGATTTAATTTTCATTTATTCTACTAATGAGCAGTAGCACGAGACAGTCCTTTGGACGTCTGCACTGCTGCTCCATCACCCCTCTGCGGTGCCGTGACACCAGCCCTCGGCTAGGTACTCTCGGTGGGGCTCTGAGGGGGACCTAGCTAGCGAGGCTCCCCAGACCCCATACTGCAGGGACCCGGTCCTTAGAGACAGACCGGAGGTGCTGATGTGGGCACCGGTTCGTCCGGGACTCCACTAGATCACCAGGGCATTACAAGCACTGGCGCAGGGCATAAGTATGGCCAGGGGACCCGGTGGTTAAAGTCAGCGGGTTCCGGACTATAGACAGACAGTAATTAGTTAGACAGTGTCATCACACAACTGACAAATGACTGCACGATTACAATGTCGTAATCGTGCAGTCGTTTTCAGATCTGGTAGTGGATACCCCCACTTAGACAGTTCATAGTTAGACAAGGATAAAAGTTTGACACAGACAAAAGTAAGATACACTAAAGGTAGACATGTAAAAAGTTCGACCGGTACAAAAGATCGACAGGTTCAAAAGTTCGACGTGAAAAAGATCGATACAAAAATGATCGACACTTTTTAAAAAAAATTTTTTTAAGGTTAGGCACTTACTGGAGGGTTAGGGTTAGGCACTTACCCCATGGTTAGGGCTAGGCACTTACCCAGACGGTTAGGGTTAGGCACCAGGAGGACACTAAAGGCTTTGGAGTCTCTGCCTTATTCAGGGGATATCCTGTTTGGCCCGGAATTGGACAAAATTGTGACTACATTGGCAGCTTACAACACTTGGATGTCATCCTGTCGGTGCTTTCATCCTCCAGGAAAAATTAAAGGTCAGTCCTATGCAAGGCATCAGGCATCAACTAAGGCTTTCAAACCTAGGCCCAAACAGACCTGGGCTACTAGATGTCCACCTACCAATTCTGAGGACAAGCCTTCAGCCTCACGGGGCGGGTCTCTCCCTGGGGGCTCCAATTCGCCCAGTTCCAGCGTCAGACCACAACAGACGCCTGGGTAAGAGAAGTGGTCTCCCACGGATATGCCCTCTCCTTCCTGAGGCGACCCCAGCAGTTCTTATGCACAGGCCCTCCATCGGACAGAAAGCAAGGCCCTGCTGCTCCAAAAGGCCATTCAGTCCTTACTGCTCTCAGGAGTAATAATTCCTGTCCCCTCCGCACAGCGAGGGAAGGACTATTATTCTACTCTTTTCTTAATTCAGAAGCCCAACGGGTCTCATCGGCCTATCCTCAACCTCAAGCCTCTGAGCAAGTTTATTAGGGTGCCCAGGTTTCGTATGGAAACCCTCCACTCTATACTGGCTGTGGAGTCTGGGGACTTTATGGTGTCTCTGGACATTCAGGACGCTTACCTACTTGTACCGATAGCGCCTTCTCATCAACAGTATCACAGTTTTGCTATACTACAGCAACATTACCAGTTCCAGTTTCAGGCTCTGCCTTTTGGCCTTTCAACAGCTCCTCGGATCTTTGCCAAGATCATGGCAGTTATGGCAGCCTATCTTTGTTGTCAAGAGATCAGACTGCTCCCATATTTAGATGATCTCTTGCTGTTGGCCAGCTCCCCAGAAATTCTTCACCGCCATCTATAGATAACCATTGCCTTTCTACAAATGCACTGTAAGCTGATCAACTGGAAAAAGAGTTCCTTGACACCATCTCAAAGATTGGTACATCTGGGAGCCCTCCTGGACTCTCAGGTTCAGAGAATCTTCCTAACGGCAGACAAAATCTCAGTATTACAGCACCGGGTGCGCAGACTACTACACAGTCGCCGAGTGTCAATTCAATCTGCAATGCAGACCATGAGATCCATGGTGTCCACCTTCAACCTGGTGGAGTTCGCTCAGTTTCATTCCAGGCCCATACAACACCTGATCCTCTCCAGATGGAACGGTCTGTCTCATCTGCTCAGATCCCAGATGATGAGCCTCTCCCCGGAGGTTCGCCTGTCCCTGGCCTGGTGGCTACAGACATCCTACTTCAACAAGAGACGCCCCTTTGGATCCCGGACTGGGTACTCCTAACCACGGACACAAGTCTCCATGGATGGGGCGCGGTGACCGGCCAGCACTCCTTCCAGGACCGTTGGACTCCAGACGAGGCGGTCTTACCAATCAACGTCCTAAAACCCTGAGCTGAGAGGAGATTGAAAGGCCAGATAGCTCAGGATATCCTTCAGAACAGGCCAGTACAAGTACAGCCCGAAAGGGCCACGGCAGTGGCCTACCTCAATCACCGAGGAGGCACTCAAAGTCGGGCAGTAATGGCAGAAGTATCCCGTATTCTCACATGGACCGAATGCCATCTCCACAGTATTCATCCCAGGAATTCTAAATTGGGAAGTGGATTTCCTAAACCATCACAACATGCATGCAGGAGATTGGTCTCTACATCCAGAAGTCTTTCAGCTTCTGGTGGAAAAATGGGGTATACCAGATGTGGATCTCATGGCCACAAGACACAACCACAAACTTCCAGTGTATGGAGCCAGGACAAGGGACCCCAACGCGGCCTTCGTGGGCGCATTATCTATGAGGTGGACCTTCCATTTGGCATACTTCTACCCTCAAATATCCCTCCTTCCTCGAGTTCTTCAGAAGTTCAAACAGGAAAGGGGCACAGTCCTGTTTGTAGCTCTGGCTTGGCCCAGACGCCATATGTACTCTGGTGTTCAAAGTCTCTCCATAGATGTTCCTCTTAAACTTCCTCTATGACCAGACCTGTTGTCTCTGGGTCCCTGTCTACATCCGGACCTGGCCCGTCTGTCTTTAGCGGCTTTGCTTTTGAGACATCCCTCTTAAGGTCTAAGGGATGTTCTAGCTCTTTGGTCCAGATCATGATCAGAGCTCATAAACCGGCCTCTGCCAGGATTTATTACCGGGTATAGCATACATATATCCAGTGATGTGCTCCTAGAAACTATGACCCTCAAGTTTTTAAGGTTTCTAGAATACTTGCTTTCTTCAGGCTGGATTGGATCACCTAGCATCTCTGAAAGTGAACGTCTCTGCTCTGTCCATCTGGTTCCAGCGCAGAATTGCTCCTCTACCGGATGTTCACACCTTCCTGCAGGGTGTTCTACATATACAACCTTCTTTTGTCCCTCCTGTGGATTCGTGGGATTTGTTAGTTGTTCTCCACGCACTTCAGGAACCTCCATTTGAACCCTTGGAATCAGTGGATGTCAAGCGGCTCATTGCGAAGACTCTCTCTTCTGGCTATAGCATCTGCCCGTAGGGTATCAGCTTTAGGGGAGCTTTCATGGCGCTCCCCCTTTTCAATCTTTTCATCAGGACAGGGCTGTTCTTAGAACGCGTCCGGGCTTCCTTCCCAAAGTGTTTCTCGTTTCCACATTAATGAGGAAATTGTGCTTCCGGCCTTTCAATCACCAGACCTCTCAGCTGGTGAGGCCTCTTTGGATGTGGTCCGTGCTCTGAAGATCTACGTGTACCGCACTAGTTCCATCAGGAAATCAGACTCCCATTTTATATGGATTCCATAAGAAGAGATGGCCAGATAACAAACAGACTCTGGTCACATGGATTTGCATGACTATGTCACAGGCTTACACGCAGTCTGGCCTTCCTGTGCCAGCTACAATCTCTGCTCATTCTACTCGCTCTGTGGGTCCATAGTGGGCAGTCCGGCGTGGCGCCTCTGGTGAACAGCCTTGCGAGGCGGCTACGTGGTCTTCTGTCCACACCTTTCTTAGTTTCTATGCCTTTAATGCATTTGCCTCTCAGGATGCTTCCTTTGGGCGCCGGGTTCTCCGCTCAGTTCAGGATCGTCCCCGCCCTTGAACAACTGCTTTGGGACATCCTCAATGTCTCCCTTTGGAGCCCTATGGACCCCGAAGAAGAAAAAAGGAGAGTTATGGTAAAACTTAAAAGAAACAAAACAAACACTGCTCTGTAGTCACGACTAACAATTACTCAATCAGGCATAAGAATGTGTCAATACACTGATGTTATGGTAAATATAAAATATTTTTTACTTCTATCAATGTATAGCATAAAAGGATAAACCGACATTAGAACAGTACACAAAATATATAAAATTGTGAATACAATGTTATATGTAGCGGATATATCTGGATGTATTCTTGTAAAGGAATGCCAAGAGCATTTATGGATAAAGCGCTTTATACATCTATGTGTAAGAAGGTAAATGTAGCCGATTTCTTTATTCGTGCCTGTAAAGAGGTTGAGTTCCCGTGAGAGTGTGCAACCGCCGGCACAGATGATGGTATAAGTTGTGAGCTGTTAGTCTCACGTCAGACATCACCTGCTGTTTTATCCTCTTGCTGTAGCCTGAAAACCTATTGGTCCGGAGAAGCCTAATAGTGAACCGACCGTTGATATACAGACAGCTGAGCTACATACAAACTGAGTTATACTGTACATCTCCGCTCTGCATAGCGGCAATACACTCTTTCCAATTACATCTTAACGAGAGAGAGTGAGACTACCAGCTCACCGCTTATACCAGCATCTGTGCCGGCGGTTGCACAGACTCACGGGAACACTTCAAAGCCTATCCGGAGGTCCCGCCATCTGCTTGTGCAGTCGAACGGAGCTCAATACCTGCGCCGGGATGCCAGCGCAGTCTATTAAGACTCAACCTCTTTACAGGTATTAATAAAGAAGTCGGCTAAAATTACTTTTTTACAAATATAGGGCGGTATTCAATTGTTATAGCGCGCCCGTTCTCCCGTCTAAAGTGGCGCTATTCAATTGTTGCAGTTCTTCGCACTGGTCGCGCCCAAAGTGGTCAGGTTTAGCCGCGTAAAGCTGCTACCCCCGACCAAAGTGCTGGGCGCGACCACGAAAAGTGATGTTTGGGCGCGCAAACATGTCACTCTTCGCCCATTTCATCTGTCACCCCGCTGGGGCTGCGAGCTGAAATGTTGCGCCGGCAGCTGATCGCGCCCGACTGCAGAAACAATTGAATAGCTCCTGTTGGACGCGTACAGGGACGCAACAATTGAATACTGCCCTTGGATGTATAAAGCGCTTGCTCCATAAATGCTCTTGGCATTCCTTTACAAGAATACATCCAGATATATCCGCTACATATAACATTGCAATTGCATCTATACTGCTCAGCAGAGGATTTAATTTTGTGCCTTTGTGTCAATTTTATATATTTTGTGTACTGTTCTATTGTCTGTGTTTTATTCTTTTATGCTATACATTGATAGAAGTAAAAAAATATTTTATATTGCTGGGCACAGGGGTGTTCATTGCAGGAAAGACTGAGGCCCATGTAGCTTCCTTTGTATTGTGCAGTTAGTAAATCCCTTTTATCTCCGATAGCCTCGGGCGCTAACATCTCACTTGTAAGCACGACGACGCCGTGTTTCCCCCTCGCTGGAGATCCACGCAGAGCGCCACAAAAACAATCCTAATAGACAGCAAATCACTGTGTTACCTATGAACACGTCTCTGGATATAATAAAGCACCTGCCCTCTGCCCTCCCCATGCAATGAGGCATAAGGGGTATACGCACCCATGGCATAGCTGGACCAATAATCACACAGTTACCAGTCCGTAGTGTTATTTATGTACAAACGTACAACAACCAGCCTGACGGCCCAAACTCATAAAGAGCCTGATCAGAACCGAATCTGGCCCCAGTGCTGTGAGGCAGCAATGCTAACCACTGTGCCATGCTAAGAATTGCAGGTTACCAACTGTCCTGAACCGATCTATCACCTTGCCACATGGACGAGATTCCGTTTTAGAAATTGAGTTTTCCTTGTGCCAGTCTTCGGCGTCGTGTTCCCTCTGACCTTACTGAGTGTTCCTCACCCCTCTTTCTGGAACTCTGTGTTGAGCGCACAGCTGAAACCTGGCATATACCCGCATAACCTGAGGCTGTATTCCTCGCCACATGCCTGGCATTTCTGGCTGGCAGCGTGAGTACTGTAATGTCTGAACCTGGCTACAGCATGTTCTATCTGTATTAGCGGTTCTTAAAGCTCCAGTGGCATCGGTCTCTAGCTTTTTATTGGCCCTCCTGTGTCTGTAAAAAAGTTTTTAATCTTTCTTGAACACGTCTGTGTGTTTCATCAAAGCCTTTATATCATCCGAGCATTGTTTATTTTTTTTTGCTGCCGTTGCATATGTCAGAATTGTTCTGTGGATAGAAGTTTGTCCATGGGTCATAGATAAGTTGTCTCAAACCCCTAGGGATATAGGGCCTGATTCAGAGCCGGTCGCTATTTGCACTCGCTCGTCCAGAAAATAGGGGTGGCTATTCAAATGAACCGTTCGCTGTTTGCGGTCTGTTCACGCCTCTAGGTCTGAACGAAGCGAACAAAACTTGCGGTCGTTTTTTTGGGAAAACTACGCCCCCTGTCCGCTCGCATCCTACGTCATGTCCGCTATTTATTAGATTAATCGAGTACATCGAACAGGGTATGAACTGCTCGCTATTCTTGTGGTTGGTTTTTGCTACCACAATTTTGCGAGCAGTTCTGGCTATAAAATAACCCAGTGACGTGGTCAATGACACTGCTGTTTTAAATATGCACACCCATAAAACGCCCGTTTTGACCTTTAAGCACGCCTGCGATCGGATCTCCACTCCCCGTTTTCAAGCATTTTCCCCTGTTACCACCCACATACGCCTCATCCTGTCACTCAAATTAGCAGGCATTCGCTATTTTGCGAGCACATGAATTTCGGCCGCACTGACTGGTTCGCTCATGCGTATAACAATCCGTACGCATGCGCAGTTGGGCAAACATCGCTCGGAGCAAACGAGCTGCCACTTACGAGTGGCTCTGAATCAGGCCCATAGATATATATACATCGCGTGCACCGTACACACTGCACAATCCGGTGTACGATGGCGTGATGTGTCACTACTTGCTGCATGTAATAGCACTGCGCCATTCATTGCATCTGCCCATCTGATGTGCAGAACAGCAGATTGGACGATGCGATGAGCGACAGATCGATCGTACAACACCATACGATATATCGTCCCGATCCGCGTCGGAACAATATATCATACAATACATCGTATAGTGTGTACCATGCTTATTACTTGGCAGGTTTCGTGACCTATTCAATGAGGGGTTAAACCCAATGAGAGAGCACTGAGAGATATCTGTAACCTGTAACAGAGACATCCCGTCTATAGTTACACATTTCGGGTTTCAGAATCCTAATTAACGTTCCGGAGAGTGAAAGAGGCCGTAAGACAAGTCCGCGGGAGGGTGATGGATTTATTGGTAGCGGTAAAATTAGTACAAGCTGGTGGCCAGTGCCAATGCACAAAGATCGTGCCACGGGGCTCAGAGTGGGGAAGGATTGTCAAATATGCTGACGACAGAAGTTTTGAAGTCATTCCAGGAACTCGGCCGCAGAGAATGTGCTTTAATGTTTGTGATTTTTGGAGCAGTGAAGCTGAGAGGGTCTACTCTGTGCCATGCTAATACTGCCTGGTACACAATCCGACTCTGGCAGGGAGGGGTACAGGCCATATAGCCCAGCAGAAATATGAAGGGTTTAATCACCACCCTCCCCCCTAATACAAGTGGGAACAACAAATAGTATTGTTTTGGTTTTTTTTTACTTTTCAAACTATATTCTGCCAAACGGCCTGATGCAACGAGACACTCGCATTTTTCAGGCTGAGCGCAGGACTGGAGCCAATTCCGGACGTAACGTCTATATAGCAGAATGGTAACAATCGGGGCGAACGCATACTTCTGTGTGCGCCATTCCACCATTACTGTTCCTCAATGACCACATCACGTTTCTAAGGTGTGTTGATTGGGTCTGCAGTGCCTTATTGCATTCAGTCTTTATCTCCTGCTCATCTGAGCTCTCCTAAGTTTTGAAGTAAGCCTGTCAGAGCTTTGAAATGTTCACAGCAGCACAAAGTGTTTCAGGTGCCCACTCATGTAGCAGGGACATGATGAGGTGAGGAGGAAAATGGGGGCAGCAGGAAGTCAGACTGAGAAATATATCAAATATATAGTGGGAGGAGCAGGGTCCCCAGCAGCACAGAGTATATAAGGAGATGAGTGATGCAGTGTCGTATCTAGGGGTTACGGAGCAGGTCCGTGTCCTCCATGTGACGTCATACAGAGGGGGAGGGACCACAATCGCTGGGAATTACAGCAATTCCCGGAGCGTCCTCAGAAGGCTCCAGGGGGCTGTAAGGGCAGGTACATTTCTAGGCACTCTGCTAGCCAGATGCAGGGGTCGTGAGTGAGCGGTGGTGCCACCCACAGGGTGGGCGGTAGCACTGATCGCACACCCCTAGTCATGGCCCTAGAGTGATGCGTCCCTGAGAACAGGGGCAGTGACATGATGTGAGTAGGGGAATGGAGGCAGCAGGGAGCCACAGACTGAGAGTTATATAGCGGAAGGAGCAGGATCCCCCAGCAGCACAGAGTATATCAGGAGATGAGTGATGTGTTAGTGAGGACAGGGCTGCATGTGACAGGGGCAGTGACATGATGTGAGGAGGGGAATGGAGGCAGCAGGAAGTCACAGACTGAGAGTTATATAGTGGAAGGAGCAGGGTCCCCAGCAGCAAATTGGGAAACAAGTTCTGTTAGCAGGAACATAATGTGAGAGTAGAACGGAGGCAGCAGAATATCAGTGCCAGTCTGTAACCATGCCCCCCATTATGCCTTGACCATTCTCTCTCTACACGCACCCCATAAGATCTTATGACATGACTGGGCGTAGCTGCAACCCCTCCAGTGACCCCGCCCCCAGATGTCCCGCAGCCCTGCCCCCAGCAGTACAGAGTAGCGAGATGTGGAGCTCATAGTACACTGACTCCTCATCGCCCACTGGCGTCATAAGTGTAATTGCAGTTTGTAAGGAATTTGGTTCTCTAAATATTTAGCAGGTTTGGGCAATATTTCTTCTCTTTGCAGCAGGATCACAGCTGCTTAGATACCCAAACACCCCAGTTTCAGATGAACAAGTTTTGTTTCACTTACCCCATGACACAAGTATATTTGATGTCTAGTAATAAAATATACCCAGGTCTGTAACTACTATGAGGATATGAGGAAATCTAACGTAGTTATATCAGGCACAGGAGCAGCTCTGATCCGATACCCCCCCCCCTTCCACCTCCCCTTTGACCTTATCCCTTCTCGCCTCCTCCACTGCCTTTCTCCCTCTGCCTGTTTCCATCTTGCCCACCTTCTCAATTTCTCCCTCTCATCTAGCAATGTATCTTCTGCATTCAAACATGCCCTTGTCTTGATTCTAACACTCTCTCCAACTACCGCCCCATCTCTCCCCACTTGTCTCCAAACTCCTTGAGCATATTTTTTTACAGCCGCCTTACTGCCTTTATTTCCTCCCACTCCCTCCTTGACCCTTTGTAGTCTGGCTTCCGTTCTCTCCACTCCACTGGAGCTATCCTCACGAAAGTCAGCAATGACCTCCTTGCTGCCAAATCCAAAGGTCACTACTCTCTGCTCATTCTCCTTGACCTCTCTGCTGCTTTCACCACTGTGGACCACCCTCTCCTGCTGCATATCCTTCACTCCCTTGGTCTACATGGCAGTGCCTTCTGGCTGTCCTCCTACCTCTCTGACCATTCCTTCTCTGTCTCTTCTCATGACTCCTCTTCCCCCCCCCCCCCCACAGCCTCTTACAGTAGGTGTTCCCCAAGGTTCTGTTCTTGTACTTCTCCTATTCTCCCTCTATACGTCCTCTTTAGGTGAACTCATCGGCTCCTATAACATCCAATATCCTCTCTATGATGATGATACTCAGATCTACGTTTCCTCCCCTGACCTCTCTCCTCACTCGCATCTCCAACTGTCTCTCTGCCATCTCTTCCTGGATGTCCCAGCACTTCCCTTACACTTAATATGTCTAAAGCCATATTGGGGGGGGTTGGGGGCTAGCGGCGCCACTCAGCAGCATGGCATAGTTAACGATATCCCCAGATTGGACTGCATGTACAGACGACTGGGGATATCGTTACCGACCCGCGGGAGCGCGCATCTTTCGTCGGTAAGTGCATACACACTGGCCTATTTGAACAATATATCGTTCAAAGTTTTTTGTTATCGTTCATATCGTTGAAATTGATCGTCCAGTGTGTACAGGGCTTAAGACTGAGCTGATCGTCTTCCAACCCTCCCACATAACCTCACTTCCCACAATTTCATTATCAATTGATGGCACAACTATCTCATCTAGCCCCATAGTGCGCTGTCTTGGAGTTATCCTGGACTCATCCCTCTCCTTCAAACCACACCTTCAGCACCTCTCGCAGTCCTGTCGTTTCCATCTCAGAAATATTTCCAAGGTCAGACCCTTTCTCACCCTAGATGCTACTAAAACCCTCATAGACTCACTGGTCATCTCCAGATTAGACTACTGTAACCTCCTCCTATCTGGCCTCCCCGACTCCCATCTCTCTCCTCTCCAGTCTGTCCTCAATACTGCTGCTCAGCTCATCTACATCTGCCTTCCCCCTCCTACAAGCCCCCCGCTGGCTCCCCTTCCCCTTCAGAGCCCGATTCAAGCTTCTTACACTCACTTACAAAGCCCTCACACACTCCTCTCCCATTTACATCTCCCTTCACACTCCCATCCGCCTTCTTCGCTCAACAAATGCACGCCGCCTCTCCTGCCAACTGATTACTTCCTCCCACTCCCGCCTCCCAAGATTTTGCCCGCACTGCTCCCTACCTCTGGAACTCTCTCCCTCTCCCCATCAGACTCTCCACCTCTCTACTAATCTTCAAACGGGCTCTCAAGACCCACTACTTCATCAAAGCCTTCGAGCTCTCATCCTAACCCGCTGCTTCACTGTCTACCCCATCTATGTCATCCCTATCTGTCTACCCCTCCCCTTTAGAATGTAAACTCTCACGAGCAGGGCCCTCTACCCTCTTGTGCTTCTCCCTACTTATACTGTTATCTACTCCTCACTCTGGGCCTAACACCAGGTTTCTTACGCCCTGTTGCTTATTTGAGTGTTATGATCACTAATACATCATTGTAGATAATCCTTGTCTTGTATTGTACTGTAAGTTACTTGTCGCTTGTTCACTTATTTGTCTATGTCCTCTGTAAGGCGCTGCGGAACCCTTGTGGCACCATATAAATAAATGATGATAATAATAAGGAAATGTCATTTGATGTGTTACAGTGCAAATTGCTAAAAAATTTGTATTTTAGCTCAGCACACCCTCAAATAAATCTGTATTAACGTAAGGCATGCTGTGACTTGTAGTGTAGTAAAGGTTGCTGAGTACTGTTGGTTAGGTTACCTTTAGATCCCTACTGTCATCACATGGAGTGGAGCCGGCAACATCTGGTTTTACACCCGCCTTCTCCCCCCTGTAGAGCGACAAATGGTCCATTCCCCATCATTGCGCTCTTACTGCTCATTCATGTCCCATGTGGCTCTGGATTTACCACTGCCTCTTCAGGGGTGTTAGATAAATATTTGTACAGAGAATATTGCTCCTGTATTTACACAGAAAGACCTTACACTTAATTTTTTTAATGCCTATGTGGCACAAGTGAATTAATAGGTCACAATCTCCTGTTTAATTGCTTATTCAATCCACAAAATTGAACTTTGCCATGTATTGAATAGGAAAAAAAAAACATAGTTGTATTATACTATGGTATATGTGTTTGTGCTGTACAGCTGGGATTGTGATACTGTATCTGTGATTGCCGTTTATTTAGGCAACAAAGGAGCTGGGAAAACAAGGGATACAAAACCTTCTGCCAGCGTAATATCATTGGCACGGTAAAAGGTCTGTGCAATTCAGTGGTGTGTCTGAAGTCGCAGACATGTGTACCGATGGTCACCGCTGAAGGACGCAGAACGGATTTAGACGCAGAGAGCGGCAATTCCAGGGGGCGTTTCTGGGTGGTAACGGGCGTGGCTAGGCCGACGCAGGCGTGTCAGGGCCAATGATTGCATCTTATAATAGATACTTCTCCCAGATGTGCCATGGTGTTCCAGGTCTGTTAGGTTGGTCACAGTAATATAGTTACCGGACTTGTGACCTGTTTTCACTTTTGATAACTATGAGCCGTCTCTAAATGGCAATGATGAAATTAGTCCATGTCAATAGAAGAGGAACGACAATAGCTGGAGTGTATTGTACGGCGGCATCGCGTTTCATGCATGCCACTCACGTCTGAAATATGCCAGGGGAAAAGCCCTGGTCCTAGCACCTTCTCAATGTAAATAAAAGGCTCCGAGTCACGTCTTATTTAGCCAGGCGAGGCCTCGCTCCTCAGTGACACAGGCAGCCTGTATATTAAATAGAGGGTGTATCCCGGGTTTATGTTTATAAATGTACAAATGGACTTTTCCAGCTCCACCCAGAGGCGATTAACCAGTTCAGTGATCTCTGCTATTTTGGTGTCATTTAAAGAGCCATATAAATATATTATCCCTGTTATTCCAGACAGGTGACCATAACCAGCAACACAGGCTGCATTGGTGGCATTTAAAGAGCCATATAAACATATTACCCCTGTTATTCCAGACAGGTGACTTTACCCAGCAACAGGCTCCCGCTCCAAACACCAAAACTATACAGCATTTTATGGATAATGGAAGAAGACGTTGTATAAAAGGCGATGTTTAATAGATGTGGCGTAATACAATTATAAAAACGTACTTCTATAACAAGTTACAAAAAAAAATATACAGGGGCAGCGATATATACCAAAGACCTCCGCGTACTATGTAGAAATGTTATAAGTGTGCAAACCTGCGCTCACCATTTCCAGGCGTGGGGTGCAAAGGGGCTTGTGACCACATTGCTTAAATAAATAAAAGCGCAAAACTCAGCACTTACCATAATACATAAAGAATTGATTCATGGACTGATCAATGCATTTAAGCCTGCAGCCCACATCACGGAACCCAATTTACTGGCAGAGAAGTGGGGTCCCGTGATGTGGGCTGCAGTCTTAAATGCATTGATCAGTCCATGAACCAAAATCCCATTTTTTATGTATTATGGTGAGTGATTTTACAGTGGCGGTGCTGAGTTTTGAGTTTTTATATATATATATATATATATATATATATATATATACATACATACATACATACATACATACATACATACACACACACACACACGTAGGGTCCTGCCCCAGTGACATCACTCTCCTGGTGGACGGCAAGGGGCAGGTCGTTTACTCACATGTCTGGATATAACTTGCTACTTGTACTTGTTCACTTTTACCTTTGTTGTTGATAAAAGTTGGTGAGACTGAAACGTCGATGTTAAACCTGTTGGAGTCTGGAGTCTTCTTTACAACGTCCCTCGAGTTCCGCAGTTTGCCTTTCTACACATTTTTGTTTCTTCAAACACCTGAGGGCGCCTGGACAAGTACAACCCTTCGCTGTGGAGTGCTGGCATTCCACTGTTTTTTATTTATATATATATATAGTTCAGGAACTGTGGGTGGAGCTATAGAAATACAAATCTGTACATATATATATATATATATATATATATATATATATAGTATTTAGAAACTAAGGCGTTCAAAGGGGACTTTAAGATAATTACTTATTTAATGGAAAATACATTTTGGCCCAGGACATTACGTCATAGTTAATGAGAGGTTCCTGCTGAGAAATATATATATATATATTCCTTTCTGTGGTCAGGAGGATCTGATGTAAAGTTGAGTGGAGGTCGGCCATAATTGTTCCCGCATTACATGCACAGAACTAAATGCGTGTATTCGCCCATGCGCAGAGCACCGTTCCCATCCGCAGGCCTGGTCACAGCCGTCTTCATTATCAGCGAGCACTTATGGCCGCTATTCCTGGTGTAAGAGATCCGCCTGTATATTTAGGCATTTGCACATCTCTGCATAGACCCGTATATGTTGTTACTAGAACACTTTTAACTAGAAAAAAAAAAGTGTAAGCTCTGCAGGATACACTACAGGAGTGGGAGAAGATTAAACATCTGTGGTCTCTCAATTCTACCATAGGGCCTGATTCCACAGGGACATCTTAGTGCAGGCTTCAAGCACCGCTGTGTTTGGTGAGGTATTGTACTGACTGACAGCTGTTCATTAATAGTGCCAATATCTGTACAGAGGTAGTATATACTGTATATATTGTATGGAATGTTTTCCAGTAATTACAGTGTCTGCCCTTAATCCCAGCGTCCTCTAATGCTCCCAAATCCCCCGGTATTTAATATTGAGAGGAAAGCAGGTGCAGATGGTGGGATCAGGGTCAGCACAACGTAGTTCCTAAATATGTTCCGTCTACATTCGCTCTCAGGAGACCCCCGAGTAATGGACAATTACACACACAGCCCGCTGTATATAACACGCACACAATGTGCAGCATCCTTCATGTGACACCGCGCAGCTCTCTGATAGGTCGGCTTTGCATGCAGTGACGACGTTATGAAATGAAAGCACCAAGTTTATTATTATTCTGCAATCTCGTGCTCGAGTGTTCTCCGGACCTCTTAGATTGTAAGCTCACGTCTTGTATGTAGTTTGTTTGCGTCACATGAATGAACAGCGCTGCATAATATATAGTTTATTTATAAATAAAAGATGACAAAAAAATAAATAATTCCAGTTTCACCGGAGGCGGTTAGGATGACCAAACGCACATCAGTAACGGTCGTCTTCAGACAAGCCTTTAAAAATATGCGCAATGACAATCCTGTTGACTTCTGTAGAATCGCGTTCTGGCATTGCGCTCATTTTTTCACAACATAACAGCGCAATGTCAGGACAACAGCATATGTGGGCAGTATTATGTAGTGCAGCTATGTACTACTCTGCAGGGCCATGTAGAAACGCAAAATACGTTTCCTAAAAATGCTTAAAAAAATAAAAAAATAATGTGGCCCGTACATCTCCGGGGCGAGTCCCCGTTCTGCCAATCCAATCAGCAATTGACACGTGTAAACAGTGATTTGTTGGGGAGGGGGTGGGGGGGCTTCAGCAAAATGTTACAAGTTAAAATTGCTAACTTGTCGATTCCAATAATTTTTGGGTCAGAATCGGCGAATCGAGATTGCCCAACATGTTGGATTTTCCTCATCCCCCGACCCAGGCATTGGAAGGAATTGCCCCGATAGCTGTCTGATGTATGGGCCCTATAACTTTATAGTTAAAAAATAAAAACACAAACCTAATTGTGTAATATTGATACCAGGGCAGAGTATAAACAGCGCTCAGTGGCTTATAGTGCGCCAGCGGCGAGATTCAATGTATGAAGCGTGGAGTAATGGGTTCCCGCTATTGGGTATACATACAGATTGCCTTAAAAGGAAGACCATCCCCTTTTTTAATGCAAAAATATTAGTTTTGATTATATTTTACAGTCATCTGCACAGAAAATGTTCTAATGACCATATATGCGGGGTTATAATACATTTCTGTCTATGTAAGTGCGCCCAGGTTATAACCAGGATCTTACACACATTTTGGCTCTTGGAAATGCCCCGATATAAGATGATAAATCGCCGGTGGCATAGGCTAGGGTAGAGGGTGCTTTGCGTGGCAGTAACATGATTGTAACGTACACTTTGCTCATCGCTGCAGTAATCTAGAAGATAAATCACTTTAGAATGGCATTCAGGAGAGTACACAACGTACATTCCATATGCTCCTTAAAAGTCGATGAGGGTAAAATGCAAAGCATATTCCATTGATACATACAACTTGCTGCTATAAATGATTAGGCTTTGGGAGCGTTTCAGACCTCCAGGATTTTTCTCATACAGCTTTAACCTTGGGGAAGCTTTTTATTTCCTGTCCACAGCATTGAAGGGACACAACTTCAAAAACCAATGTTTTCTACTTCAGGGTCCATAGGGTATCAAACTCTCCAACACCTACCTGCATGTCCCTATTATCTTAGCACACCAGCAATTCCTCAGGTTTGCAGTGCTCGACCAACATTTTCAGTTCCAGGCACTGCCCTTTGGTCTGGCCACAGTGCCTCGAGTCTATACCAAAGTCATGGCAGTCATGGCAGCCCACCTGCGGATGCAGGTGGTCCACTTTTTGCCTTATCTGGACGACCTTCTGTTAGCAGGGTCTCCAGAGATCCTCCAGCGCCATCTGCAACTGACAATATCTATGTTGCAGAATCACGGCTGGTTGATAAACTGGAAGAAATCCACCCTGGTTCCCTCACAGAGGATGCTCCATCTCCGGACCCTATTGGACTCTCAACAACAGAGGATCGTTGTGACGGAGGAAAAGATCTCTGCATTACAGGCAAAGGTACGCAGTTGCCTTCAGAGCCGCCGAGTGTCTGTTCACTCGGCGATGAGGTTCCTGGGCTCCATGGTGTCGATGTTCGACATGGTGGAATATGCCCAGTTTCACTCCAGATCTCTGCAGAAATTGATCCTCTCCAGATGGAATGAGTTGCCCCATCGAATAAAGACACAGACCATGATGCTTTCTCCAGAAGAACGTCTGTCTCTGGCCTGGTGGCTGCAGATGACTCACCTGAACAAGGGACGCCACTTTTGGGTGGCAAACTGGGTCCTTCTGACGACGGACGCCAGTCTCCGAGGCTGGGGAGCAGTGACGGGTCCACACTTGTTCCAGGGCAGGTGTACTCCAGCAGAATCTGCGCTTCCAATAAACATCTTGGAACTTCGGGCGGTATTCAAAGCTCTCCAGCAAGCAAAACATGTTCTCCACGGAAAACCCATGCAGGTACAATCAGACAACGCCACCACGGTGGCTTACATAAACCGCCAAGGAGGATCCCGAAGTCAGGCGGCACTGATAGAGGTGTCCCGCATCCTGACTTGGGTGGAGGGCAATCTCACTGCCATCTCGGCGGTGTTCATACCGGGAGTCCTCAACTGGGAAGCAGACTTTCTCAGCCGTCAAGACGTGCATCCAGGAAAATGGTCTCTTCACCAGGAGGTGTTTCAACTCCTGGTGGACAAGTGGGGCCTTCCAGAGATAGACCTCATGGCCTCCCGACACAACAACAAGCTGCCTGTGTACGGGTCAAGAACAAGAGACATGGAGGCTCTTCTGGTGGACGCTCTGTCGGTCCGGTGGACCTTCCAGTTTGCGTATCTGTTCCCTCCGTTCTCCCTTCTTCCTCAAGTGGTACGAAAATTCAAGCAAGAAGGCGGCATGCTCCTGTTGATAGCTCCAGCGTTGCCCAGACGTCACTGGTACTCAGATCTTCGGAGTCTCTCCGTAGACACTACGACGCTGTTGCCTCAACGTCCAGACCTGTTGTCTCCGGGTCCTTGCCATTACTCGGACCTGAGTCGGCTGTCTTTGACGGCGTGGCCGTTGAGACATCCCTCTTAAGGTCCAGGGGTTTTTCCAGCCCTGTAGTTGACACCATGCTCAGAGCTCGGAAGCCTGCGTCTGCAAGAATTTACCACCGAGTATGGCATACTTTCTTTGAATGGTGTCGCCTTAGAGGCTATGATTCTCAGGTGTTCAGGATATCCAGGGTGTTGGCTTTCCTACAGGCATGGTCTTCACCTTGCTTTTCTGAAGGTGCAAGTTTCTGCCCTGTCAGTGTGGTTTCAGCGTAGGATTGCTACTCTTCCTGATGTCCGCACCGTTCTGCAAGGTGTACTTCATATTCAGCCTCCCTTTGTTCCACCAGTGGTTCCTTGGGATTTGGCTGTGGTACTGAGAGCTCTCCAACAACCACCATTTGAACCACTGGGCTCAGTGGATTTAAAATGGCTTACAGCTAAGACTGTGTTTCTTCTGGCCATTGCTTCGGCCAGAAAGGTCTCAGAATTGGGGGCTCTCTCATGTCGACCTCCCTTTCTAATTTTTTATAGGGACAGGGCGGTGCTTCCACATTAACGAGGAAATCATTGTGCCGGCCTTTAATTCTCCAGACCTCTCGGCTGGTGAGGCCTCCTTGGATGTGGTACGTGCTCTAAGGATTTATGTTTACCGTACCAATTAATTTAGGAAGTTGGACTCCTTGTTTGTCCTCTATGGCTTCCGTAAGAAGGGTTGGCCTGCCACTAAGCAAACTTTGGCAGGATGTATTCGCATGGCAATTTCTACGGCTAACATTCATGAAGGCCTTCTTGTTCCATCCTCTGTTAAAGCTCATTCCACTAGGTCTGTGGGTCCTTCGTGGGCAGCTCGACGTAGTGCCTCTGCTGTTCAGGTTTGCAAGGCAGCCACGTGGTCTTCTGTCCATACCTTTGTGAGGTATTATGCATTTGACACCTTCGCCTCTCAGGATGCTTCCTTCGGGCGGCGGATTCTCCTTACAGCACAGGAGCGTCCCCACCCTTAAAGGATACTGCTTTGGGACATCCCCAAGGTATCCTGCGGCTACTCTATGGACCCTGAAGTAGAAAATGAGATATGGTAAGAACTTACCCTTGTTATCTCTATTTCTACGAAGTCCATAGGGTTCCACAGGACTCCCGCCTTGTCACACCTGTACTGCAGATGGGCTTTGCTCTGGTCACCGGTTTTTCCGCCTCCTTCTGGTGAGAATGTGATTCTTGTGTGTTCCAGAACTTTCTTCTCTCTTTCCTCTCCTCCGGCCTGAGGCTTGTGACGTAACTGATTTGCCTTGGCTCGTGGGTGGGGTATAGGAGAGGGACCCTAGTGCATCCTGGGAGGCTGAAAACTTTAACTCTGAGGTGCCCGATGTCTGCCGCCATCTCCTATACCCCAAGGTATCCTGTGGAACCCTATGGACTTAGAGATAAGAAGAGTAAGTTCTTACCATATCTCATATTTTCAGTAGTCTATTAATGCTATATATAGGTGAGTGCTCTGTAATCCATATTTAATAAATGTAAGACTTTCTTATCGATTTGTTATTCCCGTGCGACAATCTGCCGCTGCCTGTCTCCAGCAACTTTGCACAGCAGACAAGTCTCACACAGGGGCCTATGTATCAAAGTTTGATGAGAGATACAATTGTGTGATATAAATCACCAACCAATCAGCTTCTAACTTACATTTTATAGGCTGTGTTTGAAAAATGACAGGAGCTGATTGGTTAATACTTTTTCTCTCACTATTTTATCTCTCATCAAGATTTGATACATAGGCCCCTCAGGGAGAACTTTTGCACATTGAAAATTGGAGAATTGATCTATTCATGAATGCACATGAAACTAGCGCAGTAACTGAGGCAAGTATTCCTAGACAGTGCCTCATACCTCAGTGATGACTCTAGTGATTGTAAAGCACAATGAAATATGTTGGCGCTATAGTGGTAATCTGCACCTTGTCCAAGCGCACATTATGGCAGCCTCCATATAGGTAATTTTTTTTTTAAAAAGGGCATATCTGGGAGCCACACAGCACCTAAAATGGCTGACAGTGCACAGCAGTACATCACTGTGAGATATAGAAGAGGTGGGTGCATACAATTTGAATGTTTTCTGTCATAGCATAAAGGAACTTATACATATATGTCTGTTAATGTCACAAACTGTGATGTTAAATTGGAACATCCATTACTTTAGGTTCGGTGGACATTTATCGGAGATTTTCACATGACTGGTCACCGTCTTAATTCCTAAATTCCCTGTGTGCCGTCGGGCTCGTCACAAATGGCATGGTGCGGGCGTGGAGACAGACGGCGTAGGCCGTGCAGGAAAACATTTGCCTCATAAGCAAATCTAACACCTGGGGTTTTTTTACACGCCGTCCATAAAACAGAATGTGCTTACCGCTCACAGAGAAACAACATTGCTAAGCAAACTCCTGGGCAGCGAGTTTAGGAGGAATACATCTGCCGTATTCACCGGAGTAGGTGATAGAGGCCCACACGGACTACAAATATATCAATGGCCCTTTTCTGGCTCTGACATAGGATAAAATTACCATATCTAAGTCCGTCTTCTCCCATAACAATATCATAGCCGACCAGGTTCAGTACAAACGCTTCATGGGCTTAGCATTACTGCCTCGCAGGCCATGGGTTCGACTCCCGACCAGGGCACCATCTGTGTTTAGAGTTTGTATGTCCTCCCCGTGTTTACGTGGGTGTGGTCTAGTTTCCTTCCACACTTCAAATATACACTGGCTGATTAATTAGCTTCTGACGACATGGATGCTAGCGTATATCTGTGTGGTAGAGAATATAGATTGTAAGCTCTCGTGTCATTTCTACAGCACTGTGTTGGAGGCCGTTCCCTTTGGCAACACAAGCTTTACAGGAGATCTCCTCCCAAATAAGGTGGTTATTGGGCAATGGTGGTAATTGTGGTTGGAAAATGGGCACAAGCCAGTGGTGCGCTGGGGTCACATCCCAACCATAGTAACGGACCTCAGGGTTGCAGGAAGATGTCCAGGTTCACAACCCGTGTGCCCTACACCCGGGTCTCGTCTGTGTTTGCGCCATACTAGATACGGGCCCTAATGAAACTCAGCGGTTGCCTGAATGTGCGCCCAGACAGCTCTTTATCTTCTCATCTAGGTGGTCTGGGAGGGTTTCATACCAAGGATTTGAGCAATTTGGGAATCTCTCCCTCCAGTACTTTGACTTCTAGGTTTCCCCGGCTGACTGAATTGCATTCACTGTAGATTTGTTGATGGCGGTGAATTGGGGGACTGCGGCGCGACGTTAGATGGGGGATTGCTGTAAGAGACGGCATCGCACTCGGATAACAAAATCTTATGTCAGGTTGGTCTGTTCTTTCTGTCCGTGTATTTGGTTCTATATCGGGGATGGGTCAGCTGGGCCTGTACTTGGGGATGAGGAGCTAAAACATGACCCGCCATTTTATCCTGTGTGGCCCAATGATTCGCCGTTTGTAATAAGCTAATTATTCACCTGCTTCATTAATGTTTTGTACAATTTAAATTTATATGTAACAATATATTTTTTGTCCATCATTTGCGTATTAGGGTATTAGAAGTCAGATTTCTATTTGTAATGGTAAAATTCATGGTTGGTATAGACTATGGGGTAAATTTACTAAAGTGGGAGTTTTTAGAAGTGAAAGTGATGTTGCCCATAGCAACCAATCAGATTCTAGCTATTACCTTCTAGAAGGTGCTAGTTAAATGTTAAGTAGAATCCGATTGGTTGCTTTGGGCAACATCACTTTTAAAACTCACTTCTAAAAACTCTCACTTTAGTAAATTTACCCCCTAGTCTATACCAACCATCAATTTTACCATTACAAATAGAAATGTGACTTCTAATACCCTAATAGGGGGCCACAGACACATTGGGAATAAATTGTTAGTTTTAAGGGTTATCAAACATTTACTTATTAATAATGTAGCTTAGTGCTATTATTTAACTGAAACCACAAGCCATTATCGGACCTACCAGACCTATTGTAATGTAACGGTAGGATGTCTTCTGAATGGGACAGAGATCGGTGTCAAAGGTTGATTTGATTGATGCTGTCCAAACTGACTGAAGGAGAACCCTGCACCCTAACAAATACAATGAGTGTAAATATATACAGTATTATATAGGAGTATATACACTTGCAGATCAATGACTTTGCAGTCTGTGAGGCAGAGGACATCTGTCACATCTCTCCGCTGTTAGACATACTGATCTCAGATGCTATCTAGGTTGGGGCTGGAGGTAATTGAAGATGTTGAATTGAATTATCTTCTCTCTCACAGCTGCTGTATTGATTGCTCATCTCCTGGCAGTTGTAGTTCAGGGAGCCAATATTACAGTGTGTCCGATCTAGTACCCTCACTGTACCTCAGCAGCAGCCGGTTACTGTATTTATGTACCAGTAATGTCTACACCCAGGCCTGGCATTGTGTCTGATCTATTGTACCCTCATTGTACCCAGCAGCAGCCGGTTACTGTACTTATGTACAAGTAATGCCTACACCCAGGCCTGGCATTGTGTCTGATCTATTGTACCCTCACTGTACCCAGCAGCAGCCGGTTACTGTACTTATGTACCAGTAATGCCTACACCCAGGCCTGGCATTGTGTCTGATCTGTTGTACCCTCACTGTACCTCAGCAGCAGCTGGTTACTGTACTTATGTACCAGTAATGCCTACACCCAGGCCTGGCATTGTGTCTGATCTGTTGTACCCTCACTGTACCTCAGCAGCAGCTGGTTACTGTACTTATGTACCAGTAATGCCTACACCCAGGCCTGGCATTGTGTCTGATCCTATTGTACCCTCACTGTACCTCAGCAGCAGCCGGTTACTGTATTTATGTACAAGTAATGCCTACACCCAGGCCTGGAATTGTGTCTGATCCTATTGTACCCTCACTGTACCTCAGCAGCAGCCGGTTACTGTATTTATGTACAAGTAATGCCTACACCCAGGCCTGGCATTGTGTCTGATCTATTGTACCCTCATTGTACCCAGCAGCAGCCGGTTACTGTACTTATGTACAAGTAATGCCTACACCCAGGCCTGGCATTGTGTCTGATCCTATTGTACCCTCTCTGTACCTCAGCAGCAGCCGGTTACTGTATTTATGTACCAGTAATGCCTACACCCAGGCCTGGCATTGTGTCTGATCTATTGTACCCTCATTGTACCCAGCAGCAGCCGGTTACTGTACTTATGTACAAGTAATGCCTACACCCAGGCCTGGCATTGTGTCTGATCTATTGTACCCTCACTGTACCTCAGCAGCAGCCGGTTACTGTACTTATGTACCAGTAATGCCTACACCCAGGCCTGGCATTGTGTCTGATCTGTTGTACCCTCACTGTACCTCAGCAGCAGCTGGTTACTGTACTTATGTACCAGTACTGCCTACACCCAGGCCTGGCATTGTGTCTGATCTATCGTACCCTCACTGTACCCAGCAGCAGCCGGTTACTGTACTTATGTACAAGTAATGCCTACACCCAGGCCTGGCATTGTGTCTGATCTATTGTACCCTCATTGTACCTCAGCAGCAGCCGGTTACTGTACTTATGTACCAGTAATGCCTACACCCAGGCCTGGCATTGTGTCTGATCCTATTGTACCCTCACTGTACCTCAGCAGCAGCCGGTTACTGTACTTATGTACCAGTACTGCCTACACCCAGGCCTGGCATTGTGTCTGATCTATCGTACCCTCACTGTACCCAGCAGCAGCCGGTTACTGTACTTATGTACAAGTAATGCCTACACCCAGGCCTGGCATTGTGTCTGATCTATTGTACCCTCATTGTACCTCAGCAGCAGCCGGTTACTGTACTTATGTACCAGTAATGTCTACACCCAGGCCTGGCATTGTGTCTGATCTATTGTACCCTCACTGTACCTCAGCAGCAGCCGGTTACTGTACTTATGTACCAGTAATGTCTACACCCAGGCCTGGCATTGTGTCTGATCTATTGTACCCTCATTGTACCCAGCAGCAGCCGGTTACTGTATTTATGTACAAGTAATGCCTACACCCAGGCCTGGCATTGTGTCTGATCTATTGTACCCTCACTGTACCTCAGCAGCAGCCGGTTACTGTACTTATGTACCAGTAATGCCTACACCCAGGCCTGGCATTGTGTCTGATCTATTGTACCCTCATTGTACCCAGCAGCAGCCGGTTACTGTATTTATGTACAAGTAATGCCTACACCCAGGCCTGGCATTGTGTCTGATCTATTGTACCCTCATTGTACCTCAGCAGCAGCCGGTTACTGTACTTATGTACCAGTAATGCCTACACCCAGGCCTGGCATTGTGTCTGATCTATTGTACCCTCACTGTACCTCAGCAGCAGCCGGTTACTGTACTTATGTACCAGTAATGCCTACACCCAAGCCTGGCATTGTGTCTGATCTATTGTACCCTCACTGTACCTCAGCAGCAGCCGGTTACTGTACTTATGTACCAGTAATGCCTACACCCAGGCCTGGCATTGTGTCTGATCTATTGTACCCTCATTGTACCCAGCAGCAGCCGGTTACTGTACTTATGTACAAGTAATGCCTACACCCAGGCCTGGCATTGTGTCTGATCCTATTGTACCCTCTCTGTACCTCAGCAGCAGCCGGTTACTGTATTTATGTACCAGTAATGCCTACACCCAGGCCTGGCATTGTGTCTGATCTATTGTACCCTCATTGTACCCAGCAGCAGCCGGTTACTGTACTTATGTACAAGTAATGCCTACACCCAGGCCTGGCATTGTGTCTGATCTATTGTACCCTCACTGTACCTCAGCAGCAGCCGGTTACTGTACTTATGTACCAGTAATGCCTACACCCAGGCCTGGCATTGTGTCTGATCTGTTGTACCCTCACTGTACCTCAGCAGCAGCTGGTTACTGTACTTATGTACCAGTACTGCCTACACCCAGGCCTGGCATTGTGTCTGATCTATCGTACCCTCACTGTACCCAGCAGCAGCCGGTTACTGTACTTATGTACAAGTAATGCCTACACCCAGGCCTGGCATTGTGTCTGATCTATTGTACCCTCATTGTACCTCAGCAGCAGCCGGTTACTGTACTTATGTACCAGTAATGCCTACACCCAGGCCTGGCATTGTGTCTGATCCTATTGTACCCTCACTGTACCTCAGCAGCAGCCGGTTACTGTACTTATGTACCAGTAATGTCTACACCCAGGCCTGGCATTGTGTCTGATCTATTGTACCCTCATTGTACCCAGCAGCAGCCGGTTACTGTATTTATGTACAAGTAATGCCTACACCCAGGCCTGGCATTGTGTCTGATCTATTGTACCCTCACTGTACCTCAGCAGCAGCCGGTTACTTTACTTATGTACCAGTAATGCCTACACCCAGGCCTGGCATTGTGTCTGATCTATTGTACCCTCATTGTACCCAGCAGCAGCCGGTTACTGTATTTATGTACAAGTAATGCCTACACCCAGGCCTGGCATTGTGTCTGATCTATTGTACCCTCATTGTACCTCAGCAGCAGCCGGTTACTGTACTTATGTACCAGTAATGCCTACACCCAGGCCTGGCATTGTGTCTGATCTATTGTACCCTCACTGTACCTCAGCAGCAGCCGGTTACTGTACTTATGTACCAGTAATGCCTACACCCAAGCCTGGCATTGTGTCTGATCTATTGTACCCTCACTGTACCTCAGCAGCAGCCGGTTACTGTACTTATGTACCAGTAATGCCTACACCCAGGCCTGGCATTGTGTCTGATCTATTGTACCCTCATTGTACCCAGCAGCAGCCGGTTACTGTATTTATGTACAAGTAATGCCTACACCCAGGCCTGGCATTGTGTCTGATCTATTGTACCCTCACTGTACCTCAGCAGCAGCCGGTTACTGTACTTATGTACCAGTAATGCCTACACCCAGGCCTGGCATTGTGTCTGATCTATTGTACCCTCACTGTACCTCAGCAGCAGCCGGTTACTGTACTTATGTACCAGTAATGTCTACACCCAGGCCTGGCATTGTGTCTGATCTATTGTATCCTCACTGTACCTCAGCAGCAGCCGGTTACTGTACTTATTTACCAGTAATGCCTACACCCAGGCCTGGCATTGTGTCTGATCTTATTGTACCCTCACTGTACCTCAGCAGCAGCCGGTTACTGTATTTATGTACCAGTAATTCCTACACCCAGGCCTGGCATTGTGTCTGATCCTATTGTACCCTCACTGTACCTCAGCAGCAGCCGGTTACTGTACTTATGTACCAGTAATGCCTACACCCAGGCCTGGCATTGTGTCTGATCTATTGTACCCTCATTGTACCCAGCAGCAGCCGGTTACTGTATTTATGTACAAGTAATGCCTACACCCAGGCCTGGCATTGTGTCTGATCTATTGTACCCTCATTGTACCTCAGCAGCAGCCGGTTACTGTACTTATGTACCAGTAATGCCTACACCCAGGCCTGGCATTGTGTCTGATCTATTGTACCCTCACTGTACCTCAGCAGCAGCCGGTTACTGTACTTATGTACCAGTAATGCCTACACCCAAGCCTGGCATTGTGTCTGATCTATTGTACCCTCACTGTACCTCAGCAGCAGCCGGTTACTGTACTTATGTACCAGTAATGCCTACACCCAGGCCTGGCATTGTGTCTGATCTATTGTACCCTCATTGTACCCAGCAGCAGCCGGTTACTGTACTTATGTACAAGTAATGCCTACACCCAGGCCTGGCATTGTGTCTGATCCTATTGTACCCTCTCTGTACCTCAGCAGCAGCCGGTTACTGTATTTATGTACCAGTAATGCCTACACCCAGGCCTGGCATTGTGTCTGATCTATTGTACCCTCATTGTACCCAGCAGCAGCCGGTTACTGTACTTATGTACAAGTAATGCCTACACCCAGGCCTGGCATTGTGTCTGATCTATTGTACCCTCACTGTACCTCAGCAGCAGCCGGTTACTGTACTTATGTACCAGTAATGCCTACACCCAGGCCTGGCATTGTGTCTGATCTGTTGTACCCTCACTGTACCTCAGCAGCAGCTGGTTACTGTACTTATGTACCAGTACTGCCTACACCCAGGCCTGGCATTGTGTCTGATCTATCGTACCCTCACTGTACCCAGCAGCAGCCGGTTACTGTACTTATGTACAAGTAATGCCTACACCCAGGCCTGGCATTGTGTCTGATCTATTGTACCCTCATTGTACCTCAGCAGCAGCCGGTTACTGTACTTATGTACCAGTAATGCCTACACCCAGGCCTGGCATTGTGTCTGATCCTATTGTACCCTCACTGTACCTCAGCAGCAGCCGGTTACTGTACTTATGTACCAGTACTGCCTACACCCAGGCCTGGCATTGTGTCTGATCTATCGTACCCTCACTGTACCCAGCAGCAGCCGGTTACTGTACTTATGTACAAGTAATGCCTACACCCAGGCCTGGCATTGTGTCTGATCTATTGTACCCTCATTGTACCTCAGCAGCAGCCGGTTACTGTACTTATGTACCAGTAATGTCTACACCCAGGCCTGGCATTGTGTCTGATCTATTGTACCCTCACTGTACCTCAGCAGCAGCCGGTTACTGTACTTATGTACCAGTAATGTCTACACCCAGGCCTGGCATTGTGTCTGATCTATTGTACCCTCATTGTACCCAGCAGCAGCCGGTTACTGTATTTATGTACAAGTAATGCCTACACCCAGGCCTGGCATTGTGTCTGATCTATTGTACCCTCACTGTACCTCAGCAGCAGCCGGTTACTTTACTTATGTACCAGTAATGCCTACACCCAGGCCTGGCATTGTGTCTGATCTATTGTACCCTCATTGTACCCAGCAGCAGCCGGTTACTGTATTTATGTACAAGTAATGCCTACACCCAGGCCTGGCATTGTGTCTGATCTATTGTACCCTCATTGTACCTCAGCAGCAGCCGGTTACTGTACTTATGTACCAGTAATGCCTACACCCAGGCCTGGCATTGTGTCTGATCTATTGTACCCTCACTGTACCTCAGCAGCAGCCGGTTACTGTACTTATGTACCAGTAATGCCTACACCCAAGCCTGGCATTGTGTCTGATCTATTGTACCCTCACTGTACCTCAGCAGCAGCCGGTTACTGTACTTATGTACCAGTAATGCCTACACCCAGGCCTGGCATTGTGTCTGATCTATTGTACCCTCATTGTACCCAGCAGCAGCCGGTTACTGTATTTATGTACAAGTAATGCCTACACCCAGGCCTGGCATTGTGTCTGATCTATTGTACCCTCACTGTACCTCAGCAGCAGCCGGTTACTGTACTTATGTACCAGTAATGCCTACACCCAGGCCTGGCATTGTGTCTGATCTATTGTACCCTCACTGCACCTCAGCAGCAGCCGGTTACTGTACTTATGTACCAGTAATGTCTACACCCAGGCCTGGCATTGTGTCTGATCTATTGTATCCTCACTGTACCTCAGCAGCAGCCGGTTACTGTACTTATTTACCAGTAATGCCTACACCCAGGCCTGGCATTGTGTCTGATCTTATTGTACCCTCACTGTACCTCAGCAGCAGCCGGTTACTGTATTTATGTACCAGTAATTCCTACACCCAGGCCTGGCATTGTGTCTGATCCTATTGTACCCTCACTGTACCTCAGCAGCAGCCGGTTACTGTACTTATGTACAAGTAATGCCTACACCCAGGCCTGGCATTGTGTCTGATCTATTGTACCCTCATTGTACCCAGCAGCAGCCGGTTACTGTATTTATGTACAAGTAATGCCTACACCCAGGCCTGGCATTGTGTCTGATCTATTGTACCCTCACTGTACCTCAGCAGCAGCCGGTTACTGTACTTATGTACCAGTAATGCCTACACCCAGGCCTGGCATTGTGTCTGATCTATTGTACCCTCATTGTACCTCAGCAGCAGCCGGTTACTGTACTTATGTACCAGTAATGCCTACACCCAGGCCTGGCATTGTGTCTGATCTATTGTACCCTCACTGTACCTCAGCAGCAGCCGGTTACTGTACTTATGTACCAGTAATGCCTACACCCAAGCCTGGCATTGTGTCTGATCTATTTTACCCTCACTGTACCTCAGCAGCAGCCGGTTACTGTACTTATGTACCAGTAATGCCTACACCCAGGCCTGGCATTGTGTCTGATCTATTGTACCCTCATTGTACCCAGCAGCAGCCGGTTACTGTACTTATGTACAAG
This sequence comes from Taudactylus pleione, assembly GCA_031769625.1. NCBI lineage: Eukaryota > Metazoa > Chordata > Amphibia > Anura > Myobatrachidae > Taudactylus > Taudactylus pleione. Next base: position 2,774,706 of record JAUIMM010000883.1, read on the forward strand.
TAATGCCTACACCCAGGCCTGGCATTGTGTCTGATCCTATTGTTCCCTCTCTGTACCTCAGCAGCAGCCGGTTACTGTATTTATGTACCAGTAATGCCTACACCCAGGCCTGGCATTGTGTCTGATCTATTGTACCCTCATTGTACCCAGCAGCAGCCGGTTACTGTACTTATGTACAAGTAATGCCTACACCCAGGCCTGGCATTGTGTCTGATCTATTGTACCCTCACTGTACCTCAGCAGCAGCCGGTTACTGTACTTATGTACCAGTAATGCCTACACCCAGGCCTGGCATTGTGTCTGATCTGTTGTACCCTCACTGTACCTCAGCAGCAGCTGGTTACTGTACTTATGTACCAGTACTGCCTACACCCAGGCCTGGCATTGTGTCTGATCTATCGTACCCTCACTGTACCCAGCAGCAGCCGGTTACTGTACTTATGTACAAGTAATGCCTACACCCAGGCCTGGCATTGTGTCTGATCTATTGTACCCTCATTGTACCTCAGCAGCAGCCGGTTACTGTACTTATGTACCAGTAATGCCTACACCCAGGCCTGGCATTGTGTCTGATCCTATTGTACCCTCACTGTACCTCAGCAGCAGCCGGTTACTGTACTTATGTACCAGTACTGCCTACACCCAGGCCTGGCATTGTGTCTGATCTATCGTACCCTCACTGTACCCAGCAGCAGCCGGTTACTGTACTTATGTACAAGTAATGCCTACACCCAGGCCTGGCATTGTGTCTGATCTATTGTACCCTCATTGTACCTCAGCAGCAGCCGGTTACTGTACTTATGTACCAGTAATGTCTACACCCAGGCCTGGCATTGTGTCTGATCTATTGTACCCTCACTGTACCTCAGCAGCAGCCGGTTACTGTACTTATGTACCAGTAATGTCTACACCCAGGCCTGGCATTGTGTCTGATCTATTGTACCCTCATTGTACCCAGCAGCAGCCGGTTACTGTATTTATGTACAAGTAATGCCTACACCCAGGCCTGGCATTGTGTCTGATCTATTGTACCCTCACTGTACCTCAGCAGCAGCCGGTTACTGTACTTATGTACCAGTAATGCCTACACCCAGGCCTGGCATTGTGTCTGATCTATTGTACCCTCATTGTACCCAGCAGCAGGCGGTTACTGTATTTATGTACAAGTAATGCCTACACCCAGGCCTGGCATTGTGTCTGATCTATTGTACCCTCATTGTACCTCAGCAGCAGCCGGTTACTGTACTTATGTACCAGTAATGCCTACACCCAGGCCTGGCATTGTGTCTGATCTATTGTACCCTCACTGTACCTCAGCAGCAGCCGGTTACTGTACTTATGTACCAGTAATGCCTACACCCAAGCCTGGCATTGTGTCTGATCTATTGTACCCTCACTGTACCTCAGCAGCAGCCGGTTACTGTACTTATGTACCAGTAATGCCTACACCCAGGCCTGGCATTGTGTCTGATCTATTGTACCCTCATTGTACCCAGCAGCAGCCGGTTACTGTATTTATGTACAAGTAATGCCTACACCCAGGCCTGGCATTGTGTCTGATCTATTGTACCCTCACTGTACCTCAGCAGCAGCCGGTTACTGTACTTATGTACCAGTAATGCCTACACCCAGGCCTGGCATTGTGTCTGATCTATTGTACCCTCACTGTACCTCAGCAGCAGCCGGTTACTGTACTTATGTACCAGTAATGTCTACACCCAGGCCTGGCATTGTGTCTGATCTATTGTATCCTCACTGTACCTCAGCAGCAGCCGGTTACTGTACTTATTTACCAGTAATGCCTACACCCAGGCCTGGCATTGTGTCTGATCTTATTGTACCCTCACTGTACCTCAGCAGCAGCCGGTTACTGTATTTATGTACCAGTAATTCCTACACCCAGGCCTGGCATTGTGTCTGATCCTATTGTACCCTCACTGTACCTCAGCAGCAGCCGGTTACTGTACTTATGTACAAGTAATGCCTACACCCAGGCCTGGCATTGTGTCTGATCTATTGTACCCTCATTGTACCCAGCAGCAGCCGGTTACTGTATTTATGTACAAGTAATGCCTACACCCAGGCCTGGCATTGTGTCTGATCTATTGTACCCTCACTGTACCTCAGCAGCAGCCGGTTACTGTACTTATGTACCAGTAATGCCTACACCCAAGCCTGGCATTGTGTCTGATCTATTGTACCCTCACTGTACCTCAGCAGCAGCCGGTTACTGTACTTATGTACCAGTAATGCCTACACCCAGGCCTGGCATTGTGTCTGATCTATTGTACCCTCATTGTACCCAGCAGCAGCCGGTTACTGTATTTATGTACAAGTAATGCCTACACCCAGGCCTGGCATTGTGTCTGATCTATTGTACCCTCACTGTACCTCAGCAGCAGCCGGTTACTGTACTTATGTACCAGTAATGCCTACACCCAGGCCTGGCATTGTGTCTGATCTATTGTACCCTCACTGTACCTCAGCAGCAGCCGGTTACTGTACTTATGTACAAGTAATGCCTACACCCAGGCCTGGCATTGTGTCTGATCTATTGTACCCTCATTGTACCTCAGCAGCAGCCGGTTACTGTACTTATGTACCAGTAATGTCTACACCCAGGCCTGGCATTGTGTCTGATCTATTGTACCCTCACTGTACCTCAGCAGCAGCCGGTTACTGTACTTATGTACCAGTAATGTCTACACCCAGGCCTGGCATTGTGTCTGATCTATTGTACCCTCATTGTACCCAGCAGCAGCCGGTTACTGTATTTATGTACAAGTAATGCCTACACCCAGGCCTGGCATTGTGTCTGATCTATTGTACCCTCACTGTACCTCAGCAGCAGCCGGTTACTGTACTTATGTACCAGTAATGCCTACACCCAGGCCTGGCATTGTGTCTGATCTATTGTACCCTCATTGTACCCAGCAGCAGCCGGTTACTGTATTTATGTACAAGTAATGCCTACACCCAGGCCTGGCATTGTGTCTGATCTATTGTACCCTCATTGTACCTCAGCAGCAGCCGGTTACTGTACTTATGTACCAGTAATGCCTACACCCAGGCCTGGCATTGTGTCTGATCTATTGTACCCTCACTGTACCTCAGCAGCAGCCGGTTACTGTACTTATGTACCAGTAATGCCTACACCCAAGCCTGGCATTGTGTCTGATCTATTGTACCCTCACTGTACCTCAGCAGCAGCCGGTTACTGTACTTATGTACCAGTAATGCCTACACCCAGGCCTGGCATTGTGTCTGATCTATTGTACCCTCATTGTACCCAGCAGCAGCCGGTTACTGTATTTATGTACAAGTAATGCCTACACCCAGGCCTGGCATTGTGTCTGATCTATTGTACCCTCACTGTACCTCAGCAGCAGCCGGTTACTGTACTTATGTACCAGTAATGCCTACACCCAGGCCTGGCATTGTGTCTGATCTATTGTACCCTCACTGTACCTCAGCAGCAGCCGGTTACTGTACTTATGTACCAGTAATGTCTACACCCAGGCCTGGCATTGTGTCTGATCTATTGTATCCTCACTGTACCTCAGCAGCAGCCGGTTACTGTACTTATTTACCAGTAATGCCTACACCCAGGCCTGGCATTGTGTCTGATCTTATTGTACCCTCACTGTACCTCAGCAGCAGCCGGTTACTGTATTTATGTACCAGTAATTCCTACACCCAGGCCTGGCATTGTGTCTGATCCTATTGTACCCTCACTGTACCTCAGCAGCAGCCGGTTACTGTACTTATGTACAAGTAATGCCTACACCCAGGCCTGGCATTGTGTCTGATCTATTGTACCCTCATTGTACCCAGCAGCAGCCGGTTACTGTATTTATGTACAAGTAATGCCTACACCCAGGCCTGGCATTGTGTCTGATCTATTGTACCCTCACTGTACCTCAGCAGCAGCCGGTTACTGTACTTATGTACCAGTAATGCCTACACCCAGGCCTGGCATTGTGTCTGATCTATTGTACCCTCATTGTACCTCAGCAGCAGCCGGTTACTGTACTTATGTACCAGTAATGCCTACACCCAGGCCTGGCATTGTGTCTGATCTATTGTACCCTCACTGTACCTCAGCAGCAGCCGGTTACTGTACTTATGTACCAGTAATGCCTACACCCAAGCCTGGCATTGTGTCTGATCTATTGTACCCTCACTGTACCTCAGCAGCAGCCGGTTACTGTACTTATGTACCAGTAATGCCTACACCCAGGCCTGGCATTGTGTCTGATCTATTGTACCCTCATTGTACCCAGCAGCAGCCGGTTACTGTACTTATGTACAAGTAATGCCTACACCCAGGCCTGGCATTGTGTCTGATCCTATTGTACCCTCTCTGTACCTCAGCAGCAGCCGGTTACTGTATTTATGTACCAGTAATGCCTACACCCAGGCCTGGCATTGTGTCTGATCTATTGTACCCTCATTGTACCCAGCAGCAGCCGGTTACTGTACTTATGTACAAGTAATGCCTACACCCAGGCCTGGCATTGTGTCTGATCTATTGTACCCTCACTGTACCTCAGCAGCAGCCGGTTACTGTACTTATGTACCAGTAATGCCTACACCCAGGCCTGGCATTGTGTCTGATCTGTTGTACCCTCACTGTACCTCAGCAGCAGCTGGTTACTGTACTTATGTACCAGTACTGCCTACACCCAGGCCTGGCATTGTGTCTGATCTATCGTACCCTCACTGTACCCAGCAGCAGCCGGTTACTGTACTTATGTACAAGTAATGCCTACACCCAGGCCTGTCATTGTGTCTGATCTATTGTAACCTCATTGTACCTCAGCAGCAGCCGGTTACTGTACTTATGTACCAGTAATGCCTACACCCAGGCCTGGCATTGTGTCTGATCCTATTGTACCCTCACTGTACCTCAGCAGCAGCCGGTTACTGTACTTATGTACCAGTACTGCCTACACCCAGGCCTGGCATTGTGTCTGATCTATCGTACCCTCACTGTACCCAGCAGCAGCCGGTTACTGTACTTATGTACAAGTAATGCCTACACCCAGGCCTGGCATTGTGTCTGATCTATTGTACCCTCATTGTACCTCAGCAGCAGCCGGTTACTGTACTTATGTACCAGTAATGTCTACACCCAGGCCTGGCATTGTGTCTGATCTATTGTACCCTCACTGTACCTCAGCAGCAGCCGGTTACTGTACTTATGTACCAGTAATGTCTACACCCAGGCCTGGCATTGTGTCTTATCTATTGTACCCTCATTGTACCCAGCAGCAGCCGGTTACTGTATTTATGTACAAGTAATGCCTACACCCAGGCCTGGCATTGTGTCTGATCTATTGTACCCTCACTGTACCTCAGCAGCAGCCGGTTACTGTACTTATGTACCAGTAATGCCTACACCCAGGCCTGGCATTGTGTCTGATCTATTGTACCCTCATTGTACCCAGCAGCAGCCGGTTACTGTATTTATGTACAAGTAATGCCTACACCCAGGCCTGGCATTGTGTCTGATCTATTGTACCCTCATTGTACCTCAGCAGCAGCCGGTTACTGTACTTATGTACCAGTAATGCCTACACCCAGGCCTGGCATTGTGTCTGATCTATTGTACCCTCACTGTACCTCAGCAGCAGCCGGTTACTGTACTTATGTACCAGTAATGCCTACACCCAAGCCTGGCATTGTGTCTGATCTATTGTACCCTCACTGTACCTCAGCAGCAGCCGGTTACTGTACTTATGTACCAGTAATGCCTACACCCAGGCCTGGCATTGTGTCTGATCTATTGTACCCTCATTGTACCCAGCAGCAGCCGGTTACTGTATTTATGTACAAGTAATGCCTACACCCAGGCCTGGCATTGTGTCTGATCTATTGTACCCTCACTGTACCTCAGCAGCAGCCGGTTACTGTACTTATGTACCAGTAATGCCTACACCCAGGCCTGGCATTGTGTCTGATCTATTGTACCCTCACTGTACCTCAGCAGCAGCCGGTTACTGTACTTATGTACCAGTAATGCCTACACCCAAGCCTGGCATTGTGTCTGATCTATTGTACCCTCACTGTACCTCAGCAGCAGCCGGTTACTGTACTTATGTACCAGTAATGCCTACACCCAGGCCTGGCATTGTGTCTGATCTATTGTACCCTCATTGTACCCAGCAGCAGCCGGTTACTGTATTTATGTACAAGTAATGCCTACACCCAGGCCTGGCATTGTGTCTGATCTATTGTACCCTCACTGTACCTCAGCAGCAGCCGGTTACTGTACTTATGTACCAGTAATGCCTACACCCAGGCCTGGCATTGTGTCTGATCTATTGTACCCTCACTGTACCTCAGCAGCAGCCGGTTACTGTACTTATGTACCAGTAATGTCTACACCCAGGCCTGGCATTGTGTCTGATCTATTGTATCCTCACTGTACCTCAGCAGCAGCCGGTTACTGTACTTATTTACCAGTAATGCCTACACCCAGGCCTGGCATTGTGTCTGATCTTATTGTACCCTCACTGTACCTCAGCAGCAGCCGGTTACTGTATTTATGTACCAGTAATGCCTACACCCAGGCCTGGCATTGTGTCTGATCCTATTGTACCCTCACTGTACCTCAGCAGCAGCCGGTTACTGTACTTATGTACAAGTAATGCCTACACCCAGGCCTGGCATTGTGTCTGATCTATTGTACCCTCACTGTACCTCAGCAGCAGCCGGTTACTGTACTTATGTACCAGTAATGCCTACACCCAGGCCTGGCATTGTGTCTGATCTATTGTACCCTCACTGTACCTCAGCAGCAGCCGGTTACTGTACTTATGTACCAGTAATGTCTACACCCAGGCCTGGCATTGTGTCTGATCTATTGTACCCTCATTGTACCCAGCAGCAGCCGGTTACTGTATTTATGTACAAGTAATGCCTACACCCAGGCCTGGCATTGTGTCTGATCTATTGTACCCTCATTGTACCTCAGCAGCAGCCGGTTACTGTACTTATGTACCAGTAATGCCTACACCCAGGCCTGGCATTGTGTCTGATCTATTGTACCCTCACTGTACCTCAGCAGCAGCCGGTTACTGTACTTATGTACCAGTAATGCCTACACCCAAGCCTGGCATTGTGTCTGATCTATTGTACCCTCACTGTACCTCAGCAGCAGCCGCTTACTGTACTTATGTACCAGTAATGCCTACACCCAGGCCTGGCATTGTGTCTGATCTATTGTACCCTCATTGTACCCAGCAGCAGCCGGTTACTGTATTTATGTACAAGTAATGCCTACACCCAGGCCTGGCATTGTGTCTGATCTATTGTACCCTCACTGTACCTCAGCAGCAGCCGGTTACTGTACTTATGTACCAGTAATGCCTACACCCAGGCCTGGCATTGTGTCTGATCTATTGTACCCTCACTGTACCTCAGCAGCAGCCGGTTACTGTACTTATGTACCAGTAATGTCTACACCCAGGCCTGGCATTGTGTCTGATCTATTGTATCCTCACTGTACCTCAGCAGCAGCCGGTTACTGTACTTATTTACCAGTAATGCCTACACCCAGGCCTGGCATTGTGTCTGATCCTATTGTACCCTCACTGTACCTCAGCAGCAGCCGGTTACTGTATTTATGTACCAGTAATGCCTACACCCAGGCCTGGCATTGTGTCTGATCCTATTGTACCCTCACTGTACCTCAGCAGCAGCCGGTTACTGTACTTATGTACAAGTAATGCCTACACCCAGGCCTGGCATTGTGTCTGATCTATTGTACCCTCACTGTACCTCAGCAGCAGCCGGTTACTGTACTTATGTACCAGTAATGCCTACACCCAGGCCTGGCATTGTGTCTGATCTATTGTACCCTCACTGTACCTCAGCAGCAGCCGGTTACTGTACTTATGTACCAGTAATGTCTACACCCAGGCCTGGCATTGTGTCTGATCTATTGTACCCTCATTGTACCCAGCAGCAGCCGGTTACTGTATTTATGTACAAGTAATGCCTACACCCAGGCCTGGCATTGTGTCTGATCTATTGTACCCTCATTGTACCTCAGCAGCAGCCGGTTACTGTACTTATGTACCAGTAATGCCTACACCCAGGCCTGGCATTGTGTCTGATCCTATTGTACCCTCACTGTACGTCAGCAGCAGCCGGTTACTGTACTTATGTACCAGTAATGCCTACACCCAGGCCTGGCATTGTGTCTGATCTATTGTACCCTCATTGTACCTCAGCAGCAGCCGGTTACTGTACTTATGTACCAGTAATGCCTACACCCAGGCCTGGCATTGTGTCTGATCTATTGTACCCTCACTGTACCTCAGCAGCAGCCGGTTACTGTACTTATGTACCAGTAATGCCTACACCCAAGCCTGGCATTGTGTCTGATCTATTGTACCCTCACTGTACCTCAGCAGCAGCCGGTTACTGTACTTATGTACCAGTAATGCCTACACCCAGGCCTGGCATTGTGTCTGATCTATTGTACCCTCATTGTACCCAGCAGCAGCCGGTTACTGTATTTATGTACAAGTAATGCCTACACCCAGGCCTGGCATTGTGTCTGATCTATTGTACCCTCACTGTACCTCAGCAGCAGCCGGTTACTGTACTTATGTACCAGTAATGCCTACACCCAGGCCTGGCATTGTGTCTGATCTATTGTACCCTCACTGTACCTCAGCAGCAGCCGGTTACTGTACTTATGTACCAGTAATGCCTACACCCAGGCCTGGCATTGTGTCTGATCTATTGTACCCTCACTGTACCTCAGCAGCAGCCGGTTACTGTACTTATGTACCAGTAATGCCTACACCCAAGCCTGGCATTGTGTCTGATCTATTGTACCCTCACTGTACCTCAGCAGCAGCCGGTTACTGTACTTATGTACCAGTAATGCCTACACCCAGGCCTGGCATTGTGTCTGATCTATTGTACCCTCATTGTACCCAGCAGCAGCCGGTTACTGTATTTATGTACAAGTAATGCCTACACCCAGGCCTGGCATTGTGTCTGATCTATTGTACCCTCACTGTACCTCAGCAGCAGCCGGTTACTGTACTTATGTACCAGTAATGCCTACACCCAGGCCTGGCATTGTGTCTGATCTATTGTACCCTCACTGTACCTCAGCAGCAGCCGGTTACTGTACTTATGTACCAGTAATGCCTACACCCAGGCCTGGCATTGTGTCTGATCTATTGTATCCTCACTGTACCTCAGCAGCAGCCGGTTACTGTACTTATTTACCAGTAATGCCTACACCCAGGCCTGGCATTGTGTCTGATCTTATTGTACCCTCACTGTACCTCAGCAGCAGCCGGTTACTGTATTTATGTACCAGTAATTCCTACACCCAGGCCTGGCATTGTGTCTGATCCTATTGTACCCTCACTGTACCTCAGCAGCAGCCGGTTACTGTACTTATGTACAAGTAATGCCTACACCCAGGCCTGGCATTGTGTCTGATCTATTGTACCCTCATTGTACCCAGCAGCAGCCGGTTACTGTATTTATGTACAAGTAATGCCTACACCCAGGCCTGGCATTGTGTCTGATCTATTGTACCCTCACTGTACCTCAGCAGCAGCCGGTTACTGTACTTATGTACCAGTAATGCCTACACCCAGGCCTGGCATTGTGTCTGATCTATTGTACCCTCACTGTACCTCAGCAGCAGCCGGTTACTGTACTTATGTACCAGTAATGCCTACACCCAGGCCTGGCATTGTGTCTGATCTATTGTACCCTCACTGTACCTCAGCAGCAGCCGGTTACTGTACTTATGTACCAGTAATGCCTACACCCAAGCCTGGCATTGTGTCTGATCTATTGTACCCTCACTGTACCTCAGCAGCAGCCGGTTACTGTACTTATGTACCAGTAATGCCTACACCCAGGCCTGGCATTGTGTCTGATCTATTGTACCCTCATTGTACCCAGCAGCAGCCGGTTACTGTATTTATGTACAAGTAATGCCTACACCCAGGCCTGGCATTGTGTCTGATCTATTGTACCCTCACTGTACCTCAGCAGCAGCCGGTTACTGTACTTATGTACCAGTAATGCCTACACCCAGGCCTGGCATTGTGTCTGATCTATTGTACCCTCACTGTACCTCAGCAGCAGCCGGTTACTGTACTTATGTACCAGTAATGCCTACACCCAGGCCTGGCATTGTGTCTGATCTATTGTATCCTCACTGTACCTCAGCAGCAGCCGGTTACTGTACTTATTTACCAGTAATGCCTACACCCAGGCCTGGCATTGTGTCTGATCTTATTGTACCCTCACTGTACCTCAGCAGCAGCCGGTTACTGTATTTATGTACCAGTAATTCCTACACCCAGGCCTGGCATTGTGTCTGATCCTATTGTACCCTCACTGTACCTCAGCAGCAGCCGGTTACTGTACTTATGTACAAGTAATGCCTACACCCAGGCCTGGCATTGTGTCTGATCTATTGTACCCTCACTGTACCTCAGCAGCAGCCGGTTACTGTACTTATGTACCAGTAATGCCTACACCCAGGCCTGGCATTGTGTCTGATCTATTGTACCCTCACTGTACCTCAGCAGCAGCCGGTTACTGTACTTATGTACCAGTAATGTCTACACCCAGGCCTGGCATTGTGTCTGATCTATTGTACCCTCATTGTACCCAGCAGCAGCCGGTTACTGTATTTATGTACAAGTAATGCCTACACCCAGGCCTGGCATTGTGTCTGATCTATTGTACCCTCATTGTACCTCAGCAGCAGCCAGTTACTGTACTTATGTACCAGTAATGCCTACACCCAGGCCTGGCATTGTGTCTGATCTATTGTACCCTCACTGTACCTCAGCAGCAGCCGGTTACTGTACTTATGTACCAGTAATGCCTACACCCAAGCCTGGCATTGTGTCTGATCTATTGTACCCTCACTGTACCTCAGCAGCAGCCGGTTACTGTACTTATGTACCAGTAATGCCTACACCCAGGCCTGGCATTGTGTCTGATCTATTGTACCCTCATTGTACCCAGCAGCAGCCGGTTACTGTATTTATGTACAAGTAATGCCTACACCCAGGCCTGGCATTGTGTCTGATCTATTGTACCCTCACTGTACCTCAGCAGCAGCCGGTTACTGTACTTATGTACCAGTAATGCCTACACCCAGGCCTGGCATTGTGTCTGATCTATTGTACCCTCACTGTACCTCAGCAGCAGCCGGTTACTGTACTTATGTACCAGTAATGTCTACACCCAGGCCTGGCATTGTGTCTGATCTATTGTATCCTCACTGTACCTCAGCAGCAGCCGGTTACTGTACTTATTTACCAGTAATGCCTACACCCAGGCCTGGCATTGTGTCTGATCCTATTGTACCCTCACTGTACCTCAGCAGCAGCCGGTTACTGTATTTATGTACCAGTAATGCCTACACCCAGGCCTGGCATTGTGTCTGATCCTATTGTACCCTCACTGTACCTCAGCAGCAGCCGGTTACTGTACTTATGTACAAGTAATGCCTACACCCAGGCCTGGCATTGTGTCTGATCTATTGTACCCTCACTGTACCTCAGCAGCAGCCGGTTACTGTACTTATGTACCAGTAATGCCTACACCCAGGCCTGGCATTGTGTCTGATCTATTGTACCCTCACTGTACCTCAGCAGCAGCCGGTTACTGTACTTATGTACCAGTAATGTCTACACCCAGGCCTGGCATTGTGTCTGATCTATTGTACCCTCATTGTACCCAGCAGCAGCCGGTTACTGTATTTATGTACAAGTAATGCCTACACCCAGGCCTGGCATTGTGTCTGATCTATTGTACCCTCATTGTACCTCAGCAGCAGCCGGTTACTGTACTTATGTACCAGTAATGCCTACACCCAGGCCTGGCATTGTGTCTGATCCTATTGTACCCTCACTGTACGTCAGCAGCAGCCGGTTACTGTACTTATGTACCAGTAATGCCTACACCCAGGCCTGGCATTGTGTCTGATCTATTGTACCCTCACTGTACCTCAGCAGCAGCCGGTTACTGTACTTATGTACCAGTAATGCCTACACCCAGGCCTGGCATTGTGTCTGATCTATTGTACCCTCACTGTACCTCAGCAGCAGCCGGTTACTGTACTTATGTACCAGTAATGTCTACACCCAGGCCTGGCATTGTGTCTGATCTATTGTACCCTCATTGTACCCAGCAGCAGCCGGTTACTGTATTTATGTACAAGTAATGCCTACACCCAGGCCTGGCATTGTGTCTGATCTATTGTACCCTCATTGTACCTCAGCAGCAGCCGGTTACTGTACTTATGTACCAGTAATGCCTACACCCAGGCCTGGCATTGTGTCTGATCCTATTGTACCCTCACTGTACCTCAGCAGCAGCCGGTTACTGTACTTATGTACCAGTAATGCCTACACCCAGGCCTGGCATTGTGTCTGATCTATTGTACCCTCACTGTACCTCAGCAGCAGCCGGTTACTGTACTTATGTACCAGTAATGCCTACACCCAGGCCTGGCATTGTGTCTGATCTATTGTACCCTCACTGTACCTCAGCAGCAGCCGGTTACTGTACTTATGTACCAGTAATGTCTACACCCAGGCCTGGCATTGTGTCTGATCTATTGTATCCTCACTGTACCTCAGCAGCAGCCGGTTACTGTACTTATTTACCAGTAATGCCTACACCCAGGCCTGGCATTGTGTCTGATCTTATTGTACCCTCACTGTACCTCAGCAGCAGCCGGTTACTGTATTTATGTACCAGTAATTCCTACACCCAGGCCTGGCATTGTGTCTGATCCTATTGTACCCTCACTGTACCTCAGCAGCAGCCGGTTACTGTACTTATGTACAAGTAATGCCTACACCCAGGCCTGGCATTGTGTCTGATCTATTGTACCCTCACTGTACCTCAGCAGCAGCCGGTTACTGTACTTATGTACCAGTAATGCCTACACCCAGGCCTGGCATTGTGTCTGATCTATTGTACCCTCACTGTACCTCAGCAGCAGCCGGTTACTGTACTTATGTACCAGTAATGTCTACACCCAGGCCTGGCATTGTGTCTGATCTATTGTACCCTCATTGTACCCAGCAGCAGCCGGTTACTGTATTTATGTACAAGTAATGCCTACACCCAGGCCTGGCATTGTGTCTGATCTATTGTACCCTCATTGTACCTCAGCAGCAGCCAGTTACTGTACTTATGTACCAGTAATGCCTACACCCAGGCCTGGCATTGTGTCTGATCTATTGTACCCTCACTGTACCTCAGCAGCAGCCGTTACTGTACTTATGTACCAGTAATGCCTACACCCAAGCCTGGCATTGTGTCTGATCTATTGTACCCTCACTGTACCTCAGCAGCAGCCGGTTACTGTACTTATGTACCAGTAATGCCTACACCCAGGCCTGGCATTGTGTCTGATCTATTGTACCCTCATTGTACCCAGCAGCAGCCGGTTACTGTATTTATGTACAAGTAATGCCTACACCCAGGCCTGGCATTGTGTCTGATCTATTGTACCCTCACTGTACCTCAGCAGCAGCCGGTTACTGTACTTATGTACCAGTAATGCCTACACCCAGGCCTGGCATTGTGTCTGATCTATTGTACCCTCACTGTACCTCAGCAGCAGCCGGTTACTGTACTTATGTACCAGTAATGTCTACACCCAGGCCTGGCATTGTGTCTGATCTATTGTATCCTCACTGTACCTCAGCAGCAGCCGGTTACTGTACTTATTTACCAGTAATGCCTACACCCAGGCCTGGCATTGTGTCTGATCCTATTGTACCCTCACTGTACCTCAGCAGCAGCCGGTTACTGTATTTATGTACCAGTAATGCCTACACCCAGGCCTGGCATTGTGTCTGATCCTATTGTACCCTCACTGTACCTCAGCAGCAGCCGGTTACTGTACTTATGTACAAGTAATGCCTACACCCAGGCCTGGCATTGTGTCTGATCTATTGTACCCTCACTGTACCTCAGCAGCAGCCGGTTACTGTACTTATTTACCAGTAATGCCTACACCCAGGCCTGGCAATGTGTCTGATCCTATTGTACCCTCACTGTACCTCAGCAGCAGCCGGTTACTGTATTTATGTACAAGTAATGCCTACACCCATGCCTGGCATTGTGTCTGATCTATTGTACCCTCACTGTACGTCAGCAGCAGCCGGTTACTGTACTTATGTACCAGTAATGCCTACACCCAGGCCTGGCATTGTGTCTGATCTATTGTACCCTCACTGTACCTCAGCAGCAGCCGGTTACTGTACTTATGTACCAGTAATGCCTACACCCAGGCCTGGCATTGTGTCTGATCTATTGTACCCTCACTGTACCTCAGCAGCAGCCGGTTACTGTACTTATGTACCAATAATGCCTACACCCAGGCCTGGCATTGTGTCTGATCTATTGTACCCTCACTGTACCTCAGCAGCAGCCGGTTACTGTACTTATGTACAAGTAATGCCTACACCCAGGCCTGGCATTGTGTCTGATCTATTGTACCCTCACTGTACCTCAGCAGCAGCCGGTTACTGTATTTATGTACAAGTAATGCCTACACCCAGGCCTGGCATTGTGTCTGATCTATTGTACCCTCACTGTACCTCAGCAGCAGCTGGTTACTGTATTTATGTACAAGTAATGCCTACACCCAGGCCTGGCATTGTGTCTGATCTATTGTACCCTCACTGTACCTCAGCAGCAGCCGGTTACTGTACTTATGTACCAGTAATGCCTACACCCAGGCCTGGCATTGTGTCTGATCTATTGTACCCTCACTGTACCTCAGCAGCAGCCGGTTACTGTACTTATGTACCAGTAATGTCTACACCCAGGCCTGGCATTGTGTCTGATCTATTGTACCCTCATTGTACCCAGCAGCAGCCGGTTACTGTATTTATGTACAAGTAATGCCTACACCCAGGCCTGGCATTGTGTCTGATCTATTGTACCCTCATTGTACCTCAGCAGCAGCCAGTTACTGTACTTATGTACCAGTAATGCCTACACCCAGGCCTGGCATTGTGTCTGATCTATTGTACCCTCACTGTACCTCAGCAGCAGCCGGTTACTGTACTTATGTACCAGTAATGCCTACACCCAAGCCTGGCATTGTGTCTGATCTATTGTACCCTCACTGTACCTCAGCAGCAGCCGGTTACTGTACTTATGTACCAGTAATGCCTACACCCAGGCCTGGCATTGTGTCTGATCTATTGTACCCTCATTGTACCCAGCAGCAGCCGGTTACTGTATTTATGTACAAGTAATGCCTACACCCAGGCCTGGCATTGTGTCTGATCTATTGTACCCTCACTGTACCTCAGCAGCAGCCGGTTACTGTACTTATGTACCAGTAATGCCTACACCCAGGCCTGGCATTGTGTCTGATCTATTGTACCCTCACTGTACCTCAGCAGCAGCCGGTTACTGTACTTATGTACCAGTAATGTCTACACCCAGGCCTGGCATTGTGTCTGATCTATTGTATCCTCACTGTACCTCAGCAGCAGCCGGTTACTGTACTTATTTACCAGTAATGCCTACACCCAGGCCTGGCATTGTGTCTGATCCTATTGTACCCTCACTGTACCTCAGCAGCAGCCGGTTACTGTATTTATGTACCAGTAATGCCTACACCCAGGCCTGGCATTGTGTCTGATCCTATTGTACCCTCACTGTACCTCAGCAGCAGCCGGTTACTGTACTTATGTACAAGTAATGCCTACACCCAGGCCTGGCATTGTGTCTGATCTATTGTACCCTCACTGTACCTCAGCAGCAGCCGGTTACTGTACTTATTTACCAGTAATGCCTACACCCAGGCCTGGCAATGTGTCTGATCCTATTGTACCCTCACTGTACCTCAGCAGCAGCCGGTTACTGTATTTATGTACAAGTAATGCCTACACCCATGCCTGGCATTGTGTCTGATCTATTGTACCCTCACTGTACGTCAGCAGCAGCCGGTTACTGTACTTATGTACCAGTAATGCCTACACCCAGGCCTGGCATTGTGTCTGATCTATTGTACCCTCACTGTACCTCAGCAGCAGCCGGTTACTGTACTTATGTACCAGTAATGCCTACACCCAGGCCTGGCATTGTGTCTGATCTATTGTACCCTCACTGTACCTCAGCAGCAGCCGGTTACTGTACTTATGTACCAATAATGCCTACACCCAGGCCTGGCATTGTGTCTGATCTATTGTACCCTCACTGTACCTCAGCAGCAGCCGGTTACTGTACTTATGTACAAGTAATGCCTACACCCAGGCCTGGCATTGTGTCTGATCTATTGTACCCTCACTGTACCTCAGCAGCAGCCGGTTACTGTATTTATGTACAAGTAATGCCTACACCCAGGCCTGGCATTGTGTCTGATCTATTGTACCCTCACTGTACCTCAGCAGCAGCTGGTTACTGTATTTATGTACAAGTAATGTCTACACCCAGGCCTGGCATTGTGTCTGATCCTATTGTACCCTCACTGTACCTCAGCAGCAGCCGGTTACTGTAGTTGTGTACAAGTAATGCCTACACCCAGGCCTGGCATTGTGTCTGATCCTATTGTACCCTCACTGTACCTCAGCAGCAGCTGGTTACTGTATTTATGTACAAGTAATGCCTACACCCAGGCCTGGCATTGTGTCTGATCTTTTGTACCCTCATTGTACCCAGCAGCAGCCGGTTACTGTACTTATGTACAAGTAATGCCTACACCCAGGCCTGGCATTGTGTCTGATCCTATTGTACCCTCACTGTACCCAGCAGCAGCCGGTTACTGTATTTATGTACAAGTAATGCCTACACCCAGGCCTGGCATTGTGTCTGATCTATTGTACCCTCATTGTACCTCAGCAGCAGCCAGTTACTGTACTTATGTACCAGTAATGCCTACACCCAGGCCTGGCATTGTGTCTGATCTATTGTACCCTCACTGTACCTCAGCAGCAGCCGGTTACTGTACTTATGTACCAGTAATGCCTACACCCAAGCCTGGCATTGTGTCTGATCTATTGTACCCTCACTGTACCTCAGCAGCAGCCGGTTACTGTACTTATGTACCAGTAATGCCTACACCCAGGCCTGGCATTGTGTCTGATCTATTGTACCCTCATTGTACCCAGCAGCAGCCGGTTACTGTATTTATGTACAAGTAATGCCTACACCCAGGCCTGGCATTGTGTCTGATCTATTGTACCCTCACTGTACCTCAGCAGCAGCCGGTTACTGTACTTATGTACCAGTAATGCCTACACCCAGGCCTGGCATTGTGTCTGATCTATTGTACCCTCACTGTACCTCAGCAGCAGCCGGTTACTGTACTTATGTACCAGTAATGTCTACACCCAGGCCTGGCATTGTGTCTGATCTATTGTATCCTCACTGTACCTCAGCAGCAGCCGGTTACTGTACTTATTTACCAGTAATGCCTACACCCAGGCCTGGCATTGTGTCTGATCCTATTGTACCCTCACTGTACCTCAGCAGCAGCCGGTTACTGTATTTATGTACCAGTAATGCCTACACCCAGGCCTGGCATTGTGTCTGATCCTATTGTACCCTCACTGTACCTCAGCAGCAGCCGGTTACTGTACTTATGTACAAGTAATGCCTACACCCAGGCCTGGCATTGTGTCTGATCTATTGTACCCTCACTGTACCTCAGCAGCAGCCGGTTACTGTACTTATTTACCAGTAATGCCTACACCCAGGCCTGGCAATGTGTCTGATCCTATTGTACCCTCACTGTACCTCAGCAGCAGCCGGTTACTGTATTTATGTACAAGTAATGCCTACACCCATGCCTGGCATTGTGTCTGATCTATTGTACCCTCACTGTACGTCAGCAGCAGCCGGTTACTGTACTTATGTACCAGTAATGCCTACACCCAGGCCTGGCATTGTGTCTGATCTATTGTACCCTCACTGTACCTCAGCAGCAGCCGGTTACTGTACTTATGTACCAGTAATGCCTACACCCAGGCCTGGCATTGTGTCTGATCTATTGTACCCTCACTGTACCTCAGCAGCAGCCGGTTACTGTACTTATGTACCAATAATGCCTACACCCAGGCCTGGCATTGTGTCTGATCTATTGTACCCTCACTGTACCTCAGCAGCAGCCGGTTACTGTACTTATGTACAAGTAATGCCTACACCCAGGCCTGGCATTGTGTCTGATCTATTGTACCCTCACTGTACCTCAGCAGCAGCCGGTTACTGTATTTATGTACAAGTAATGCCTACACCCAGGCCTGGCATTGTG